>JAGIQG010000015.1:49697073-50397057 GCA_024679065.1 Sphyrna mokarran
AAGAATACCGAAAAAAAAGATATGAAAATAATGGAAAACGCACTGGAGGAAGAAAAAACAAGACCTGAGTACCTGTTTATTATTATTGTAATCCTATAGTGTTCACTCTTACTATGGAGTATCCTATAAAACTTAGCCAAATCCCTAGTATTTACATTTTTTTTTTTTTTCCACCAACACACATGAGCATTCTCAGAGAGGCTCACCCCCAGGACCTGCTCACTTAGGTCAGCTACAGTTTGATTCTTCCCTCAACGTAGCGCACTCCAAGACAGGAAAATTTGTTTTGAGGGAACAGGCCCCAGGTTGCTCCCTCCCCCCGATTGCTTTCTTACCCATCCTCCTTAAATGTTCCCCAATTTATCACTTTAGGAAGTTAAACAATTTCTTTGTTTACTCCTGCCTATAATCCCCTCCTCAACCTCTCGAATTAAAACACTGAGCTCCTCTAATTCCCCTCCAGCTCCTAACACGATCCTAGGAAAAGGCTGCAAATTGTGCAACACTTCCTGCAGGTAGAATCAGCAGGAACCTACTTACAGTTGTGTCCCTCACCTCCATACATACCGGCGGGAGGTTCAATGTTACTACCTGCCCTGCCAATCACTGTTACTTTAATTTGCAGGAGAGAAAAAAAAACTACACACACACTATTATTATTAGGTTAGAGGAGGGGGGAGGGTGGGATACTCTACCTGTGTAGAGTATCGGGTTTCCTCTCTGGACCAATTTATAGAGTCAGAGAGAAAAACTACAACTACCGGCAGCCTCCTAGTGACGACTTCCGGTTACAAGTTAGTTTAAATAAAAACGGCAAAAACTACTCCCGCTCGCTGTTTTAAACAAAGAGAAAAGTTAAAAAAAAACTACTTAACAATCGAACTTCTCGCTCTCCCAAATCGCTGCCTCTCCGTGCTGCTCCAATGGAACAATTATTTCTGCACTACTGCCAGGATCTCAGGGCTAACTCCAGACATTGATCTCTTGAGCCATTTGCTTCCACTACTTCCTGAGGACACATCTTCCTTGATTTGATTTGATTTATTATGGCCACATGTATTAGTATAGAATGAAAGTTTTATTTCTTGCGCACTATATAGACAAAGCATGCTGTACATAGAAAAGAAAAGGAGAGGTGCAGAATGTAGCACTGTAGTCATAGTTATGATGTAGAGAAAGATCAGCTTCATATGAGGTAGGTCCATTTAGAAGTCTGATGGCAGGAGGTAACCAGCTGTTCTTGAGTTGGTTGGTACAAGCTCTCAGACTTTTGTATCTTTTTCCTTTGGAGAAAGGTGGCTTTCTGACGAATATGATAATCTTGACGGACTGGAGTGGGAAACGCGGCTTGTTATTAGCTGGAGCAGACGATCCCAGACAACTTTTACGATGGTGACAAACTAAGCTTTCTGATCTCATGATATTTTCCACTCCTACCCATCATGACACCCGTTGTGAACAGGGCTGGAAAATCTCACCCTTGGTTTCTTTCTGCTGACTATATCCAGCATTCAGTTTTTATCACAGAGCTTATTTTCCTTTTAAAATTAGATTATTATTGTGAAGCAATTTGTAGATTTACAAATGCTATAAAGGTTGTTGCCCTTGTAGAAGTTGGTTCAACCTTTATTGTTTCTTGTGGCAATACATACAAAGCAGACCAGACATAGAAAAGGAAAGGAGAGGGTGCAAAATGTATTGTTACATGCATACCTAGAGTGTAGAGAAGATTAATTTAATACAAGATGGGTCCATTCAAAAGTCTGATGGTAGAGAGAAAAAGTTCTTGAGTTGGTTGATACGTGTCCTCATAATTGAGTTAATTCAGGATGCGAAGCACAGTAAAGATAAATATTTTCAGGTGCATATTCTAAATAATGCAGTTTGTAGTATAATCAAAACGCGGTTCAATGTCTGAATGATGATATGTATTTATATAATAATTTATTACATATACTATTCTTATTGAATAGTACCTTTTTCTGTATGACTAATATAGCTTGTGTTTTGCTTCCAGATCTATTTCCTTCGCTCATATAAATCTCGGGCTCATTTTCTTTTTAAAATTGGATTCTTATTATGAAGCAATCCGTAGGTTTACAAATGCTATAAAGATTGAACCAACTTCTACAAGGGCATATGTGTGTCGAGCACAGGCAAATCACAAGGTACACATACACATGAAATTAAACTGTTAAACTTGATTTTTGTGGTCTAGTTGACTGCATATTACTTTGCTTTTAAATTGATTAGAACATAGAACATAACAATGCAGTACAGGCACTTCGGCCCTCGATGTTGCGCTGACCAGTGGAACCAATCTAATCACCCTGTAATCTAAACTATTCCAATATTATCCATATGTGTATCCAATGACCATTTGAACGCCCTTAAAGTTGGCGAGTTCACTACTGTTGCAGGCAGGGTATTCCACGCCCTTACTACCCTCTGAGTAAAGAACTTACTTCTGACTCTGTCCTATATTTATCACCCCTCAATTTAAAGCCATGCCCCCTCATGTTAGCCATTATCATCCGAGGGAAAAGGCTCTCACTGTCTATCTTATCTAATCCTCTGATCATCTTGTATGCCTCAATTAAGTCACCTCTTAACCTTCTCTCTAATGAAAACAACCTCAAGTCCCTCAGCCTTTCCTCATGAAAGACCCAAATTAGCTTCCTAATCAAAATTTTGCCTATCTTGTGGAAAGTCTATTGGGTACCTAGGCCTCAGTAATCTTGAGTTATGCAAGCCTCTGCTGACCACTATTAATTGACTTGTTTTAGAAGTACGTATGAACAGAATGATGGTCACCTGTGATGTTTTCCATGGCTAAACAGCCTGCTGACACTAACTTTCTAGACTCAAATATGGTGACATCAGGTACCCAACAGCATTTCAGTTTCAGTTTGTAGCATTTTCTCTTGATGCATATGGAATGTGCCTCTTGCAGGATTGGGAAGTCATGCAGGCACAAGGTGTCCTTGATGACTGTATCTGCAGCAAGTGTTACCAGCTAAAGAAACTTGAGCTCTTAGTTGTGGATCTCAAGCAACAGCTGGAGTCACTGTGGTGCATCTGCACAACTGAGGATTATGTGGATTGCATGTTTAAAGAGATGGATATATTGGAGTTAAAAGGTACACAGGCAGAGAGGAAATGGGTGACTACAAGGAAATCCAAGTGAGGCAGGTAGGCAGTACAGGAATCTCCTGAGGCTATCTCATTCACTAACCATTCTTCTATTTTGGAGATTGGTGAGCAAGATGGTTCCTCAGAGGACTGTAGCAAGAGCCATGTTCTTGGCACCATCGGTAGCTTAGCTGAGCAGGAGGGGAGGTGGAAGAGTGAATTTCTCCAGCCATAGTGTATTTCATAGTTAGGGAGTAGACACGATTTCATAGTTAGGGAGTAGACATGCATTTCTGTGGCTAGCTGTATGACTCCAGGTTGTTACGGCGGTTTCCTGATGCCAGGGTCAAAGATATAGAGTGGTTGCAGAACATTCGTTTGGTGGAGGGTGAACAGCCAGAGGCTGTAGTCCATTCAGCCAGTGATAGGTATGGAAAAGCAGATTTTAGGGAGCTGGGAAGGGGATACAGATACCTCAGTTTGACTTAGGGCAGGGAAACTTCTCTGGAAACTATTGTTGGGGATAAAAGCAGTAGTCAGTGAGACAACTGTAGCGCAATTAAGGAAAGCCAGCATGGATTCATTAAGGGAAAATCATGCCCAATTAACTTGCTGGAGCTCTTTAGGAAGATTACAGAGAAGGTTGATAAAGGCAACACTGTTGTTGTGGTGTATATGGATTTTAAAAAGGCATCTGATACAATACCACACCACAGAGTTGGTACCCAAGGCCAAAATTGAACCCGGATCCCTGATACTGTGAGGCATCAGTGCTAACCACTGTGCCACTGGGCCATTTCTGGAAAACTGAAAATACAAGAAATATTGAGCAGTTCAGTCAGCATCCATAGAAAAGGAAATGGAGTTAACATTTCAGGTTGATGGCCTTCTGTCAGGCCTGTCTGCCCTTCAAACATTTGCTGACCAAAATCAATAGAGCCTCCTCATAATGGTGAAAGTTTTGTTATGCTGACACGGGGCCAAGATTAGGAGGCTCCTATGCTTGTGAGAAAAGAAAAGGCATAGAGATTTTAGGCAGTCAGGCTAGCTCTGAATGAATGACTTGATTATTTTCTTGTATCAACTTCCATTAAGCTTCAAACTCTTCAAGCTTACTTTACGGTTACCTTGGACTTTGCAACACTGTACAGTTCAGGTTTATTTTCTCATTTGCTGTTATTTTTGAATGCAGTTTTATGTTTAGTGTACCAATGATATGTGCCATTTATCTTGGCCATGGTATTGACAATGGTGGATGAACATGCTGTCCAGTTATTACCTTTTGATTCTGTTTTGCCAAATGCCAGTCTGTGTCTTGTTTTCAGTTTTTGCTTTTAGACAGAACTGTTCGTTATTCTGCCATTAACACTTAGGGCCTGATTTTACCAAAAATCCGCACCTGAAATTCGGGCATCGGACCTGTAATACAATCTGCACCCAAAACCGAGCAGATCACGACTTTACCGACACCTGTTTTGGGCGAATCTGTCCCTTAGCCTCCAAATGGTAAAATCTGGCCCTTACTCTGGATCAGTGCTTTTTTAACTACGTCCTTCTGCTTTTGTTCCAGGTCATCTTTGTTATTGATCCCTCTTGCCCTCTATCTCATATTTTCCCTTTTTTTCAACCTGCCCCTTTCCCTTTCAACTAAAACTCATCATATTTCTAACTCTTTTCAGTTCCAAAGAAGTCAAATTGGACTTGAAATATTAACATTGCTTCTCTTTCCACAGATGCTGCCAGGCATTTTTGAATTTTTCGTGCATCTCCTGCTTTATTTCAGATATTCAGCATCAGCAGTATTTTACATTTATTTATATATCTGAAATCAAGGCCTTGTTCCTCTCATTTCAAGAAATAATACTGTTTCTGTAAAGTGTGGACTCTATGGCACATTCCGAATCCAAATAAGCCAAGAACACTCCCCTACAATCTTCTGAGTCCCAGTGTGCCACATTTGGGCCCCAATTTCCAACGTTCATTGAGTGCCAGAGTTTTGGCAAGTTGAAATTGCAACTCTCTTTGTCCTCACCCAGACTCCACACTTTAGAAGGTTGAACAGGATCTCACAGCATAAGCCGGGGTTTGAAACTCCTGTTTGCTTGCTGGCCAAATAGATCAGAAATTTGGGTAGCAATGAATAATAAGTTCAACTCCTGACTCAAGTTGCACACTCCATTTTGCCATCAGTCTCCAGTGCTTGAAGTCTTGCCACTAGCTGATTGCTACCTTCCTTTCCTGATGTTCCTGTTCCAATTTCTGCTTTTTCTTAAATATCTCCATTACTAGGTAACACCATCCATACAAGCACCAGTAACTCTTGTTCTCTTCATGGCCCCTTTCTATAACAGAAATTAAGCACAATTATCTACATATGATGTTGAATCTTTAATTCTTTAACAGTACGTGGGAGGTTATCTGTTGGAATTATTCCAGTTTAACTTGATACAGTGCTATGCCAATAATTACTTACTCTCCAGCAGTTTTCTTGAGGGAGTGTCAACACAGCTAGTTGAAATTGATTCTTTATCCAGATGACCATGGCTCATTTTATGTAATTCTGTTGCCCTTAAAATAGAAGGTGAGAGCTAGTGGCCCTGTTTCTATGGGTGCAGATCCCATTATGGCTTCTAAATCTCATGGGAAGATCAAAACAGGATTTATGTTAGCAAGATTTTGGTTTTAGATCCTCCCTATCCCTGGCAGTGTGAGTTTCTTGATTATATATAAATTTAAATATAATTAAAGGGCTTTACACTGCAGCATCTGCCCACACCGTATCTTTCTCACCTGGTGGCATGTTGTTAAACTGACACGATTCACAACGGGTTTTCAAAAGTGAAAAAAAATCAGCGATTCTGAATTGCGCTGCATAAGCCTATTGGCGAGGCTTATCGTACCTGAAACCCTACTGCCCCGATCGGTGCCTCCAATTGCGCATGCTCAAAAAAAAAATGATCGAATACTACTCCCTGACCACATCGCAACTGGGTAATGCCTCCCCCTGTCCCCACAGACAATGCCCCACCCCCACAATATTACTGACTCCCTTATCCCCCCACCTGCCTGCCACCCAGACTGATTGTGGCCCCCTCCCCCTCTACGATCTCAGGCAGAGTGGCAGTGGACCCCCTTTTCCACTTCTCATTTCAGACAGAGTGGAAGCAGACCCCATTTTCCTCCTCGCTCATCTCAGGCAGAGTGGCTGTGGACCCCCACCATCTAACTGGAAGGTAGAGTACCCAGGTCCACCACTGTGGTGTGACAATGTGCAGAATATAGAGGGAATTTGGGGGGGATGGGAGTTGGGGTGGTGATAGAGCCCACAGATACAAACCCCTAGTGAGAGAACTGCCTGATGATCAGGGCCTCCATTGCTGCCCTTGCATGTTTCATTTGCATGCCCAAGCACCTGGTTAGTATTCCTCGGCATGCTGTTCCTCATCTTCCTCTTTCCCCTTTTCCTCCGTCACCTGCTGGTAATCCTCCCCAGTGACAGCCGGCTGGTCAGCCTCCACATCCTCCTTCTCCCACAAGAGGCCACATCTCTTCAGAGTCGGGTTATGCAAGGCACAGCACACCACCACAGAGTGGGAGGAGATCAGGGGTCTATACTGGAAGGCCCAGCCAGAGATCAGTCCAGGCAGTGTACCTTAAGGAACACCTCCCCACTATCACACGGGTGGCTACAGGAGCCTCATTATAGCAGGTCTCTGACTCTGACACAGGTTCTGCACAGGCATCATCAACTATGTCTGCAGCAGGTATCTCATGTCACCCAGGAGCCAACCTCGCAACTTGGGCTCCTTCTCGACTGCCTTTGGGATGTCCAAGCTCCTGACAATAAGCTATCACGCACGCTTCCTGAATATCTGGCACAGACGTGCATGATGGTCATATTACGGTCACACACTAGATGAACATTCAGGTAGTGGAACCCCTTCCTATTTACAAACCTTTATGGATTCTGTAGCTGGGCCTTAAGGATGATATGTGTGCAGTCGATCTCCCCCTGTACGTTAGGCATCCCTGCAATAGCTGCAAAGTCTGCAGTCCAGGTTTCCTGCTGTTCCTAGTCCAAGTTGAACTTGTTGAACATACAGAGCTTCAGTGACCTGCCTCACACAGATGTGCGCAGCAGATTGGGACATGCCACAGACATCTCTGCTTGGGGTCTGAAAAGAATCAGTTGTGAGGAAGTTTAGAGTGGATGTTAATTTGACAATCACTGAGAGTAGGTGCACTCCCTGCCTCTAGATGCCAGGTCCTGCAACAGATTGCACAGGTGTTGCACGACCTCCTTTTGGAGTTGGAGACGTTGACAACACAAGGTGTCTGATATTTGCTCGAAAGACACTTGTGCGTGGAACTGTCAGGGTTTCTGCTCCTTCTTTCACTCCGGAGTGAATGGTTGCCACCTCCTGCCTCTGGTGATCATCTCCTCTCGTTCTCGAAGTGATAGGGCCCAGGGCTCCTGTGCCTGCAATTCGTCCTCCTGCTTCTCCTTCTTAGCTCCAGCAGCAATCAAAATGACAGCTAGACCTATTGGTTGCACAGAAAAAGCTATGTTGTCAGTCTGGAAGTGGGAGGGGTGGGGAGTGCAGTGGTGAGGGGAGATGGCGAGGAATACATATAAAGGTCATAGAACACTGCTTGCACCTAGCACATCAACAGTCACTGGCCCCAAATACCCCCCAATTTCCTCAGCCACATTCTCCCCACAATCACAGACCCCTTCATTTCCTCCAGCCACCTGCTTCCCACAATCAGAGTCCCTCCCAATTCCAACAGCCAAATGCTCCCCACCATCACAGCCCCCTTATTCCCCAACCACATGCTACCCACAATCACAGCCTGTTGGAGTAAAATCAAAATTAAAGGATACAAGATGGTTATCTGGCACAAAATGGACTCTGGGAAAAGACGTGCTGACTTGGGCACAGACATTGCATGAAGAGTTAAAGCTCGTTAGTATCTAAATTACTGCAGGAAATAGATCAGACCTTGAGGCACCTTAGCTTGACATAAAGTAGAGCCAAAACAATGAGTTTCGGTAATGAGATCAGCCACTGATGGGAGACATAAATGCACAAATGCATCTACTCTATGTACAACGATGTGGTAACTATCGATATCCGTACTTGTCCATTATTTATAAGGTATAAAAGATCTCAACCATATAGCTGAGAAGGTGACTGCATGCATTGTGGAGAGCCCAGTGATTCTCCCAAAGCTTTGTCCAATAAAACTGTGTATTGAATCTTAGATCTGACTCCAGGTGATGATTTTCCCACAACACAGTTCCTGCAATTCCCCCAGCCACATGCTACCAACAATCACAGCCCCTCCAAATCACCCAGCCACATGCTCCCCATAATCACAGGCCCAGCCACATGCTCCCCACAATCACAGCCCCCGACCCCCAATTCCCCCAGCCACATGCTCCCCACAGTCACAGTCCCCAGCCCCTCCCCCAATTCCCCCAGCCATATACTGCCCATAATTACAGCTCCTTGCAAAACTGAGAGGCTGCAGCAGTGCAATTTGCAAGGGCTTTGTGCACATCCTTCAGTTGGAAGTGAGCTGAGTGCACTAGGACCCAGAAGCACTGCAAGATTCAAGGTCAGTGCTGAGACTGGGTCCATGCTGCGTTGGACATCGGACACCCTGCAGAGCAACAGCCCCCCACCTCCCCAACTCGCAGAGCCACCACAGATCCAAGACAGAAAATGGCTACAATAACAGGACACCTGTGAGTAGCAGAGAGCTGTTGGATGCTATGCACTTACTTCCTCACTAACCCTCATTGATGGAGCACTTGAATCAGACTTTTATTGAGCATATCTGATTTGCGCCAATTCCCATTGGCCAATGTGATGACAAAGGGGGAAGTGCTGGTAAAGTTAGGCCTTTAGCCTATTAATTCAATTTAACTGCATTCAAATGCATTTAAATTGCCATTGCACCTATTTTGGGCATAATCTCAAACATAGCCATTTTAGGTACTTGGTGTAATAACTTGGAGGCGAAAGTCCCATCACCAAGTTACTTCATTTACACTACACATCTGTGCACAGACAACTCTCCAGTTGCTCCCTACTGAATACAGGCTGAGAGGCTGAAACACTTGCATTTATAGGGAGCATGAGACTCCTTGATTTAACCATCAATTTGGACTCATCAGGTTTCTCTTTCAACACGAAACAAATAAACTAACTAGGACTCATCAGATCATTCATACTCTAACAAGCCGACTTCATTAGTCTGGCTGAAGTCATCTGACTTTGTAAAAGTGGAATGGCTGTGGAGATGGTCATAGATTGCACTATACATCTCATGCCCGAGTTTACCAAGTTTTCATGCCCAAAAACAGGAGCAACTTGATGGTAAAATTGGGCCCTCAGTGTCAAGGTGGAAGCAGGGCCACTCATGTGGGAGAGGCTGATCCAGGCAAATTGAATCTTAATGCAAAACCCTGAAGTGAGTGGTTTTATACGTAATTCAATTATGTTTGAAATTCTTTGGTCTTTATGGTTAATGCACTTAATTGCACTGGCACCTGAGAACAAAACTAATGGAAAGATCCCTTAAAATTTACATTTTGTGAAAGAAAATTATAAAGAATAAGGAAAAAATATTTTTGACTCATAAAATTTCAAAGAAATTAATAATGATTTGTGGTATGTTTTATGTTTGAATCTGTCGTGACAGATCCATAATCTGAAAAGTGCCTTGAAAGATATAACATGCGCCATCCATCTCCAGCCTCAAACACATTACTTCTACTTGTTAAGGTGAGTCGAAGGATTCCTTTCTTTCACAATGTCTTCATTGCATTATGAAGCAAGTCTATAATCGAATCTGACTTTTATAGATATGACTATTTAATATCAAGGATGTTCAACCCATGATATAATAATAAAGCAGAATGACTTTGTGATAAATTTTGCTTTATGCATTGGCAGAATAAAGTGTAGTTATTATTTCCATTCTGTTTTCTTTAAGTGTGCACCCTAGAAAATGGGTATGAATTTTAATAACCAATTTAAATTGTTCCTGCAGGACAAGGCCTTGGAAAGTTCAGTTTCTGGAATTTTTGGTCAACGTTCTGTAAAATAAACATAGTTCCATAAAGTTCTGAGTTCACATCTGTTATGCTTTCAACTTTTGGGGTTTGAATGATGATAAGTACATTAAGAACAATGAGCGTCTCTGTGCAACAGATTGAAGTGACTCTATTTCTCAACTGCATTGAGCTAGCTGTCTTCTTTAATGTTGTCATTCTCCTCCTCTGTGTACCATATGAAGAAGAGAATTTCCACTTGGAAATTCCTTTCTGGTACAAAGCAGTATTTTAAGCTGAGCTGAGTAAAACTAACACCAAAACTCCTTTTGATATGAAGGGCAAATACTGGTATGCATTACTTAGAGAAAGTTTGATGTTAGTTATTGAAACATAGAACTATAGAAAATAGGAACAGATGTAAGCAGTTTGGCCCTTCAGGCCTGCTCCAATATTCATATAATCATGGCTGATCCTCTATCTAAATGCCATTCCCCTGCAACCTTCTCATACCCTGTGACACTCTGAGTGAAGATGTTTCTTCTCATCTCAGCCCTAAATGGTCCTTCCCGTATTCTGAGACTATGACTTATTCTTCCCAACCCCACTAGCCAGAGGGAACAACATCTTTCCAGCTGAATATTATATGTTACAATTAGAACCCCTCTCATTCTTCTAAGTTCTACTGAATACAGGCCAGGTTGACTCAATCTCTCCTCACACGGCAATCTTACAATCCCAGGAATCTGTTTGGTAAACATTTACTGTACTCCCTCCTTGGTAAGTCTATCTTTTCTGAGATAATGTGACTGATGAAGGGATTTTAATCATTCTGATCATAATACTCAACATATAAAGAACTAGCAGCTAATATTTTAGTTTAAAAATATTAAATGAATTTTAAATGAAAAACTAACAAGGGCATTAAAAGTCATTTAGTGTTATTTGTTAAATCTGCCAGTAACTAATTAATAGCCTGAGGGTTTCTTGTATCAGAGAACTAATAAACCCGAAAAACCTAATTACAATGTAACTCAGACATGATACATTATGAAATTATCCTTTGTGGGTATAAAGGGATATGGATCAAATATCGGCAATTGGGACTAGCGTAGTGATTAAAAAAGGAAAGGCATGGATAAGTTGGGCCAAAGGGCCTGTTTCCATACTATACACCTCTATGACTCACAACTCTATGAGAAAAGAACAAATTATATACATTTTTATACAAAAACATGGAGTTTGATCTGGGACTTTTGCCAAATGCCTGGGCTTGCATCAACAGAACTGGTTCTCACTTCTTTAAAAAATGCTGAATAAGTCAAATGTATAATTTTGTCATGCTAAGCAATAAGGGAGCCATCTTGATTTAGGAGTGTACTTCCGATAGTTAAATGAACAAATAACAAGTGATTATTTAAGAATATAATTCGATTTGAGAATGTGTCATGAATAAATTGACAAGTTAAATACTAAATAAAATCATTTTCAGTTAATTGCTGGGTTATATCTAAGATAACCAAATTGTATAATTATCTAAGATTTTGGCATGAAAGGCAGAGATCTGTAGAGGAAACTTAAGGTGCTATTGCACCACCAGATCTCCCTTCAGCCGAAGTATTGTATCTGTCCGATGTATGTCTTTTGTCCTTTGTACTGTTTATTTATATGTTTTATAACAAAATTAGTTTTGGAAATACATGTATTACTTTAGATCTGAGTTTCATTTACCTTTGCAAAAGATATTAAATAGAATTACCTTTTAGTATTTTCTAAAAACATTCCAGCCACTAAGAACAGAACTCCCCACTTCAGAGACAAAACTACACACAATACTCCAGGTGTGGTCATCAAGGCTCAGTGCACTGCAAATAGACATCCTTGCTCCTGTACTCAAGTCCTCTTGTAATGGAGACCAACATGCAATTTGCCTTCCTATATATTGTTGTATTTTCATGTTTGCTTTCAGTGACTGGTGTACAAGGACACAGTAAGAATTTAGCAACACCAATTATTAATCCAACCGATTTATTTGATAGTAAAAAAGCGAGCTTTCAACACTCTTGTGTCTTCCTCAGGCAAGTGCAGTGTTCTGGTTTGCAATAGCACACATCAGCACAGACAGTCAGAGATTGCTGATTAGAATGCGAATCCTTACATCTAACCTGCTATTCAAGTGTTAAAGTGGCTAACAATGTGTGTGAAGGGGATCCTGAGCATTGTTAGAGAATTGTGTATTTTCTCCAGACAGCACAGTAAGTGAGGTTTTTTGCTAACCCAGGCAAGTTACGGGGGTTACAGATAGTGTGTCATGAAGCCAAGATCCCTGTTAAGACCGTCCTCATGTGTGCGGAGCTTGGCTATCAGTCTCTGCTCAGCGACTCTGCGCTGTCGTGTATCACGAAGCCCCCTTGAAGAACATTTACCCGCAGGTTGGAGGCCGAATGCCCATGACTGCTGAAGTGTTCGCCCACAGGAAGGGAACTGTTTTGCCTGGTGATTGTTGAGCGATGCTCATTCATCCGCTGTCGTAGTGTCTGCATGGTCTCCCCAATATACCATGCTTCGGGACATCCTTTCTTGCAACGTATTAGGTAGACAACGTTGGCCGAGTTGCAAGAGTAGTACCGTACCTGGTGAATGGTATCCTCACGTTTGATGATGTCGTCCATGTCTATGATCCGGCATGTCTTGCAGAGGTTGCTGTGGCAGGGTTGTGTGGTATTGTGGTCACTGTTCTCCTGAAGGTTGGGTAGTTTGCTGCGAACAATGATCTGTTTGAGGTTGTGCGGTTGTCTGAAAGCAAGAAGTGGGGGGTGGGGATGGCCCTAGCGAGATGTTCATCGTCATCAATGATATGTTGAAGACTCCGGAGAAGATGTCGTAGCTTCTCCGCTCCGGGGAAGTACTGGACAACAAAGGGTACTCTGTCCACCGTGTCCCGTGTTCGTCTTCTGAGGAGGTCAGTGCGGTTTATCGTTGTGGCACGTCGGAACTGTCGATCGATGAGTCGAGCGCCATATCCTGTTCTCACGAGGGCATCCTTCAGCGTCTGGAGGTGTCTGTCACGATCCTCCTCATCTGAGCAAATTCTGTGTATACGGAGGGCTTGTCCATAGGGAATGGCTTCTTTAATGTGTCTAGGGTGGAAGCTGGAGAAGTGGAGCATTGTGAGGTTGTCTGTCGGTTTGCGGTACAGTGAGGTGCTGAGGTGACCGTCCTTGATGGAGATGCGTGTGTCCAAGAATGCAACTGATTCTGGAGAATAGTCCATGGTGAGTCTGATGGTGGGATGGAACTTATTGATATCATCATACAGTTGTTTCAATGATTGTTCACCATGAGTCCAAAGGAAAAGATGTCATCAATGTATCTAGTATATAGCCTTGGTTGAGATCTTGTGTGTGAAGAAGTCTTGTTCGAACCTGTGCATGAAGATGTTGGCATATGAGGTGCGAATTTTGGTCCCCATGGCTGTTCCGTGTGTCTGAATGAAAAGCTGATTGTTGAAGGTGAAGACATTGTGGTCCAAGATGAAGCGATGAGTTGTAAAATTGCATCTGGAAACTGGCAGTTGTTGGCATTGAGTACTGAGGCAGTTGCAGCAATACCATCGTCGTGGGGGATGTTGGTGTAGAGCGCCGAGACATCCATTGTGACAAGGAGTGTCCCTGTTCTACTGCTCCATATGTGCTGAGTTTCTGTAGGAAGTCCGTAGTGTCAAGACAAAAGCTGGGGGTTCTTTGTACGATGGGTTTCAGGATGCCTCGATATAGCCGGAGAGGTTTCTCACACAGGGTCCCATTGCCATACGATGGGACGGCCGGGTATGTGCCTTGTGTATCTTTGGGAGGCAGTAGAGATCTCCAATGCAGGGAGTACGTGGAATGAGAACCCGGAGGTGTTCTGAAGGTCCGGATCAAGGGTTTTCGATCAGAGTGTTGAGTTGACGAGTGTGTTCTTTGGTCGGATCTGCTGGTAACTGTCTGTAGTGTTTCTCATGTTTAGTTGTCGGTACACTTCTTCACAGTAGTCCGTTCTGTTCAGTATGACGGTGGCCTCCTTTGTCTGCTGGTTTGATGACAATGTTGCGGTTGGTCTTGAGAGCACGGATGGCCTTGCGTTGTACTTGGTGATGTTCGGGACTGTCTTGTAAGTGCGGTTGATAAATCTGGTGTTCACGCACCTCCTGATGGCTTGGGCATACATGTCCAGTCGGGGGCAGCGGCCTTCCGGAGGAGTCCAGTTGGATTCATTCCTCTTCGGTTGCTGCACTGCGGATCCCTCTGTCGGCTGTTCTGGTTCATTCGCTATCTCATTTGTGCCAGAAATCAGTATGGAGCTGGACTAACACATTGAAATTTCAATTCAATATGATCAGTGGGCCCAGACTGAATTCTCTAGGCCCACCAACATCTCCCTGCTCCCCCCCCCCACCCCCCACATCATGAGAGGTCCCCAACAGCAAGGTTCACAATTGCTCCCCACCATGGATAACAAGTGTGGCTCATCCTGCTGCTGAGGATAGAGGCCACTGAGGCAATCCCCCAGGAAACAGGTAGGATGGGACAAGGACAACCCAGATCCCTGTGCACGTCAACGTTTTCCAGTGTGTACCACCATTTAAATAATAATGTGCCATTCTGTTTCTCTCTCCGAAATGGATAACATCACATTTATCCATGTTATACTGCATCTGTCACATATCTGCACACTCACTCAACTTATGTAAATGACCTTGAAATCTCCTAACATCTTCTCATCACTCATATTTCCACTAAGTTTTATGTCATCAGCAAACTTGGAATATTACTTTTGGTTCCCTTCATCCAAATCATTGATACATAGTGAGCAGATGCGGTCCAAGCATTGATCCCTGTGGGATCCCATCCTACCCTGTTTCCTGGGGGATTGCCTCAGTGGCCTCTATCCTCAGCAGCAGGATGAGCACACTTGTTATCCATTGGTGGGGAGCAATTGTGAACCTTGCTGTTGGGACCTCTCATGATGTGGGGGGTGGGGGGGGGGGGGGGAGCAGGGAGATGTTGGTGGGCCTAGAGAATTCAGTCCTGGGCCCACTGATCATATTGAAATTGAAATTTCAATGTGCTAGTCAGCTCCATACTGATTTCTGGCACAAAGCTGATTATGCCAAAGAAATCAGGAGAGTCACGATCAGCTGGATGCTAAAGGATCCTAAAGGATGCTAAAGGATGATGTTGCCCAGCTGTACTACTCAAGTGGCTGGGAGAATCCCATCCATTGGCTTGCAGTTCCATTAATTTCTCTAGCACTATGTTTATAGTAATAATTTTCTTCAATTTCTGCTTTTCACTAGATCTTTTCTTCCCTATTAATTCTGAGAAGCTATTTGTGGGGAGGGGGAATTATCCTCCCCAGCTTTTAGTAGGCAGAAATTGTAGACTGGATGAGAACCAAGGGGGAGTCCCAAATGGCTTTTATGGTGGTGGGGTTTTGCTGCTCAATTTTCCCTATTCACCCATATGACCTAACAGAGAAATACTATTATAACACATTTAAATCTAATTGACAAATATTCTCACAGTAACATGTGTTTTCATAGGAAAGTTTCTCTTCCTCTCCCACTCCTGTCTCCACCTCTGTCTTGGTGAACTAGTGTTATAGTGTCATGTTAGCATAGTTTGCATGGCTTACAACGGGTTTTTATAAATGTGCAACTGGAAAATTCACTGGGTCACACAGTTAGGTGCAGTCCCCAGGAAGAGAGGATGACGCCTGGGCAATACTTTGGCAGTGCCATGATGGGTTTATGAAAGAACTGCTGTATGTTCCGTATCCACTGGAGGTGTGGAGTTGAGAGGGATTCTGAGGAGATGGGGGTAATTCTGTGGTGGTGTGGGAGAAAAGACTCTAGCCGATGGTGAAAAGTGGGATTTCTGTGGTGATGTAATGGAGGGGTAGTTTCTGTTTACATGTGGTCTGTGCTTTTCTCTATTTTTTTACATCAGGCTGCCCCTTAGTGATGGCATCCTGATCTTTTGAAAGCTGATGTTGTTGGTGGGATGGACTCATTCAAAGCTCACCCTGCTGGTATCAAATCATGAAATCCCCCTTTTAGATTTTTTTCACAAAATGTTCAAAGATGCAACATTGCAGCCAGTGAACTAGACAACACTATTATTGCCCAAGTTGACATTTTGAAAATAAATGAGAAAATTTCACCCAGTGCCTTTGTATCATATTTACATTTTTTTATATAACATGGCATTATTTTTTGCCAGCCCTTGTTTTCTCTGCCTTACACTTTTCGTTCTACTTTCCTATTTTTAATTTGTATATTTTTTTTATCTCACTTATGTCTCTCCACTCAGGCTCCCACCTCATTGTTACTTCAATTTAAATCCTCCCCATAACACCAGCAAATACCTTTGTGAGGACATCGATCCCGGTCCTTCTAAGCTGCAACTGTCCACCAGCTGCATTAGGTCCCATCTTTCCCAGAATTTGTCCCAATGCCTCAGGAATCCAAATCTCTTTCTCCAGTTATGCATTCAACTGGTATATTCTTCTGTTTCTGCTTTCACTAGCATGTGGCACTGGAGTAATCCTGAGATTACTACTTTGAGGTCTTGCATTAAATGAATTTCATAGTTCCTTAGATTCTGTTTTCAGAATCCCATCGCTCTTTGTACCTGTGTCTTTGGTGCCAATATTGACCATAACCTTTGGCTTGTCACCGTCCCCCATCAGAATGCCTTAAGCTGTTCAGTAACGTCCTTGACCCTGGCACTAGGGAGGCAACAGACTATCCTGTGTCGTGTCTGTGGCTAGAGGAAGGTCTATCTGTTCCCCTTATGATAGAATCCCCTATCACTATTGCTGTCCTGTTCTTTTCTCTCACATCCTGGGCTTGGCTTTTTCTACAGTCTCTTGAGAAACCATCTTCCACATCAGGAACCAAAACAGAGAATGTGTCAGAGTGGGAGATGGACTCAGGGGACTCCTGCACTACTTGCTGAGTGCTCTTGTTCTGTCAGGCAGTCACTCATTCCCTTTCTGCATCTGCACTCTTTACTTGCAATGTGATTATCTCACTTTACTTTCTAGCCACAAAGATCTATGTCCCACAGTGACTCCAGTCACAACTACGCAGATTCTGAAACGCAGACTTTGAGTTGCTGTAGCTGGATCCACTTCTTGCACAAGTGGTCACCCCTGACAGTGAAAGTATCCCCAACTTCCCATATCATACAGGAAGAGCATCGATAAGGCCAAGCTACCGTGTCATGACTTATCTTTGAATTGCTCCCTTTAATGTTACTTCCTTTAGTTTAGTATATATTAAGGACAATAGAAATATTTATCAGGTCCTACTTACCAAGATGGCTGCACTTCTCTCGTTTCCCTGTGATGCCACGCTTTGTTCTTGTTTCTAATCTTGCCTCTAACTCCGATCTTTATTGAAGTCTTGCCTCTGTCTCCACTATTTATTGATACCTCACCTCTCTTCCTCGCACTTTACTGCAGACGCAATTCTCTCTTTACTGTTTATTGCAGTCCCGTCTCTCTCTCCTTCTCTCGCTGTCTCCCTCTTCCAGCTCTTTATTGCAGTCTGACCTCTCCTCCTTGCTCTGTATCGAAGTCTTGCCTCTCTTCCAGTTTTGTATTGAAGTCTTGTCTCCTCACTCTTAAATGAGATCTCATCTCTCTCATCTTTAAACTTGGAGGAAAGGATCAGAATAGTCAGAGACATCCATTGACCCCATATTAATGACATAAGGTCAGGTTTCTACTAAATCTTAATGGGCACTGGAATTATTTTGGGAGAATAATTCTTGTAGAGACTTTCTGGCAGTGATTTTGAGATTATGGTCCTGTAGTGCAATTTAATCCTCATTCTCCCTAAAACTGATGATATGTCAGTGAGAATCTTTCATATGGCTTAAGGAGGATTTTCTAGTATCTTAGAAAGAAATTGTCAATTTCTATTCGACAAAAGTAAACATGATATATTTATTAAATATTTGTGAAAGGGCCAGATTTTCCCCTTTGAGGTGGGAATCAGGAATTAGACTATTTTATGACATTGTGATCTCACCTGCTGAGTGGCCGTGTCTACCCATTACATTTTCACTCCAAAGAATAGAGAATAGGTGTGGATTAGGACCACCACCTCCCAAAGCAAGGTAGAGGTGAGGTTGGGAATGCAAACAGTATTGGGTGCAGAGACATATCCATTCCATTCTGGGCTTGATCAAAGGTCTGCAAGGAAGATCGTTCAGCAAGTGACTGAAAATGCTGCAATGGATGGCTGAACTTTGACGCGTAAGGACATACTATCGTTATTGATCTAATAGATGGTATGCAGGTTGCCTCCATCTCTTCTGAGGCAATAGGTGAACACTGTGGAGGACTGCACATCAGTTGCTGCACTAAGGGAGTCATTGTGGTTTGTTGAAAGTTTAGATAAACAAGAAAAACACCTGAAGCAGTTGTTATAAAAACAAGTTTATTCAATGGTTTGAATAATATATTGTCATTTATAGTAATAATTATTTAATATACACAAAAAGACATCACGTTGTCATTGAGGTCTGTGAAATCTGCAACCAGTAGAACTTTCAGCCACGTTGACTGTATTGGGAAGGATATTGATTTGGTTGTCATATCTGTGAAGATTTGGACGTTGTCCAGTGCCAGTCATGTGCTCCACTCACCATTTACGCAGGAATTCCTTAGGTGAACTGCTGCTAGATCAGGATGTCCCTTGCAAAATGAAATCCTCAGCATGTCTCTGAGGCGGTCCCTGCTCATGCCTGTGCTCTCACCCATCCCCACCCCTGCTGCCCCATCCTGGGGAATATGGAGCCTTCCTCACCCTTTTCCTCTTTGAGTGACACATCCCTTTGATGTATCATATTGTACAGCATGCAACTGTCCAAGATACCTTCATAACAGCAAATTACCGCAAATGCTGGAAATCCAAAATAAAATCAGAAAGTGCTGGAAATGTTCAACAGGCTAGGCAGCATCTCTAAAGAGAAAAGCAAGTGAATGTTGGTGATTCCATAGTGATCAAGTGTCCTGTTATGGAGCTGGCTCTTGCTATCTCTACACTGGGACTCTGTAAATCATTAATGGGATTAGAAACCATCTCCTCAAGGGGTAGCCTCTGTTGTTCAGAATCCAGTAATGGCCTAGATGCTTCTAAAAGCAGTTGACTTGAATATTTCATACAGATTAGCAACACATCCCTAAAAGAACCTAAGACAAAGAAGTTGAATATCTTCAGTGAGACGGATAAAACCTGGTGATGGATGGATCCAAAATACATGTCTTCATTCAGAAAGGCACAAAGGTCACTGAACAGATGAAATCTCCTCCTGCATTGATACTTTGCGTGGGTTTCCTCCCACATTCTGAAAGATGTGCTGGTTAGCTGCATTGACCCGACCCAGACTGTAGTGACTAGGGGAATTTCACATTAACTTCACTGCAGTGTTAACATAAGCCTATTTGTGACTGATAAATAAGTACTTTTACTTTTTTGCATCACAAGGAAACTGAGCCTGTTGCAGTAAATGCAGCTTTGGGTATTTTCCTGGTCTTTTGCCACTGCCTGGCTGCTAGGCCATGGGTCTTGCTGCTTGGGGGTCCTACCTTGTGGCATCATGTCAAATGGCTGTGTGTGGGGTGTGGGTGGGTGGATAGGTGGATGCAGATTCAAGATTTTTCCTAAGACTTTTCCAATCAAGGTAATGCAGAATGACTCTTACTTTCAAAGCTGACAAAACTTTACTGAATTTGTGAAGGGCCTTCTGCTGTGTTCATGATCTTTTCAAATTGACATGATTCGCACAAGTTCCCAATCCTTACCCAACTCATTCAAAATCTAACAGGTCTAAAACTGCAGGCTGTGCAGTGCCACATTGATGACAATCAGGGTTGGGTCACAACATGTCTCATTTCTCATGCTTACAAAATAGCCAGCAGTGGCTGTTGTGGATAGAGCATGCAGGACCTGTTTGACACTGATTTGTCTTGTGTGGAAAATCTGGCCATATGGCAGAGGTTTTTGGTTGTGGTCACCAAGGACTAGAAACTCCTACCTGAAATCAATGGACCTTTAAACGGTCCGTCAAATTTTCCATCCCAATCATGATGGTTCCCTTGGTGTGTGGGACTGGAAATTTACCCCAATGTTATTGGTATAGTTCAGGGATGTGATGCCAAATTCTGAGGGGCCAGAGCTCTAACAAATTGTATTGGTCCAATATAATTTCTAAATCGATTATCATGTTGTTTTACTATGTGTTAATCATTTGAGTACCTAAACATCAGTAAAACTATGCCTTTTAAGGGAAAGTAAGACCAGGTTAAAGTCCAACAGGTTTAATTGGTAGCCCGAGCTTTCGGAAATTTGCCCCTTCATTAGATGAGTGGAGAATCTGGTTCATAAACAGGGCATATATAGACACAAACTCAATTACAAGATCATCAAGTCTTTACAAGTGCAGATAATGCAAGTGGAAAGAGGTTTAAGCACATGTTAAAGAGTTGTGAATTGTTTCCAGCTAGGACAATTAGTGAGATTTACAAGCCCAGGCAAATTGTGGGGTTTACACGTAGTGTGACATGAACCCAAGATCCCAGTTGAGGCCATCCTCATGTATGCGGAACTTGGCTATCAGTTTCTGCTTGGCGATTTTGTGATGTCGTGCGTCTTGAAAGATACCATGGAGAACGCTTACCTGAAAATCAGAGGCTAAAGGCCCTTGATTGCTAAAGTGTTGCCCGACAGGAAATCTGGTGATTGTAGAGCAGTGTCAATTCATACGTTGTCCTTGCATTTGCATGGTCTCGTCGATTTACCACACCTCGGGACATCCTTTCCTGCAGCATATCAGGTAGACAATGTTGGCTGATTCACAAGAGTATGTATCGTGAATTCTCACATGAGATAATTGCATCTGCGTCGATGATCCGTTACAACTTGCAGAGGTTGCTGTGGCAGGGTTGTGTGGCGTAGTCACGGTTTTAAGTATTAGTGCCATGGTATTAGTGCCAGTGAGCAATTTATTTTGAACCATGAACTATTTTGAATTATTAGTCTTTAGAGTAGCTAGAATTTTATTATGCAACAGTTTAGTTACTTAATTCATGTCTATTAAAATGAATTATAGAAAACTTTACTTACTTCTGACTGGGCTATGGTATATAGAGGGAAAATTGCTTTTTTTGATATATATTAATAACCTGGGTGTACAAGGCATAACTTCCAAATATGAAGATGATGCAAGAGTTAGAAATATTGTGAACTGTGAGGAGGATAGTGATGGACTTCAACAGGATGTAGACAGGCTGATGGAATGGACAGGCACGTCCACTCTCCTCTTCCCAATCTCCTTCCTCACTCTGCAATCCACCCATCTTTCCAGCGCAGTGCAGCAACGAGTGATATTGAGCTGACAGATCTGCTTCAAAACAAATTGGAACATCAGTGTTGGTAACGAGAATTCTTTAAAACACTGAGCCAACACTACCCTTGCCACCATGTTCCAGTGTTTAGAACCTTTTGTATCCCCTTCTCTCAAGTCTGGTTGGAGATGCTGGAACAGCGCTCTGATTACTTTGATAGTGTTACACTCCAGTATTATTTACTGTAGTGTGTTCTAAAATACCTTGATTAGTTTAAATTTTAGCCAAACTGACACTTTGAAATTATTTTGTTCTCAGCAAAAAAAACATATTCTAGTGAGGAGTATAAACTGTATTTCGCTGGATTATTACAACTATCTGACATGTATATAATCAGACATGCATTGTTGCTATTCTGTACAATGATTGGTTAGTTAAACTGTCAAACTTACCAAAGGCATTCGGCATGCTTGGTTTCATCAGCCAGAATGTTGAATACAGGAGTTGGGACATCTTGTTAAAGTTGCAAAAATCATTGTCAAGGCCACACTTGGAATACTGTGTGCAATTCTGGTCACCCTATTATAGAAAGGACATTATTAAACTAGAAAGAGTGCAGAAAAGATTTACTAGGATGCTACTGGGACTTGATGGATTGAGTTATAAAGAGAGGCTGAATAGACTGGGACTTTTTTCTCTGGAGCGTAGGAGGCTGAGGGGTGACCTTATAGAGGTCTGTAAGATAATGAGGGGCAAGATAGATAGTCAAATCTTTTCCAAAACGTAGGGGAGCCTAAAACTAGAGGGCATAGGTTTAAAATGAGAGGGGAGTGATACAAAAGTGTCCAGGGGGCAATTTTTTTCACACATAGGGTCTAGAACAAGCTACCAGAGGTAGTAGTAAACACGGGTACAATTTTATCTTTTAAAAAGCATTTAGACAGTTAATTAGTATGATGGATATAGAGGGATATGGGCCAAATGTGGGTAATTGGGATTAGCTTAGGGGTTTTAAAAAGAAAGGCAGCATGAACAAGTTAGGCCAAAGAGCCTGATTCCATTCCAAATGGTTTCTGCAGTTTGTTTTGTTGCCACATGATGGAGACTGTAGCATTCAAGTCACTCTCGCTGACTGGATTGCTGCTGCACCCAGCAGAGTTCGTGCTGCAAGTTGGAGGTTGCTTAAGCTTCAAGAACAATGATTTACTCAGAATGCAGCCCTGCAGAAATCTTCAATTAATACAGGATGTTGGGTTGATATAAATCAAACTGCTTCATGAATTGTACCCCAGCCCACTGGGGTACAAATGATGGCAAACAATATAATTCTTCAAGATAATAAAACATCCCGAGATGCTTCACAAGCGCATTATAAAGCAAAACATGACGCTGAACCATACAAGGTGATATTAGGCCAGATGGCTGACAGCTTGGTCAACGAGGTAGGTTTTAAAGAAGGAAAGGGAGTTAGAAAGGCAGTGGTGAATTCTAGAATTAGGGCTTGGCAGCTGAATGCCATCAATGAAAGAGCAATTAAAATGAGGAACAGTCATGAGGTCAGAATTAGATCAGCACAGATTCTTCAGAGGGTTGTGGGATTGTGGAGATAGGGAGGGCTGATTCCATGTAGGAGTTTGAAACTAAGGATGAGGCTCTAAAATCAATGTGTTGCCCAACCAGGGGCCAACGTAAGTCAGCGACCGCAGGGTGATATGTGAAAGAAATTTGGTGTGAGTAAGGACATGAACAGCAGAGTTTTGGAGGGTAGAATGCTGGAATTTGGGTAGAAATCCATTGAAAACATTACGTAAGTAGAAATAGGTGGACACTGAAGGCGTGGAAATATAATTGATAACTGTCTTAGGTTGTGAATAGCCCCTAATACAGCCTCAGCTGCTAATAGGAAGAGGGATAAAATTAGTAACTCCAGAAAGGAGTGACTTTGGACTTTCCAGTAGTTAATTGGAAGAATTTACAGCTCATCAAATATGAAACAAAGAACAGCATAGCACAGGAACAGGCCCTTCAAACTTCAGCCCATTAATTCATCAGCCTCTGAGCTATTTCTTCATGTCATTATCTCTGTTGGTACATTCCCTTTGATGAGGTAATTTAAGATTTCAGAAGTTTTGTAATTAAATTAATTTGAGGCTTTCATACTGAAGTAGCCACTGAAGTTTTAGTGGCACTGAATTCGAATATGCATTGTTTCTAAATTTGGAGTACTAACACTAGATATTATGAAAGAGCATTTGGCATATTAGCATAAATGTAGTTCCAATTTCATGTGGATCTAAGTTGAATTTACCTCTGAAGCTAGAATTTCTTTGGTTTCATTCTCAGGATTAAAATTAGTCCTGAATTATTCAATATTGGCAATCTACACTCAGTCTTTGATACTCAAACTCTTTGCATTGGTCAATTTTGCAAAAATAGTATTGAAGCAATGCAAATCTTTTAAAAAGTTTTGTTCTTTGTAGTACTAATACTTACCTCAAAGCAAAAAAAAAATTTTAAGGTTCAAAATTATGTCCAAAAATAATAGTTCTTTTTATGGAATTTTGAATTTTGTTAATAGATATTATCATATTTATTTTGCATATAATTGGTTATTTCTATGAGTTAACAACTATAATATAAACTTCCTCATAATGATTCCAAAATATTTATCTACAAAAATTATATGAGAACACCCTTATAAAACTAAATTCTGTTTTGTAACAATTTGTTTTTTATTCATTTTTATTAAAGAGGACAATATCTGTTTGAAATGAGAAACTTTGAACTTGCCAGTTTCTGTATCCAATATTCTGCTGAGATCAATCAAGGTAACACTTTCACACATGATTGTTTTTTTAAAATGTGTTTAAATATATTTAATTCTATAAAGATTATTTATATTTATCAGGTGTAATTAGTTTCTAATCATTTGTATGCAAAGTAAAATATTTTGTTGAGGAATCAGCTGACAAAAAATAGAATCTGTCAATCATTCACATTCATGGACAAATCAATATACTTGAAAGTTTATGATATAAAAATCATTCTAAAAGAGATTATTTGCATTTGTTGTTTGTACACTCACATAATTTGCATGACAACTGAACAAACATTTTAGCTGTACGAAAAGATTTTAGAAATTGCAATGACTGGAATCTTCACTACGTTTTTAGAGGGTATATATGGGCTTAATTTGCTCATTTTGGAACACTGTTGCAAATACAAGAATTACATATTCATTCTTAAGGAATCAATATCTTATTTGCATTTATTTATTTCCCCACTATTACACATGCTTATGTGGACTAAGGCAAAAAAAATCACAAGGAAGGCTTGAATACTTCAATGTTGAGAGCTGTTTAATGAAGAATACCTTCTTGCTTTTTTTTCTTCCCCTTCACCCCTGGGTGTCCTTGGTGCACCTGTTCCAGCACCTTTCCTCTTAAGAATGAAGGAATGATGGCTCTCATTCGCAATAATAAACTTCCATCCAATAAAGGCAACTTCAATCTTTGGGACATATATTGTGGTTGGTTTCTACTATTCAACCTCCCTCTCAGGTATAGGTCCATTACTTGGCTCATGTTCGAATCACTGCATGTGGCAATCTGCACCTAGTTAGTGTTATTGGACCTTTATTTCTTCAGATTCTAGCTGGGAGCATCTTTATCTCCGGGGAAAGGTAGTCTTGACAGATGTTTCTCTGACTGATTGGATCTTGTATGGGTAGGCTGACAGCACCAGCGCCCAATTGCAATCGAGCTGCTGCCATGGAAGGTATCCCAGTGTATGATCCTAAGATTGAGATCAACGGCCTATAGTCTGTTAAAAGCACAAAATGTCCATTATACAGGAAATCATTAAATTTCTTGACACCAAAGACAATGTCCAAACCTTTTTCCACCAGGGCAGAGTTTTCCTCAGCATTCATCAATGACCTAGAAGTGAATGCTATGCGGTTCATCCCTGTTTAGAAGATGTGAAACAGGGCAGCCTTAACGCCATAGGACGAGGCTGCAGTGGTAACTTGAGGTTGAAGTGAACTAGCGCTTGTGATCTCTTCAAAGTCTTTATATTCTGGTAGGCCCCTTGACATTCTTTTGTCCCCATCCACGGCTGCTCTTTTTCAAACAACCGATGGATTGCTTCAACATTATTGGCAGATCCGGAATGAACTTGCCGTAGTAATTGATAAGTCTCAAAAACAATCTCAATTGGGACACATTATCTGGTCTTTGGGCCTTCATGATGGCCTACATCACCTTGGATGCCTTATGTAATTACATGACCCAGATATTCAATGGAATCCCTGAAGAATTCACATTTCTCTCTAGACTTGTAAGCTTGGCTTCTGCAGCCTCTTTTAAGGTATTCCCCAAGTTCTTCAAATGTTCCTCCTCTGTCAAACCCATTACTAAGACATTGTCCAGGTAACACTGGAATCCTATCAATCCACCATGGCCTTCTGGAACAGAGCTGGAGCTGACATAATCTCAAAGAGAAGTGCCTATAGCGGAACAGGCCCCTGTCTGTGATTATTGTTAGTGGTTGTGAATCTTTCACTACTTCGATCTGCAAATAGGCCTGAGATAGGTCTAGTTTGGAAAATTTCTTTCTCCTTGCCAGGCCATTATGAGAGGAAGCTGGTACTGGTTGGCACACAGGGTTGGGATTACTGTCACTTTAAAATCCCCACAGATTCTTGCTAATCCATCTGATTTTATGATTAGAATAATTGGAGTGACTCATTCACTGGTGACCACTGGTGCTGACACTCCCAGATTCACCAGCCATTCCAATTCAGGCCTAATGGCATTCTAGACATGCCTTCAATTTTCTTGGACAAGCATTCAGTTTAACTCATAATTTAACCTTGATCTCTTCAAGGATTTCCTGGAAGGCATCTTTATATTTTTCCAACATGTCTTGCAGCGTTGTCTTCGAGTCTATGAGTTTATTTACCATGCCCCTGTTCAATTTAATTTCTGTAGCAGGAGCATCTGAATAATGCGGGGTAGTCTTCTCCATCACATATTGTGATAATTCTGCACATTGATCTCCCAACTGTATCTTCACCAGTACATGACCCTGAAAAAAGCTCAAAAAGTAATCCAGGAAATTACAGGCTGATAAGCTTGACGTCAATAGTAGGTAAATTATTGGAAGGAGTACTAAGAGATAGGATCTACAAATATTTGGATAGACAGCGACTTATTAGGGAGAGTCAATGTGGCTTTGTGCGTGGTAGATCATGTTTAATCAATCTTTTGAAGTTTTTCGAGGAGGTTACCAGGAAAGTGGATGAAGGAAAGGCAGTCAATGTTGTCTACATAGACTTCAGTAAGGTCTTTGACAAGATCCCACATGGGAGGTTAGTAAGGAAGGTTCAGCCACTAGGTATACATGGAAAAGTAGTAAATTGGATTAGAATTGGTTCAATGAAAAAAGCTCAATGGAAAAAGCCAGCGAGTGGTAGTGGAGGCCTGTGACTAGTGATGGGAACCAGTGCTGGGTCTTTTGTTGTTTGCCATCTAACTCAATGATCTGGCTGATAATGTGTTAAATTGGATCAGCAAATTTGCTCATAATACAAAGATTGGAAGTGTAGTGGACAGTGAGGAAGGTTCTCAAAGCTTGCAGAGGGATTTGGACCAGCTAGAAAAAATGGACTGAAAAATAGCAGATGGAGTTTAATGCTGAGGTATGGACTTTGGAAGGATGTACAAGATAAATAGTAGGGAACTGAAGAGTGTAGTAGAACAGAGGGATCTGGGAATACAGATATATAATTCCCTAAAAGTGATGTCACAAGTAGATAGGGTTGTAAAGAATGCTTCTGGAACATTGGCCTTTATAAATCAAAGTATTGAGTATAAGAGTTGGAATATTATGGTGAGGTTGTATAAGACATTGGTGAGGCCAAATTTAGAGTATTGTGTGCAGTTTTGGTCATCTAATTACAGGAAGAATATTAATAAGATTGAAAAAGTGCAGAGAAGGTTTACAAAGATGTTGCTGGCACTTGAGAAACAGAGTTACAAAGAAAGGTTGAATAGATTAGGACTTTATTCCCTGGAGCATAGAACAATGAGGGGAAATTTGACAGAGGTGTATAAAATTATGATGGGTATAGATAGAGTGGATGCAAGCATCTTTTTCCACTGAGTCTAGGGAAGAAAAAAACTAGAGGACATGGATTAAGGGTGAAGGGGGAAAAGTTTAGAGGGAATATTGGCAGGGTGGGGGATATGTTCTTCACACAGAGAGTAAAGGCAGTGTGAATTGAGCAGTCAGATGAAGTGATAAATGCAGGTTCACTTTTAATATTTAAGAAAAACTTGGATGGGTTCATGGATGACAGGGGTGTGGAAAGATATGGTCCAGGTGCAGGTCAATGGGACTAGCCAGAAAAATGGTACGGCACAGCCAAGAAGGGCTAAAAGGCCTGTTTCTATGCTGTAGTGTTCTATGGTTCTGTGGTTCTATAAAAGGGACCATCTGCTCAGTATATATTGGAGTATGTTCGTAATTTAACCTTTGCAGATTTTTAACTTCTGCAGCATACTGCTTTGGGAATCAAAGCAGTCTGTATGTCCACTTCCATTATCATGGTTTACTCTTCCAGTTGAGGGACAATCCAGAGCTGGTTGGCTTCACCTGAGCTCTTGTTGCTCCGGACTGTCTGCTATTTCTGCAGACCCAGTTGATTCCCTATCCTCTCTGGTTGGCAACATGCACTTTTTTTTCCTCTCTCTGGGCTTATTGCAATTCTAGGCAATGTGAATCACTCACTTACACTTGCAACATTGGACGTCTTGTGTCCAATAACTCGATTCCTTGTGGCCCGTCTTGCCACACTGGCAGCATTCTATTTGTAGCATCAAAACCTGTAGAGCTTTGCCACCTTGTGCACCTGGGCGCTGACACTCAATTGTTTCTCTGGTGGCTAATTCCACATAAGTTGCAATCCCTAATGCAGACTTAAACTGTAAATTCCCTTCAGCCAATAGCCTCCATTGAATGGCTTCATGCCGGAGATCACAAATTAGCTGGTCCCGTAAAGCATTCTGGTTTAGGTTCTGAACTCATGGTGTTCAGCCAGTCTCTTTAGAGTTGCAACAAATTGCACAATGGACTCACTCCCCTTCTATTCCACTGGCGTTCCATTCTAGCAAAGTGGACGGAGATTGACTCAAAGAACAGCTCTGAAAAAGAACCACAGCGTGGCGATCCTGTAAAGAACAGGTAGAAGTATTCCAATCACATTACTTCAATCTGAATGGTCCATTCATGGGGAAGGTAGCATTTGCTTGGGAACCCATCAAAATCATCGCAGGAAGCAGGCATTAAAGGCTGGTCTTATTTGTAGAATCAGAAACGCTCATCAATTATTCATGGTCTTGGAGCGAAATAAACCTCTTAATACTTCTCGCAATTCTTTGTAAGTCTTCCCAATTTGTCTGGTTGTACCAGACTCCTCAAAACAATGAAGGTCTTGCTCCCTACGGTACTTAAGAAGACTGGTAGTACCAAATTCTCTGCCATGTAATTTGCCACCAGATAAACGCTGAAGTGCCTTGTATAAGGTATCGAGCTCTCTGTCTCTTCACTGAAGAGACACCGAAACTGGCCACCATTTTGTTTCTCTGGGTAGTTTTCTCACAGTCCATAGCCAAATCCTCGCAGCGTCTGCTTCTAGACAAATCTAGACCTAAAACTTCCTTCTGTCATTGCTGCTAACCCTTGTAGCGTGGGTCCCCTTGGTGCCTGTTTCTTGCAACATTTTTGACTGGCTCCCATGAATGGACCATTTAGACTGAAGTAATTGGTCGGAATGCTCGTACCCATTCTTCATGGGGTTGCCACACTATGGTTATTTTGCCAGAACCATTCTTCAAAATCTCCTTTCCCTTCGCTAGGATGGAATGCCAGTGGAATACACTGTCTCGTCACTAGTTATTATGTATACCACTGTGGACTAAGGGACATAAAGAACCACAAAATAGGTTTGAGTACTTCAAAAATGGGAACAGTTTATTAAAGGTATGCACTCATTCACAGTCAGGCCCAACAGGGTCCTAACCTGAGTGGAGCTAATAGGGGTTGCCTGACCTGTACACTTAAAGGCGCACTCCAAACCCCAACATGTATATATGTATATTTTATATATATATATACTATATATATAGAAGCATAGCCATCATATTGCTAATATAAATAATAGATTTTATAACAAAACAAAGACTGTTAATAGTATCAATTGTATAAACAATTTAGCAATTGGAGGAATTGGAATTTGGTGCTTATATAAATGGGATATATGGGAGTGAGAACCTTCAACAATTTTAGTTTGAACATGTTAGTGATTTATCTACTTTATTCATCCAATCATATTTTGAAATGTTATTAATAATCTAATATTGTTAAACATGTACAGAACATAAATTTGCTATGTATAAAATTAATGAAGGTAATTAAGTCTCGCTCATTGGCAGTGAGTCTCACAGACTGAGATGATACATCAGTTTGACTTCCCACTATTACTGCCCACTGCTATTACTGCCCACTGTCTATAACGAGCATTGCACACAATCCCGATAGTTGGATGAGATTAAAATTGCCTCACTGTTTTCAATGATAAATTTCCCAGACATGCTGCCTAATGTGCAAAGTATTTCCAACATTTTTCATTCTTATTTCAGATTTCCAGCATCAGCATCAGTATTTTGTGTTTGTACTTCCCCTAAATTGTTCATTATTATTTGGAATTCTCAAAAGGCAAAAGATTGGCATGTTTCTATTATTTAGTAGAAATTAGTATGAGACTTTGTAACTCATCACTTTATTGAGTTTTTTGTTGCTTTTCACGATCTATTCTTTTATATTTTATTTGCTGAAACAGCTCCTGACTCAGCTCCAATTCAGCAAGCCAAAGTACAATTGTTTCTAAAAAACTATGACAAAGCTATCAGCATCTTGGCTGCCATGGAAAAAACAACAACAATGTTCAGTTTGCTTGGGAAAAGCCAAATGAAAGCTCACAAATTTGAGGTAACATATATTTCTGGAATCACTTTTCTGAATATAAGCCAAGTTCTGGGGACTTTTAATATTTGAGAGCATGTGGTTTTAAGTGCATGTGAATGGATTAGGTTTGATCCAAATGTATTTTTTTTAGTGTCACAGTAACACTGGCTTACAGTAACACTGTAATGAAGTTACTGTGAAGTTACGAATCGTCACACATTCGGGTACACTGAGGAATTTATCATGGCGAATGCACCTAACCAGTGCATTTGGAAACTGGTGTGTTCATACATGCGTGTACTCTTATAACCACAGCCCTACATCTCTCATGTTCCATCAAACACTTTCCTGTCCACTGGACTCTTTTCCTTAATCAATACCTGTCTCTCCATGACCTGTGGAGTTGGTTCCATGTTTGCATACCTGTTCCTCTGCCCACTTGTGGATAAGTAGGTTTGGGATTCCCTCACCAATTCCTCCTTACTCCAAGTGCTTTCATGAGCCCCCCCTCTACATGTTGGGACATTTTCAGGCTCTCCCCCACCAAAGATGTAGGTACCTGTTAGTGTTGCACTCATCCTGATGTACGTGGCGGTCGTGGCCAATCAAGACCCATGATTATGTGCTATATTGCACTCTGCATTTCATACACATGTGCTGTCACCCACAAAAATATCTACACAAGTTTCCACACAGCATTCTATGTTGAAGCGCAGGAAATCATTGAACCTTTAGCGACACTGGAACCTGGTTTTGTGTACTACAACATAGCTGCTGACCAGGCCCATTAACTCAGTCCAGGCCATCTTGGTGACATGATACGGCTTCCTCGTCATCCCTTGGCAGCAAGAATCTGTACGGTTGCTTACTGCCTCTTCAGAACCCAAAGGCATTCATCTGGGAAACAGAGGACAAACTGAGTGGGTGTTCCCTTCACACCAGGCAGGGCTCTGGGTAACAATGCAATCTGAAACACAGGAAAAGTAACCAAAAAAATTCAATATCCTAACCAACTGTCTGAGGCTCTGCTCAGAGAGTTCCAGTCTTCAGGAAGTTGCATTTTAATTCCTTGTCTGCACACTTCCTGTTCCTGGTGCTTGTCCTCTTCCCATCCCCACCAACAATGCTGAGCCTCTTTCAGTGAGAACTTCACATTGGTCAGCAGTTACTTGGCCATCCAGCATGAAATTGAATTGTAAAGCTGATTGTGGGCGGGAGCGGATTGCACATCTGCTTCCAGTCCTGTCCATTGTACTCACACCAGGATGAAAATTAGGCCTCAGTACTTTTTTTACCTAGCCTAGCCAGTATGATCCAACTGAATGAGGTTCTAAAGATGGCAATTTGTTTTTGTAACTCTATCCCTAAGTTTAAAGTTTGCATTGTGAAAATTTTGGCCAATTGTTGCACAACTGATTCCATTGTGTTTTTGATACCATTTTTTTCTCCTATGCCCCATCTTTCATTATTTTGCCCTTTCTTCTCCCTTATTCTCTTTCTACACTTCCTTCCTCTTTTCCCTTTGCAATGCAATAAAATGTACAGTTTTGGCATCAAAGCTTTTAATTGAAAAATTTATTTTATACCTCAGATTCTCTGTTTACAATTTAGGATGCACTGATCAGCTTTCAGAAAGCTTTGGATCTGGAACCTGACGTATCTGAACTAAAGGTTACAAACAAGCTAAAAGAACATGCAGAAATGTATTATAATATGGGTCTTTGCTACGCTGAATTGAGTAAACTGAGAGAGGTGAGAATATTGTTCCTCATTTTGATATAAGCGTGTTAATGATTTTCTCATTACTTTTAAGTACTTTTTGATTGATATTTTTCAGGCAATAGATTCATTTAATAATGCGCTGAAATTCACCCCAAAGCTTGCTAAAGCTTATTATCAGCGAGGATTGTGCAGAATGAAACTTGGTGACGTTAATTGTGTCCAGGACTTTCACAGAGCTCTCGAAATCAACCCCCAACTCTTTGAGGTATTGAGATTTAACTATGTACTCATTGGTCTGTGATAATTGCATCCAGGTTTACACAAAATTATTTATTAGTTAATAGATACTCATTGTTACCATTTTTCCAAGTCTTATTTATAGATTTGTATCTATTATTAAGAGATATTAGTTATTTTGAATTGTAAGAACAATGTCAAGAGATACAATTGACTTTACTGTGTTTTTAGTTTGAATAAATATGTGTGACCAATAAATTAGAAACTTTTATCATGAATTTGGTTCAAACATAAAGTTTAAATTGATTTATTAGTCACAAGTAAGGCTCACACTGCAATGAAGTTACTGTGACATTCCCCTAGTTGCCATAGTCCAGCATCTATTTGGGTCAATGCACCTAACCAGTATGTCTTTCAGAATGCAGGAGGAAACTGGAGCATCCAGAGAAAACCCACACAGACACTGGGAAAACATGCAAACTCCACACTGACAGTGACCCAAGCTGGAAATCGAACATGGGTCGCTAATCAGTGTGCTACCACACTGCCCTGTATATCTTCCTAAGTAAGAAGTCTCACAACACCAGGTTAAAGTCCAGCAAGTTTATTTGATAGTAAACTCACAAGCTTTTGGGGTTTGCCTCTTTGTCAGGTAAGTGGAGAGTTCTGGTCTGAAACAAACCATATAAAGGCACACACAGTTGTATTTTACAACTGTGTGTTATAACTGTATGTGCCTTTGTGTGGTCTGTTGTGACCAGAATTCTCCACTTACCTGACAAAGGGGCAAACTCTGAAAGCTTTGGTTTTACTATCAAATAAACTTGTTGGACTTTAACCTGGTGTTGTAAGACTTCTTACTGTGTTTATCCCAGTCAAACGTCAGTATTGCCACATCACATCTTCCTAAGCCTGAGGTATTCTTTTGGAAATTGCTCATTTTCAATTGTTTTAACAGTGCTGATTAAAATAAAAAACACAATGAGCTGCAGGCCTGGCCCAAAACATCCTGCCACATTTTGCTCGTATCAAACTCCCCACATCATTTATTGGAGTTCTATGAGGAAGTGACTAGTGCGGTAGATAGAGGGGAACTGGTGGATGTGGTGCTTTTGGATTTCCAAAAAGCGTTTGACAAGGTACCTCACAAAAGATTGCCGCAGAAGGTTAAGGTGCAGGGAGTCGGGGGGTAGGGTGTTAGATTGGATAGAGGATTGGTTGTCTAATAGGAAGCAGAGGGTAGGTATTAATGGGTGCTATTCTGATTGGCAGCTGGTCATTAGTGGAGTGCCCCAAGGTTCGGTGCTGGGGCCTTAACTATTTACCATTTACAGATGATCTAGAGAAAAGGTCTGAGTGTAGTGTGACGAAATTTGCTGATTACACGAAGATGAGTGGAAAAGCAAATTGCGTGGAACGTGTGGAAAGCCTGCAGAGGGATCTGGATAGGTTGAGTGAATTGGCAAGGATCTGGCATATGGAGTGTAATGTTAGCAAGTGTGAGGTTATCCACTTTGGTAAGAATAATAAGAATAAGAAAAAAAGATTACTATTTAAATGGAGAAAAGCTGCAGCATGCGACAGTGCAGAGGGACCTGGAGGTCCTTGTGCATGAATCGCAAAAACACAGTATGCAGGTGATTAAGAAGGCGAATGCAATGTTGGCCTTTATAGCTAGGGGGATAGAATATAAAAGTAGGGAGGTTCTGTTGTAGCTGTGTAGGGTGCTGGTGAGGCCACAGCTGGAGTACTATGTGCAGTTTTGGTCGCCTCATTCGGGGAAGGATATATTGGCCTTGGAGGGGATGCAGAGAAGGTTTACTAGGCTGATACCAGAGATGAGAGTGTTGGATTATGAGGAGAGACTGAATAGGCTAGGTTTGTACTCTTTGGAGTTTAGAAGGCTGAGAAGGGATCTTATAGAGACGTATAAGATAATGAAGGGGATGGATAGGGTAGAGGTTGAGAGAACTCTTCCCACTTAGCAAAGAAAGCAGGACTAGAGGGCACAGCCTCAAGATTAAGGGGACTGGTTCAGATCAGAGTTGCGGAGGGGTTTCTTCACGCAAAGGGCAATGAATCTTTGGAATTCTCTGCCTGATGAGGTGGTGGAGGCTTCCTCACTGAACAAGTCAAGAGTGGATAGGTTTTTAATTGACAAGGGAATTAAGGGTTACGGGGAGAGAGCGGGAAAGTGGTACTGAACCACTACAGATCAGCCATGATCTTATTGAATGGCAGGGTAGGCTTGAGGGGCTATATGGCCTACTCCTGCTCCTATTTCTTATGTTCTTATGTTATCATGGTCACTGATCATTTTTTTGTTCATTCATGGGACACAGGCATCACTGGCTGGCCAACATTTATTGATGTGGAGATGCCAGCGTTGGACTGGGGTAAAACTCAAAGAAATCCTACAACACCAGTTTAAAGTCTAAACAGGTTTATTTGTAGCAAACGCTTCAAGCATTTGACGAAGGGACAGACTGTCCCGAAAACTTGAAGCATTTGCTACAAATAAACCTGTTTTGACTTTAAACTGGTGTGTGGAATTTCTTTGTGTTTCAGCATTTATTGCCCATCCCTAGTTGCCCGAGGGTACTTATCAACCACATTACTCTGGTTCTGGAGTCACATGTATGCCAGAATAGGTGAGGATGGCTGATTTCCTTTCCCAAAGTTCATTAGTGAACCAGATGGTTTTTTCCAACAATTGACAATGATTTCATGGTCATTGGTAGATTCTTAATTCCAGCTTTTTTTTATTGAATTCAAATTCCACCAATTGCAGTGGCAGGATTCCTATTCAGATTCCTAGAATATTAGATGAGTTTCTGGATCAATAGTCAAGTGATAATACCACTGAGCCATCACCTCCATGAATCTGCCTGTTGTATACAAAAGCTTATGCATGGTTGTGGTTATGTGGTACTGACATCTTCAATCTGTTTTTATCCCTTACCATCCCACAATGGTGGTTTTAAGATGTATGTGCAGTGTAGCAGAATTGATGCCATATTTTTCAAGCAGTGGCATTAATTGGGCCACACAGGGCCTTAGAGTAAACCAGCACTAAATGTTGCACAAATGAAAGTTAAGTATATCATAATTGCCTCTTCTCCTGGTCCTGAAATCCACTGGTCCACTGCAAATGGTGAGGATCGGGGGGAAGGGGGACCCAGATAGCCTCTCTGCAATTGTCCAACAGGTTTGAGGTTCTTCCAGCTTGTTTAGATGAGAGTGGGGGCTGCAGGATGGATGAGCTGATTGACCATGACACTATGATACAGGGAGCCATTGAAGTGAGAAATGTAGTAACAGTAGGGAACAGTAAGGTGAGGAGGATTGACGCTGTTTTCTGTAGCAAATAGTGAGTCCAGATGTTCTTGCCTGATGCCAAGGTTAGCATCATCTGCTTAAAGCTTGAGAAAAATTGCAATGGGAGAAGGAGTGGTTGTGTCTATAGGTACCAATGACATAGGCAGCATGAGGTTTTGCATGGTCAGCATGAGGAGTTAAGCACAAAATTAACAAGCAAAACTTTAAAGGTAATAATTTGTGAATTATTACCTAAGTCTTTTGAAAATTAGCATTGAACACATAAGAGGTATGTTATATCACATAAGATAAGAGAAATTAATGTGTGGTTCAAAGACTAATGTGGGTTCTGGTTTATGGGGCTAGTACATGGACCATGATCCTCCTCCTTCTATATATAGGCCCCCTTAATAGTAACCAATGGGCAGATTGAGCATAATGGAGGAGATGATGGGAGCTTGTCAAAAAGATGCACAGGTTAAGTATGGGGGATTTTAATCAATATATAGACAAGAAAAATCAGATGGGCAAAGTTATCCTAGATGAGGAGTTCATAGAATGTTTTCAGAATGGTTTTTAGAACAGCATTTTCTGGAGCCAACCAGAGAGCTGGTTATACTACACCTGACATTGTGCAACAAGATAGGACTAATTAATAACCTCATAATGAATGAACTCTATTAGCAGCAATCATAATATGATTGAATTTTATATTTACTTAGAGGAAGAGAAGAATGAGTGTATCACTAGTATTTTAAATTTAAAGAAGGGCAATTATGAAGGCATGGAAGTGGAGCTAGCTAAAGTGAACTGCCAAACAGGCTTAAACAATGAGCAATATAGATGCAGTGGCAAACATTTAAAGAGATATTTTAGAAAACACAGAATCAATATATTCCGGTGAAAAATTAAATTCCAAGGGGAGAACCCACTATCTGTAATGCACAGAGAAAAGGACAGTATCAAACCTAAAGAAAAATTGCACAGACAGGCAATAGGTCAGAAGATTAGACAGAATATAAAAACAGCAAAGAATGAGAAAAAGATTAAAAAGAAGCAAAAATTAGAATAAGAGAATGATAGTGAGGAATATAAAGACAGATAAGAGTTTCTATAGATATTTAATAAGAAAAGAGTGAACGAAATGATGTTGGTCTGACAGAAAGTGTGTCTGGGTGCTTGGGAAGTAGGATGATGGCAGAAGTTGAACAGGTATTTTACATCAATATCAGAAATATAAGTAACATCCCAGAAATAGCTTGTAAATCAGAAAATGGAAGGGAGGAAGGAATTCAGAAAAATCGTGAACACCAGGAAAGTGGTACTAAGCAAATAGTTGGAACTGCAGACGAACAAATCCTTGTGTCTCGATGGATTTCATCCTAGGGTTTTAAAAGAAGTGGCCAGGGAGATAGTTGATGTATTGGCTTTAATTTTTCAAAGTTCACTAGATTTGGGGAAGGTTGCATCATACTGGAAAATAGCGAACTCCTTAATTCATAAAGAAGGGAGACAAAAAGCATGACACTATAGGTATCTTAATTTAACATTTGCCATAGAGAAAATGTTAGAAACTGTTTTTGAAGATGTTTTAACAGAGTACTTGAAAGAAATTCCAGACAATCAAGCAGAACCAAGCAGAAAGAAAATCTTGTTTAACCAATTTATTGGAGTTCTTTGAATGAGTCACGTGTGCTGTGAATAAAGGGGAACCAGTGGATATACTGTACTGAGATTTTCTGAAGGCATTGTTAAGATGCCTTTTTAAAGATTATGGCAGAAAATAAGAGCTAAATGTGTACGGCTAACATACTGGCATGATATAAGATTGGCTAACTAACAGGAAACAAAGAATAGGCATAAATGGGTCTTTTTGGATCCTGGTTGGCAGGTGTAATGAGTGGTGTGCCACACAAATCAATTCTAGGACTCAACCTTTGCAAATTAGTTGGATTAAGGAATCAAAGATATGATCGCAAAATTTGCCAATTACATAAAAATAGGTAGGAAAGTAAATTGTGAAGAGAAACGTAAGGTGGCTACAACGGGACAGAGATAGGATAAGCAAATGGGCAAGGGATAAAGAAGAAAATTATTATTTAAATGGTGAGAGATTGCAGAACTGTGAAATTTAGAGGGATCTGGTTGTCTTAGTGCATGAATCACAAAAAGCTGGTATTCAGGTACAGCAATTAATTAGGAAAACTAATAGAGAATTGCTGTTAATGTCAGGAAAATTGCCTACAAAAGTACAGACGTTCTTCTTCAGTTGTATAGGACATTCCAAAGGTTTCCAGCATCACAGATGCCAGTCTTTAGTCAATTTGATTCATTCTACCCAATAACAAGAAATGGCTGTAGGCATTGACATACTGCAAAAGCTATGGATTTTGATACTATTACCATAATAGCACTTAAAACTTGTGCTCTAGAACTTGTTGCACTAGCCAAACTGTTCTAGTTACAACACTGTCATCTACCTGGCAGTGTTAACTTACCCAGATATGTCCTGCACACAAGAAATAGGAAAAATTCAACCTGACCAATTATTGCTCCATCTCTTGATTAAAGTGATGGAAGGGGTCATCAACAGAACTATCAGATGGCACTTGCTCAGCACCAATCTGCTCAGTAATGCTCAGTTTGGGTTCTGCCAGGGCACTCACCTCATGACTTAATTATAACATTGTTTCAAACATGGACAAAAGCCCTGAACTCCAGAGGTGAGGAGAGAGTAACTGTCCTTGACATCAAGGCAATGTTTGCCTGAGTATAGCTTTAAGGAGCCTGAGCAAAAATGGAGTCACTGGGGATTGTGGGGAGGGGTGGGGGGAGAAACTCCGCTGGTTAATTATACCTGGCACAAAGGAAGATGGTTGTGGTTATTTGGAGGTCAATCATCTTAGCTCCAATGTCCTAGGCCCAATCATCTTCAGCTACTTCCTCATGGCCTTCCTTCCATCATAAGATCAGAAATGGGGACGTTTTGCTAATGACTACATAATGTTCAACACCATTTCCAACTCTTTAGATACTGAGGCAGCCCAGGTGAAATGCAGCAAGACCTGGACAATATCTATTTGTTCTGACAAGTGTCAAGCAACATTCATATCATACATGTGCCAGGCAATGACCATCTCCAATGAGTTAGAATCTCATCAGCATGATGTGCAATTAACAGTTTATTGTGCTCTTAAATTATTATCAAAACCTGACTAATGCTGACCTTCATCCCTGTCCTCTAGTGAACTACAACTTTCTAACTTTGTGCCGTCTACTACTTCTTCTTGGTGCTATCCCAAATACACATTGGACGTGGAGATATCTAGCTGTGGTGCACACTCCATTGCCTGTGATGCCTTTGGTGGATGAACCCTGGGTGGCCAGGACCTAGAGGGCCCCAGCTGACTGGCAGATGGCACTGTCTCGATGCCACCCTGTTCATCTTACTGGCTGTAAGATGTCCCAGAGTGAAGAGGAAGGAAATTGGAAGGTGCTGTGATGTCTGAAATCTTCATGGACTCAAGCTCTTCTTCCCCCTTGAAGTGCCCACAGGCTCCAGGGCACTCCATCAGAGACCAGGACAGCTGGACTGATTTCCAGAAGTTCTGGTATCACCTGGCTCTGCCGTCCTGAAGGCAGAGATGCATCTGTCCCGTTGTTGTGTGATCCCTCAGTCCTGGCTCCCTGAGACTGGGCCAAGCCCCAGAGCCCCTGTGCTACAGCATTCTGTAAGTGAGCCAGGCTCTGGGACCCCCCAGCAGTAGCCCTCTGAACCTGGGCTAAGTTGTTGAGGCTCACAGCCAATGTCTGCTGTGTCTCCACAGTACCAACAAGAGTCTCAGCCTCTGACACCTATAGCCGTCAAATGCTGTGCTTCCTGAAAGCCAGAAACATACTTGCCCATAATCTGCAGTGTTTCCAGGATGGCTTGATCCTGTCACACATGAGGACAGACCTGTGAGCAAGACTTTCCACTGCGGTCATCATCCTTGCAGTGTTGGCCTGAGTCTCACATTGTGTCAGCATCACCTGCTGCAATAACACTCTGTTTGACTCCCCTGAACAGCCTTGCAGTTGCAGCATGATTGCTGACAATCCTTCCACAATTCCCTGGGTTTCCTGATGCATCTCCAGCAGCCTTGGGAGGAACAGACCTAGAGGCCTGGCAGCTGGCTTGGTAAGAACTCAGTAAGAATTTAGCAACACCAATTATTAATCCAACCGATTTATTTGATAGTAAAATAGCGAGCTTTCAACACTCCCGTGTCTTCATCAGGCAAGTGCAGTGTTCTCTGGCTTGGGGACAGCTGAATCCTGGCCTCTGGCAGACCTCTGTCTGCCTGAGCCCTTGGATCTGTGTTGGTGGGTTGTGTGGTACATGCCACTGATGCTTTGGTGGTGCCTTCCTCTGAGGTGTCTTCCAGGGAGTCATGAGCAGTTTGCTGAGAGCATTGGGGCTGGATCACTCTGGGTCCAGAGCTGTAAAATAGAACACACATTAGGGAAAGGGAGGCAAAACATTCCACGTAGCATCACACTTACTGAGAGGAGGTTGCGCTTCAGCTCACTAGCCTGCTGGACACCGACCTGGCTGTTGGTGACCATTTGGAAAGGCTCATCACCCCCTGTTAGTTACATGGCACACTCCTCCATGCTGGTCAGCTGTCACAGGTCAGGCACACAACCACCAGCCATTTCCCGTGTGTTGTGGATATTCTTTTCCTGTGCGAACATAAGGTAGATAGCAAGCATTAATATATTGCAGTGCAATGCTTGCCTGTGTCTCAGGTGTTGAGCTGACAGTTTCAGGGAAAAGGGATACCTCTGAAGGGTGCTGTTTGAGGGGTGAGGGGAAGAGATTAGATTCTGTTCCTGGGGAGAGGGTGACTTGTTGCATGCCCTTCAGGTGTATAAGTAGGGTTAGAGATCCGTGCCAAGCATGTGTGGGGTTCCAAGTGGGATGCTCACTCATCCTTGCTGCGCACAGAAGGTCATTCATTTTTTTATGACTCTGCCTGCCAGAGAGAGGCATCATGCTCCTAACGTTCACCACTTCTGCCACTCTTCCCACGTTGCCATGGCAGATGCACCCCTTGGGTTAGGGTCCTGGTCAGGATTATGCTTCTCCTCTGTAGCATCTAGCAGGTGCTTCTGGTCGCCCTCTGAAAATCTGGGAGCCGGTTTCTGAGCAGCGTGACTGGCTGTGTTTCCATTCCTGCAGCTTATCTACAGCGCTGACTTATTAGGGGAGTGCAGGTGCAGTGAGTGTGGCCAGTCAAGGGCCCGTTGGCAACAAATACTTGTGAGAGATTTTGAAGGTTGCATTCAGTTGAGTGTCATTTATCCCTTGGGATATTGACTGGCTGTCATTCAGTAGACTGCTGTGTCCAGTGGTGGGGGTGGGGAGGGTGTAAAACTCAAGGCTCCTAATCAATTAGCTGCTGTGTCTGGGGGAGAGGAAGTGAGGAGGGAGCAGGGATGCAACACTCACGACTCCCTTTCAGGAGAGGGAATGATCACAAGTTGGGGTTGTGCATGTTAGCTTAATGCTAGTTTCCTGCAGGGCAGCAGTGAAGACAGTATGTTCAAGGGATGGAGGGATTGGGTACCCCCATTATCCAAATCCATGGGGCCATGAGGTGGGTGGGCAGCTGTGTCTGTGGGGGGAGAGATGCTGGGGGAAGGGGATAGCGTGGGTGCCAGCAAAGAGATTAGCAATGTCTGTGGGGAGGGGGTTGTAGGCCAGCGACGAAGTCGGCGATGTCTGTGGGCCTGACGAAGGAACAGCCAGTTCTGAAAGCTAGTGTATTTGTTACAAATAAACCTGTTGGACTTTAGCCTGGTGTTGTGAGACTTCTTAGGGTGTTGTGGGGTCAGCAATATCTGTGGGAGTTGGATGGCAGTGATTTGAATGCTGGGATGTCTTTTCCACGATCTCCTAGTGATGTGCGCATGTGCACGTTCCCGCTCATCCCGCCGATTTCAGGCTCTTTGGATGAATAGGCTCCGTCCCCTGGTTTTTCATGATATTTACGGTCGTGACCTCTGCAGTGCACAAAGAGATTTGAGTGAGAAGCTGAACTGAGAAAACATTCGTGATGTGAAACAGTTTTCCTGCCAATTCAGCATTTTTGGGAAAATTATGGTCATTATTGCCATCTAATTTCATAAGTCTCTGTTAAAGTTTTTGATTTTGGCTATAATATCCCTTTAATTAATGAATTAAATAACTTGTTTAATTGGTGTTCTCAAAGAGTATAAAGAAAGACTTGTCCGTGGTGAGACACTCTCTATCTGATATTACTCTTTTTTTCACCAAAGATTTGGTATGGTGAATGCTGTATACAGCAACCTCATGCAATAAGTTGCAACATTTGTTCATGGACTCCCAGGCTACCAGTAACTGTTGTGACCTTGAGGAGTCTGTGTTCCAAATTTATATAAGTTGTGTGAGGTGACAGCTCTTTTTTCACTATTTTAGGGGGCTCATCTCAGTTTTTGTTTGCACTTGAGCCCCATACTCCTGATCTCTGGCCACTTGAGCCCCATACTCCTGATCTCTGGCCACCCAGTACTGAGGGGAACGGACGGATTGGATGGTAGTGGTCATGGGGCGGTACGGTGGCACAGTGGCTAGCACTGCTGCCTCATAGCGTCTGGAACCTGGGTTCGATTCCCGGCTTGGGTCATTGTCTGTGTGGAGTTTGCACACTCTCCCTGTGTCTTCATGGGTTTCCACCAGGTGCTCCGGTTTCCTCCCACAGTTCAAAGATGTATGAGTTAGCCATGCTAATTGTCTCTTAGTGTCAGGGGGATTAGTAGGGTAAATGTATGAGGTTATGGGGATAGGGTTTGGATGGGATTGTGGTCAGTGCAGACTTGATGGGCCAAATGGCCTCCTTCAGCACTGCAGGGATTCTATGATTAGCCTCCATGTGGGCCTGGCTAAAGTGGCCAGGCCAAAAATAGTTGAGAGATCGCTTGTCCTGACTGTCTGTCTCTGTTCCATGGTTACGTTCATGTCCTTGAAGAGGAAGCATGCGGTATCTGCTAATAACGTTTGAGGTTTTCCATGATCAGTGGGCACTGCAGAAGCTGGACAGCATCATAATCCTTCCCAAAACAACATCTTAATTTAATTCAAAATTTTGTTTGGGTTGATCACTTGTTCATTTGATTTCATCAGAAGAGTATAAAGAAATATTTCTAGAATACTGGGTGTGGGTAAAGAGAAGGCATTGATATGTAATGTTGCATTCTATAAATCAGCCTAGTATTAAGAGATTGACATCTAGTTTTCTAGTTCACCATCTGGCTTCAAGATGATTTAATAATAGTGATCTTTAAGGGCAAATTAGATAATATGTAATACGGAAATGAGTAGAAGGTTATGCTAACAGGATTAGATGAAATCGGATAAGAGGAGACTTGTGTGTAGCATAAACACCAATCATAAACCAGTTGGACTAAATGATCTGTTGATGCTGCAGTCCTATTTTGATATTTTGTTCATCCAGGTCTTTGTCTAGCTGTTGCTCCAGAGTAGCAACCAGAATGTCCCAAACCCCAAAGATCCTACGGTAAAAACGTTACAAATCTGATATACCTTTTTTTCCTTCATTGATTTTTGGATAGTTCCCACATTTCCCACAGAACTCTGATTAGGAAAGGATGCTGAAATAAGCCCTCTAGCTAGATTACTTTTGGAACTTCACCAAAGGGACACATCTACTGCAGGAGCAATCCCAGTTATACCTAACCATAAAAGCCTTGGGAATCCCAGGGGAGAGTTGTAGGGGCAGCAACAGTTATGTGTCTTTATTTCTTTTTTAACAAACCTGGAAACTGAATGTTTCCCGGGCACAACAAATATTTTAAAATATAGCATAAATTATTTAACCTGAATTTTTTTGCAGCAAACAAGAATACCAGAATAATGTGTCTTAAACAACATCTTTGTTGTCTCTATAGGTCTATCTAAGTCGAGCTATTTATTATGCAACACATGGACGATATCTTAAGGCTATTCTAAGCTGCAATGAAGCACTAAAGCGTCAGCCTAGGAGTATAAGAGCCTTCCTTTATAAAGGGGCACTGAAATACTATAGTAAGGTATGTGAAATTTCTTGTTGTTCATTTTCATCAGTCAAAGACTCATTGTCATTTTTTTTATTTGTGGGATACCAGCATGACTGGCTGGCCAGCATTTATTGCTCATCCCTACTTGCCTTTGGAAGGCAGTTGAGAATGAAACACATTGTTGGGGCTCTGGAATCACATGTAGGCCAGACTAGGTAAGGACAGCAGACTTCCTTCTCTGTGGGACATAGTGTGACTCTGAAATTGTTTCCTTGTTAAGTAATTAAATAAAAGGTGAATTTCCAACTAAATCTATACTTTTGTGACCGAGGCATTTTTTTTTAAAGGAAATTACAGATTGTTCTCATGAAATGCAAACCCTTGGCTTATACTAAGAAAGTAAATGTATCTTGACAAATAATATTTTTTGTCCCAGTTCTGCTCAGTTATGGATGGGTGAGTTTTCATTTCAGTTTAAAATTCAACCACTTTAATCAAAAATAGACTTGGACTACTTTAACTTCTGAACGTCTTTAAAATATTGCTGTTGTGTTTCCAACTAAATTGGCTGACGTACCCAGTCATTGATTTTTGAAGAATCAGTGCTAGTTTAAAATAGGAGCCCTTTGAAAGAGATGTTGCGTTTCTGTCAGACTACTTTTGTTCTCAGATCTGTGAAGGAAGAATCCTCTGTGAAATGAGTCACAGATAATCCACTGGGTTTTCAAAAGCATCCCTGAAGGTTCTTTTGAAATATCTGAGAGCCAGGAGAGAACTCCTGTTCTCCAACAGTGTCAGAGGATTTCCTAATGCTTTATTCAACAACTCTGAAGAGACACTTTAGAGACCATCAAACCCAGAACCTGTCAATAAGAAATAGCAGCTGGAGCAGTGATCAGCCAGGGTAACTCAACTGACCACCACAACTGATACCTTGATTACCTGGCTAACTCGCTAACCTTTCCCTGACAACTCTGTTATCCCCGAACCTGATCTGACTGACTTCTCTAACTACTACTGCCCTGGCTACCTGATTATGTCCAGTCCAACAGCGGCATTTCCACATCATACCTGATTATGTCCCAGTTCTAACTATCCCCTGACTCAGCTATTCCCCCCATTGACCATTCAACCAGACCTGACTACCCAACTTCATCTGGACCACATAATGATCCCCAATTGGTCACAACAAGCAAGACCAAGTCCAGCTTGAGGGAGGGATGGCAGATGATCATTGCTCTCACTGCATTCAAGAAGACTTCTGTAGAGCTTGCTGGTGAGGTGCTGGGACGGTTACTGTGGAGATGCAGAGCTTGGCCTCCTGCAACAATATAGTACAGATCTTAGCTATATCACTTCACTAAATGTGCATTGCACAATGAGTGCAATATACCTTGAATCAGCTTCAGGTCATCCACCAGAACTGTCTCTGTCAGGTACCAGGAAACAGCAAGCCAACCCAGCAACCCTCTGAGTCCCTGGAGTATGTCTGAGGGTGAGTGGAGTAGCTGTCACCTACACCCTGCCCCAGTGCTCATCCTCACACTCTACCAGTGCTCATCCACATCCTCCACAGTGCAGAGACATACACCCTCCTCCAGTGCTCATCTGCATCCTACCCCAGTGCTCACCCACATCCTCCACCAGTGCAGAGATACACATCCTCCATCAGTGCAGACACACATACCTCATTGGGATGAAGCTTTAGATTAAACTCACAAATTGCTTTCTGGAGAGTACTTCTCAGATATACACCTGAAGCAATCATAGACAGGAACGGCCTGATCTTCGGCACTTGGAGGCCTGCTGGAGACCAACCACTCACCGAGATGATAAGCATCTGGAAGTATTTGCCAGTTCATGGCCGGAGAAGTAGCAGAACCTCATGCAGAGCTTTGAGCGTCAGCAGACAAGAGCGCACAATGGAGGAGTCCATCTGCATTCTGTCTAATGTTGTTGCTCCAACATGAGAATGCCTGGAGGCCACTAGGGAAAGGTTAGTCATCATCGTGGAGGTGTTAGTCCAGCTAGATTTGTACTTGGTCCTGCATTCCATGCTATGTACTCTGGTGGGCACAATCACGATGTAGGCCACATAGGGAAGAGACACCTTGACCTCCTTCCAGATTTCCCATCTCCTCTGGAGTCATGCTGGGGCCTTCTGGTACCCACAGGGAGGATGAGCGTCAGTTGGACACCTTGGGGATCTCCATTCAGGACACTCCAAGAACGTGCAGCCGCTCAGAGTCCCCTCTGCCAGTGCCCGCATCAACTCTAGCAGCATAAACCACAGAGGGTGCTTCTGCCCCTAAGCAGGAAACCCTTATGGGTTCAAGTTCCTCCAGGGCTCAGGCCACCAGAGGATGTTCATCAAGATCGTCACAGACATCAGGATGTAGCAGTCTGCAGGCTGTCTTCATCTTTGCTGTAAACGTTAGGACTGCCTCAGTGTGTAATAGACCATAGAACGTAGAACAATACAGCACAAACAGGCCCTTCAGCCCACGAGTTGCGCCGATCACACCTACCAATCCACAGACCTATCTATAACCCCCTATCCTATTCTTTTCCATATACTCATCCAGAAGTCTCTTAAAAGACCCCAGTGAGTTTGCCTCAACAACCTCCGACGGCAGTCGTTTCCATTCACTCACCACCCTCTGAGTGAAAAACCTACCCTTGACATCTCCTTTGTATTTGCTTCCCTGCACCTTAAATCTGTGTCCTCTCGTAGTGACCATTTCAGCTCGGGGAAATAGTCTCTGAGAGTCCACCCTATCTATTCTCTCAACATTTTATAAACCTCTATCAGGTCGCCTCTCAACCTACGTCTCTCCAGTGAGAAGAGTCCCAGCTCCCTCAACCAATCTTCATAAGGCCTGCCTCCCAATCCAGGCAGCATCCTTGTAAATCTCCTCTGCACTCTCTCAATAGCCTTTACATCCTTCCTATAATGAGGCGACCAGAACTGCGCACAATACTCTAACTGGGGTCTGACAAGAGTCTTATAGAGCTGCATCATTACCTCCTGACTCTTAAACTCTATTCCTCGATTAATGAAGGCCAGTACACCGTACGCCTTCTTGACCACTTCCTCCACCTGCGAGGCCGATTTAAGAGCCCTATGGACCCGGACCCTGAGATCCTTCTGCTCTACAACACAGCTAAGACTCCTACCCCTTATATTGTACTCTTTCATCCCATTATTCTTGCCAAAATGGACCACTACACATTTATCTGCATTGAAGTCCATCTGCCACTTCTCCGCCCAGTCTTGCATCCTGTCTATGTCCCGCTGCAATTTTTGGCATCCCTCCAGACCATCCACAACACCACCGATCTTTGTATCGTCGGCGAACTTGCTAACCCATCCCTCCACTTCCTCATCCAGGTCATTTATGAAAATGACAAACAGCAGGGGTCCCATAACAGATCCCTGGGGCACTCCACTGGTTACCGACCTCCATGCAGAACAAGACCCATCCACAACCACTCTCTGCCTTCTGCCAGCAAGCCAGTTCTGGATCCACGAGGCCAAAGCCCCTTGGATCCCATGCCCTCTCACCTTCTCCAGAAGTCTTGCATGTGGGACCTTATCAAATGCCTTACTAAAGTCCATGTACACTATGTCCACCGCCCTTCCTTCGTCAATGTGTTCAGTCACATTTTCGAAGAAATCAACTAGGCTCGTAAGGCATGACCTGCCCTTGACAAAACCATGCTGACTATTTCTAATCAGTCCAAACTTCTCCAAATGTTCATATATCTTATCCCTCAGAAGCCTCTCCATCAGCTTACCAACCACTGAAGTCAGACTCACCGGTCTGTAATTTCCTGGACCATCTCTGTTCCCTTTCTTAAAGATAGGAACCACATCCGCAATCCTCCAATCCTCCAGAACCTCTCCCGTTTCCATGGACGACGCAAAGATCATCGCCAGGGGCTCTGCAACCACTTCCCTCACTTCCCACAATAACCTGGGGTACATCCCATCCTGTCCCGGTGACTTGTCTATCTTGATAGAATTTAACAGGTCTAACACATCCTCTTTCCTAACATCCACATACTCAATCTTTTCCGTATGCCACAAACCTGCAGTGCAATTTCCCAGTTCACTTTCCACTGTGAATACCGAGGCAAAGTCCTCGTTAAGCACCTCTGCCATTTCTTCCGGATTCACACAGACTTTTCCCCCTTCACCTTTTATAGGCCCTATCCCTTCTCTTCTCATCCTTTTACTTTTCACATATTTGTAGAAGGCCTTGGATTCTCCTTAATCTTACCTGCCAAGGCCTTCTCGTGACCCCTTCTGGCTCTCCTAATTTCCTTTTTAAGTTTCCTTCTACACACCTTATACTCCTCTAGATCCCTAACATCCCCTAGCTCTCTGAACCTTTTATATACCATTTTTTTCTTCCTAACTAGGTTCACCACTACCTTCATGCACCACGGTTCCCGTGTCCTACCAGAACCTCCTTGACTCCTCGGAACGTTGTCTTGCAGTGCCCTAGACAAACATTCCTTGAAAAACCGCCACTTTCCTTTTGTACTCTTCCCCAAGAACACCTCCTTCCAGTTTATGTGTCCAATTACCTGCCTAATGTTTTCATATTTCCCCTTACTCCAGACATACACCTTCCCAGCCTGCCTGATCCTATCTCTTTCCATCGCTATCGTGAAAGAGATAGAATTATGATCTCCATTCCCAAGATGCTCTCCTACCGTGAGATCCGACACCTGCCCTGGCTCATTAGCAAGCACCAGGTCAAGTACAGCCTCTCCTCTCGTAGGCTTTTCCACGTACTGTGTCAGGAAACCTTCCTGAACACACCTAACAAACTCCACACCATCCAAACCCCTTACCCTTGGGATATTCCATTCGATGTTTGGGAAATTGAAATCTCCCATCATGACAACCCTGTTATTTCTATATCTGTCTAGGATCTGTTTCCCTATCTGCACCTCAAGTTCCCTGTCGCTACTGGGAGGCCTATAGAATACACCCAGTAAAGTTGTCGACCCTTTGCTGTTCCTAACTTCCACCCACAGAAACTCCGTAGACATTCCCTCCCCGTCTTCCACCTTCTCTACAGCCATGACACTGTCCCTGATCAACAGCGCCACACCACCACCTCTTTTTCCCCCAACCCTGTCCCTCCTGAAGCATCTGAATCCCGGCACCTGAAGTACCCAGTCCTGTCCCTGAGACAACCAAGTTTCTGTAATGGCCACCACATCACACTCCCAAGCAGCAATGCACACCCTAAGCTCATCTACCTTATTTACTACACTCCTGGCATTAAAATAGACACACCTCAGCCCCTCAGTCAGGATATTTCCCTTTTCCAGCACCTGCCTAACCCCCCTCTCAGAGTGCCTACAGTCCTTCCCTACCTGGGAACTAACCTCCTTATTCACCGTCCCATCGGAGCACCCCTTCCTATAAGTAGGGTTAGGAAATTTCAAAAGCTTTGATGTTACCTCATGCATGCTTTATCATTACGAATGAATTACACGTTTTGTAAACCGTTCCATGGGTATGTGAATGTAATGGTCAGATGAAAGTATTTTGATTCGGATCTTTGCATTCCTCTTACTTTCGGGTTCACCTTTCCTTGCATTCCACAGTGTCCCCTTTTAAAGTTAACATTCATGTGATGTCAACCTGAATGCAGCTTGTTACCAGACCTTTGTGTGTCATCAGGGTGATGTATGTAATTCTTTACTCAAATTGTATGATGGATGAGTTTTCAACTCAGGTCCTCAAGGGATAGCAATGGCTGATGAGGCTCGTCAGATATGTGCCTGTGTGTGCCTGGATTTCCTAACTGATCATCTCCCTAATCAAGACATCAACTTTTAAGATGAGAGCCTTACACTGAACCGCTTTTCCTTCACAGCAGTGTTTTCTTGTTATATGGTTCAGGAAGCATCTATCACTGACTCACATTGATGTTCTTTCTTGCTGGATTTTAAGTTGACAGAGTAAGCAGGACACTAATTGACTACAGCTAAGATCTGGCCATATTGAGTTGTGATCTCTAAGGCTCAAGTGTGATCACAGGCCAGTCCTCTCAGCGATAATTCAGCTATTTCTTCAGAAGTCATAAAGTGGCACGGAGGGCTAGAGGAGTACCTCCCAATGATTGGACAGTGGAGTGGGCAGGGAAGTGTGAGGGTGGGGGTGGGGGGGGGGTAGGGATGGGGTTGAGGGAGGTGTGGTTTCTTACCAGAATTTGGTAATAAGTCAGTTCCGGTATAAAAATGGCTCTGGTATAATTTCTGCCGAATCTTGAGCTTGATGATTCAAAGTTTTATGACCATGAGAGTCACAGTGCATCCATGGTTCCTCCCTCTGATTCATCCACCTGAGCTCAACATCATTGCTGCAATAACTGCAGAGCTCCATACAAACAGCCTAGGCCTTCCACCCAGAAGACCCTGGGGCTGTCCAGCCTATGTAAGGCCACCCCTTCCTATAAGTGACCCACCTCCAGCTCCAATGTTAATGAGGGCAACATTGCAATATCTGGGCTGCCTGAAAACATGCCACAGCCTTTAAGACCAGGCCTTCTCAAGGAATGCCTGCCTAGGTCAGCTCAGGCAACAGGGTGTAGACATTGGCAGGCCTCCTCAACCTCAGCTATGGATCCTGGGGAAGTGGGAGAGAAGAATGAGGAAGAAATGATAGGTACCTCATTGGCATGGGTGAAAGTAGGCACTCACGTGGAGGTCACCACTGGGTATAGTTACAAATAATAAGTCACTCTCTTCACTCACAGACTTGTCATTTCACGTTGCTAAGCTCAGCGGAGCCATGCTCACAGCCAGTGTTTCGTTCCTATGGAGTGTGAGAATAGTTCTGCTATCTTTCTCCCACACTGGAGATAAGATAAAGAAGGCCTGCTGAAGGCAACCCTGCCATCCTTGACCACCCTTCCTGGGATATTGTTCATGGAAGGAGCAAACACCCCAAGCTCCCATCCCATCCCTTCCATCCAGAGAAGAGCAATTCAATTTTGCATCTCTTCACCGGAGCAGGAAAGGCCACAGAGCTGCAGAGGTGCTAATTGGCAGCCCAAATCAGATGTAAGATGAAGGTGACAATCTGGCCACATACTCAGAGGGACCTGCAGTGCCTGAGACTATTTATTCTGGTTTAGTGAACTCCATGATGTGCCTATTCACTGGCAGGGCACATGCAGCTCTCTGTTGTTAGGCAGGAGCAGACATTTCACTATGGATGAGAGGAGCATTGCTTTGTCCTTGCTGCAAGTCATCAGCCACCTCATAAATGGGTATGCCTTGTTCCCGAGGAGCTATCTCTCAAACACAGTTGGGATTTGTGAGGAGCCGAAGATGTAACTTGGAAGCAGGCACACACTGCATGATGCATATTGTGCAGTCACAATTGAGTTGGATGTGGAGGGAGTCAAATTTTTTGCAGTTCCCGAATGGTTGCCATGGTGACTTAAGAGCAACATAGATGCAGTCTATCAGATCTTGCACCTAAGGCATTACTGCTAAGTAGCCTGGTGTCCAGGCTCGCTTGGTCCCTGTTGAAGTTGATAAACATTTCAACCCTGCATGAAGGGATCTATCACCTCCCTAATGTATTGGTGAGTGACAGACAGGGAGATGCCACAGAGTTCCCCTGTGCTGCCCTGCAATGAACTGCTGGCATCAAATTTCAGAGCAGCTATAACTTTAAGGGCCACAGACATTGGATGTCCTCCAGTTCCATGTCAACTCATGCAGTAATAGGCAGAGGAGAGATGCGGTCTTCTCCGACACTGAATCTCAGACATCTGAAGGTAGCAACACCAACACTGGAAGATGTTGGGCTGATACTATCTCCCATATTGATTCTCCATGCATGGTCCTGCTCCCTGAGCAGCAGCAGGCTGTTGATTCTGGCCACATGCAGCAGCATTTCATTGTCTCTGCTGCTGGTCAATCTTAATCAATAGAAAGGCCAACTCAACATATCTATGATTCTGATGAATCATGCACTCAAAGAGTGAGAACACCACAGTGAACACTGAAGAGTCCTAACAGAGCCCCGACCCTCAACATTCCATGCCTCTGTGAATTCCACCCAGTGCTTCCCACTACATGTATGAATTTTTGTTCTACCCCCTCTGACACTCCAGCTACATCCCCGCATGGCTTCCTCTGTATTCCAGCAGGATGAATAGCATTGAGCCTCCATTGTCCCCTGGCATCTGATCCACACAAACTACGCCCCCCCCCCAACACCCAGCAAAATAACATAAAGCCTGACCCTGCACAGTTCTAAAGTGCATGAGAGAGAATGCATGATAACAAGGTCTGCATTCTGACAGGGCATCTCAACAATGGTATCAGTCATGATATTGAACAATGTGAGTGGTGTCTGCTACACTATCTTACTTCGCTTGGGTTTCTCCACGGTGCAAGCTTTGTACTACTGAGGCTTGACTTGACAGACACTTCTACATTTTTGGGACTTGGTGTTCCAAAGTGTTAACTTTTGTCTCCAGACTGAGCAGTTAGATCTAGCTTTGGCTATTGAACTGGCATGCTAGACTTCACAAGGAATCATCAGTTAGTCAGAAGAGGTGATGGCCTAGTATTATCGCTGGATTATTAATCCAGAAACTCAGCTAATGTTCTGGGATCTGGGTTTGAATCCACCATGGTAGCTGATGGAATTTGAATTCAATAATAAATATCTGAAATTAACAATCTACTGATGACCGTGAAACCATTGTCAATTGTCAGGGAAAAGCCATCTGGTTCACTAACATCCTTCAAGGAAGGAAATCTGGCATCCATACCTGATCTGGCCTATATGTGACTCCAGAGCCACAGCAATGTGATTGACTTTTAGCTGCCCTCTGAAATGGCCTAGCAAGCCACTCAGTTGCACCAATGACTACAAAACCAGTAAAAAGGAATGAAACTGGATGGACCATTTGGAATCACCCTGTGCACCGAAAAAGACGCAACTTGGCAAAACAAGCAATTCTGTCGAACTTGCAGCGTTCTCCTTATTAACATCTGGGAACTAGTGCCAAAATAGGGAGAACTGTCTCACAGACTAGTAAAGCAACAGCCTGACGTATTCATTTTTACAGAATCATACCTTGCAGATGATGCTTCAGATACCACCATTATTATTCCTGGATATATCCTGTCCCACTAGCAGGACAGTGGAGATGGCAGCACAGGGATATGCAGTCAGGAGGAAAGCCCTGTGAGTCCTTAACATTGACTGTGAACCCCATGAAGTCTTGGAGGAAGCACTGAGGGTGGCAAGGATGCAAAATGTACTCTAGGTGGGAAGTTTGAATGTACACCACTAAGAGTAGCTCAGCAGCAGCACTACTGATCAAGCTGATCAGGTCCTGATGGATACAACTGCTAGACTGGGCCTGGAGCAAATGGTGAGAGACGCAACAAGAAGAAATAACCTACTTGACTTCATCCTTATGAATCTGCTACTGCAGATGCATCTGTCAATAACAGTATTGATAAGAGTGACCACTGTACAGTCCTTATGGAGATAAAGTCCCACGTTCACATTGAGAATAACCTCCATCGTGTTGTGTGGCACTATCACCGTGCTAAATGAGACAGGCTTTGAACAGATCTAGCAACTCAAGACTGGGCATTCATGAGGTGCTGTGAGCCATCAACAGCAGTGGAATGGTACTCCAGCACAATCTGCAACCTTATGGCCCAACATATCCTCATTCAACATTACCATCAAGCGAGCGGCTCAACCTTGGTTCAATGGAGAGTGAAGGTGGGCATGCCAAGAGCAGCACTAGGCATATCAAAAAATGAGGTGTCAGCATGGTGAAGTTACCAAACAGGACTACTTGCATGCCAAACAGTATAAACAGTGGATGATGAACTAAGCCATTCGACGACCAACAGACTAGATCCAAGCTCTGTAGTCCTGCCACATCAAGTTGTAAATGGTGGTGAACAATTAAATAACTCACTGGAGGAGGAGGCTCCACAAATATCCCAGTCCTTAATGATGGAGAAGCCCAGCATATCAGTGCAAACGATAAGGCTGAAGCTTTCGCAGCATTAGCCAGAAGTGCTGAGTGGATGTTCCATCTTGGCCTCCTCCAGTGATTCCCAACATCTCAGATGCCAGTCTGCAGCCAATTCAATTTGCTCCATATGATATCAAGAAATGGTTAGAGACACTGGATACAGCAAAGGCAAAAGGTCCTAACAACAAAAGTACTGAAGACTTGTGCTCCAGAACTTGCTGGACCTGTAGCCACATAAACACAGTGGCTATAAGAGCAGGTCAGAAGCTAGGAATACTGCAGCGAATAACTCACCTCTTGACTCCCCAAAGCCTATCACCATCTATAAGGCACAAGTCAGGTGTATATGGAATACTCCCCAATTGCCTGGATGGGTGCAATTCCAACAACACTCAAAAAACTTGGCACCATCGAGGACAAAGCAGTGCACTTGATTGGCATCACCTTTACAAACTTCCACTCTCTCCACCACCAACACTTAGTAGCAACACTGTGTACTATCAACAAGATGTACTGCAGCAATTCATCAAATATCCTTTGAATAGCATCTCCAAACACACAAAGGATAAGGACAGCAGATACATGGGAACACCACCACCTGCAAATTCCCCTCCAAGACATCCACTATCCTGACTTGGAAATATATTGCCATTCCTTTGCATTCATTGGGTCAAAATTCTGGAATTCCCTCCCTAACAGCATTGTGGGTCCACACAGAACACGTGAACTGCAGAGTTTCAAGAAGGTGACTGACCTGCCCCTTCTCAAAGTCAACTAGGAATGGGCAATAAATGCTGGCCAGCCAGCGATGTCCATGTTCCACGAATGAATAAAAAGAAGTTACTCTGGCAATAACATTCACTTGATGAGACACAGCTGAATTTTGAAAGGTATGCAGTTTGCTTTTCAAGCAGTTCCTCGAGGGCAGCCTTATTCGTCCTGGTCTTTAATGCTATTCAGTGAAACAGACTTCTTTAAGAAGAATGTATGCATTTTCCTGCTCTGCCTGACAATCAGAATTCGCAGAGAAATGGATTTAAATTTTCTGTCCTGTAATCCTTTCTTGCCATTGACAAAGTGAAGGTTTTAGATTTTACTGCATTCGCACTCGCCCAAGTGTTTATGCCTCATGAGGCAGTGTATGGTGGCTCCCTACCATTGACACCCCCACACTGCTCTTGCAGCCTCGCATCTGCCAAAGCTGGACCAAGGACCTCGTTGTCACTCTCAGTATTGCCACTCTGTTGTAGCTCCCCCCCACCTAGTTTACTACTCCCAACAAGGAAGGCATCCACTTAGGTACTGTTTGAACATTAACCCAGCATGGAGGATTCGGGAAATGATGCTTTCTTGGCTTTCTTGGAGCAAAGGGACCCAATATGAAGAAAAAGTAAGGTCTGCAGTCCCAACCTCTCATGTTTATACGAGCCATCCCTAATGTGCCATACTAATAAGCCCGCACTCCATATTCCGCAGTGTATGTGCATCCTCCTCTAGTAATATATGCACTAAGGCTGCATGTTTGTCTGTGTTTCATGTGGTTTCGTCAGGTCCAACCTTCCTCCCCATGGTCATCTGTCTGCCTTTCCTTGTCCATGTGCTTTTTTTTTACCCTCTTGCCTCTTTGTCTGCTATTTTGAGCCCTTGCCTCCTCACCATTCCTTGCACAGCACTCCTTACACATTGCACTTCTGGAATTTGGATTGAGGACAGGAACCCGTCTGCTCTGGCAGAATGGTATGCAGCGCATCAGGAGCAGTGCAACACTACAGAAGTTACGCTTTGTTGCACTCACCTCAAACTCTCTGGTGAACTGAAGGTCACCTTGTGGATGCCACTGTTTATCAATTGGATTTCAGATTGATGTAATGTATTGATACAACAATAAAAAGTCCAACAGGATTCTGGCAGGAGTTGTATTGAGCATTCATGAGGTAATGTAAATAGCATTCATACCACCAGCCAGTGTAAAGACTAACTCGCCATTGGGAGAATCACAGTTCAATTTTAAGCTGGCAGGTTTTGACTTTTTGGTTTCTGCTAGATTCTCTGCATCTGCCTGCCACCAAACAGGCAACGGGCAGAGTGGGAGAATTCCATCCATAGTCAATGATCATTGATATACAATTGGATAAACAAGTAACAGTCAATCAGTTTCAATTTCATGGTCAACAGCCATTGAAATACAATAGAATGTAGATGGTGATCTTTCACGTGTAATGTGTGGATAACTTGTCACTTTCTATTGTTTCATTGAAAACCTGGAGACATTGGGTGGGATTTTCTGTCCCCCCACCCCTGGTGGTGTTTTATGGGTGGTTTGCCAATAGCCACTGAAGGGATCTTCTAGTCCTGTCAATGCCTATAGCATTTTACATGGCTCACCTGACCCTATGTGGGAAACCTGCTGTGTATGGTGGCCTTCAGGATTGGAAGAATCTGCTGGTAGGAAGGGCTGGAAGATCCCACCAATAGAATCGAGAAATCCATTGACTGTGTTGTAGATCAAACTTCAAACAATGGCAAGTGTGAATTCCACAAACAACTGTAATTTGGGCATTTCCATTCAAAAGGTGTTCACCTCCCCCAACTCCAGAAGGAGAAAACTGTAAAATGGGGAAATAGAAATATTGATGCAAATAGTTTTTTCTTCTGGGCCCAGTATGATTCAATTTGGAATTTTAGGGAACCTGGTAGTCTGTATTGAAGCTGCATGACCAGCCTCTTGGCCAATGACAGTTCATCAATGTCTATTTTTAAATAAATAAAGGCACTTCCAGAAGCTTCCATACAAGCAAAGTCCATGTTTAAATTTATGAATATAGCAAGCATTTTATTGGGCATGACAAGGCTCTTTTTTGTCTTAATTTTATTAGTATTAAAATGTTAATTGGTTAGATTGGAGTGCACAAGTTATAACAAACATTTCTGAAATAATATGCTATATAATAGGCCAACATTAATTTGAAATTCTTGTTGATGGATTTATTGCACAAAAGAAATAATCTTTCTGCTACTATTGTTAGAACTCACAAATGGTTAATATTGTACACATCAGATTTTTAAATTAATATACATACTTTACGTTCACTGCCAGATTGTAGTGATCAAATTCCTTTAATATTGTTACTGGAATCTTTTTGTTTAATGGAGGAAATGAGCGCCCTAAAACTTAATGAATTAATGATCCCTGAATTTGCATCTAAATTTGTATCAAATAATAGTTATGACAATACTACACTTCTATGCAAAATATGTGACTTGAATCTGATGTTATATAGCAATAAATGTTCAGGCCAACATGGCAAGCCGTATTGCTGACTGAAAATTCCAGTTGACATGGGAACAGGGCATTATAAGCTTCCTTACATGAAAATAATTGACCTAATTTGCTGTCAACCACTTGCCAGGATCATGGCAGCTGACTGGCAAGGAGGCCATTGGCATTAAAATGATGTGCCTCCCTCCAATCCTTGAATCTTATTTGTTGATGAACTTTTCTGTTCACACACGTCATTAATTCTCTGTAGAGTGTGATGTCAGTGTCCCTTTAAGAAAGGTTCAGTGGTTTCTTAGCTCACAATGTCGTTGTTGCTGACTTGACTAGAATTGTCTTTTATTGCTTCTTAAGTGACTTAAATGGGGTTGTCTGTGTTTATTCTGGAATTAGTTTTATGATCCAACATTGTTAGGAGAAAAGATCATATGTTTTTGGACAGTTTCTTTTCTTTCCAGTGAGTGTAAGATTTCAATTTTATGAGTTCTGAGGCTGCAGTTTAGTTTTTAGTTTTAGCAAGAAAGAAGCTGAAGTCTCTTATCTTCCTGTTCTATTTGGAAATTCTGTTTCTTATCTCATGGCAGCATTTTGCCTTCCAGAAGGAAAGTGCAGCCTTTGAAAAGACTCAACTCCAGTCAAGTGAAATTTAATCTATGCTGTATTAAGCCTGTAAAAGGATTTTGTCTATGAAAGGTTTTGGTTTGTTGGAACAGCTTTAATAATTAAGGGTTAATACATTATTGTGGTTGTTTTTCTTTTTTGTTTATAATTGATAAAAGATATTACTAATTTTCCTCCTATACATGTAACTATATTGAGTTGTTGAATCATACTTGAAATGAAACATATCACACTCATCCCAGCCAAATTCAAGATATAAAACTTATGGTTTGGGCAGTCTCCATAAAGTACTTTGGAGTTTCTAACCTGACCTATTAAAAAAAGGACCCCATTTTGGAAAAGACACTATCTCCATATGATCAACCAAGGATAAGTTTTGTGTGTGTTTGAATAAAATATGAGTCATTGAGTTTTACCTATTGCATTTCTTGAGGCTGTTAAATGTTAGTTAACTACAATTTTAATAAATGTGCAATATTTCATGTTATTTTCTATACTTACAAGGAATACATCTTATTTTATCAGCATTTCACTTAACTTTGACAAATGCAAATCTTCTTTCCATTGCAGGCATATCATTTGGCTATCGAGGATCTAACTTCAGCAATAAACATTGATGATACCTGTGTCTGGAGTTATTTTAACAGAGCTGTCTGTTATCAGCAAGCAAATGATCTTCAAAAGGTACAATTAGTTAAAAAAAGGAATTTTCTGAGAGTGAATGAAATGTAAGTTAAAGAGTTCATTATTGCAAGGAATGAGAAGATCTAATTTTATCATAGACTTTGAATTTCCAGAGCCATTTTTTCACTGAAATAAAGCAAAATTCAAACTGATAAATAAGCTAACAATTACATACAATTGTGATTTACATTCTGTTGGTCTAACCACAGCTCCTTTGACCTGGAATGTCAAATGTTTTCTTATAAAGCATCTGCAATATACATTGAATTGTAATCTCCAAAATAGGAGGGCTGGGTCAGGTTAGAGATTAAAATTTTAGACACCTTAAACATGATCACAATCTGTCCAAAATTGAAATATTTTAATAAGGCAAGATTCCTTTGATTTGACCTGTTTTATAGGTCAAGCTGAGGCAGAAACTTGCACGAAAACTCTACAGGATGGTATTGGATGGTGGAGGGAACAGTCACAGACAAAGAGGGAAATTGTTATGGGGGCAAGTAGAGGGTGAGGGTCTGGTACAGAAAAGTCTTAAGGGATGGATCAGGGAGTGAACAAAGAATCAACGTTGTTAATAGGAGGATTCAAGGCCAGAATGACATTGGGACTGCCATGGATTATGCAGAAGGGGGAGAAATGGCATGTGCAGGAATCTAGTAATATGATTCTGAGTAACAGGTTCAAGGGTAACAGAAGAGGAATGGTTAAGTTGAATGTGAGAAGAGTGATGTAGAAAAGCATGAGTGTGACAGGGGAGGATAGAAGATTGAGACTCATGTTTTGAAAGTGATATGTGCAATTATTTTAATGGCTGTTTTCAAGCACAGCTTTTCTGACTACAAGGTCATAATAATTGTTGTCATGATTTCGGCCACATCATGGGTTGGAGAGCACGTGATGAGAATCAATGGCCCTATGTGAGAACACTTGTGTAAGATGTGCAATATCTCCTGCATGGTGACACTTGCTCTGTAGTAGCCTGGGAGAGAAGGTACAGTCACTGAAGGGTCTACCTGATAGGTGGCAGATTGGTGGCTTGAGGGGATGGCGCCTGTGTCTCAGTGCCACATACGATCCAGTTAGTGGAACACTACAAAACAGGTGAGAAATCAGAACAGGAGACTGAGGAATTCATGCACTTTGAGGAAATCTAACATCCTCTGATTCTTTGGACAGTCAGCCAGAAGCACCGTTTGCTAGCTGAGTCCAAGCAAGGACAGCTTCCCCCACAGAGATGCAAGAGGTATGCAATCATGGGGAGGGCCCTGACCTCCCTACGCAAGACTGACCATTACAATTCTCACAGCCACATAGTTAGGGGAGTGAGCAACCTGCTCCCACTTCATTCAAGGCAACAAAGAGAATGCTATATAGGAACGCCTAACAGCTAAAGACACTACGTAGATTACAGCACTAGATGGGTTACAATGGTGTTTAGATGAATTACTTTGTGTAACGTAATATAACTGACATTTATTAAGTGAAACAGAACACTTCATATGTACAAAATCTTAAATGTTTCCAATATATTTACAGAATATTGGACTTTCCACATAATTAAAAGTCTTTTAATGTCTCACCCATCACCTGGCCACTGCATCCAGTTGGCCATCATCAAACCTCATACATATTTTCTCACTGGATGCTCCCAATGCCCTTTCCTTGGTGTCTCAAGCACTTTCTTCAGCTTTTGCACTCATGGATGTTTCCCAACATTTGAAGTGCCATGGCATAAGAACATTTCTGGTAACTATATATGTCCTGATTCTTCCCACCCTTGGCCATGTAAATATGGGGAAAAAGGCATTTTAGGCTGCAGCTGCATCGATGCCTGTATATACTGAAGGACCATGCTCAGAATGATGATTTGTAATAGGCTGGCAGGGGAAGGGGCAGAACCACAAAAAGACCACATGAAAATGCCATGGGGTCAGGAAAACAGAGGAAAATTGTATTTGCAATAAAAAAATCTTAAGTTCAGCATTTTATAACTCAATTTGCACCTCTGCTGGCAGTGAAAATCCAGCTTATATATTTCCCATCATGAACTCCACTTAGCCACTTCTGTAAATAGCCAGGTCTGTTTTTTTTCAGTTTAAAAGATTTTGAAAAGAACTCTTGGACTGTGGTTTTTTTGCAATTAAAGTGACATATAACCCAAGGGTTTTGTTTCTATGTAAATACAAATCCTGTAATTGCAATTTACAGTTTGTTTTAGGGAAGTGATATAAATACTTTTTCTTACTTTTCAGACAAGCATGTTTGGCAGACAGCTGTACAGCCTCTGTATGAAATATTAAATAACTAACTGTTATTACCTTGTAATTTTTAAAAATTCTATTTAAAAGGGAAGAGGCACATGTTTTATTCTGCTATAGAGATCTGCGCCAGTTGTCTCCAAAAGAAAACTAAGATTTGATTTGATTTGATTTATTATTGTCATATGTATTAATGTACCCTGAAAAGGTTTTCAGCTCACCATACACCATACTCACTTTCTCGCTCACCATATAGACAAAACATACTGCTCATAGAGAAGGAAAAGAGAGAGTACAGAATGTAGTGTCATAGCTAGCGTGTAGAGTCCATTCAAAAGTCTGACAGCAGCAGGAAAGAAGCTGTTTTTGAGTCAGTTAGTATGTGACCTCAGACTTTTGTATCTTTTTCCCCGACAGAAGAAGATGGAAGGGCGAATGTCTGGGGTGCATGGGGTCCTTAATTATGTTGGCTGCTTTGCCCAAGCAGCAGGAAGTATAGATAGAGTCAGTGGATGAGAGACTTATTTGCGTGATAGTTTGGGCTACATCAATGAGTTTTTGTAGTTTCTTGCAGTCTTGGGCAGAGCTGGAGCCAAAGCAAGCTGTGATACTACCAGAAAGAACCTTTCTACGGTGCATCTGCAAAAGTTAGTGAGAGTCATATCTGACATGCTAAATTCTCTTAGTCTTTTGAGAAAGTAGAGACATTGGTGGGTTTTCTTAACTATGGTGTTGGCCAATGGGTGAGAAAACTGGACTACTTCCCTCCTGTTTTTTGGGCATGCTTACCTAAACAAATCTCCAACACTCTGTGCACCACAGAGTGCCTTAGAGAGATTCATGCTTCTTCCCACCCAAGAAGCTGGAATCAGCATGTTGAGTGAGCCAATGTACGTACACCAATCTGTCAGTGAGAAGATAGGCAAATGTGCACTAACTCCTCGCCCTATTGCCACCTTCTGATCGCTGGCTCCCTGTTCATTCCTGAACCCCTATCTCAATTGCTGGACTCCCCTTTCCTGATCACCAGCCTCCTGACCACCCCCATTCTGATTGCTGGCCTACCAGAGCACACTCCCTCCACCCCCAGCTACCCCCGATCACCACCACCTCATAGCCAGCCCCGAGCCCCCCAGATCCAATTTACCCTCCCACCCTGATTTGTCCGCCTACCTTGACCCTCCTGATATGTGCTCCGATTGCCCATCCCAGCCCAGTGGTATGCCCCGACCCTCTCTGGCTCTGCCCAGTGGGCAGTGCCAAGGTGCATGGTGGGCAGTGCCAGGGTCAAGACTACCATTCCGGGTCCCCTAATAATATTGAAATGCAATACTCTGAAAAAAAAAAGGGCCTGGGACAGTCACAACCAGCCAATCACTAGTCATGAATCCCATTAAAGGCCCTCTTCTGTTGTCTCCCTGCCCACTACGCTACTTGAGCATTATTTAAGCAGGCATAAGCTCCAGTGCTTAACTAGCTTTCGGGTGGTGGTGTTCCCAGATATTTGCTGGCTTTGTCTTAGATAGAAGCAGTTATAGGCTTGGAAGGTATTGTCCAAGGAGCCTTGGTGAGAGATCTGTGATGACACTGTCTTTAAGAGGTGCATTTGAACTCAAGTAAGCAAAGAACAGTAAGCACAGGAACAGGTCCTAGGAATGACCAACTCTGTACTGACACAGGTCTCTACATGATCCATAAGCTCTATTTCTTACCTTTACATGTATCTATCCAGATGCATTGTTAGACAATCTGCTTCCACTACTTCTTCCAGCGACACGTTCCAGGCATTCACTACCCTCTTTGTGAAACACTTGCTCCTTACATCTCTTTTAAACTTCTCCCTCTGACTTTCAACTTATGCTTCTGACCCTGGGAAAAAGACTCTGACTATCCACTCTATCCAAGCTTGTCATAATCTTTTAAATATCTATTAGATCTCTGCTCATCTTTTGATGCTCCGACGAAAACTGTTCAACCTTTCTTCATAGTTCATATTGTCCAAACCAGGCAACATCCTGGTAAATCTCTTCTGCACCTTTTCTAATGCATCAATGTCCTTCCGATAGTGTGGCCTCACCAAAGTCTTACACAGCTGCAACATGATTTCCAATTCCTATACTCCACGCCCCAATCAAATAAGGCCAGCATGCCATATGCCTTCTTGACTACCTTGTCCACCGGAGTTGCTACCTTCAGGGTACTGTGGGTCTGCACACCTAGATCCTTTTGTATGCTAATCAATCTAAAGGTTCTACCATTTACTGTATACTTTCCTCCTGCAGTAGGTCTTCCAAATCACATCACCTCACATGTGTCCGGGTTAAATTTTATCTGCCATCTTTTGGCCCAGGTCTCCAGTTGATTTATATCCTGCTGTATCCTCTGACAATCCTCCTCACCATCTGAAACCTGTATCTTTGGCCAACTGAGTTTGAAGAGTTTATGCCTATGAGGTTTTAGCTTAAATTGGAACTAATAGAGATAGCTAGCAGTTAAGAATTGTGTCTTATCATATTTAAATATTTCAATTTGTAAATGTTATTCTAATTATTTTTGTTATTAAGCTTGTTTTAATAAAAGCTTTCTACTGTATCAATAGAATTGTACCTAGAGTTCATACTAATGTCAAAAATCAAAAGTAGTTGAGGTCTAGTCTAATTTCATAATAGAGCTAGAAGTTTCTGATCTAGTCCATAGCAGATAGTACACAAAGGAAGTGAATGTTTCTGAAAGGGATAGCAAAGTGTGCTGCTTAGTCCTGGATGGAGTCAAGCTTCTTCACTGGTCAAGACAAATGGAGAGTTTCCATCACACTCCTGACTTGTGCTTTGTAGATAGAACATCGAACCCAACAGTGCAGAAAGAGGCCCTTCGGCCCATCAAGTCTGCACCAATCACAATCCCACCCAGGCCCTACCCCCGTGTCACTACATATTTTACCCACTAATCCCTCTAACCTACACATCCCAGGACACTAAGGGGCAATTTTGGCATGGCCAGTCAACCTAACCTGCGCATCTTTGGAATGTGGGAGGAAACTGGAGCACATGGAGGAAACCCACACAGACACGAGGAGAATGTGCAAACTCCACACAGACATGACCCAAGCCAGGAATCGAACCCAGGTCCCTGGAGCTCTGAAGCAACAGTGCTAACCATTGTGCTACAGTGCCACCCTTGGATAGATTTTGGGGATTCAAGATGTGAGTTACTCACTGCAAGATTCTTTGGCTACAAGAGGAAGTTAGAGGCTCAGTATTTATATAGTTAGTCTAGTTTGGTTTCTGGTCAGTGGTAATTTCCAGGATGTTGATGGTGGGATATTCAGTATGGTAAAGCCATTGAGTGTCAAAGGAATAGCTAGATTCTCTTTTTTTGGAGATGGTCATTGGCTGGCATTTATGTGGTATGAATGTTAGTTGCCTCTTGTCAGCCCAAGTCTGGATATTGTCCAGTTTTTGCTGTATTTCGATATGGATTGCTTCAGTATCTGAGAATTGCAAATGGTCAACAATCATGCAATCAACAGCAAGCATCCCCATTTCTAATCTGATGATAGAAGGAAGGTCATTGGTGAAGCAGCTGAAGATATTTGGGCTGAGGATACCCAATGAATGCCTTCAGTGATGCCCTAGAGCTAAGATGATTCACCTACTACCACCACAACCATTTTCCATTGTTCTAGGTATGCACTCCAACCAGTGGAGAGTTTCCTCTGATTCCCATTGACTCCAGTTTTATTCCTTGATGCCCTTGATCAAATGCTGCCTTGATGTTAAGAGCAGTCTCTCTCACCTCACTTCTGGAAAGCAATTCTTCTGTCCATTTTTGAACAAAAGTTGTAATGAGTTCAGGAGCTGAGTGACCCTGTTATAAATCAAACTGATCTTTTTAATGCTAAGCAAGTGCCATTTGATAGCATTGTTGAGGGCCCTTCTATCACTTTACTGATGATTCAGAGTGGAATCAGATGATGGGATAGTAATTGGCTGGGTTGGATTTGTCCTGCTTTTTGTGTACAGGACATACCTGGGCAATTTTCCACATTGCCAGGTAGATACCAGTGTTGTGACTGTACTGGAACAGTTTGGCAATTCTCCAGCACAAGTCTTCAGTACTATTAACATAATACTATCACAGCCCATAGCCTTTGCAGTATCCATGTCTTCAGCCGTTTCTTGATATCACGTGAAGTGAATTGAATTGGCAGAAGACTGACATCTGTGATACTGGTGACCGTAGTACAAGACCGAGATGAATCATCCGCTCAGTCCTTCTGGCTGAAGAGTAATTGAATAGAGTAATTACTAACAAGCTAAAAGCTAACAACATTAAAGATCGCCTATTCATTATTATTTTGATTAATAACTTGAATGAATAAAAACAAAACTTAGCATGTTTTAGTCATTTATTTACTACTATTCCTTTTCATTAGTATTTATACATTTACGATGCAATTGAATTCTTAACATCTCCATTCTACTTTATTTCTGAAATTTTTGGATTTGGTGATCTCCAAAAGCTCAGGTCAAATGCTACATAAGGTATGGATATTTTAGATGGAAAGTCATAGGCTGTTTCTTACACAAGAATATATGCTATTTATGATAAATACTATTTCTGGAATGACAAATATAGTCACCATAGTGAATAACGTAATAATGTATTCCATTAGAACATTTGAACGCTACGAACACATGATCAATTTGTGACAAAATCAAATAGATTTAAGAGCTTTTCTTTCAAATGTTGGTGACATGTTAAAAGATTGAACAACTAAAATAAAATGCCTGCTAAAAATGTTTCTAATATTTTTAATTAGATTTGCCATGTCTATGTTTTCAAAGAAAATTTATATTCCAATTCATTCATTGTGTAATATGTTTCAGGCACTGAAAGACTACGGAATAGTGCTACTCCTTGGCAGCCAAAAGACGTTGAAATTGAAAGTACTAATTAATCGTGGTCTGCTATATCTGAGTATTGATGATTACCACAATGCATTAAAGGTCAGTAGAACAAACAAGACAACAAAAAATGATAAATAAATATGAGAAAAGAAGGGTAATAAATGATTGGTGTGGTATATTGTACACTGTCGGGTATTCAGATGGACATGGATTCAGTTTTTGATCATGTGATATGACAGAGCAGCTCTGGTACGTTTAGCAGATTATGCACAATTTATATTAAATTATGGAAAATAAAAGTTGCAGGTACATGTTCGAAATAGGTGAAAGTTCAATGATGTTTCTTCCTAAATCCATGTTCAGACAAATAAATATATTTAATCTTCAAATTATCTTCTTAATTAACAATGCAATGAAACAATAACTTAAGAATTTCAGCAAAATATTAGTCTGCAACATTCAATCTGCAATGGTCACGCAGTACAAATAGGTTTTGAAATTTGGAGCCTAAGCAGCCAATTAAGTGGGAAATGTGCATGTGCATGTTACATGGTGCATTTTTGCTCTCTGCCGTATAGGTTTTGGGACGAACGGCCCATGCCTGAAAGAAGGGTTACACTATCTTTATATACAATTAGAGAGCTAGTTTGCTGATCGCTGATTACAGCATGCTGTCAGGACTATTCTGTGCTGTTTGTGTTCAGGATAATCAATTCTGCGCATACCCAAGTCAGTGATCCTTAACTGACCCACCTCCACCAAAAGTTTTTAATTTTTAAAGAATTAGCCGGATGGACTGAGAATACTGTACATATCTCCACAACAATTCCGAAGAACAACTCTGGCTCTTGCTTGATTCCTTCCAAATGCCTTTCTGATTGAGAGGCAAGGTTTATCATACAACTGCTCCTTTCCCCTCCCTTTCAATTGCTTTACAAGTTCTATCTTAGGACTGCTGTTGGAAACTTACCTCCTTTTCACTGATGAGCAGACTGCATGCAGTTCAATGCATTAATTTAAAAAGAGCTGAAGCTTAAAATAGATCACAATACCTTAGAAGGTTAGCACTATTCCGAAAGATGTGCTGATTAGGTGTATAGGCCATGCTAAATTTCCCCTCTGTTTCCCTGAACAAGTGCGAGTAGAGTGTGGTGACTGAGGATTTTTACAGTAACTTAATTGCAGTGTTAATGTAAGCCTACTTGTGACACTAATAAGCAAACTAAAAACTATTCAATTTCATCCCATAATATTTTCATGGTTCACAGATCTAGAACTGCAGTGCTCTGTCGAGATTTTGCTATAACAACTTGCATGTTTAGACATAACATCCAACCAGCTAGGTGTAATCTGGCAAAGGTGCTGAGAGCACAAAGTAGATAATGTGTTCGTTTGTACATTATTTTCTGGATTTCTTGCAGGGTTTGGAACTATGAATTGAGATAGAACTAAGATGACCTAGGAAGAGTAAGCTTGCTATTTTAAGAGATTTATGAGGAACCAACTTGGCTTTAGTTGACTTTGCTAACTATAGCACTGATAGGCTGTATGGAGGAAACCTAAGAACAAGGACAACAACAATAATTAAATTAAATATTGTTACAAATGTAAGGTTTTATAAAATGGTTGTTTTGAAATCTCTCTTTAAGGTCAAAGGGAGCGGTGAAGAGAGTCATGAATATTTTTTTATTAAACAAACCTGTGTTTTTTGGGTGCCATGGAAAGGAGGAGCCTGGGAGATGTATTATTGAAGGAACTATGCCAGGTTTTACACCGGAGAGTAGAGGCAAATGTTCTCGTTATTGCAGGACATTAGGCCCTGAATGTTATACATCATGTTGGATGCTTGTTTGACCCGGAAGCGTGTGAAATAGCGTGCAAGAACGTCATGCATGTGTTCTGGTGACATCATGCGATATTTTTGTCGGTGGACGTGAGTGCTGCATGCCCACCAGAAATTAAACAGCCAGTTAAAGGGATTAAAAGTCCAACTGATCTGAATTTTGTGTTACTGTAATAACTCCATGGAGGTGTAAGTCCTGTCACCAGGTTATTTTGTTTACACCATACATCAGTACACAGCCAGCTCTCCAGGTGCTCCTTGCTGAATGCAGGCGGGGAGACTGACACATTTGCTTTAAATAGGATGCATGAGACTCTAGCAACCCAACCTCATTAACCTGGCTGAAATCATCACAGTTGTCCATTGTGATTTTTAGATTGGCACTTGGGCAAACTGGAAGGTGCCCAACTATTATTGCTGATTTGACATCCAAAGGCTGGATACAAATGAAGCAGGGCCAAAGGCAGGGTGTGTTAGTAGGAGTTAGTGAGAGATTTGTGTAGGATTAGAGATTTATGATTTTTGAGTGGTTTGTAGGTTTTTGCATATTTTATGGTTGTAATAGGAATGTAATCCTTGTAATATTTCTCAGAATTGCAACCCATTGGCACCTACAGTGCATGGGTCAGCCCCAGGTATTGTTTACGTGGCAGGGGCACCACCTTGGGCTAAAGAGAGAGGTCAAGTGGACGTACTCATCATCTCAAAGGAGGTGCAGGGTGCATAGAACAGCAGGAAGGGCAAGGAGGATGGTCCCGCAGAAGACCCACTACTTAGGGGATACAGGTAGTGACCAATTAATTATCTCAACATGACAGAGGTTCAGTGCCACCAGAAGCTCTAGGTCCCAAAAGAAATCGTCACTTCCATTTGTCAGATTGATTGGGCTGAAGATAGCCTTCAACTGTGTGGGTAGACACCCAATGCTCATGTCTCTGAAGGTCACTGTAACCCTTACCTCCAGATCTTTCTAGAGGTCAGTGGGTGAACCAAGAACAAGTGCAGAACAGTAACAGGCCCTTCAATCCCCCAAATCATGATGCACTAACTAAACTAAAAACAAAACCTTCTGCCCTTATTCAGTCCATATCACTCTGTTCCCTCCCCATTCACGTACCCGTCCGGATGCCTCTTAAATGTTGCCGAAGTATCTGCTTCCTCCATTTCCTCTGGCAGTGGGTTCCAGTCATCCACCACTCTCTGCATGAAAAACTTTACCTGCACATCTCCCTTAAACTTCTCCCCTTACACCTCGAACATCTACCTCCTTGTAATTGACACTTTCATCCTGCGATAAAGTTTCTGACTGTCCACCCAGTCTACGCCTCTTATAATTTTGTAGACCTCTATCAGGTCTCCCTCAGCCTCCATCCTAGTGAAAACAATTCTAGTTTACTCAACCTTTCCTCATAGTCAACATCCTCGAGACCAGATAACATCCTGGTGAAATTTCTTTGCACTCTCTCCAAAGTTTCCATCTTTCTGGTAGTGCTGCTACAGGAACTGTGTGCAATACTTCAAATGAGGCCTAATCAAGGTTTATGTAGCTTGCATCGTTATGGGGTGTCCCAGTCAGCTGTGCATAGCTTCACAAAGCTGGCAACTGACATTCGATTCTGATGGGTAATGACTTCATTCATTTCAGGATGGACCAAGCTAGCCAGGCTCAGCAAGCCAGAGGCTTTGCGACTATTGCAGGGTTCCCTCACATCCAGCGTGTCACCATTACACCCATGTGTCAATCAGGACAGCAGCTGGGCACCTTTGTCAATAGAAATGGTTACACTCCATGAATGTTCAGAGAGTATGCAACTGCATGACCCAGTTTCTGCAAGGCACCCTCATAGCTCCCATGATGTTTCCACGTACTGAGACACTCAAATGCCAAGGCTGTTTGCAGCTCCAGTTCACCTCAGTAAATGGTTGCTAGGTAAGAAGAGGTATCCTTTGTAAAGTTGGTTCATTTTGCCACTCAGGCACTCACGGAGACAGAACAGATACAAATGCTGTCAGGCCTCCACAAAGGTGGTGGTGAAGAGAACTATGTTTGCTTAAAATGAAGTTCTATGCCTGGCTGTTCTGAGGGGAACTCAGTAAGAGGTCTGACAATACCAATTTTAAATCCAACCGATTTATTTGATAGTAAACTTGCAAGCTTTCGGCCTTTGTAGCCTTTGTCAGGCAAATGACGTGTTCTGGTCTGCAGACCCTGCAAATTTGCCAGTACTCATAATAATTATGTATTGTATTCTGCATAGTATAACTTCTGCAAGGGACAAACTATTGGACCAGGAGGACACTGAAGCAAGTGCACGTGCCTCTGATGAAGAATTTATTGATGGGTAGCCTGGATAGGCACTGGATAAGGAAAAGAGCTAGGCATGAGAGGAACCTTTAAAGGAGGCAGGGACATCTGGGAGGTCTTGATTCAGTGCTCCTTCAACTAGGCTGCCAAGGCTTGCTTTCCTACTGAGCCCAATGGCACAACCTCCTTCGCCAACATTTAAGACAACACAATGCTATGACCCAAATGTCACCTCATAATCTTTGTCATAAAGATTTCTATCCCTGTTATACACTTCAAGACACTGATGTTGCCTGCATCTGTAGAAAACCGAACAATCAGGGCATTGACATAAAATTTTGAATTATCTTTGTAACAGATGTGCAGTCAAAGAACGAAACATAAGTTGTTAATACAGTTACATTGAAACAAAACATTGCACTGAAGGAAACAACCAAAGTCACCTGTGAAAACTGTTCACTGTGTCTTAATTGTATACTTGGTGAATGCTATGTCTTGGTTGCCCCCTCTCCACCTCACTGACAGCAGTGTTGTTGACTCCTGATTTTCTTGCCTGTGTTGGCCCTGATCATCTTAGCAATAACTTTCTGGTTGACAGACTAAGTAGGCATCATGTGGGAGGGTGCCCAAGGTGACATGGTTGGGTGTTACTCCTCATTTGTTGCGGTCTTAGAAAATGTATGGCACTAGCAGAGGGATGGAGGAGCCTCCACACTGGAGCACTGCAAGAGGACCCCCCAAGCTGACAGGCACTTTCTCTGCCAGTGTGAGGTATGTTTGTAACTTCCTGGTCACCACTGATGGATGGGCACCTAGCAGAGAGACTGGGTAATGCATCCACTCTCAAACTGGCTGTGACCTCCTGAGATTATTCTCTGTCTGAGGGTTTGTAAGTGCAGGTGCTTCCCCATGAACACTTGATTCTGTTCTTGGAGCTGTCTCTCCATGAATCAGCACTGCCTCAATGGAGGAGGCTGTTCACTCAGTGCTCAGAGTCAATGCAATGCTTATGCTCCACATGCACTCCTCCATAATCTGCCAATCTTCCTGTACATCCACTGGATATGCAGCATTTACTGCCTGATGGATAAGTCCAGAGGTTCATCATCTGCCTCCAGCTCAGCATGGTCCTGATGTCCAGCAATCCTCTGAATGCAGGTACCATGGGCAACCCCTATCTCTTCCAGCTCCTCAGGGGAGCATGATATGTCCTCAACACTGTGCCTTACCAACCGAGTGTTGTGCCTACAGCTGTGTTGGTTATTGAGGCGGACAGAAAATGTGACAGGGGTGCATCTGTCATCAGTGCTGTCAAGTGGAGGGTCCTGGGTCTGGTTGCTTCATCTGAGGAAGGAAAACAAATCAGTCTGTATCACTCGTCATGCAGTCAAATGTCCATGGCCTGTTTAGACTACCGTCTTTGTGACTTTATGATTATTGAATCACTCTTTTTCAAAAGGCCTTATGACAGATGAGATGGCTCCACATTTGTTTCTCTTTCTGCCTGTGTGGCATGTGTCCACTGGACTCTCACCTTCCTAGGAAGTGCCTGCCTCTCTGAAATTTGAGGACCTTTCTCTCTGTTCACATTCTGGCTCCAAGGCATCTATTTCATTGCTAGTGAGGTTTACAAGTTGCTGAGTGCTCAATGAGAACAACACTGATGGTAATTCCTGTTGTCAGGTGCTGTATGCACATGCAATTCATATATCATGCCTACTGACTTCAGCAGCAACCTCTGCCTAAGTTTGGTGGGGTGGCTTTCTTTAGTCATCTCACGATGTAATTATTACCCCCCCCCCCCCCCCCCCCAAGAGCAGTCTCTGCCTCCAGGAGAGCGTGTGGGCAGCCTTCAGAAAACCATGGAGGAGGGGAGGGCACAAGAGAAGGGGGAGTTTCAGTGGTCACTGGTATTATCTCCTGCCCTCTGGAGAGTTCACGGTGCTGCTCTGACCTGATGCAGTTGTCATTAAACCTTCCATCTGGTCCCTGCTGGATGCAGTTCCTGCCATGCTCCCACCCCACTGGTTTCACAGTACTTGTATCCAAGTATATATCACCCTGGCTGGTCCTTCATTGGCCAGCCAAAGTGATAGTGTTTTTTGATCAGTCTTGGATGGAAACACAAAAAGTGACCACTTTCGGTCCCACCCATCATGTCTGTAAATGTGTGAGATTCTGGCTTTTGTCTCAGAGACTTTGAAAGAGAGAGAAGGAGATGGAACTGCATTTGCTATGGTCTGCGGAGGTAAGTTTAGCCTTCATCCAGAATCCTGGAGAAAGCTTGCCTGCTGATTAAAGAGCAGGAATCTACAACACATTAAAGACATTGGAAAATTATCCAGATAAGACCGAGAGATTAAATCATTGGAGTGAACATGACTTGGCAAAGCAGGAAGTTATAAACCACTGTTTCCTGAAAAACTGCAATTTTGTTGAAAGTGTGCTGTAACATAAATATGTATTTATTGGTCATAATAAGAGATTAACGAAAGCCTTTTTTTAAACTTTCGAGGTCATGTTTTGCCATTAATAATTCTAGTTTATTACAGTAAAAGTCATAAAACATGTAATCTTGTGCGATTTCTTGAAGTTAGTCACAAGGAATACAAATCCACTTTTACAAGTTATCACAGAGATCATAACATATTTTATATGGACATTTTTTATATGGATGTCTGTAATCCTAAAGTACTTATACCAGAAGAGCAAATAAGTTTATCCAAAGAAAGTAGCAGACTACTCAATGGGAAATTTTAATGAGAATTGATCATATGTTTCTGCATTGTATTCAGTTAACTTTTTAATCACATTAATCGTATGATTTTACACTTTTTCCACTTGCAGGACTTTAAAGCAGCAATTGTGGAAGAGCCAGAAAATGCTAACATTCATCATGCTGTGGCAATCTGCTGCCATAAGTAAGTTCTAAGTTACTTTATAAGGGCTGTTTGTGCAATTTCCCTGAGATTTCCAAAGTGGTTAGAAAATTAGGCAAATTGTCAGGGAATAGTCTAAACTTGTAGAATGAAGCAAGATTTTGCAAATTAGCTTCCACCCCAAGGTTAGAAAAAAATAGCATATTTTGCTAGTAGGGTGAATACGATGAAGGAAAGAATCATAGAACTTACTCTTCTCAAAGCATTTTGTGTAGCAAGAACTCCCAACTTCTGTGAAAATGGTGATTGCAGCATTAATTTATCTGAAACATTTAGATCGCTTCAAGTTCTTTCTCCGATCCTTTCCAAGCTCATGAGCCTCATTCCCAGCAAACACACTTGTAATCCAATGGACCCCTATTTATAATGCCAACAATTTCATGTTTCAATACAACTATAGAATATAAATCTATTGGCTGTCTTGGGCTGATTTATTGGGCTGAATCTTTTGGATGGTGAGAGTCATTAATGGCCTCCTAAAGACCTTAATTGCGACAAGAGACTTTTCATCCATCTGCATGCCCTACCATAAAACATAAAATTCCTACAGGTCAGGGTGTCAGGATCTCAGAGGGAATTCCGTCCATGCAATTTCACATCTCCCCCTCCCCATCCCACCTGTCCTCCCCACCTCAAAAACCTGCCAGGGGGAACAGAACATTATAAAATTCAGGTCATTGTGTATGTTGGACTTGCGAGAAGCCCATAATGGTGTCATAATTAATTTAGACACAGAGGATTGAATTTTCAGGTTCCAGAGTGTGAACAGAGGCAGGGGAAATGAAAAAAGCAGCTGGGATGCTGGGTTCCTGACAGCCTTTCTGATTGATGTGTTTTACCAGACCAGGAGGAGGGCAGACCCCTTCAAACCATTAAGAAGGCCAATTGACATTGTTAATAAATGCATAGAGATGGGGCCTCGGTGGAATGGTGGTTGGTGCAGACTTGATGGACCGAATGACCTCCTTCTGCACTGCAGGATTCAATGAGATTCTGCAAGTTCTTCTACAGTCAAGTCAGAGCCACCTTGAGACTGACTTTCTTGTGCATTTACAAGATTTTTTTATGTGGATGATTGATTTGTGTTGCTGAAGTTAACTATGCTGCAAATTGCTCCATAGATTTCAAGTTCAAGTTATTCTTTTTTCTTTGAAGACACTAGGCTATTTGTTTTACAAATGCTGTTGCTCTGTGAAGTATTGGAATGATTGCAAACATTGGTTACAGTTAGAGTTATTAGGAGAATTGTGAGACACTGTCTAGATTATTGAATGAATTAGAGGTCACCCTATTCATCCTACAGTTGCCGTGATGAGGATTTAATTTCATCAAGACTCTCGTCCAGAACGCACAGACTTCAATCCATCCCCACTCCTTTAGTTGGTGTCAGAGGAAAGTTGTTTACAGTGCTGCTCAGGAAGCTGAACCCTAAAACCCAGAGGAAATGTCAGCACCCACACTGCTCCGAACAATCTGCAGCTGAATGTTGTAAGCCAACAGAAGGCATATGGTGTACTGGCCTTCATTAGTCGAGGGATTGAGTTTAGAAGTTGGGAGGTAATGCTACAACTTTATAAGAAACTTGTCAGACCCCACTTGGAGTACTGTGTGCAGTTCTGGTTGCCTCACTATAGGAAGGATGTGGAAGCTATTGAGAGAGTGCAGAGATTTACAAGGATGTTGCCTGGATTGGGAGGCATGCCCTATGAAGATAGGTTGAAAGAGCTAGGTCTCCTCCCTGGAGGGACGAAGGTTGAGAGGCGACCTGATAGAGGTTTATAAGATGTTGAGAGGAATAGATAGCCTGAGAATCAACTCTATTTCCCAGAGCTGAAATGGCCACTACGAGGGGTTTAAGGTGCTGGGCAGCAAGTACAGAGGAGATGTCAGGGGTAAGTTTTTCATCAGAGGGTCATGAGTGAATAGAATCTCCTGCCGTCAGTGATGGTGGAGGTGAACTCTCTTGCGTCTTTTAAAAGACTTCTGGATGAGTACATGGATTAAATGGGATTGGGAGTTACAGATAGTTCTATGGCTTAGTAGATATGGGTATGATCAGCACAACTTGTGCGCTGAAGGGCCTGTTTGTGCTGTAGTGTTCTATGTTCTAACAGAAATACTCCTGGGACTGCTGTGTGTGTTGAACCCAGTTACTGTGAGATGCTGCCTTTATACTGGGGAAAAAAAAAACGTTTTCATGTTTCTGAATTCCTGTCGTCATGAAAACAGGTCCAGGCTCCTTCCATATTTTTGCTTTAGGCCCAGAATTATTTGCTCTATAGTCAGTTCATGTTAAAGCTAGCAGTGTTGTATGTATCCTGAGAGTTTATTTGACCATTATACAAGTATAGGTATAAATAATTGCAGTCCACAGTTTTTAAATTTGCTGTTTCTACCCTTGCTGTGCTTCACTACCTATTTGTATTTTTCTCTCTTCTCTCCTGAGTTATTCTCTATCTCAGGTATTAGTTATACTGGCAACTGCCCAAGTGGCTGTTCATTGTGCAAGAGCCTAGGTGATGAATGGTAGCAGGTTACTTAACAGCTAGAGCTGTCACGGCAGCATGCCAGGTACAAAATTCAGCATTTTGGGTGACGCAGTGATTAGCACTGCTGCCTCACAGGCACCCAGACTGAATTCCCGCTTGGGTTACTGTCTCTGTGGAGTTTGCACATACTGCCAGTATCTGTGTGGGTTTCCTCCCACAGTCTAAAGATGTGCGGGTTAGGTATATTGGCTATGCTAAATTACCCCTTAGTGTTGGGATCTAGCCAGGATAAATGTATAGAGTTTTGAGGATAGGGCCTGAGTGGGATTGTGGTCAGTGCAGACTTGATGGGCTGAATGGCCTCCTTCTGCACTATAGGATTCTAGGATTTCTATTCTTCCTGCACTAATAATTAAAGGGCATATTCTGATTTTGATGGGCTGCAAACGTTTTCTGGGACCCACAAGCTGAATGGAGTGGATATAAGCAACTGCCTCTGAAGACTGCCAGCTGATCTACTGACCAGAAGCTCTCTTGCGCTAGCAGCACTGCTTTGGAAATGGAGTGATAAAGTACCACTGGTCCTGTGAGGTCCACTGGTAAGGCATAGCAAGCAACCCAGCAAGGTGTGAAAGCTTTGGTGATGAGAACATCGATTTGTGGGACCATCTTCTTGGAAGATTGCAGTTTCCTGGGAGATTGAATTGGTCAAGAACCAATGTTGTTCCTTCTTTGCCAGCAGATGCAATGCTGAGGGTATGCCTTTATGTCCTTCTTACCACTCAACATTCCTAATGCACGGAATCTAACCTTTCTGTAAAAGGTATTGCTCTTTTTGCCATTAGAACCAAAATTTGAGACTCACGACCCCATTGCCAGCTGTAGCCTTTCCTTGCACAGATAACATCAATTGTGTTTGGCACCCTGGGCCCTATTCTTAATTTTCCTGCACTACCCAAGTTATTTTTCCCCTCACTCCTACTGCTTTTGCTGAGCCAAAGGCACCTGTTTTCTAATAGTTCAGTCCCTCATTGTGTCATTCATCCTTTTATAGGACCAAACTAATTCGCTGGAGTAACTATGATGTCTATAACTATGGTAAGACGTTTCCATTGCTCATAGAGAGGAATAGCTAGCTAGGAGACATTGTTGAGTACACTAGTGAAGAATTCCTCTCCAGTGTAAGGGTCTGACATATATGTGGTTAATGTGAGACTGAGTCCAGTATTTCCTACACAGTGATGTAAAATAGTACATGACTTACACTCAGAATCAATCAGGGTAGTGTTGGCTATAGCCATGTGTTTCAGCAAGCATGGACACAGCTCCTAGCTTGTACCCTTCATTGTATATTTGTAAATAGTTTTAGGAACCAATAAAAACTTGGTTAATGAATATATAACTACAATGGCTCTAAAAACTTCAGACTGAAGTGAAAAAAACATCCTACATAATGGCAGCTTGTGGAAAAACCCACAACCTTGCAGAAATTTAGAGAAAAATTTAAATGCTGTAAGACTGAGAAGTTAGCAAAGCAGCCTAACCTGAAAAAAACCTAAGGAGGAGAGGCAAGAGGGAAAAAAGTCCAAAGAAAAGCTTGGAAGCTGGAGGCTGAAAATTCCTTACAACAGATAAGACTCCATTTAATTTTCTTTGGAATTCCAGCTTCTAGTTCAAGAGAACTTCAGGACTTTTAAAACTCCAGACTGTGTATAAAGTCTTGAGAAATCAATTCAGAAATGGCTTGGAAAACCCAATCTGTGTCAATACATTTCCAAGCTTGCTTCAAAACAGGAAAAAATGATCTGAAAAAAATAGCAACCTCTAAATTCAGCTTTGAGAAAACTAAAACCATGATTTAAAAATGTCATGACTTCAAAAAAAGTGAGGAAAAACTCTGCAGGAGGTAGATCCAGGCAACCATTGTTGAAATTCCTTTTCCAAGTTGAGCACAGACCCCACTGAAAATTGGGAACTGCGGGAAATCCCTTTCTCTTGAAGGGAAAGGAGCATTGTCTTGAAATGGAGAACATACGCTTTAAAAAAAAAATTAATGATGGATCAGAATTCCACACTTCCAGATCAACTCGGACTAATCCGAGGCCTAGATCAGCCACGTAACTGGGACTGGAGAAAAAGCTTCCAAAGATACAGCATCATTTCTGGTTTAGACAAAAAAAAAATCTGAAGCAGAGCAGGTGTACATACTGTTTTACTCAGGCCCGATTGCAGACAGCATTACCCCAGGCAAGAAATCATCTGCTAAGTTTGAAGAAGTAATAAATCTGTTGATGGTTAAAAATATTAAATTTAACAAGCAAGCCCAGCAGCCAGGAGAATCTGTAAATTTATTTGTTAATGATCTGTACTGGATGGCAGAAGATTGCGAATGCAGAGACTTCTAATCTGAACACAGAGACAGAATAATGGCAAGAGTAGTGGTCAAAATACTTGATCTTGTAAGCAAAGGAAGATTTAACCCTGGAAAAGGCAATCCATAAAGCACACAGAACCATTTGAAGGGGAGAAGATAAACTGTGGTGCAGAGGCCAACCCATATTTCAGCTAGTTTAGCAAAAACTCAGAGACACTCCAGCCAGGGAAAGCAATTCCTGACCCAGCCAATATTGTGGAACAAAACCTCATCTCAGGCAATATCAGTGCTCTATAATTTCAGCCCACTGCTGTCAGTGCAACAGGATTGGACACTATGACAAACTTCAAAATAAAAATTCTTGAAATACACACACACACACACAGAATGCCCAAAAGTTGCCCACTGGCATTCACACGGCTATACTTCTTGAATGAGGTCAAAGATCTTCATTGCTCATTTTGGAATACGGGCATTTCAGTCAAAGACAACTTAACAAATTTCAAATTAGACAAAGGAGCCAGCCTACATTCCTGTCAGGCAGGGACATTGGCTAAAAGACCTCTGACTTTGAACAACAGACACCCCACTCGGTGGGCTTCGAAGAAACTGACTTCCAGTTGTAGGCATGGCTCTGAAATTGTATGGCAGCAAACAAATGATGTATATCATCCGAAACCAGTCTTTCTCTCTCTCAGGCATAGATACCTGTGTGGCTCTGGATCTTCTCAAAATGGTAGAAGATTTCAAGAGAACCACTGTCATTAATCACATTGAAATGCACATTCCTGAGTTACTTAAATGAAAAAAAGAGTATCCTAACTGGGAATGAAGCTCTGAACGGTCTTCTCTTTGTGGAGCAGATTTGTCCTTTCTCATTACAGGTGCAGGAAAACTTTCAGTGGTCAAACCAGCCAACCATTCAGGAAGGAACCATAATGTCTCTAGTGAAGGATGACCAGAAAGTAACCAGAAGTCCAATAAGCCTCAACCCCCAGCTCTGTAGATGGTACAGAAGATTAACACTGCAACAGTAAGCTGTAATCCACAGCCAGCTTTCCAAAGCCACAAAAGATGATGGAAATTTGTAGCAGCTGTTGATGACAGCGAAACAGGTGAGCATCCTATTAAACTCCATTCTAAATCACAGGAATGTTCATCCTCTGCCAAAGAGAACATCACCACGATTCACATGACAACAGGAGAAGCAACAAATAACAAGGAGATAAACAATGTTTATCTACCCAGCAAATTAGAATAGCAACCATTGACCAGCACAGCAAAACCAATCAAGTGCAGTTCAACAGGAGAGAATGAAAGAAAAGGATGAAAACATACGCAGATACTAGAGCAACATCTGAAGGAGGAAGAATCAGCAGTGACAGTTGTTCCTATTTAGTAGATGTCATATGCATCAGTGCTGCTATATCTTCAGCAACATTGTGATATTTTGAGAAGTCAGTAACTGCAGAAACTGCTCCCATGTTCAGCGGCATTCACACCACAAAAGTGCCAGCCAATGATCATCTCCAGCAAGAGAGAATCTAACCATTGCCCCTTAACATTTAATGGCAGTACCGTCATTGAATTCCGCCCCCTTATCAACATTCTGGATATTTCCAATGAACAGAAACTGAACTGGACTAATTGTATAAGTAAGTACTATGGCTACCAGAGCAGAATCAAAGGCCAGGAATCCTCCAATGAATAAGTCACCTCCTAAATCACCCAAAGCCCATCTACCATCTACAAGGCACAAGTCAGGCGTGTGACAGAATTCTCTCCACTTGGCTGGATAAATACAGTTCCGACAACACTCAAGAAGCTTGACACCATCCAGGACAAAGCAACTCACTTGATTCTACCTCAAACATTCAATCTCTCCATTACCAATGAACAATGGTAGCCATGTGTACCATCTACAAAAGATGCACTGCAGGAACTCACCAAGGTTCTTTAGACGATACCTTCCAAATACATGGCCACTACCATCTAAAAGGACTCGAGAAGCAAATATTTGGGAATGCCACTGCCTGAAAGTTTCCCTCCAAGACTGTCACCATCCTGACTTTGCAGAATCTAAATCTGTCAGAGAACCAAGGGACTTCCCTGCCTTATATCAGGCCTCTGGCTCCCTCTGATGTCTCTCTGAGACATCCAAAGTTGCAATCAATGATATCTTTTAAACTGAAACTACACTAATGACTGCTGTGAAATGTTGATCATAGAATTATAAAAGCAAAGAATCCCTAAAGTGCAGGAGGCGGCTATTCAGCCCATTGAGTCTGCATCAACTCTCCGGCAGAGCATCTTAGCCAGAACCACCCCTGCCCTACTCTCATAACCCCACTCATTTACCCTGTTAATTCACAAATTGTGACACTAATGGGCAATTTAGCATGGCTAATCTACTTAACTTGCACATCTTTGGACTGTGAAAGCAGCACTCAAAGGAAATGCACACAGACATTTGGAGAACGTGCAAACTTCACACAGTGGCCCAAGGCTGAATTGAATGAGTTCCTGGCACTATGAGGCGAATAGGAGTAGCTTCTGCCTCTAATCCTTCTGGCCAACAAATGCATTTCCAAGCACATTAAAAGAACATTGCTGTAAAACTCAGGGCTGGACTCTCTCCAACTTCCATTTCCTGAATTCAGTCCACAGTGATCGATTGTCAAATTATTGCCTGATAAAGTCAGCTTTGTGAAATTAGTGGAATTAGAATTTGTGCAGTTGCTAGATTTGACAATCCTATTATGATGCTTGGATAGCAAGATGAAAATCATCTCCATTAGCATTATAACAGGTAGAGAGGTTTAATTGATTAATAGCTAAATGGCATTAATTAGTTTTATTCTCTCTGTTTCTGGAAGAAGATCTGCACTACTACTCAACATTGTCAATTTTATAAGTTCATGTGTTACATTGCGTAAGTAGCTAATTTTTTAACATGTGTTTTGAGACTTCACTATTTAGAAGAAGCTGCAAACAGTTTCAGCCATGCACTGAAATTTGACCCATTTTTCGTGGATGCATTAAATGGACGTGGAAATGTATATATGGATTTTTGTCATGAAGCTGGAATAAAGCAAGCACAAAAAGACTTTGTTCAAGCACTTCATTTAAATCCTAAAGCTGTGAATGCTAGAATCAATCTGGGATTCAACTTCCAGGTCAGAAGAATGTTTGTGGTTTCTTTAACAATTATTTAGTGGTATTGTTCTAAAGTTGTATAAGAAACGTTCACTGGAATTGCATAACAACTCACATTTTCAAAACTCCTTGGAATGTTTCCTGAGAGGCAGAAGGAAAAATATAGATATTGAATCTAGGAAGGAGATATCTGGAGATGTACACAAAAGCTTAATCCAAGTGGCAAGTTTTAAAAGGGGTATTTGAAGAACAGAAAGTGATAGATTAAAAAGTGTAAAATTTCTACACTGTGGAGGACATCCAGTGATACTTAAGAAAAATATTCATATGCTAAATGGCAGTTTAAAAATCTGCTAAATCACAGATTAGCAGTTCTAATCAACTCCTTGTTTTGCATTTATTGGTATTTTGAAATTAGGAATGACACTTTCTGAAACTGAATGTAATTTTCAAGTCAACTATAAATGCATTTATGTATTACATTTATAATACAATATAAATTGGTAACAAATGATTTTCAGTTTTAAATGGTTGATGGCTTTAAATAAATTAAAAAAAAAATCACAGCTTTTCTCCTTTCAGGTACTGGGAAGATTTCAAAGAGCATGGAATCAGTTCACAATTGCAATCGATATTGATCCAACACTTCAAGCTGCTTATGAAGGTCGAGCAGTGGTTAATCTTCAAGTGAACAATATCTTTGCAGCATTTCAGGATATCAATGCTGCATTGAAGGTATACTTGAAAATATTACCTGAAAATGTCAAAAGAACACAGTCCTGTGTATTAAAAAAGTCTGGAGTTAACTCTGGAAAAACATTGTAATTTTTTTCTACTTGGTGTTGTTTTCAGACTGTGCAGTCAACGTTTTTCCTGGTGTTCTCATTCTGTAAATCTCAGAGCATCTTCCTGACGTAGGATTGGCTCAGCAATGGAAACATTCTCTTTTTGGGATGCCTTGAATCACTTTAGCACAGGCTTTCTGTCAGGATAAGTAGCTGTTCACATCCAGACTGGAGCAAATGTCTGCTTGTTGAACTGTCCCAAGATGTTAGCCATTGTGTTTCATAATGACAGATAAATATGATGGCAGAATCTCCCACTCCTTTGCAAGTCTGCTTTCCTCTTCACATCAAGGTTTTCCATTTGCTATAATCTGCTTCCCTTTCTCAAATTGACATTTTATTCTCACAGGTTTCCCAGCCTTTCACAGAAAGACATCGATGTCAAATGATCATGTTGCCCAATGCTCCCTGATTTCATGCTCTTGTGGTTTAATTTCACTGATTAGTTGATGATCATGAAAAGTATTTAATCCGTAGATCAAAGCGGAATTTCAATTCATCATTTTATAGGAATTGTCACCCTGCCGGCTGGAATGATTGGTGACTTTTACATTGGCAGAACTGCATGAGGTGCAAGGCACGTGGGTGATTGGAAAAAGTCTTGACAAGAAGAATATGAAAAGTATGTTTCTTCATGTGAAAGTCTGTAAATAGGGCCACTATTCTAAAATGACAGGTCACCCTTTTAGCATAGAAATGAGGAGAATTTTTTTCTCAGTTGTGCAACTCAAGGTGATGGTGCCGAGGTCATAAAAATTTTTAAAGCAAAGGTGAAATTTGAAACAAATGGATCAACCATTATCTTATTGAATGGCAGAGCAGGGTCACAGGGCTGAATGGTCTACTTCTCCTATTTCATTGTCATTCGAGTTTTACTCATTAGCGTACTGCTTGATCAAACATACTGAGTTGAATTCTCCCAAAAGATTTCGAAGTATCAGAACAGCAAGAAACCAGAAGTAGTTCATCCCAGTCACATTAGGGCACTCCGCAAGACAATTCTTCCGTATTTAGTGCCATTTCATGTGTCTGGAGAATCCATAGCAATAGCATGATTGATGTGGTGTCTCTTTCAGTACACTAAATATGGAAGAATTGTCTTACAGAGTGCCCTAACAAGGGAAAGCTGAATTTAAGCACAGATAGACTTCCATGCGACAAGTGCCCATTGTAGGCAGCATCAGAGTTCTTGCATCGTGCAGAGCTGTGTAAACACCTACTGAGCTCACTTGACTGGGGGCAACAGCTGCTTGTAACTGCCAACAGACAACTAGCAGACCAGACGGTGTGACATGATGGGATTTGAACTCTACCTCCTATGCAACTCCTCAGGAGTCTTTCAGCAGGCAGCGAGAATGCTTACCATACGAGCCCCAACCCAGCAGCAACACCAAACCCGAGGATCCCTAGCCCAGGCCGAGCACTTCCCCTCCACCAAGCTCCTGTTGCCCTGTGGCTGACACCATGGCTTTGGCTGAGCCACACGCTTATATCCTGGAGGTTGGTGGCGAGTGGTATGCAACCTTCTTGCTTGCCCTTGCAACACTTTTGCCTGAGCCAAACAGTAGTGATTCACTGTGTGATATCGTGCCAGAGAGGTGGGTGCATACTGAAAAGGGGAAATTGTCACATGCCAAACTCACTAATGAGGTTGAAATTCAGTCAGCCTTGTGCCCTGTTTGGTAAAGAACTGGTTTATGCCATTAGACAGAGACCAGAAGAATCCAAAACTATTTAGCGCCAGGAGTTGGAAATGGATTTTTAGGCCCTCATGCATTCTCTGGGATCCTAGTAAAGGTGCGGAATGGTCAGAGAATTGAGCCCACCTTCGTACAATTTAAAGGGACTTTCTTAATTAAAACTGTAGCAACTATTCAACTTCTTGCAGAAAACTTACATTAAAAAAAACATAATAAAAGAGGATAATCCAAAATTTCACTGCTGCAGTGGTGGGACAAAATTCCCTTCTTCCCACAGGTTACATATTTGAATGCAGAACTTCACAGCTCAGCTTTATACAGTGAGTTATCACATCTACCATTGTTAACTCAAACAGTTAACTCAGTACTGACCACAACTTAATACTGAACCTTGTTGTCTGCATCTCAAATCATAAAAAAGATATAGCTACAAAGTTTGAGCTATTTCTGTTAATGATTATTAATACAAAAAACAATTGACATTGAATAAATTGCTTTTTGTACATGAAAGTTTTTTTTTTATATTTCAGATCAGTGCGTCTGCAAAGTTATTTACAAATCGTGGGGTGATTAGCCAGTTCACAGGAGATGTGGTGAATGCCATGAGGGACTATCAGAAAGCTATAACTCTTGATCCAACTTATTCATTGGCTTATTTTAATGCAGCCAACCTCTACTTTCAAAACAGACAATTTTCACTGGTACAGTATTTTTCCAAAATTAAGTATTTGAAATCTTAATGCATTTAATTAACTTTACAACTCCTTGTGTCCACTTTATATATAGGTTTAAATGTGTTTCAATACAAATTAACATTTTTATGTCTAACAACGTATTTTACTGCTGCATCAGGAAGTAGTTCCAAGTAAAAGAACTACACGCTTATATCCTGGAGGTTACCTGGGGGTAGTTACAACATCCAAATGTTAGTTGTCGTTTGAATCACTGTCAACATTCAGAGCTAAAAATTACACAAGTAGATAACTGCCATGCATTGTATCTAGTTAGCAAAATCTTAGTCTGACTTCTTGTACCTGAGCTAGGCGTGCAGGCTCCACAAACTCTGAGGAGAGACTGTTCCAAATTTTCATTGCATGGGTGGGGGGGGGGGGGGGGGGGGGGGGGAAAGAGGAGGATGCGGGGTGGTGGGTGGTGGTTGTGTGCATACTGGAATTGGGCCTACCGTCCCCAGAAACAGTACTTGTCATAATGAAAACAGTAAGGCCCATTGGTCTAATCCATGACTCCTCATAGCTTCTTTGTTAACGGAGTGCTAGCTCATGCCAACATATGACACTCAGCCCATCACACTTTGCCATTATAACCTCCATGCCAATTTACGCAACATCCATCAACAGCACAGATGAAATATAATTCCAAGTATTTAATACAAACTTCTGAACACTAAACCATAATATGCCCATTTCCTTATATTAAAAAATACTTTTCCTATCCTCATTTCTTTCTTTCCTCCTAACTTCGCAAAGATGCTACATGCTAGACATGGGGAATGGAATTTACCGACTCAGGGCTCTAGCACTATTTCAGTCAAGATACAGAGATCTTCTGGCTGAAAATTCGGGCCCTAATTTCCCAGTCTTTGCTAATACCCATTCCTTCATCATGCATACATTTGTTGTGTCTAATTTTCAAAAATGAAATATTCAATCCATCAATTCAATTGGTATAATTTACAATAGGCAGTTTGTGTAAGGGCTGATGAACTTAAACAGTTCTGAAACATATAAATTACTAGACATCCAACTTTTGATCCATTTTGTGGAATAATTCTGAACTTCATCTGGTTTTCAGATTTAGGGATTTTCAATCAACACTCAACAACTTTATAAAGAATGATAGCTAAAGATTTAATTTTTTATGTCTACCTCACAAACAAGGAAAATCATTACTATTGTTTTTGGCATTCTGTGGCAATGGAAATATTTTATATCCTGGACTGGTAAAAACTAATTAAATCATAGCATCCTTACAGCGCAGGAGGTAATTTGGCTTTTCAAGTCTGCACCAATTCTGACAGGATATCTTAAAAAAGGCCCACCTCCGTAACCCTACATATTTACCTTGCTAATCCTCCTAACTTATTTATCTTGACAATTTAGCATGGCAAATCTATCTTTGGACTGTGGGAGGAAACCCATGCTGACAGTCACCCAAGACCAGAAATGAACTTGGGTCCCTGGTGTTAAGCGACAGCAGTACTAACCACTATGACACCGTGCTGCCTTTAATTTTTTTTTTAATGTTATGCTCCTTCCTAGCCAAAACCAATTGAAGACTATTGTTTGTTTTTCCACATCTCACCCACTACCCCCACCATGTTCATGATGCCAAAACCAGAGACAGAATATTACTTCATGAAGTGAAGTTGTAAAATCAAAAAAAAACACCCTCTTCTACATCTCTAAACATTCACACCTTCTGCAGACTTAGTCAACTTCTATAACTAGTTCATGGTTCCTGGCTTCTTCAATGTTAGATAATTGGCGAATTGTCCATTCTCTTATTCGAATTTCCTGTGGGCAGATACCAGAGAGATCTTGCAGTCAGTCCCATAAAATTTTAAAAGCATTCGCTAAAGAGCAATTGCTTAATTAACCATCAATTTGTACAAAGATTAAGAATCATGTTAGTTTTGTATTAGTCTTAGTAATTATTGCACATATAATATTGCATGCAAAATATTTGTTACTCTGACATGATGTTTTTGTATACCACTGTAAGAATGGGGGATTTTCCTGCTTTTCAATGGTGGAAGGTGGCATGCTGCTTACTAGCACAGGATTCTCTGATCCCATCGCTGTCAATGGGATTTTCCATTGATGTCATCCCACACCATCATGAAACGCACAAGCAGAATGTGCTTCTGGTGGGACTGGAGAATTGGCATGAACAGCCAGAAAATTCCAGTCTGGATATTAGGGAATATGTTGTTATTCTAAGAAGGCGGCTGGAATATAAATGATTTAGTTAAGCAGTGGAAAGGTTACTGGAGTCAGAATGTCTGGGACGTTTATGACAATGAAAGAATGCAGGTGGAGGCAAGGTAAAGATGCGGGGTCCTGGATGACCATAGGCTGCTTTACACTTTGAGAGAGAGTTGACTAGTGATGATTTAACCCAAGGATCACCAGACTTCAGGCAAGAAACAAAATTGAGGAGATAGGCCTTCATAAATAACCTCAGTCGGTAAGGGAATTGAACCCACACTTTTAATATTACTCCAAATCACAAACCAGCCAAAGAGCTTTGTTCTTTCAAAATCAGAAAGGGCATGGTCCATAAGCCAAGCTTCTTTCTGAGATTTGGTTTGCTCAGCAATTAACATCTGGTGTGGTCACTTGATAGAAACTTTCAAAGGCTTAGCTTTGAAACCAGAGTCAAATCATTAGAATCACTAAAAGATAAAAAGAGGCCAGCTTTGAATTTCTGCCACAATAAGGGTTTAATTTTAGATCAGAGTTAACAAACGTTAAGTCTTTCAGATAAATTTTCCAAAGCTTGGATATAAAAAGCACATCTGAATGAAAGTGTCATTACCAAGCAATTGCCCAACTGAATCTGATTATAACATACCTGCTCTATAGGCAATCTTTTGTTCCTCTGATATTTCCTTTTGCTAACAGCTTTCCCAAGATGACTTGGATCACCGTCAGAAGATTTATGAGAAAGTGGCATGGATCTGTCTTCAAGAACTTCAGCTTTTTTATTACTGCTCAGTTTGAGAGATGTTGGTAGTGTTACATCATTTTGAATAACCATTTCTTTAGATGTTGTGACGTCTGCAGTGCCGAATGTATTAATCAGTTCAGCTTCTGACAAAGTCACATTTGTATCACTTTCTTCGTGGATCGTTGAGAGATTTACTCCTCTGGAAGGGGTAGATTTGCTTGACATTCCTGTGCTCCATCGTTTGGCTCCCACTTTATAATTGGCACTGTTTACTATTTTATACCTTGGAGTCTCAGGATTTGGAGAGGTTTCCTCAAAGCTTTCGTAATTAGTATTTGTAAACTTAGATATTGGAGAGAAGGTTGGCATTCTAGATTTGAATGGGACTGATTCATAAAGCAATTCCTGTGTTTCAAAGTTGTCATATTCTATACTGGATAGCTCTACATTCTTTCCTATGGAGTTCTCACTATTCGAGGGAAATTCTTCAGGAGTGCTATGTTTCACAGAGGAAAAGTGTCCAGCTTTCAACATCATCACATTCACGAAAGGCACTTCCTCTTCAGACATACCTTAGATGGCCAAGAACAGAGCACAGTTGGATGCAGTTTTGAAAAGGGAAATAAAACACTGGAGTTACAACTTGATTGTGCCAGCAAAGTCTAAGATTGAGATAACTAGTATAAAGATCATGGAATTTGCTTTCAGGATAATTTCAATTTCTGAAATAGTTGTAAAGAGAAAACAATTGTGCTGGAGGCTCTGCCCACAAAATGGGCCACAGTCCCATGCAAATTAGTCACCATTTGGTAAGGACAGGTGGCCTTTAAAAATAAGCTAGCCAATCAGGGAGGCTAAAAACTGATCATATTGGTGCCAAGGAGAGTAAAAGGCAAGTTTAATAATTGTTGAAATTTGTTTCAATTTACTAAGAGAGTGACCATCATGCCTCAATGAATTTAAATTATTTAAGCATCAGATTACTCAGGGAGATAGATACAAATTAACAGTGCTTATTTTATATGATAAACCCAAACCCCTGCTCAGCTGTTTTGAAGAGACTTCAAATTTCAATAGTTAAATACAAAGTGGGTTTAAAAGCAAAAAATTGTGTAAGATTTGGAGGGGAAAAAAATGAGGAATATGAAAGAGCTTTGTTTTGGGTGGTTGGGGAATTGGGATTCGAACCTCGTTAAAACTGTGCCAAATGTCCCAGTAAACAGAGACTAATGTTCTAGCTTGCTGGCCTTATCATTTCCCCTCATTGCTTCAAGAGGCTGCAGACCTGACTCCATCTTACCCCTCCCCACCTGTCCAGAACAGAAATATGATGGGCAAGGACCTTTTCTTAAAAAAGTAGACTGGTCTACTTCAGGTCAGGAAGTTCCAGAGTTAATCTCATGCTTCCTCTGAAAATCCATCCCTTTAAATTTAGTATGCTTATTTACCTCATGCATTTCCACATGCTAATTGGGAGATTCAGTACATTAAAGCCATTATACAAATGAAAGCTGCAATTGATGGAATTCAAATTACAACTAACTGTCTGGGTTTAGTTTATCCTTTTCCTCTTAAAGCACACATCACATGATTCAATTCAACACAAATTTGCATATTTAAGAATTGCAAATAAGGATCAGAACCTCAAACTCACAACCAAAAGGTCTGTGTTTTCTGCCAATGTCAAATAATCTCAGCCTGCCAGGTTTACTCTTAGTCTGGATGCAAAGTTTCAGAACCTGGGGTGGGCAAGTTAAGTGGTAGTGGAATTGGGGGATTTTAATCTGTGGCATTTCCCTCTTGTGGTTTGCAATTTATCCCGTTAAATTTAAACTTCTAGGATATTAGTATTTGTAAAGGCAAAAATACTGCAGGTGCTGAAATTTGAACTAAAAACAGAAAATACTGGAAAATCTCAGCAGATCTGATGGCATCTGTAGAAGGAGAATCAAGCCACGTTGTGAGTCTGGATGACCTGACTTCTCACCATTTTCTGTTTTTATATTAGTATGTATCTGTAGTATGACATTTGAAATAGAATCTCAACACTGCAGGAGGCCATTCAGCCCAAACTGCACCAACTCTTTAAAAGAGCATTTTATCCAGATCCTCCCTCCCTCTCTACTCTGGGAGAATGTGCAAATTCCACATTAGTCAGCTAAGGTTGGAATCATATCCAGGTCCCTGGCATGGTGAGACAGCAATACTAACCATGCCACCAATGCTAGAATAAAGTTGTACACAAAAACATTCTTTTATATTTTAAGCATACAGTTTTGATTAAACCTCCAGATGAAAGATTGCTTGTATCCAAGCACTGTATAATTTAGAAAATGTAATAGGACAATTCAGTTAATTTTACAGTTTAAAAAAATCACAGTCATATCAAACAATTTAAGATGCTTTCATACTATAAATATTAAAGATGCATTAACTTGCTATCATTACCTGTTCCAGTCACAATGAACACAACCTACTCAATTAAACAAACCCGAACAAAACTATTTATTTAAATGAAGTAATGATGAGCTAAGAGAGTGCAGCTGTATTTTAAATTTTGATAATTAGGAAGCTCTTTGTGTACTAATCAAACAAACTAAATCAAATTAACTGAGGGACAAATTAAAAGAAATCCACCTGAACCGAAAAGCAAAGCACAAGGGAAACTTAAAACATCAAATTAAAATGTGATTAAAGTGGTCAATAATACACCCAAGTCTCTGTGGTGCCCAGTAGGCATGAAAGGCATCAGTGGTATCCTTGGACACCACATGCTGCCTTTCCAGAGATACCAACCATGAATATAGTCGCAGTATTGGGGCAGACAATCAGGTTGAATGACCCCCTGATTGCCTGCTGCCTGGACCTTTAGATGGAATGCCTTGATCATGAAGAGGTCCTCCTCCTTCTCCACCCACCTCCATACCAGGCACCTGTAGATCAGGAGCATTGAAGCACAAACAAAACATTAATGAAAGATTTTTTAACATAAACCTAGAAACATAGAACAGTACAGCACAAGGCCCTTCGGCCCTTGATGTTGTGCTGTGCATTTTCTAAAACCAAGATCAAGCTGTCCCACTCCTTATCATTCTGGAGTGCTCCATGTGCCCATCCAATAACGCTTGAAAGTTCCTAAAGTGTCTGACTCCACTATCACAGCAGGCAGTCCATTCCACACCCCAACCACTCTTTGAGTAAAGAACCTACTCCTGCATACTCAGTGAGCTCATGGGGGTTCATCCAGCCCACACTTCTGCCAATCAGCACATCTCTGATTCTGGTCACCCTGGCATCCATGGCCTTCCCCTCCGCCAGCCATCCGGAGTTATATGGCAGGAGGAATGGATTCCTGAGCAGCGGCTTTTGCATTATAGCCACTATTCCTGACGGAGGAGAATTGCAGCGTGAAGCAACCGTGTTCCGGGCCATGAGGAGGTCCTGGTAAAAGGTGGTCAACACATCCGAAGACCCTCCAGATTTTTGTACAGGAGCTGCATGTCATAATTCAGGCCATGCACCTGACAAAGAAATACATCACCAGAGCATACTATCGTGAAGGAGGCTCGATGTAAAGGTATTTCTGCAGGGTCTGAAGGCAGAAAGTCATCACCTGGGTGCAAAGGCACACCAGCGCCTGATCGCCCTCCTCAACTGGGAGATACGGAACCTCAGCAGGGACTCAATGCAGTCTGTTGTTTTAGAAGAACCGGATGAAGGTTCTCTGGATGTTTGTGACAATGTCAGGGAGGGGTCACAGTGACCAGTCAGTTACCACAGCATGGAGGCAATCAGCTGGTTTATGATGAGAATTCAGAGTTCCGAGCAGATACTTGTGATCCACCCTGTCAAACGCCTTCTCCTCATCAAGGGACAGGAAAGTGCTTGACGATACAGTATTTGGAGCAGTGCTGCCCAGCAACTCTGGCGATAGTGACTGCCAGTTCACTGGCCAGGATTCCTCAGCTGGCCAAAATTGAACTCCCAAATGGAAGAGGTTGATCCTGCTCCAGGTGAAGGGCCCGAGTTCCTCTGGGAAGGGGTCCATCTGCCACGGACTGACCAGGAATCTGGAGCACTTGGCCCAGTTGATGGTAGCAGAGGATGCGATGGAGTACATGGCCTGACATGCTCATATTCTCTGCAAGTCAGCTGGGTCTGTGAACATGAAGAGTACGTCATCAGTATAAGCCAACAGGACCATCCTGATGCCTGACATGCGCAGAGTCAAACCCAACAACCTCAAGGAGGTGCAAGAATGGCTCCATGGAAATTGAATAGAGTTGACTGGGCAGGGGAGCAGCCCTGTGCAAGTGTTCAGAGGTCAGAGAGAGAATGAGGGAGAGTGCAATGTTGCCTCTGAGGCTCTCTCCCTCGTTTCAGAGAAGCAGTCGGAGGAGCAGGAGGGAGGATGAGGACATGGTACTGAGGTGGGCTAGTGCCCCAGGTCAAGAGGAGAACAGGGGCTGCTGGTGATTTTGAAAGAGTAGTGGATGGGGGGGGACTTCAGATTTTCAACTGCTAGGACCCAACAAAGTTTCGGAAATCTTCACTCACTACCTCTGTAGATCTAAACGATTTCTGCCTTCTTCCCCCGACTCCTTCCTTTCAGGTACAGAGCTTTGATGGATGGGGGCACCACCCCAACAACTTAGTCCTTTGATGTACTTTCCTTCCTTGTGGGATGCTGTCCTCCCTTCTGCAGGTGGAAGTTAGGCCTTGAGTCTCCAAGCCCAAGGCCTCAGGTCTTCCAGGCCTCACTCTCTCCCTCTCCTCTCCCAAGGAGATGCACCTGTAAGCAGCTGAAGGTTTGGGGCGATGGCTCTTCTTTCCTTCAAATGATCCCTTCACAGAGGCAAAGGTCCCATCACCAAGCTTCTTTATTTATGATTATAACATATATACAGAGTTTGCACTTCAGTAGCTTTCTGCTATGACAGATTCTGACAATTAGAGAATCCCTTCCAAGTCATGATCTCAAAGCTAAACCTAAGCAGCTCCTTTACAACCACTTAAACCATTTAAGTATACAATTAGAGAAGGAAAAATGATTCTGATTGGATTATTTAATAGAGAGCTGACATGAACTCAGTGGACCAAATGGCCTGCTATGGCATAATGGAGTCTATGATTGTAATCCGCAAGGTATTCACTATGCATCTATGCTATTCAGCATTAAAATGTTACATTTATTACTGAAATTTGCTTAGCCCAGTTTAAATAGAAGAAAGCATTTGCTTTAAGTATTGAGGTGGGGATGATTGAATAACTTACCAATTTGCTGATCATTAGCAGGTTTTCTTCATGTTGGTTTGCAAGGTCATTGGCTCATTGTAGTTTTGATGCACAGCTGTCTAATTTTGATTCAAGTTAACAAATCGCTAAGTTGTTATTTGCTGGGTATTGCAATAGATAACAACACAATGTTTAACATGTTCCAAAATGCTTCACAATAATTTAAATAAATAAAATTTGATACTAATACACATAAGGAGATATGAGGGCAAATAATGAAAAGCTTAGTTTTAAGGAATGCCTTAAAGGAGAAAAGAGAGGTGGAGGATTTAAAGGAGTGAATTCTAGAACTTGGAGCCTCAACAGCAGGAGGCATAATCATCAGTGGCAATACATTTAAAAATATCGGTTTAAAAGTTTATTTATAAGTGTCAGAAGTAGGCTTACATTAACACTGAAATGAAGTTACTGTGAAAATTCCCTAATTGCCACACTCTGGTGCCTGTTCCAGTACACTGAGGGAGAATTTAGCATAGCCAGTACACCTAAACAGCACATCTTTTGGACTGTAGGAAGAAACCAGAGCACCTGAAGGAAGCCTCTGCAGACACAAGCAGAATGTGCAGATTCCACGTAGGCTGTGATCCAAGCTAGAAATCGAACCTAGATCCCTGGCACTGTGAGGCAGCAGTGCAAACCATTGTGTGCGTGAGACACCAAAATTGGAGGAACATAGCTATCTTAGAGACCTGTAAAAGGTTTCAGAAATAATGAGGGGTGAAGTCATGGATAAAATTGAAAAAAAGAATGCAAATTTTAAAATGAAGTGTTACATAATCAGCCATTGTACGTAAATGAGCACAGGGTTGATGGGTGAATAGGGGTTGGTTTGAGTTAGGACATAGGTCTCAGAGCTTTGAACGAACGTAAGTTTATAGAGACTGAAGGATGGGAGACAGGTCAAGGCGTGTTGGTATAGTCAAGTCTAGAGATAACAAAAGCATAAAATGAGGATTTCAGTAATAAATATAACGAGGCAGGGATAAAAATAGATGATATACACTGGTGGAAATGGGTGATGTCATGGCTGTGAGATTAGAAACTCATCTTGGAATCAGATGTGTCAGCTGCAGCTAAATTGATAGCACAGTCACCTCTGAATCATAAGTTCACGGTTCAAGCTCTGCTTCAAGGCTGACACTGAGAATGCATTGTACTGTTATTACTGTTGTCTTTCTGATAAAATATTAAACTGAGTTTCATCTGTCCATTTAGAAAGGTGTACAATATCCCAGGACACTATTTGACATCCTTCTTGTGATCAATATTTAACCCTCAATCAGCATCACAAAAAATGGATTTTATGCATTGCCATTTATGGAACCCATGTTTCCTATGTTATAACTTCAAAAAATACTTCATTGGCTGTAAAGAATGCTGGTGGTCAGAAGACATGTGAATACTTGCATATAGATGCAAGTGTTTGGATTTTTTCTTTTAAGGTTGTGAACTGTCTGATTTAGCCTCAGACCTGATGTAGTTGATGTGTAGGAAATGAAAACAATGGTGAGGAATTAAGACAATGGTTATAATTCTCCTTTATAAATAATATTTTTGTTTAATCAGTGCTGGAAACAAGCAGTCTGCCAATTCAGTGATTATGGAAGGGTTGTGACACATGATGGGGAGCTAAAATTGGATCATCACTGTATATACATTTGGAGCTTGACATATTATATGATGTTGCTGAGATCCAGCATGTAGATGAGAAAAGGAGAAGTAAGAGGTGTGAGGATAGATCGTAGATACCAGTGGCATACAAATAAACAAAATAATAGCAGTAAACTGTCACTATTGGGAATAAAAGTTAAAAAATTGATTCCAGAGGAGAACTCTTGCAACCCATTAATGTTAACAAAACTAGTATACTATATGACTTGGTTTCAGTAATGATAATGGAGAGTACAACCATGAAGTAGTCTTCAGAAACTCTCTTGCTAGGAGAGTAAATCTGACAAAGTAAAATGAAACCAACAAGAAGATCCACTAGATAAGGACATGAATTGATAGAATATTAGGGTAGAGACAAGTTGATGTGTGGGATGACCTCTACGCAGGAGCATCAGAATTTATTGTAATTTAGATAAACTGACATTAATAAGATATGAACAAACTCAAGATGGAATTAATGAACTTCAAAGTTAAAATCTATCTGTGACGTGAATGTGGGCATGAGACAAACTGTAGGATTCAGGCTGAAAAGGATGGTAACAGAGGAATCACAGCTATTAACATATAAATGTTATTAATGTGACACAGGTAGGGAGAAACACAAGATGAGTCAGAAAGTATGCAGGAATGAATTATTGAAGTGAGATCAGCCAAGAGCCTGATTGGTTTATGCAATAAAACAAGTACTTCATCTTTCCAGAATCAATATTTTGACATCAATATCATAATACAACATTGAGATTGAATCTTTTAAAATGAAAATTTTTTGACATATTGGAATAATTTCAATATTTTCTGTCAATGCTGACTTTAAAGCTTACAAATGTTTTAAAAGCTTTTGGTTGTGGATCTTCTTGCCTGTTTGCAAAACGTTGGGAAGGAATGAGGCAATTTATATTAACACAGAAATCTTGTTGTATTGCTTGCATTTGATGTCATTTTAATGACATTAACGATATTCCAATTCAGACAGTTTCCTCTCTGGAATCAAGTCAGTGCCTGTTTGAGGTGCAGTAATATTATATACTGAAGAGAAAAAATTACTCTCACCACAATGAGCCCAGGTTTCAATCCTCGACAAAAATGGGCTAGTGCTGGTCTTGGGCTTGTTTGTATCTTGGGAGAATTGGTTGGATTCATCCAATTTTCTGATATAAGCTGTGCTTTTTATTTTGACAAGGTTGGATTGGGGAATCAGAAAATGTGACAATTTTTCAAAGCTCAGCATCAAAGGAAAAGTTATGACTGGAGCAGAAAAATTGTCTAATGCATAATTCACTTCATAGTTTATCACCTAAATAATGAAAGTTTTCCCAAGTGTCTTTATACCAACTTGCCTGACTTTAATACTTGCTCTTCAGGATTCCACAAAGCAAGTGTAGTATGTTTCAGTCACTTGGTAGTACAGAACTTGGATACAGCTTGCTAAAACTTTTCATCTGCCACTCATCAGGACAAACGCAGAATGCAAGAATAACAAATTTCAAACAATCACAACAATTTATTCGACAGGACATCAGGGTATTTCGTGGTTGGCAAATTGACTCTGATTTGCTGAGGTGTTGCCATGAAGAAAGCAATAGGAAACTTTAGGCTCTCCAAACACTTGGAGATAATCCAAAAAAGATGCAAGACTGAAATAGATTCCTTTTATTCACAGAGAATGGATCCCTGCAGACATTTTGTTTTAGCTTTTACAAGTGTGGGCTGATTGGATACGATCTGTACTTTTCCTCCAATGAACGATCAAATGAACATTCTATTTAACTTGATCAAGAAATCATTGTTATGTACAGCCTATATACCTGGCGTGAAACCAGCACTGAAATGCATACATGATATTGCTCATTGTGTGACAGGCAGAATGTTTTTTAGGACTGACATCAGCATCATATTAATGGAATTTGCCACATGCATAGCCACTGCAGAGTAACTGTGTGAAATAGCTGGCTTAATATGTCGTTCAAAAATGCCCTTTGCATTAATGACCAGTTCTACAGTGTATGAGTTGGCCAAATGATTGAGTGAATTACTATTGCCAGTTTTTAGTGAGTTTTCCCTGTACATGGTGAAGGATTCTTTTATCTTTGCAAAGACTAGAAGTGACTTACATATTGATAGCAACACCTTTATCTATTGCTTCTTTGACATTGTGAGCTTATTTACAAAGCTGCTAACAGAAGCCTTCGGCATATTTGCCTTGTCATTATATCATGGCAATATAGATGCATCACCATTTTCTGAACCTGTATTCATTGAATGTAGCAACTTACCCAGCCAAGTTCAGTTTGAATGATACCATTCACATCCAATAGCTAGTGTATTCTGGGGTCCCCTCTAGGTCATGTGCTCATGGTAGTTATGTTAGTTTCCACAAAGAATGCGTTTTAATGGAATGAGCCATAACTCCTACCTGTGCATATTTTGTAGTTACATCATCTGCTTGTGATCTTTGGATTTATAGCTGTATGTAATGATTTCCTTACATAGCTTGGTGCTCCATCTTTCACTCAGCTTCCTTTTTGAGATGGAGCAAAAAAACACACAGTGCCTTTCCTTGACATGCGAGTTGAAGTTCTCCATTACTGTCTAACACTAATCTGTATACACTTTGGAATTTGTACTGGCTACAAAATTAGCCTTACCAGCAATCTTGTAAATAGGGTCCCAACTATCTACTCACTTTTCAATCTGACACAAATAAAATGCATCAAAGCTATCCTGAGAACGAATGGCTTTTTTATCATTCATTTGTGGGATGTGGGCATTGTTGGCTGTGCCAACATTTATTACTCATTCCTGAGGGCACTTAAGAGTCAGCCACGTTGCTGTGGATCTGGAGTCACATGTAGGCCAAACTAGGTAAGGACGCCAGATTTCCTTCCCTAAAAAATGCCATTGAACCAGATGGGTTTTTAATGACAATCGACAATGGTTTTACCATCATCATTAGACTTTTAAATCCAGGTTTTTATTGAATTCAAATTTCACTATCTGCCACAAACCATTTAAGATGATCAGTCAAGTTCGTAAGCTTGTTAGAAGTGACATACATTTATACATAGGTATCTATTCTCTGCAAACAAAATAAGTATATTGAAGCTTGGGGTCTTTTTTGAATTATCCAGTTGCTTGAAGATCCGATAGTACTTGTTGTGGCAATGCTCTGCAAATCAGAGTTGACTTGCCAACAAATTTAGCGTCTTTTTCTCCTATAGTATGTTGCACATTTAACTAACTTGCTGAAGTTTTTTGAAGTGGTAAGAGAGAGGATTGATGAGGGTAATGTTGTTGATGTGGTGTAGATGGACTTTCAAAAGGCATTTGATACAATGCCACACCACATATTTGTAAAAGAAGTTAAAGGTCATGAAATAAAAGAGACAGTAGAAAGATGGAGACAGAGTTGGCAGAATAATAGGAAACAGCCAGTATTGGTTAATTGTTTTTTTTTGGATTGGAGGAAGGCTTGTGGTTGAGTTTGCTAGGAATCAGTATTAGGATCCGTGTTTCTTTTGATATATATTAATGATTAATGATCTAGATCTTGGTATGCACAGGGTAATTTCAAAGTTTGTGGATGATATAAACTTGGAAGCATTATAAACTGTGAGGAGGACATTGTAGAAACTCAGAAGGACATAGACAAATCGGTAGCAGATGCATTTCAATACAAAGAAGTTTGAGGTGATTATTTTTGATTAAAAAGAAAATGGAGAGACAATATAAAATAAGGGGTGGAACTCTAATCAGGGGGACCCTTTTGTATAAATGCATAGATCATTGAAGATGGCAGGACAAGTGAAGAGAGCAGTTAAAAAGCATGTAATATCCTAGGCTTTATTAATAGTGGCACAGACTATGGGAGGAAGAAAGTTATGAAAAACACGAGTTAGATGAGTTGGAGCATTGAGTGCAGTTTTAGTCACTACATTTTAGGAAGATGTGGATGAATTGGAGGGAGCGGAGAAGAAATTTGCTTGAATAGTTCCAGGGATGAAAAACTTCAGTTATGAGGATAGGTTGGAGAAGTTGAAATGATTCTCCTTGGAAAGAAAAAGACCAGGAAAAGATTTGTTTGAGATGTTCAAAATCATGAAGGGGCTGGGCAGAGTAGATAGGGAGAAACTGTTGCCATTCACGAAAGGACTGAGAATGAGAGTACATAGATGTAAAGCGACTTTCAAAAGAAGGCAATGCTATTAGAGAAACTGCTTTTTCACACAGCTGGTGGTTCAGTCTGGAAATGTACTGCAGATTTGGTGGAGGAAGGTTTAATCAAGGCATTAGATGATTATTTGAATAGAAACAATGCGCAGGGTTACCAGAAAAAGGCAGGAGTATGGCCCAAATCATAATGCTCAGTTGGAGAGCTGGTGTAGACGCGATTGGATATTCCTGTGATTCTGTGATTTTTAACTATTCTGCATCTGAAAAAGAAACTAGACTCAAACTATCAGATTAATAAAGGACTTGCTATACTTGGATAGATATGCAATCAGAGATAATTGAGAATTTAATTACCTAAAACTCAATGGTATTTAATATTTGACAGCTTTATATTTTATGGCATGATGAGATGTGCAATTTATAATTTTGTCAAAACAACTGTTTAATTGCTTAACTGTCAAATACATGATTAATGATTACAAATATGTCAAAGAGTGCTAATTGGAAAAGTATTTCACCAATGAAATGTTATAATTTTTAATAATCACAATGCAATTATTTCCCAGGCTCACGAATACTACACGAAGGCAATTGATTTGCAGCCAGATGATGAATCTGCTTTGCTGAATCGAGCCATATGCTGTGTTCTACTTCGACATACTAAAGAGGCATTTGAAGATTTTGCAGAAGCAATTAAACTCAGTCCTTATTCAGCTCATATATATTTCAACAGAGCAAACCTCTATGCCACTCTAAAGCAGTACAAAGAAGCTGAGAAAGATTATTCACAAGGTAAAATTAAACATACATATTTTGCAAGTGTTGTTGAGTGATGTGCTGCAAGATGAGGAAAAATTTCTAATAAACATTCCCAAGTTTAATTTCATTTAAAAAAAATCCTTATTTGAATTGGAAATTTATTCACTGAAAGGTAACTTCTATCTACATTCTATAAACTAATTTTGCTTATTTCTATATATGATTTAGACAAGCGTCTTGAATTAATAATTTCCTTGATTTAAAAATATATCCGAGATTTCTCCTTTGTGGTGTGAGGACCAGTCATAAATTTAACACTGTGTGTCAAAAATCAACTGGATAGTTTAAAATTGACGCAGGGCATACACACTACTCATGTACAACACTGCAGCTGTATATGTACTATAATAATACACAGCCCTTGCAACCATTTGTCTGACCCGTCAGATACCACAATGTAGTCAGACTGCTTGCCAAAATATGGTCATTAGAACATAGAACATTACAGCACAGAACAGGCCCTTCAGCCTTCGATGTTGCGCCGACCAATATAAAAAGCAATGACCCTCCAAACTAAACCATTCCCTTTTCGTCCATATACTTATCAACTAATCTCTTAAACGCCACCAAACTTGGCGCATCTACAACTGCTGCAGGCAGGGCATTCCACTCTCGAACCACCCTTTGGGTAAAGAACCTACATCTGATATCCGTCCTATAACTATCACCCCTTAATTTAAAGCTGTGTCCCCTCGTGCTAGCTTTCTCCCTCCTAGGAAAAAGGCTACCACTGTCCACCCTATCTAAACCTCTAATCATCTTATATGTTTCGATTAGGTCCCCTCTTAGCCGCCTCCTTTCGAACGAAAACAACCTCAAATCCCTCAGCCTCTCCTCATAAGACCTGCCCTCCATACCAGGCAACATCCTGGTAAACCTCCTCTGTACCCTCTCCAATGCATCCACATCTTTCTTATAATGCGGGGACCAGAACTGTACACAATACTCCAAGTGCGGCCGCACTAGAGTTTTGTACAGTTGAACATGACGTTGCGGCTCCGAAATTCAATCCCCCTACCAATAAAAGCTAAGACTCCGTATGCCTTCTTAACAACCTTATCGACTTGACTGCCTATTTTCAGGGATCTATGCACAAATACACCAAGATCCCTCTGTTCATCAACACTATTAAGAATCATACCATTAGCCCTATACTCTACACATTTATTATTCCTGCCAAAGTGCATTACCTCACACTTTTCCACATTAAACTCCATTTGCCACCTCTCGGCCCAGCTCTGCAACTTGTCCAAGTCACTCTGTAAACTATAACACCCCTCTTCACTATCTACCACTCCACCGACTTTAGTGGCATCTGCAAATTTACTGATCCATCCTTCAATACCCTCATCCAGATCATTTATAAAAATTACAAACAGCAGGGCCCCCAAAACAGACCCCTGAGGTACACCACTTGTCACCGAACTCCACGATGAATATCTCCCATCAACCACCACCTCTGTCTTCTATCTGCCAGCCAATTCCTAATCCAATTAGCTAAATCACCCTCTATTCCACACATCTGCATTTTCTGTAGAAGTCTTCCATGGGCCACCTTATCAAAATCCTTACTAAAGTCCATATATACTACATCAACCGCCTTACCCCCATCCACCTCTCTGGTCACTTTCTCAAAAAACTCAATGAGGTTAGTAAGGCATGACCTACCCTTCACGAAACCATGCTGACTATCCCCAATCAATTCATTTCTGTCTAAATAACTATAAATCCTATCCCTAATAATTCTCTCCAATACTTTGCCCACAACAGAAGTAAGACTCACTGGCCTATAATTCCCTGGAAGGTCTCTCTTCCCCTTCTTGAACAATAGGACCACATTCGCTATCCTCCAGTCCTCCGGAACCACACCCGTAACCAACGACGACCTGAAGATCAGAGCCAGAGGCTCCGCAATCGCCTCTCTTGCCTCCCAGAGAATCCTAGGGTAAATCCCGTCCGGCCCAGGGGACTTATCTAACTTCAAACCCTCAAGAATATCTAGCACATCCTCCCTATCTACTTCAATACTTTACAGTTTGCTACCCTGTACCTCAGTGTTCTCCATAACTACATTTACATCACCCTGCGTGAATACCGAAGAGAAATCTTTATTCAGTGCCTCTCCAATCTCTTCAGGCTCCACACACAACTTCCCACTGCTGTCTGTGACTGGCCCTAATGCTCATGGAAGAGCATGGTTTCTATTTGTTATTATTAGGATTGCTGACAACATAATATTTAGCCCCCATCACAAACTCTGTTCCCTTGCTAATAATCACATATTCCTTCCCTGACACTCTGTCAGTCTGAACTGGGATTACTTGCAATTTTGTTTCTCTTTTTATAATTGAGTTGAGTTTTAAATCTCACACCATATTTATCACCAAGACTACTGTACCTCTTCCTCTGCAGCATTGCCTACCTCTGTCCATGCTCCAGCCCCTCCATTCTGTACATTTTATTGTCACTTCTGCTCAATGACTCACAACACTCATTTTGCAGACCCCCATCCTCCATTAATACCAACGTCCAAAATCCTGCTACATGTACCTTGTTGTATATTAACTCCTTGCTCACTGATAACACTGAATCACTGAATATGTTCAATCAAAATTATTATAAATAATTTATAAATTCTTTCATGCTTTTATACCACTGTAATTCTGCTGTCTTCTCCAAATTGCCGTCTTCTCTTTTGTTCCTCTGATCCTGGAATTCTGTGCATTCCTTTTTCCTTCAACATTCGATTGATGACTGAGCATTCAGCTGCCTGAATCCTTCTCATTTTGAACTCTTTGTGTAAATCTCTCTGTATCTACAATGGGTGGAAAAATTGGACAGTTCCTCGCTGGCACTGGCAATACCTGTCAGATGGAATTCAGTCACCTCTGATATGTAAAAATATGCAAAACATGTTGGTCAAAACACTTTAGAGAGGTTTATTTATATCTGGAGCTCCTGAGAGAGAGAGAAAGAGAGAGAGAGAGAGAGAAAGCAAGGGAATCCCTTATGTAGAATGGAGTGCTGCTGTGATTATGAAGGCTTCAGTATCTCCAGGGGATATTAAAGTGACCAGGCCACTTCAAAGGTTTCCATAGTACACAGACAAGAATGAAGATTTTAAACAGAAAGCTGTCTCAGATCACAGAGGTAAGATTTCAGCACCCATAGTATTTTGATCATAATAAATGTACCAAACAATTAGCACAACAACTAAACAAAGCTGGTCTTGAGCATATACTTGTATATTGCTTTGCCTTCATTTTTGTCTTATCATTTCTTAATTCTCCACATCTTGTGAAAGTCTGTTAATGAAGACGTCTTTGGAGATGCTTTTCAAGCTAGTAAACTTTTGGATTTGCAGGCGCTGTTCCAAAACCAGATACCAGACAATATAATTAGGGAAATGGGATGGTGCGCAGAGACTTTTGCTGCAGTGGCATTACATTATAGTTACTATGAGGCTGGATAATTAGCATATATATAATACTACAGTTTAGTGTAGAACATGATTGTTTAGTTCAACTGGCAGAGGACATAATGATCAATATATCTCCTCTCTTGCTTTCTTTTTGTTTGTTAATCTCTAGCTTTCTAATTCATTTTTTCATGGTAAAACTCAGCAGTGTTTGGACATTGTTTTATGCATCAAATGTCTGATTGTTGGCCACTTATCCACCTATCTTCTGTCTGTGACAAACATACTTTTGGCATGATACAAGCCACTGCTACCCACTTATCTCTCTTCCTCAGCCACCTTTTCAATATTCATGCTGGCTCCCAGAAGGAAATCATGCTTCATGTTCCACATGCTCCTGATGTCTACAAAGTTAATTTTCCATATATTTTCAATAGGAAATTATTATTAAGTAGAATTAGAATACTGGTTAGAACAATAAACAATTTCCAAGTTCTCCTATTCTCTGTCAAGTAGAGTATCCTAAAGTACTATTCCAGGTACTGACCGATCTCTGTATTTTGCTATTCTTCATGTGTGAGCTTAAATACTCATTAAGCTCACAGACTGCTGGCAAGTAATTACACCTTAGGGGCATCATAACTGAATTTCCCTTTGTTGTCACCCAGTTTCTATGTGCACAACCCAGTCCGAAGACATCACAGTATCGTGATCAAAAGAAGGAACCGATGCTGCTTTTTTCTTCCTTCTGTATTATAGGAACGTTAAGGCTAATTGTATTACTACTTGTGCTGAGATCAATCACCAATCAAGTAACTTAATATAGGACCTTATTGGTGTAGTTCATTATCATACCAGATGACGCAATTAACCCATAATATCGCTGAATAAGTTACAGAATATTTGTTATGTCGATATTCTCTGGGTAACTGCAATTGTACTGTTTTCCCACTTTAAGTTTTTGTAACATAGGAACAAAGGAGGAAATAATGAATAATGTTCACAATAAATCCCAACTTTGAAAAATCTGAAATATTGATTCTTATCAAGGAAGAAACAGAATATATGATTCATCTTAGCTTACTTAATCTAATCAAACTAATTGCCAAAGAAACATTTTGCTAAACTAAAATATTGCACATTCTTGTTACAATGCTTAAAATAGTACAGGAAAAGCTAAAATTGGTTTAAGTTGAGGGAATGTATAATGCAACATGCTGTACAAAAATGTGTTTTTCCACAAAGCTAGATTTAGTAGGTTCGATATATTTTACCCAGCTTAAATTTTTCTTTCACAAAGAGAAATTGCTAATGCTTTATTCGAATGCAAAACCCTTGTGCTTTAAAGGAATGTATGCTTGACAAGTGTTGATTTGCTCACGACACTTAAAGCAATGAATAAGACATTGAATAAAACATGGAGAAATCTTTTTTAGTGTTACTTTGAATCTATTCATATGACATCATCTGTGTGTCAATAAATTTGCAGCTATTAATATCTATTCATACATAACAAAAATTTGAGCAAAGACCTTACATTACTGACATAATTGTTTTGGCAGCTTGTTCCTCTTTATCATATGTGCCACGTATTTATGTTATTTAGTTTGAAAAGACAAGCCTGTCTGAGTGCAATTGAATTGTACATATTCAGATGAGGTAGATTGCATTTATTGGCACATAGATATCTTCCTCCTCTTCTAAATCCACTGTTAGGTAGTAATTGTAATGCGTTCCTCTCCATTGTTTTCAGTCACTGCTCCAAACACCATTCCTCAGCGATTGATTCAATTTCTCTCCCTGGCAACAATCTGAGATTAATCCAGTCTGTTCTCAGCCTCGGTGTCACACTTGATCCTGAGATGAGCTTCCAAACTCGTATTTGTGCTATCACTGTCAGCCTACCTATTTCTACCTTTGTAACATTGACTAACTTTACATCTGTCTCAGCAGATCTGGTGAATCCCTCATTCGTGCCTTTGAATATTCCAATCCACCCCTGGCTGATTTCCCACATTCTACTTTCTGTAAACTAGAAGTAATTAAAAACTCTGCTGCCTGCGTTCTAACATGTAGCAAGTCCTGTTTCCTGTGCTCGCTGAATTTATATTGGCTCCCGAACAAGCAATGTCATAACCTTAAAATCCTCATTTTTGTTTTCAAATCCCTCGATGGCCTTGCCCTTCTATGCTGACCCAGCCCTACAAAAGTAAAGGAGCTATAGTCCTCTTGAATATTCTCAATTATATTTGCCCATTATCGGGGTTCTATCTCCTCATACTGTTCACCATTCTACCATACCCTTTCTCCTTTAAGACACTCCTTAAAATCTGACAAAGCTTTTAGTCATCTGAACTAATATGTTGCTCCACATCATATTTTGTTTTATAATGCTCCTGTAGAGTGTGTTGGGGGTCTCATATCTTGAAGGTGCCATATAAATGTAGATTGTTATTTTCTCTTTTTCTCCTTTCTTAAATAGCAGGACTATATTGGCTATTTTAAACATAGAAACATAGAACATAGGAGCAGAAGGAAGCCATTTGGCCCTTCAAGCCTGCCCCACCATTCATAAGAACATAAGAACTAGGAGCAGGAAGAGGTCATTTGGCCCCTTGAGCCTGCTCCACCATTCAGTAAGATCATGGCTGATCTTTTCATGGACTGAGCTCCATGTACCCACCCACTCATCATAACCCTTAATTCCTTTACTGTTCAAAAATTTATCTATCCTTGCCATAAAAACATTCAATAAGGTAACCCCAAGTGCTTCACTGGGCAGGGAATTCCACAGATTCACAACCCTTTGTGTGAAGAAGTCCCTCCTCAACTTAGTCCTAAATCTGCTTCCTCTTATTTTGAGGCTATGCCCCCTATTTCTAGTTTCACCCACCAGTGGAAACAAATTTCTCCCTGCTTCCATCTTATCTGTTCCCTTCATAATCTTACATGTTTCTATACGATCTCCCCTCATTCTTTGGAATTCCAATGCATATAGCCCCAGTCTACTCAATCTCTCCTCATAAGCCAACCCTCTCAATTCTGAAATCATCCTAGTGAATCTTCTCTACACCCCTTCCAGTGCCAGTATATCCCTTCTCAAGTAAGGGGACCAAAACTTACAGTACTCCAGGTGTGGCCTCACCAGCACCTTATACAGATGCAACATAACCTCACATAAACTCCATCCCTTCGTTACGATCATGACTGATCACGCAATCAATGGCCTAATCCTGCATTTCCTCCATAACTTACATCTAGCCACTCATAAATACATTCAATGTTTTGGCATCAACTACTTCCTGTGGTAATGAATTCCACAGGCTCACCATTCTTTGGGTGAAGAAATGTCTCTTCACCTCCGTCTTAAATTGTCTACCCTGAATCGTCAGACGGTGATCCCCCCGGTTCTGGATTCCCGCACCGTCAGGAACATCCTCCCTACATCTACCCTGTCTACTCCTGTTAGAATTTTATAAGTCTGTATGAGATTCCCCCCTCATTCATCTGAACTCCAGCAAAAACAATAATAATCTAGTCAATCTCTCCTCATACATCATTTCCCCAGCAACATTTCTCTATTAATATTGATTTCCCTCAGTTCTTCCCTCTCAGTAAACCTTGTATTCTCCAACATTTCTGGTGTCTGATTTTTGTCCTCTTGTGTGAAGACAGAACCAAAGTATGTATTCAGTTGGTCAGCCATTTCTTTGTCTCCTATTATACATTCCCCCATTTCTGTCTGTAGGGGACCTACGTTTGTCTTCGTCAACCTCCTTCTCTTCACGTATCTATAGAAACTCTTAGTGTCAGTCTTTATGTTCCCTGCAAGCATACTTTCGTACTGTATCTTCTAATCCTTGGCAGCTGTTCTGGAATCTAAGGAATTCTGGAAGCAAAAAAGCAATGTATCGCTCTATCTCTGCAAGCACCTCTTTTAAAACTCTTAAGTTGCAAGTCCACAGATCCAGGGGATTTGTTGCCACATAGACTCATTAACTTCTCCAGTGCCATTTCATTACTTATACTGATCTTTTTAACATTCTTGTTCCTGCTGGAGCTTTGGTTCCCCTATATTTCCAGAATGTTTTTTGTGACTTCTCCTATGAAGATGATACACCATTTCTTTTTATTCTTTCATGGGAAATAGGTGCATCCCTGGTTAGGACATCATTTTTTTGCTCATTCATAATTGACGGTGAACTATCTTATTGAACTGCTGTGTTCCATGTTCTGTGGTGTAGTATATCCACAAGTTATTAGGTAGGAAACTAAAGTAGGAGAATCGGGATATTGACCTATCAACAGTAAAAGGACAGCAATATAGTTTCAAGTTACGACTTGGAGGTGTGCTTGCAGCTGATGGCTTCCCATGTGCCTGCTGCCGTTGTCCATCTAGGTGGTAGAGGTTGGGGTTTTGGTTCTTGTTGAGTTGCTGTATTGCATCTTTTTAATGCTGCATACTGCTACCACTGTGCATTACTGGTAGAGGAAATGGATGTTCAAGGTTGTGGATGGAATGCAAACTAAGTGGGTTGCTTTGTCCTGAATGGTGTTGAGCTTTTTAAGAGTGGTGGACCTGCACTCATCCAGACAAGTGGACAGCATTCCATCATACTCCTGACTTGAGTCTTGTAAATGGTGGACAGGCTTTGGAGAATCAGGAAGTAAGTTACTCACCACAGAGTATTATAACCATAGCACTTTTTATGGCTGGTCCAATTTGTCCATTGGTAACCCCCAGTATCGTGACAGTGGGGAATTCATTGATGGTAATGTAATTGAATGTCATGTGGAAATGGTTAGATTATTTCCTGTTGGAGATGTTCATTGCCTAGTACTTGTGTGGCATGCATGTTACTTGCCATTTATGAGCCCAAGCCTGAATATCTTTCTTGTATATAGACAGGGACTGCTTTAGTGTATGAGGATTTGTAAATGGTGTTGGGTCATCATCAGTAAATGTCCCCATTTCTGATATTATGATGGAGTGAAGATCACCGATGAAGCAGTTGAAGATGTTTGGAGCTAGGACACTGTCCTGAGGAATTTTTCGAGTGATGTTCAGGACTGAGACGATTGACCTCCAACAATCATAATAATCTTTCTTTTTGTTAGGTTCTCAAACCACTGAATGATTTTCACCTGATTCCATTAGTTTCAACAAACAAAAGCAGAAAATGCTGGAAAATCTCAGCAGGTCTGACGGCATCAGTGGACAGATAATAGATTCACTGTTATAAGTCTGGGTGACCTTTTGTCAGAGCGTTTTCTGTTTTTGTTTCAATTACTGCAACTACAGTTATTTGCTTTTTATCCCGTTGGTGTCAGTTTTGCTAGGGTTCCTTGATATCACATTTGGCCAAGTGTTGTCTCATATAAAGAGTAGTCACACTCATCTCACTCTTGAATTGAACGTTTTGGCCATATTTTGGTCAAGACTGAAATGAGGGCAGGAGCTAAGTGGCCCTGGCAAAATCCAAAGAGAGCATCACTGAACATGTTCTTTACATGTAAGTGCTGTTTGATAGTACTATCAACAACAGCTTTCATCGTTTTGACACTGATCGAGAGTAGCTTGGTGGGACAATGATTGGTCATGTTAAATTTGTCCTGTTTTAGGCAATTTTCACATTGTTGGATAGTTGCCAGTATAGTAGCTGATCTGCAGCTTTGCTAGGGGCACTGCGAGTTGGGAAGCACTTGCAGTACTATTGCTGGAACATTGTCAGGGTTTGTAGCTTTTGGTGTATCCAGTGCATGTAGTCATTTCTTGGCTGAAGACTTGTGATTTATGACTTCTTAAAAAAATTCTTCATAAGATGTGCACTTTGCTGGCTATTGTCCATTCCTAATTGTCCTTGCAAAGATGTAGATGAAATTGCCTTCTTGAATCTCTGCAATTCTGTGGTGTAAGTACTGTGAGGAAAGAAGACAACATTGTACCTGCCTCTACAACTACCTCTAACTGCCTCTACAGCTTGCTCCAGATACTCACTACCCTCTGTGTGAAAAAATTGCTCCTCTGGACACTTTTGTATCTCTCCTGTCTCACCTTAAACCTATGCCTTCTAGTTTTAGACTCCTCTACCTTTGGGAAAAGATACTGACTATCTAGCTGATCTGTGCCCCTTATTATTTTATAGACCTTTACACAGTCAGCCCTCAGCCTCCAAAGCTCCAGAGAATAAAGTCCCAGTCTACCCAACCTCTTCTTATAATTCAATCCATCAAGTCCAGCGTCCTAGTAAATCTTTGCTGTGCTGTGAGGAAAGAAGTTCCAGAATTTTGACCTTGCAACAGTGAAGGAGTGAGGTTATATTTACAAGTCAGAGTAGTGTGTGGTTTGAAGGGGAACTTGCAGGTGGTGGAGTTCCTATATATCCATTGCCCTTGGCCTTCTAGGTGGCAGAGATTGCAGGTTTGGAAGATACTGTTAAAGGTGCCTGGTAAGTTGCTGCGGTGCATCTTGTAGGTGAAACACACACTGCTGCCATTGTGCAGTGGTGGCGGTGGGAGTTAATTGAACAGAGTGAATGGGGATCCAAGCAAGCAGGCAGCTTTGTCCTGGACAGTGCCATGCTTCTTGAGTGTTGGAGAGCTGCATCCAACCAGACAAGTGGAGATCATTCCATCACACTCCTGAATTATGCATTGTAGATTGTGAGCAGACTTTGGGGAGTCAGGAGGTGAGTTATTCTCCCCACAGAATTCTTTCTCTGACTTGCATTTGTAATCACTGTATTTATATGATTGGTCCATATATTGTCGTCAGAGACCTCAGAAGGAAGCCAAGATGGATCATCCATTTGACACTTCTGGCTGAATATATTTGCAAATGCTTCAGCCTTGCTATTTGAATTGATGTGCTAGGCTCTCCCATTGAGGATGGAAATATTTGTGGAACCACTTCCATCAGTTAATTGCTTAATTGTCTACCATCATTCATGATCAGATATACCAGTCGTGTAGAACTTTGATCTGATCTATTGTGAGATTACTTGGCACTATCAGTCACATTCTCCTTCTGCTGTTTGGCGTACAAGTCATCCCATGTTGTAAATTCAGCAGTTTGCCACACCATTTTTATGTATGCCTGGTGTTGCTCCTGGCATGTCCTCCTGCAACCTTCATGAAACCAGGATTGATCCCTGGCTTGATAGTAATGATAAAGTGAGAAATATGTTGGGACATGAGATTACAGATTGTGATTGAATACAATTTTGCTGCTGCTGATGGCCACTGTTCCTCATGGATAGCAAGTTTTGAGCTACAAGATCTGCTCAAAATCTGCTTCATTCAGCATGGTGGTAGTGCCACATAACAGTGGAGCGTGTCCTCAATGTGAAAATGAAACTTTGTTTCACATGGACTGTTTTGGTGGTCACTCCTATCAATACTGTCATGGAGAAATGCACCTACAACATGTATGTTGGTGAGGGCATGGTCAAGTTAGTTTTTCCTTCTTGTTGGTTCTCTCTCCACCAGCCACAGACCAGGTGTAGTAACAATTGTCACCAGTGCTGGATCCATAGTTATTTGTCATTTATATTCATGATTTGGATGAGAATATAGGAGGCATAGTTAGTAAGTTTGCAGATGACGCTAAGATTGGCGACATAGTGGACAGTGAAGAAAGTTATCTCCAATTGCAATGGGACCTTGATCAGTTGGGCCAGTGGGCTGACAAGTGGCAGATGGAGTTTAATTTAGCAAATGTGAGGTGATGCATTTTGGTAGATTGAACCAGGAAAGGACTTACTCAGTTAATGGTAGGGCGTTGGGAAGAGTTACAGAACAAAGAGATCTAGGGGTACATGCTCATAGCTCTTTGAAAGTGGAGTCACAGGTAGACAGAGTTTTGACAAAGGCATTCGGCATGCTTGGTTTCATCATTCAGAGTACTGAATACAGGAATACATGTCTTGTTGAAGTTGTACAAGACATTGGTAAGGCCACAGTTGGAATACTGTGTGCAGTTCTGGTCACCCTATTGTAGAAAGGATATTATTAAACTAGAAACAGTGCAGAAAAGATTTACTAGGACGCTGGACTTGATGGATTGAATTATAAGAAAAGGTTGGGTAGACTGGGACTTTATTCTCTGGAGCTTTGGAGGCTGAGGGCTGACTGTGTAAAGGCCTATAAAATAATAAGGGGCACAGATCAGCTAGATAGTCGGTATCTTTTCCCAAAGGTAGAGGAGTCTAAAACTAGAAGGCATAGGTTTAAGGTGAGACAGGAGAGATACAAAAGTGTCCAGAGGAGCAATTTTTTCACACAGAGGGTAGTGAGTATCTGGAGCAAGCTGTTAGAGGTAGTTGCAGAGGCAGGTACAATGTTGTCTTTTAAAAAGCATTTAGATAGTTATATGGGTATGATGGGTATCGAGGGATATGGGCCAAATGCGGGCAATTGGGATTAGCTTAAGGGTTTTTAAAAATAAAGTCAGGCCAAGGGGCCTGTTTCCAGGCTGTAAATCTCTATGACTCTGCTGGTTTAGTCAGTAATACTAAGCTGAGCCACTCTTGTTGATGGATATTGAAACACTGCAATCAGCATACATTCTGTGTCTTTGCCACTGATAGTGGTTCTTTGAGTTGGTATTCAAACTCAGTACTTTGGAGAAGTACTGATTCATCAGCTGATGGGGTGCAGGGTAGTAATAATCAGCAAGAGGTTCCTTGTCTATGTTTGTCCTGATGCAAATTTGATCGGGTGCAATGTTCACAGAATCACACAGTTTGGAAGAGGCCCTTCAGCCCATCGAGTCTGCACCAAAATGTGGGAAACACCTAAACTAATTACCTAATCCCATTTACCAGCACTTGGCCCATTACCTTGAATGTTATGATATACCAACTTTTTAAAGGATGTGAGGTGACCCATCTCCACCACCTTCCCAGGCACTGCACTCTAGACCATCACCACTCTCTCGGTGAAAATGTTTTTCTTCACATCCTCCCTAAACCTCCTGTCCCTCATCTTGAACTTGTGTCTCCTTATGAGTGACCCTTCAGCTAAAGGGAACTGCTTCTCCTTATCGACTCTGTCCGTGTCCTCTATTATCTTATACATTCAATCATGTCACCTTTCAGCTCCAGCAAAAACAACCCAAGCTTACTCAATCTCTCTTTATAACTTAAATCTTCCATCACAGGCAGCATCTTAGCGAATTTCCTCTGCACCGCCACCAGTGTAATTATATCCTTCCTGTAATGTGGCAACCAGAACTGCACACAGTGTTCTAGCTGTGGCCTCACCAAAATTCTATATAGCTCCAAAATGACTCCCCTGCTTTTGTAGTCTATGCCTCGATTGTTAAAGGCAAGTGTCCCATATCTTTTTTTCACATCCAATAATAGGCCCATGCACTACCATGCCCATGGACTAACATGTTGAGCACTCCCAGGATAACTTCCTGCCTATTGAATACCAATGTGCCACCACCACCTCTGGTGAGTCAATTCTGTTGGTGGGACAGAGCATTCCAGATTTGGTGATGATCTGAGACATTATAAAAGTATGATTTAGTGAATGTGAGTGTGACTATGTCAAGCTGTTGCTTGACTAATTTGTTAGATTGCTGTCTCAAAATTGTATGTAGATCCAGATGTTAATAAGGACTTTGCCGGATCAAGAGAGCTGGGATAATTGTCTTTTCTGGTCCTAGGTTGATGCTTGATCATCCATCTGGTTTCATTCCCTTCGATTTTCAGAGGCATTTAAAAGATCATTGTTGAAGTCTGTCATTTTCTTATTCTCCAGTTTAGTTCCACCTGCCTCTGCATCTAATGGGGCCACCTCTACTTTCACTAATTTTTTATTCATATACTGATGAAAATGTTTACAATTTTTAAAGTGTTTCTTGCTATTCATTTTTCTCATATCAATTTCTTTGTCCTACTTCTCTGAATCCTAAAACGTTTTCAATTTTTGGGCTTACTATTCTTTTTGTCATGTTATAAGCCTCTTGCGATCTTGAACTCCTCTTATTAGTTAAGGTTGAACTACTTTTATAAATCGTTCCTTGACACATTGATGTAGGAAAACTTCCTTGTATATGCATTCTATGAACTCGTCCTCCATACTCTTCCTGCAAATGTGGTTTTCTCAATCTGTCTGAAGAGTAAAGTCCCCCGTAATTACTGCATTATCTTGATTACCTCTAATTTCCTGATATATATGCTTCCGACACATTACAAATACTGATGATTATTTACAATCTCAGCCATTCTGCTCTATTAGCAATGATTCAATATCCATTCTTTCCATTTAAGATATTTCATGCTGTGCTTAACTCCCTTCATGGTCTGTCTGCTGCCTTTCTCAGTATCCTTGTCCAACTCCACAGCCTCTCCTGAATTCTCCATTCCTTTGATTTGGACTCATGCTAAATCACCTCCTCGCTTCACCTTTGTCGGTCAATCTTTCAGGATTTGGGTCACTCCTCTGCTCTTTACCATGTTCTCCTCCTTTAAAGCCTTCCTTAAAACTGACCTGTTTGACCAAACGTTGAACACCCCTCCTCATATTTCTTTAATTATATTCACATTGCTGCAAAAGACATTAGGATGACTCTCTGCATGAAGGATGCCATATAAATGCAAGTTGTTCTGATTTCTCATGACTTTTTTTATAACAAAGTAATAAAGCTGAGCTGTTACTGGCCTTGTGCCTGGATTATTAAATGTCAGCAAGCTGAAGATTTTTCATTGGCTAAAGTGTTAGCGTGCAATATGGCATCTGAGGAAGGCACATCTGTGTTTTGAGTATTTTGGCCTCAGTTTTATTAAAGTTGCAGAAGCACATATGGTACATAATACATGGTAGAAAACTACAATTCTCTACAACTCATAATCCCAATAAGATGCCAATTTTTGTGCTTCTTTGCTATCAGTACATAATATTGCTGGTTTTATTTTCCTTAAGCCAATTACCCTGCTTAAGGAAAACAATGCATTTTATATTATAATTTCAATTTCCTATCAGTTACATTAATGACCAGATAGATAACAACTCCAGACTGACTCCTGGGAATAACTGAGGGAACAGAAGTCAAGAGACCAAAACTGCTTCCGAATGAAATTTATCAAGGAAATAGTTGTGTGGAAAAATTGTGACTACTTTTCATTATTCATAGTTACTGTTTACCCAAATATGTAGAAGGGAGAGGTGAACTTTAGAGCAGTGACATGAGGCTTACATTTCAAGATCATCTTCAGGGGAGTTCTGATGCCTATTGACAGAACAAAAGAAGTGAGCCACCTCACCTAATCAGATTGAAGAATCCTAACTGAGAGACACAAGGCAAGAGTCTGATGGCCAAATAGAGCAGGAACTAAAGTGGACAGGCAAGTAATTTCCTAACCTCGTTCCAACTTCTAGCAACTTTGCTAAGGAAGAGGGAAGGCAGGATCCGGAAATGCACGTAAATTAGAACATTAGCTAATTCGACTGGTTAGCAAATGTTTTGGCTTGTTAATTTCTGACCTAGTTTTTTTAATACCATAAGCATCATAAGTGCAACTGACCGCAAGCAAGGAAACAGTTGGACTGAGGTTAAAGTGCTGGGAAAGAGGGACAAGTAGCCATGAGGATAAGCATCCTCAGGAACAAATGCAAAACTAGAATACTTAAAGGGTAGAAGAGAGGAACAAGAGATGGAAAGTCAATTTGGAATACTGCGTCCAGTTCTGGTCGCCTTACTACTGGAAGGAAGTGGAGACTCTGGAGAGAGTGCAGAGGAGGTTTACCAGGATGCTGCCTGGTATGGAAGGTCTGAGTTACAAGGAGAGGTTAGGCAAATTGGGACTGTTTTCCTTAGAAAGACGTAGACTTAGAGGAGATCTAATAGAGGTGCACAAGATTATGAAGGGTATAGATAGAGTAAACAGGGTTAAGCTTTTTCCTAGGATGTACTCGAATAGCACGAGGGGTCACGGGCTTAGGGTGAGGGGGGTAAGGTATAATTTGGATGCTAGAGGGAGTTTTTTTCATGCAGAAGGTGGTGGGGGTATGGAATGCACTGCCAAGTAAAGTGGTGGAGGCAGGTACTCTGGAGTTATTTAAGAAATACTTAGATGGGCACATGAACAGAATGGGAATGGAGAGGTATAGAAAACTGATTTAAAATAGGGATCATGAGCCTTGGGAGTCCATGGGAAGTGTGTAAATAGATGATGATATTGATATACTTGTTTTTATCCTAAGGTGCTTTGGTCCACCTTGTTGTCTAACAAGGGGCATATACACAATGGGTCGTGAGACGGCTGCTCTAGGATCTTTTTCAAGAGTATCCTCGTGCTTCATGTCGTTAGTGTACGCTTGACCTGGACCATTTGATGGGCAACACCACAGCTCAGTGACTATCACTGTGCTGTGCAGATACATGGATTTGGGCCTGTGTCTGTGGGAGTTTGCGCATTCTCCCCGGGCTTGTGTGGGTTTTCTCCAGATGCTCTGGTTTCCTCCCACATCCCAAAGATGTGCTCTTAGGCTAATTGGCAAAACAAATTCTCCCTAAATTGTCTGAAATTTGGTTTTTAATCCATAGATCTATAAACATAGACAGGGATCACAGGTAGAGGTGGGAACATTGGGGTGGCAGCAGGGGCTCGTTGGGCCGAAGGGCCTGTTTCCCATGCTGTTTTGTTCTTTGTTCTTTGTTCAATTATGGTCACTTGGATCAAACAAGGCGGTAAAATCCCACCTACTATAAACAAAGCCATCTACTCTCTGTGATCACTGAGCAGGGTATTGGGCTTCTAAAGGTATTGTTCCAATGCCTGAACCGGTCAGATGATACCCTTCAGTACACTCCTGTAAGAAGTTTGTGCACACTTTCCAGAACATGGCCCTCCAGAGAAGTATCGTCCTTCACAAGGTGAAGCACTAAATAGACATCTCAAGATATGCCAGACCATATCTGAGCTAAGCGCATTTTACCTGAGCTTGACTTTCTGCAGGACTACATGATCTGGAACTCACTCTGCTCTGCCTATAAAAACACTTGTATTAAACATGCAACCTTGAATCATTCCTGTTGACAATACATGGTGCACGTCTCTCCAGTGGTCTCACTATCTATTGAAAGACATTCTTCACCATTTCTTGCCTCTTTTCCAGTTTTGTCATTAATTATATTACAGATTTTGAAGCATTCTTTAGTGAATAACCATTCACAAATGAAAGATACTTAATTTAACCACTCAGTGCAATTTTGATGGATTGGCCATTGCTCTTGGCCATTTCTACACTGTGCATTCCTTGTGGTATCTCATAAGGTGGAGGCAGCTTGCTGACATACTGCTTGTGACTGAAATGCCCATAGTGGGCTTCCTTTTCATCATGGTGCCAGTGGGAATGCTGGCAGAAGTTATTGCACTGGTGTCCATCACAGAGCCCTGCTGTGCTCTGTTCCCTCAGTTTAGAGGCCAAAAGAGCCCATTATGATAATGGAACCCCATGAAGGTTGGCATTCTCATTCTCATTGGTGATACCTCACCCATTTAATGGCACTCTGTGTTGCAGAAGGGGACCATTAGCAGGCGTGCAACTGGCATCCAATCCATGCATTTTTGTGTCATCAGTGCTTGACTAGTCAATGTTACAATGTGTTGCATGAATCCTCTGCATGTCAGAGAGCTGTTCCTGCATCCACTGAGTGCTATCACATATGGCTATCCGCGCAGTTGGTCACTTTCTCAGTGGAGGTGCCTCATGCATTTATAATCTTGAACCATGGTGGTGTGCCTGAGCTGAATGGCCTCCTTCTTCTTAGTCCCTGGCGGAGGAAATTCTGACATGTGGGCACATTGCTGGTCAAAGAAGAGCACCTATCTTGTCACTCTTAAGGCTCTCTACTAGTGCTCAGCTGAGCACAGCCCTGTCTGCCCACAATCCCCTGGGGAGTTTGCATATAGCTGCCTCCACCTCGAGTTTACCCATGACATACTGTTCACTCAATGTCACCCTTTATAACTACAAGCAAGAACCCAGTAACGTTAATTTACCTGTGCTTGAATGATGTGACAGTGCTGGCTCTGTGACTACCATTTCCACTGAGTACAGTAATGATACCTCAGCAGCATAACTAATCCTGTGTGAAACAATGCCATCTCCCTGCACTGAGGGTGCTCTTCCTCTGCATCTTGCTCGTCTTTCCCTGATGAACTGTATCGAGCTAGTGCTTCAGCTTGTGAAGGAAATGCTGAGAATGCAGGTGCCTGTGCAATTATGAGGCTTTCCAATGCTGTTTGCATTTGAGGCATGCTGTGGGACAGGGAGGAATATTCAGCATCCCCTTCATCTACAGATTACAATATCTTTATATGCTGTCCTGCAGGTACTCCCACCTCTCCACTGCCCATTTCTACATGAAATGCCACTATATGCTAAGATCCAGTGCTACCTCCTCCAATGTAGTCAAGATGGCAAAATAGGGCAATTCTCCTCCTATGCATGTCCTCTCTCTAGTATTGTGTACCCTCTTCTGCAAGGGCAGGAGGGTGAGAGTTTAGGTAATGCTGGATTCTCACCAATTTTCAGTCACTCATAATGCTGTCAGCTCTTTAAAAGCAGTAGAACTTTAAGCCTTGCTGTCTGGAAAGTAATAACCCAGAGAACACATTCTCCCATCTTCAGAAGCATCCAGTACCCTCAGTCTACTAAGCCACTGTCTTTGCTGGAGGCTGCAGAATTGAAGCCTGTCATCTGGCTGTCTCTCAGCACCTGTCTTTTCAGAAAACCGTTAAGCATCTTGTAGTATTCCATCCACATCCTCCTGATGATACTCTCACATGTCTTGCCATCTCAGTCAGGCCTGTTATTGTCAGGCATCATTCACAAACATCCTGTCAAATCCACAGAGTAAAGCCTTGCATCCAAAAGTTACAGTGCATGCATTCTCCAACTCTGTTCAATTTCTTGATAACAATGGTCTCTTTCTTTTTTAAATACAATTTTTTTATGGTACTCCTGTTGAATGTAACCCTGTAAAACATCATGACCAGCCAGTTGTTCAATTCAATTACCAACAGAGATAGAAGCCACATGCCTTTTCACAGCAGAGTAAAAACTGACTATGTCTGAAATCTAAAATGAAAAAGGAGCATACTGGAAATATTCAGCAGCACTGGCTGAATCTGTCAAGAGAGAAATGAAGTTGAAGAAGAGTTCTGAAGAAGAATTATATTTAATTCATGATTAGAACTCAAAAGTTAATTGGATCCAATTTTCATGGAGCAGTATAGGTAGGTACCAAGCATTCACTTCAAGTTGCAGAGCATGCTGGATGAGACACAGCAGCACATTTCAGGATGACGGAGACTGAGCTACTGATGTACAGTCTCAGACACAGTATTGAGGAAGTCCAAAGGGAGAGGGATGTTCTGTACCCACAGTGGGGAGCGAGTCCACTTTGCTCTCCTGTTCCTCACTCCTGTAATAGTTGGTACTGTTCAGTCTAACCAAATGTCCTCCTTTTCTTCCTGAAGGCTAAGGGAGACCCCCCAGCTAGATGTCCATGACGAAACACTCCTTTTCTTCTGGTAACTGCTATAAAATGGAGTAGCATATCACTTACCTTTGGTAGGTGGAATCCTCAGAAAATTATTGCTTGAGTGTTGAAGTCTTGATAAGTTGTTGTAGAAAGTCTCCAAGTGTGTTTCAGGGATGTGCTCCATAGCTCCATCAGCAGTGACCACGAATTGATAAATATGCCTTTAAGTAGCCCTCAAAATTGATATCAATGGCACAGTCCAAAGACTGTATATTGACCCTTGTGTCAGAGGATTAGTAGGGTGAATATATAGGGTTATGGGAATAGAACCTGATGGGATTGTGGTCGGTGCAGACTTGATGGTCTGAATGGCTTCCTTCTGCATTGTAGAGATTCTATGTTTTTAGCTTTCTATGATTTATTCCTTAATAGGTAATCACTGTTAGAAGTGTGTCAGTTGAAATACAATCTACCAAAATACCCTGCAGTCTATGCCCTCATAATCCACACTCTGTCTACATTCCTTCCAATTCTATAGTTCTGTTTCCATTCCAAACTCCCTACTGTGTAGGTATCCCAGTCTTTAATATTGGGCTCCAGTTTGCCTCCCCTTTACCTGCCTTTGTTTCCCCTTCCTCCAACTCTTCTTTGCCCATTATCTAGTATGTCTTCTCCCTTTTGCCCCAAACCTCTCTGTGCTCAAGAGACTGCTGTCCAAGTTGTCCTGCTGCAGAGCTGTGTTATACTGGTATTGTGACGAAAGGCATGGCTTTGAAATAGAGCAGCAAAAACATGAGCTTTTTAAAAAAACCCCACAAAGCAGCAAAAATGTGCAAGAATGTCTATTCAAATGTAACTGACAGTTTGTGATGTTTTAAGGCTTAATTACTGCCAAGCCAAATTCTTTGGCACTGAAGTTTCATTTGAACAATATGGATCTCATACTTGGATCTCTGATCTCTTTTGTTAGAAATTTGGAAAAATAAATAAATATCTCTTCCTTTATTTTTTCTTTGTGGTTTTTCTTTCCCTAAATGTTATTTTTCTTTCAGTGCAAGATTTGGCACAGAATGCACTATTCTTTATTGGACTTTTTAGCTCAGACTGTGCAAGGGAAAGTGTAATAAGGCTGTTTCTGAGTGTGACAATCACAATGAATTGAGGCAGACAGCATATACACTTCAGGCTGCATACTCATCAATATGATTACATGCAGGCTAGCATGAAACTGACAGGCTGTATGCTCATCAGGGGGCCCACCAATGTGCATGGCTAGCAGAATATGCAGCTGGCCTGCATTTATTAAACTTTACCTGCTGCTCTTAAAGACAAAGTGCAGTCAGGCTCCAATAACTGCTATAACAGTCTCAAAACCATTTACCGGGGATAAGGGCTGGAATTTTCCAACTGTTCATGCCACCAGGTTAAAGTCCAACAGGTTTATTTGGTATCATGAGCTTTCGGAGCACTGCCCCTTCATCAGGTGAATGAAAAGTTGTGTTCACAAACAGGATACATATAGACACAAAATCAATTACAAGAAAATAGTTGGAATGCAAGTATTAACAGGTAAGCAAGTCTTTACAGGTGCAGACTATGTGAGTGGAGAGAGGATTAAGCTTAAGTTAAAGAGTTGTGAATTGTTTCAAGCCAGGATAGTTGGTGAGATTTTGCAAGCCCAGGCAAGTCATGGGGGTTACAGATAGTGTGACATGAACCCTAGATCCTGGTTGAGGCCATCCTCATGTGTGCATAACTTGGCTATCAGTTTCTGCTTGACGATTCTGTATTGTCATGTGTCGTGAAGGCCTTGGAGAATGCTTGCTGGAAGACCAGAGGCTGAATGCCTTTGATTGCTGAAGTGTTCCCTGACAGGAATGGGATACGCCTGCCTGGTGAGTGGTATACATTCATCCATTCACTTCCAGGAAAGGATATCCTGAGGTATAATACATTGGCGAGACCATGCAAACGCTATGACAGCAGATGAGTGGACTCTTTCATTTTTGTGTTGTGAGACTTCTTTCTGTGCATACCTCAGTCCAATGCCAGCTTCTCTGCATCATCTTCATTCTGGACTTGCTGATGGTGAACTCTCCGGTTCTCTGGTTTTGCTGACGGTGAATCCCTGCCACACATTTCCTGAGGGGCCTTCAGTGGGAATTCTCATTGAAAGCAGCGAGACCAGAGGATCTTCCACCAGTGAACTGTGCACCACCTCCCCCTGCCGAGAAAACAACTCATAGAGGATGCTAGGAATCTTACCCAATAAGTCTGCAAATGGAGCAGCAGGCCATGGAAGAGGTTCTCTGCCATGATATCTAGTGAACATTCATTAATGTGATTTTCTGTGCGTCTTTTCACACCAACTACACATTCAGGCACTGGTTGGAATTGAAATACATTCTAATGCAGCTATGCAAGGTAAACAGTAAAATGTTGGCAATTTTGCCTTTTCCCACATTGTGGGATCCATTGTCACAGAAATTGAGACTCACAGCAATCTTGAGACAGTTCTGCTCTTGTTTTGCTATATTACTGATTGTGGGAAGTGACAGTTCTGTGACCACGTCCTTGGTAAACTGAACTGTAGTCACCTTAGACATTGCTCCTGGCTAAGCTGCATGGGTGATTCTTTCAAAAGTGCTGAATTCGTTGGAGATCTGGTCTAGGTCACGACTGTTTTTTAATTGCAAGGTCAGACCCAAATTTTCCCACCCTGTGCAATGCAGAGGTCACAAACATGAATATCATTTAAAGCTCAAGGGACAGGGCCTATTCACGCCAAAGACGCTGAAATCAGCACGATGAGTAGGAACCCGTGCAAATGCATATCACTGAGAGATTTCTGAAAAGATCTCCCAGCACCCAGATCACTGCCATCCAACCACCATAGATATTGTTAGCCTCATTGCTGACCCCCACAACCCCCTACAGGCATCATTGGTCTCACTCCTGGCCCCACAGACATTGTTGGCCCCCTCGCCCAGACAGACATTGCTTAGCCCCTCCCCCATACAACTTCACTGGCTCCCCTCCCCCATACAAACATATTTGCCCCCCCAGTTTACTCACCCCCCCCACCCCCCACCCCCGTCTCCCTTCACACACAGGGCTGGGTGGTCCCCATTCCCGTTCATAGAGGTTCTGTCTGCTGTGCCTTGTGAGATTCACATGTTACAGAGTTACAGAGTGCCTGCCCTACCTTCCCCAAAGTACACCAGACCTTGATACAAGTGCCCTCCTCCACTCACCTCCCCCCATTGTGTTCCCACTCTTTACAGCTACTTGGGCCAGGATAGTTGCATGCATTCAAAGTATGGGTAGGAGTCAGACTTGAGTGGCACCAGGGGCAGGATCCCAGTGTGCACAACAGAGAGTCATCATCATCCTCCAGCCTTCAACTAGGACTCGCAACTATTGCCAGCTGGGCACATTAACAGGTTTGGATGTTTCTGGGGAATAGAGTGGTTAGATGACAGAGATGTGGAAAGGTGATGTGATGGTTTGAGGGCCCAGGTCAGTTTGGAGGGGGAATAGGAGCTGCACTTGCTCCTGAGGAGTGGTGGATGGGTGTTGCTTGCACCCTGTCTTATTGTACAGCACCAGCTGAGTGAAGTGGGTGCAATCAAGGCATTCCTCCCTGCCTTTCCCTGCTATACCACTGCCATCACCATTCAACCGCTTTCCTCCAGTTCTTTGTATGGTGGGATGTCCACTTCACTCCCTCGCCAGTCCTCCTCCTCCTCCTGCTCCAGCTGGTCTCCCCGCTGCTGGGCAATCTTGTGCAGAGTGCAGCAAATGATAATGATGTGTGTAGCATGCACGGAATCATACTGGAGGACTTGGAGAATGCCTACCCAAAGATCAAAGGCTGAATGCCCGTGACCACTGAAGTGTTCCCAAAAGGAAGAGAACAGTCCTGCCTGGTGATTGTCGAGCGGTGCTTATTCATCCATTGTCATCCTCAAGATCAACTGCGACATTGTCATCAAACCAGTAGACAAAGGATGGGCCATCGTCATACTGAACAGAACAAGTTACTGCAAAGAACTACACCGACAACTGAACAACTGAATTGAGTTTGTGTCTTTATATGCCCTGTTTGTGATCAGAACTCGACCCACTTGATGAAGGAATAGCCAGTTCAGAAAGTTAATGGTGTTTGCTACAAATAAATCTGTTGGACTTTAGCCTGATGTTGTGAGACTTCTTACTGTGTTTACCCTAGTCCAATGCTGGTATTTCCATGTCATGAGCACCACACAAACCATGGTGCCATGTGTGATCGGATTAGGATTGTGTGAGATTCCCATCATGACAAATGCAGGTTGGTGTACAGACATGGGCAATGCCCACCCATGAGGTTTTGCTTTAGATGCAACTGTGCATCCATTACAGGCATGTGTTGCTGGTTCATGTCACATGGCAGGGACAGATTGCAAATCAGCAGTGACTGTAATGCCCAGTGACAGCAGATTCCATGCATTCCATGTCTGAACCTCTGCACCCTGGCCTGGAGCTGCACGTGGTGCACTCCTCCCCCACCTTGGAACATCAGTAATCAGTCAAACCCCTGACCACGCAAGACAATGCCACTGCAAAATGCCCTGGTGGGGAGTGGTAAGCAGGACTCCTTCATAGGGCCTCTTACATTCCCTGGAGGGTAGCAGTAAGCAGGATTCCTTGATGCGGCCTCCTACACTGAGCTACATAGCTGCCCTGGAGGGGAAGGTTGAGCAGGACTCCTTGATGGGGCCTCCCACACTAAACTACAACACTGCTCTGGAGGGGAGTGGTAAGCAGGACTCCTTGATGGGACCTCCAGCCCCAGATATCTTTGGTCCATGGACCAGCACCTGAAGACAACAGGAAGCAACCCATCAGGCATCTCCAGCGCTTGCCTAAAACATCCCCATGCTCCTCTAGCAGCACTGACCTCCTTACACCAGTTCAAAGCTGCCACGCCAGATTCACTGTTATATACCTATTCTATATGATTCACACCAAAATGACAACATGTCAAAGAGGTGGGAGATGCAAGCATGTGTGGAGGTTGCCATGTCAATTCCCAACTAAGGTATGGAAAGTAATGCAAATCAGTGGCATGCCAGTTTTCTGCATAGTGCCATTTTTTTCCATTTGGGAGATGTGCATGGGTCATAAATATTTGCAGGGACCCCACGAAATAGCCGACATATGCATCTCCCAACCCAACCTGCTAGAAAATTTACAGGTTGCAATAGGAGAATCGCTCCTACAAGTTGGAGAAGTGCTATCTGATGTCCCTTGGTTAGGGCCTTCCATTGAGAGCTCTTCACTTCCTCTTTTTGTTCAGTTTCTTCTGTCTACAATTAGTGCTTCATTTTCCTGTCATATTGAACTTCAAGAGAGCAACTGTATTCCCTGTTACTGTAAATAGGCTTTCTCCTACTAACCTTCAAAGGTCTCTGACCTTCTTATCAAATTCCAGCAATGAAAATCCCTTGCAAATCTATAAACTTTTTAGGACTCCTACAATAATATTCAACACAGATATCTAGCTAGTCTGTAGCAGCAAAGGAAAGTCAAAAGTAAACTCGCTCAGAAGTCCCATTATGATCTTATTGGGAGTACAAATTGGGGAGAGGTTCCAGGTAAACCTATATTTAGTTGAAAGTGATTCAGAGGATCTGTGAGCATCCGTTCTATTTGTTTCTTCAATCCAGTCTTGCCAGCACTTAGAATCATGCCACAGTGGAAGTGGCTGGAAGTGATTCAATCAATATTTTTGGAGTTCCTAGCTTCTGTAGCATGACATCAAATTTAACAATGTGCTTGTCTCAGTAGATTTGTCACGAAGATATATAGTTGCTTACCCTCCTCACACATTGTCAGATCCCAAGTTGAGGATGCTGCACTGTTTTGCATCACCATAAATACAGGTGCAGAAATTTACAAAACGTCTATGTATAAGTTGTTATGAATGGCTAGCATTGTTTGTCTGTCTCTGACTGCAAAATCCAGTCCATTGATATTCTTACATTCTGCATATGTCTGCTTTGGCTTCAAGATGGTTGTGTATTCTGCTCTGTTTACTCTTCTGTTTTGGCTGCCAATCTCTGTGATTTTCACAGATTTTCTAGTAAATTCTATGTTTTACATACATGAATGTTTCCACTGTTGCGCTATATTCATTCCTTCTCAACTGCACAAATAGCTTTTTTTTATTACCCAATATTACAATCTTATTCAAACCATTGTGGAAAGATTCAAACACACTTTCACTGTTAGAAATGCTGGTAAAAAGTGACAATGACTTCATAATAAAAAAAATCTAAAGGAACCAATTTAATGTCTAAGGCTATTTTTTTTCTACTTTACATATCAGTAGTATGGCTAAGTTAAATTAAACAAGAATGTCCAATTGAAAATTGTGTTCATTCTGCTTTTAACCTGCCTGTCACATATGTTTTGCAGCACTGCAGTTAATGCCAAACGATGCTCTATTTTACAAACTCCGTGCAGATGTCCGAGGCCATTTGGGTATGACTGAAGAAGCTATAGCGGATTACCAAAAAGCAATAGTTATTCAAGAGGCTGGGTAAAATAGCCAATTATTTTTATCAGGAAAAGATAACAATTACCACGAGGACACTTAATTATAAGATTTGGAAGAAATCTCTTTGGTAGAAATAAAAATGAACAGAATTTCAAAATGTGATTTCCTGTGGAATTGTATGAATGCGTCACTGCAAATTAAGTTTCACTACAAATGAATTTAAACAACATCATTCAATCCAACATATTGTCTGATGGCATCACTACAAAGTTAATTTTGTAATTATTCTTAGAAATAATACGTATTGATGAAATATTTAGCTTATATAATTTAATTCTGAAATATTATTGATTTCTGTCAGCCGGAAAGATATTTAGATGGATTTTAAAATACCTATTTTTCTGAGTGAAATTCTCTTCACTGACGTGTCATTAAAGAAATTAAAAAATAAAGTTAATTCCTGTTTCAGTATTGCTAAAGAAACTGAGTCTAGGTTGTAAGAATGTTCTTTAATTTATTGTAACAGTTTCCAACATAAAGATAAAGCTTGAAAGCAAGTCACTTCAAAGACTTTTTTTGCTGAAGAATAAATGTATTATTTTGTTTAAAAAGTCAGCATTTTTTAACAGCCCTGTTTCATTTATGTGCTGTAATACATTAACCTTTACTTCAGTCACTTTACATCCCAATTACTGCCTTCACACAATGTCAATCAATATAGGTTTGATTTAGAACCAATCATGCGATCCTTGATTCAGCTTATTTTCAATCTGCCTCAGAGGTTTGTCTTTTTGCCTTGTGAGCTAATTGCTCTTTCATGTTACCTCTAAAAGTATTTATTCATCAACAAGATACATTCTAGGTTTGTGAGGCAAGACTCGCTGTCATAACTCTGTGCTAAAGCCATCTTGTCATACCATACTTAGTGTTTGATCACCTCCATATTCAGGAAGGGAAAGAAAACATGAAGGAAGATTTCCATTTATAAGTGTGTGGGATTCTCTGGTCTTGTCTGTGGTGGCACCCACTGTGAGCAAGAATAAAAAACTTGGTGTTCCAGCCAAAACTCCATTCACTTTCAGTAGCACCGAAAGATCCTAGCTGCAACTGAAGGTGGCAAATTTCAACCAGTGTCTTTCCCAATTACTAGATATTTCAAAATATTTTACAGATAATGAAGTATATTTGGGTTGTGTTCACTGTTATAATTTAAGAAACCCAGCAGCCAATTTGTGCACAACAATCCTCCACAAACCTCAGTGTGAGAATGAGCAGAATATCTGTTTTAGTGATGATGGTTGAGGGGCAAATATTGATCAGGACAGCAAAGATAACTCCCCTGATATCCTTTTAAAAAGTGTTGTGTCTACTTTCACTTGAGAGAGAAATTAATATCTCATCCGAAAAATGGCACTTAGAACAGTGTAACACTCCCTATGGAAGGTTAGACTGTTCCCTGGGACCACTGAATTGTCCTATACTGAGAGATTGAGTAGACCTGGCCTATTCCTTGACGTTCAGAGAAATGAAAGGTACTGTTTTTGAAACATACAAAATTCTGAGCTTGCGACAATAGTTGCTGAAGGCAATTTTCTCTGGCTTAGGTATCTAGAACAGGGGTCATAGTCTCAGGAGAAAGGTTCAGCCATTTAGAACTGAGATGAAAAGAAACGTATTTACTCAAAGGATCGTGACTCTTTGGAATTTTTTACCCAGATAGCTCTGGATGCTCATGCAGTTGTTAAGTATATGCAAGATAGAGATTAATCGAGTTTTTGACATAGAGAGAATCAAGGGATGTAGTGATAGCATGGGAAGATAGAATTGCAATAAAAGATCAGCTACAGCTTCAATGAATAGCAATGCAGACCTGCAGAACTGAAATGGCCTATTTCTGCTCCTATTTTTTGTGCTCTTATGTTCTAATTAACCATGGAATGAAAGGTTGACTTCACTTGACTCTCCAACAAGATACCAAAAAAATCATCAACAGTATATCAGTACAGTTTAGGGATAAACCCCAAGTTAAAGCAACATCATGCTTTATATCAAAAATGACTTTTTATATTTACTGACTGAAAACCACTGATTGAATTTTAAAAAGACTAAGGCCACTTGTGATTTGAAACCACAGTTTCAAAAATGGCAGTATGTTTACTTCACTGTATGTGATAAATTCTAAAACTATTAAGTGGAGTTATTCTATCCCATTGAGCCTGATTTTAACATTAATTTGCGGGTTGTGTTCATGATTGGACTCATAGACAAATGAGAAATTCAAGGTCAGTACCTTCCAACAACAGAGTGAAGTAATTTGAGATAATTTAAAAGCCCTACCCTTATGTAGCCAGGCATTTGAAAACAGGTATCCATTCAAAAGCTAGGAAAACCAAAATCCTACAACTTATGGCCAACCATTTTACAGTTGATTCTGAAGAGCAGGGCGGGTTAGGTTGATTGGCCATGCTAAGAAATTGCTCCTTAGTGTCCAGGGATGCGTAGGCTAGAGGGATTAGTGGGTATAACATGTAGGAATATGGGGTAGGGCCTTGATGGGACTGTATTCAGGGAAGACTCAATGGGCTGAAGGGCCTCTTTCTGCATTGTAGGGTTCTATGTTCTGTGATTCTATGATCAGGATCAGGCACAGAATTAAAATACACTGGTTGGCATTAGCAAAGGTACAACTGAAGCAGTAGAGACCAGAGCTAGAATTCCATATAAAAAAAGATGAAAAAGAGAAGAGAATTCCAGGATAGAAAGAGAAAAAGAGATTTCGGAGGAAAAAGTAGGAAAGCAATTTAAAGCAACTTGAACTCAATAGGGAAATTTCCATTGTATCTAGTGAAGACAATCCTAACTCAGGACTGGAAGTTGAGCTTTAAAGTATCCACTTCTGATGTCAATGTTCAAGGAGTGGAATGTGGAAGCAATTTTTGTCTGATTCAGAAAGCTTGCAAAGAAGTTAAAGTGATCGATAGCGGTTTGAACCTTTTCATTGCAAAGTAGGTGAACTGGAAACATGCATAAGTTTTATTTCCTATTGTTTGACAAGAATTCATTAAACAAGGGGATGAACAAAAATACTATTCTGAGGGCTTATGACTGGTACCCAAGCCACACTGCCAAAAATTCTGAACCTTCTGAAATTGCCCAAGCAAACCTATCTAGAGTGCTCTTTAACTGATGGACACAATGGTTTCAGATAACTAAAATGAGATCTGTCTGAGGCTGCTGCACTTCAGCACAGTTGCATCTGTGAGCCATGGAGGTGCAAATTTGATAACCCCCCAACAATTCCTCTCCCTTGCAAAAACAGCAGGGGGCTAGATTCATGTTTCAGCTGTCATTTTTACTAAAGTGGGCAACGCTCCCCGCCTGCATGAATACTCGGGCCATTAGGTATTCTTTGGACACCATTGGGAGAGGTCAGATGTCCTTTGGGAAAGATCAAGTGACTTGCGATTGTTAAAAGCAGACATGAGTGCACATAAAAATGGATAAAATCATTGGAACTGTCAAGCAAATGGGAACTGGAAATGGAGCTATAAAAGGGAGCTCTCAACGGGAGCTGTCAAACAGCTGTCTAGCTGCCAAGGCAGTTAAATCTCTTGCTCTTTAAATTTTCATGTACAGTGTTCAAAACAGTATTGCAATTTCATTCTTTTGACATAAGTCTAAGAATTACTATTACAGGATTAGAGCCACATAACTCATTTCATAATTGTCTCACAGCACCAGGCACCTGGCTTTGATTCCTGGCTTGGGTCACTGGAGTTTGCACATTCTCCTCGTGTTTGTGTGGGTTTCTCTGGTGCTCAGGTTTCCTTCCACAATCCAAAGTTATGCAGGTTGGGTTGATTAGCCATGCTAAATTTACTCTAGTTTAGGGGAATTAGCAGGATAAATAATTGGGGTAATAGGGATAGGGCCTGAGTTGAATTGTTGTTGGTGAAGACTCCATGGGCCAAATGGCCTGCTTCTGTACTACATGGATTCTATTCTATAACATATCACCATAGTGGGATGGATGCTTACCAATTTAAAGATTGATTGATAGATATAAATGCTTATAAAATATTTGAAGTGGATCTTTGAATGCATATTATGTTTACATAAGGGATTTAATGTAATGTAGTGAAATGTAGTGAATGGGATTTTACCAAGGATTGAGTTTTGTAACAGTATAATCATCCTTAGACACTTTATTTTATTCAGTATGGCTGTTAAGGTCCACCAATAGTGGAGACTGGGGTGAGTTAGCATGGAGGATGTAAGGGAGGTAGATAATGGTTGGGATCATGGGTTGGCATGAGTTGGCATAGGGATTATAAAGGGCCATAGGAGTTGGTGGGGGGCATCAGTTGATATGGCGGGTTTGAGGGTCTTTGGGTATGGCACAGGCTGTCATGGAGTCTATAAAGGACTGTGGGGACATGGATAAGGTGAATTGTTCTACCTGGATGGGGCAGAGGGAGTGTGCGTGGGGGGCATGGTGAGAGGTATGAGGGGTGAGGATTGTTTTTTTTATTCTCTTTTCACAACATCGACAAAGTGTTGGAGCACTAAGGTTGGTTTTTCGCCCAGCCCACCTCAGCATGACAGTTTTTGTGCTACCTCTGCACTTTTCCTGGCTTTGGCAACATGACTCCCATTAAACGTGCTTTTTTTTGCAGCAATTTGTAATGAAAGGTGTGTCGCATTTCATTCCACCAAGTAAGGAAGTGTTGTAACGCCATGTTTTAAATCAGAAATTACTTTGTGTTTACTAACTGAAAATCACTGAATGAATTTTAAAAAGACTGAGGCTATTTCCAGTGACTTGAAACCACAGGTCTTAAGATGGCTGAAGATTTGCATCATTGTATGTGAAAAATTCCAAAGCTTTTAATTAAAGCCATTCTACTACTCCTCACCAAATGCTAACATATCTCTAAAAGGTGGAAATCAAATGCAGAAATATCATTATGAAAACCCTGGGTTGAGTTTTACAGCTCCCCATTAGCCATGTTTTCAGCAAGGCTCACATAAAATACAATGGGGTGACTGAATCACCATCTTCTTGCCTACCCCTAAGCTATCCTCCATAACAAAGTGGGTGCTGAAAACAGCAGCCTGCCCATAGTATGTAAATAAGTAATTAAGAGTCAATTGAATTTGTTAACAAGTTAATGGACTGTAATATTACGCTATCTGCATAACACTTTTAAAAGGGCAGAAAGGAGGAATGCTATCCTGTGGGGATGTGCTTTGCATACTGGGAATATCCCTGAGGATAGTACCATCAGTTTTCCTCAGAGAGATGATATAAGTTTTATGGAAAAAAAGATTGAATCCATTTGGATGGAAATTAGAAATAGTCATCAATAGGTTTAGTCTATAGGCCACCCAACAATTTTATCATGGTAGGACGAGAAATAAAGAAAGGAGTAACTGGTGCATATAAAAATGGTACATATAAAATCATGGGGATTTTAATTTGTATATTAATTGATTTTTATCAATTTTTTGTTTTGTTCTTTGTTCTTTATCAAACCAGGTCGGTCAAGATAGTCTTGAGGAGGAGTTCACAGAATGTATCCACGATAACTAACAAGGAAGCAAACTATCCTAGATCTAATCCTGTGTAATGTAGTGGGAATAATTAATAACCTTACAGTTTGGGATCCTCTTGGAAGAAGTGATCACAGTATGATTGAATTTAAAATACAGCCGGAGCGTGTGAAAGTAAAATCCAGTACCAGTGTCTTGTGCTTGAATAAAGGAGACTACAAAGGCATGAGGCAGGTGTTGGCTAAGGTAGACTGAGAGCAAAAGCTTTATGGTGGGACAATTGAGAAGTGGTGGAGGATTCTCAAAGCGACCTTTCACAGTGTTTAGCAAAAGTATATATCAGTGATAAGGAAGGATTGTAGAAAAAGAGATGATCGGCTATGAATATCTAAGGAAATAAAGGATGATACCAAATTGAAAGAAAATGCATACAAAGTGGCAAAGATTAGTGGGAACCTAAAGGATTGGGAAATCTTTTAAAAGGCAACAGAAAACCATGAAAAATGCTGTAAAGAAAAGTAAGATGTATTATGAGAATAAACTAGCTCAGAATATAAAAACAGATAGCAAAAGTTTCTACAAATACATAAAACAAAAAGAGTAGCTGAAGTAAACATTGGTTGTTTAGAGGATGAGAGAGAGGATGTAATAGCTGGAAATGAGAAAATGGATGAGGCATTGGACAGGTATTTTGTGTCAGTCTTCACAGTGGAAGACACAAATAACATACCAAAAATTGATGACAGGAAGGCTATGGCAGGTGAGAACCTAGAAACTATCATTATCACGAAAGAGCTGGTGTTGGGCAAGCTAATAGGGCTAAAGATAGACAAGTCTTCTGGTCCTGATGGAATGCATCCCAAGGTACTGAAAAAAGTGGAAAGATAGAAAAGAAACAAATGCACTAGTGGTAGTTTACCAAAGTTTGCTGGACTCTGGGGTGGTTCCCACAGATTGGAAAACAGCAAATGTGACGCCACTATTTAAAAAAGGAGGTAGACAAAAGGCAGGTAACTATAGGGCGGTTAGCTTAACTTCTGTAGTAGGGAAAATACTTGGAATCTATCATCAAGGAAGAAAATGTGAGACATTTGAATATAAATTGTTCCATTGGTGGGATGCAGCATGGGTTCATGAAGGGAAGGTCATGTTTGACTAATTTGGTGGAATTCTTTGAAAACATTACATGTGCAGTGGATAATGGGGAACTTGTGGATGTGATGTATCTGGATTTCCAGAAGGCATTTGACAAGATGCTGCATCAAAAATTGCGACACAAGATAAAAGTTTACGTGTTACAGGTAAAGTATTAGCGTGGATAGATGATTGGTTAACTAACAGAAAGCAAAGAGTGGGGGTAAATGCGTATTTATCTGGTTAGCGATCAGTGACTAGTGGTTTGCCTCAGGGATCAGTGTTGGGACCGCAATTGTTTATGATTTACATAAATGATTTGGAGTTGGGGACCAAGTGAAGCATCTCAAAATTTGCAGATGACATTAAATGGGTGGCAGAGCAAAGTTTGTAGAGGACGCTGAAAGTCTGCAAAAGGATATAGATAATCTATACAAGTGGGCAGATGGAGTACAATGTTGCCAAAGTTGAGGTCATTCATTTTGGTAGGAATAACAGCAAAATGGACTATTATTAAATGGTAAAAAAATTGCAGCATGCTGCTGTGCAGAGGGATCTGGGTGTCCTTGTGCAGGAATCTCAAGGAGTTGATTTGCAGATGCAGCAGGAAATTAAGAAGGCAAATGGAATTTTGTCCTTCATCGCTAGAGGGATGGTGTTTAAAAACAGTGAGGTTATGTTGCAGCTGTATAAGGTGAGGCCACACCTGGAGTATGTGTACAGTTTTGGTCTCCTTATTTGAAAAACAATATGCTGGCACTCCTCTGTGCAGAGGAGATTCACTAAGTTGATTCCGGAGTTTAGAGAGTTGGCTTGTGAGGAGGCACTGAGTAGACTGGGGTTATACTCATTGGAATTTAGAAGAATGAGGGGAGATCTTACAGAAACATATAAGATTATGAAGGGAATAGATAAGATTGAAGCAGGGAAGTTGTTTCCACTGGCGGGTGAAACGAGCATGGCCTCAAAATAAGAAGAAGCAGATTTCAGACTGAATTGAAGAAGAACTTCTTCACACAAAGGGTTGTGAATCTGTGGAATTCCCTGCCCAATGAAGAACTTGAGGCTACCTCATTGAATGTTTTTAAGGCAAGAATAGATAAATTTTTGAACAATAAAGGAATTAAGGGTTATGGTGAGTGGGTGGGTGAGTAGAGCAGAGTCCACAAAAAGATCAGCCATGATTTTATTGAATGGTGGAGCAGGCTTAAGGGGCAAGAAGGCCTACTCCTGCTTCTGGTTCTTATGTTCTTCCTCACCACCTGCTCGGAAAACCAAATCTTCACTCATAGAATCATAGAAACCCTACAGTACAGAAAGAAACCATTTGGCCCATCAAGTCTGCACAATCCCACCCATGCCCTACCGCCATATCCCTACATATTTACCCACTAATCCCTCTAACCTACGCATCTCAGGACATTAAGGGCAATTTTTAGCACAGCCAATCAACATAACCCACACACCTTTGGACTCCTCTCAATTAAGATCCCAATCCCCTGCCCAATACCCTGACTTAGCTGAATCCAGGGTATATTGGGGCCATTATCCAACCTGGCTTGCAATGCCAGGATCACAAGAGCTGCCAGCCACCGTGGTGTACTAAAAATGTTAATTCACTGGTGGAAAGGAAAATGGAGGCTTATGTCAGGATGAGGCTTGAAAGCTCAGTTAGTGCACTGGAAAGTTATAAATTAGCCAGGAGGGAGCAAAAGAGTGAGTTAAGAAGAGCTAAAAGAGGACACGAGAAGACTTTGGCTGATAGGATCAAGGAGAATCCTAAAGCTTTCTTTTGATATGTTAAGAATAGAAAATTGGTTAGGGCAAGATTAGGGCCAGTCAGAGACAGCAGTGGGAAGTTATGCATGGAGCCTGAAGAGATTGGAGAGGCACTGAACAAATATTTCTCTTCGGTATTCACGCAGGGAGACGTAAATGTAGTTGCGGAGAACACTGGGATACAGGGTTATAAACTGGAAAGTATTGAAGTAGATAAGGAGGAGGTGTTAGATATTCTTGAGGGTTTGAAAATAGATAAGTCCCCTGGGCTGATCGGGATTTACCCTAGGATTCTCTGGGAGGCAAGAGAGGCGATTGCAGAGCCTCTGGCTCTGATCTTCAGGTCGTCGTTGGTTACAGGTATAGTGCCGGAAGACTGGAGGATAGCGAATGTTGTCCCATTGTTCAAGAAGGGGAAGAGAGACTTTCCGGGGAATTATAGGCCGGTGAGTCTTACTTCTGTTGTGGGCAAAGTATTGGAAAGAATTATTAGGGATAGATTTATAGTTATTTAGAGAGAAATGAATTGATTGGGGATAGTCAGCATGGTTTTGTGAAGGGTAGGTCGTGCCTTACTAACCTCATTGAGTTTTTTGAAAAAGTGACTAAAGAGGTGGATGGGGGTAAGGCGGTTGATGTGGTAGATATGGACTTTAGTAAGGCGTTTGATAAGGTGGCCCATGGAAGACTCCTGCAGAAAATGCAGATGTATGGGATAGAGGGTGATTTAGCTAATTGGGGTAGGAATTGGCTAGCAGATAGAAGACAGAGGGTGGTGGTTGATGGGAGATATTCATCGTGGAGTTCGGTGACAAGTGGTGTACCTCAGGGGTCTGTTTTGGGGCCTCTGCTGTTTGTAATTTTTATACATGATCTGGATGAGGGTATTGAAGGATGGATTAGTAAATTTGCAGATGACACTAAAGTCGGTGGAGTGGTAGATAGTGAAGAGGGTGTTATAGTTTGCAGAGAGACTTGGACAAGTTGCAGAGCTGGGCCGAGAGGTGGCAAATGGAGTTTAATGTGGAAAAGTGTGAGGTAATTCACTTTGGCAGGAATAACAAATGTGTAGAGTATGGGGCTAATGGTAGGACTCTCAATAGTGTTGATGAACAGAGGGATCTAGGTGTATATGTGCATAGATCCCTGAAAGTTGGCAATCAAGTCGATAAGGTTGTTAAGAAGGCATACGGAGTCTTAGCTTTTATTGGTAGGGGGATTGAATTACAGAGCCGCAACGTCATGTTGCAACTGTACAAAACTCTTGTGCGGCCACACTTGGAGTATTGTGTACAGTTCTGGTCCCCACATTATAAGAAAGATGTGGAGGCATTGGAGAGGGTACAGAGGAGGTTGACCAGGATGTTGCCTGGTATGGAGGGCAGGTCCTATGAAGAGAGGTTGAAGGATTTGAGGTTGTTTTCGTTAGAAAGGAGGCGGCTAAGAGGGGATCTTATTGAAGCATATAAGATGATTAGAGGTTTAGATAGGGTGGCCAGTGATAGCCTTTTTCCTAGGATGGAGAAAGCTAGCACGAGGGGACATAGCTTTAAATGAAGGGGTGGTAGTTATAGGACGGATGTCAGAGGTAGGTTCTTTACCCAGAGGGTGGTAAGGGTATGGAATGCCCTGCCTGCTGCAGTTGTAGATGCGCCAAGTTTGGGGGCTTTTAAGAGGTCCGTGGATAGGTTTATGGATGAAAAGGGAATGGTTTAGGTTAGAGGGTCATTGCTTTTTCATAAATTGGTCGGCGCAACATCGAGGGCCGAAGGGCCTGTTCTGCGCTGTAATGTTCTATGTTCTATGTTCTATAATCAGATTGTCCATAGGCTCCCAAAGATGGGAGTTCCTCTCAGTGGGAGGTGGAAGTCCCACACCTGTAATAGTTTTGGTCCCCTTGCCCAGGGAAGCATAATATTGAAGGAGTGCAACCAGGGGCATAGCCTTGTTCTAAAGTTAGGGGGACCGAGCACATTAAAAAGGCGCCATAACGCATACCAAATAATTTTAAATCCATTATACATTTTTATTTTAATTTTATTTTAATTTATTTAAAATCAAAACATAATAAAAATGTGTGTTATTTAGTTATTTTACATTTTAAATGTAAAATGAAAACAAAACGAAGCAAAATGGAAAAGCTATGAAACAACTACAACAGTCTCTTTCATCTAGGCTTCATTCTAGCAAAATTATCTATTATTTTATGATAATCTACCTCAGTAGCCAACTGTGTTTCAATGGAGACCAAAGCGAACCCAGACAGTCTATCCTTGCCCATTGTAGAACGAATGTAGGACTTTGTGTTTGAGCCGGCTAAAGGATCGCTCCTCAACTGTGCTACTTATTGGTAAGGTCGAAAAATCTGGTACGATGTGGACAGATTAGGAAAAATGGAACACATGTCATTGGCAATCATGAATTTTAGTACATTGTTGATGGTCAGTTTCTCAACATTTGAATTTGCCTTACTCCTAGTGCTCATTATTTCTTTGTGCATGTCTTTGAACGAAAGAAACTTTTGTACGATTTCAGTTTGTCAATGATGTCTGAGTATGTATCTACTAAAAATTCTAATTTGTTCACATTATCAAAATGCTTTGGATCTAAACCACTAAATTTGGAAGCCACATTTTTAAAATGTTCAAATCTTTTACTTCGCTATTTATAACAGAATCTAAGGACACTAAGTAGGATTCAACTATGAATTTCTTTCAGGCATCAAATATTCTTCCACCTTCTGCAATTTTTTCATTGAATCTTTTTCTTTTATATTCTTTGTGTTGCTCTGTATTAATATCACATTTTCAAGCCAACTTGGTTGCTTCATTCTCAATCTGTTTGAATTGAGTTTCAAACTCACTTTGCATGTTTTTCATATATTTTTTAAAAAGCTGAATCAAATGGAAAGCCGTTACCAGATCAAGACTACTTTTCTGTAAATATATGGATAAATTGAAAGCACTTCACTCCTGAATATAAGAAAAACTAAGAATTCACAAATACTGCGCATTTCCAGTATACCGTTTGCCTCAGGGAGTTGAAACCCCCACATCCGTATCGCATCCCACGATTGCAGTGCACAGAACGAGGACTTCAGATCTCAGGAAGAGATGAGGGGAAGTGAGGAATACCCCATTGAAAAGGCGCCACTTTTGAAGAATGTGCTCAGGGGAAGCAGTTACTCCCCCTGCTCCCCGTCTAGCCACGCCACTGAGTGCAACAAAAGTTTACTGGATTTGGTCCAGGGCTCAAGACTATTTTTTGAAGAGAGAACAGGTAAATTGAAGTTGTATTCTCCAGACACTAAAAGAATGGGAGGGGCTTCCATTGAAACCTGAAAAATACTTAAAGGGATAGACAGGATAGATTCAGCTGAGATTCTTCCCCTGGCGGGGGAGCCTAGAACCAATGCAAGATGTGCTGGATCATAGACATGGATGCCATCATTTCACGTGAGAACACCATCCACCAGGTTCATGGTATATACGCTTGCAACTCGGCCAACGTTTTCTACCTGATATGCTGCAGAAAAGGATGACCCGAGGTACACTGGGGAACAATGCAAATGCTATGACCACAAATGAATGAACACTGCTCGACAATAATGAGGCAAGAGTGTTCTCTTCCTGTTGGAGAATACTTCAGCGGTCATGGTCATTTAACCTCTGATCTTCGGGTAAGCGTTCTCCAAGGTGGCCTTCACAACACATGACAACGCAGAGTCGCTGAACAGAGACTGATAGCCAAGTTCCACACACATGAAAACAGTCTTAATTGGGATCTTGGGTTCATATCACACTGTCTGTAACCCCCATGATTTGCCTGGGCTTGCAAAATCTCACTAACCGTCTTGGCTGGAGACAATACACGTCTCATTAACCTGTACTTAACCCTGTCTCCATTCATATTGTCTGAACCTTTAAGACTTGATTATCTGTAAAGACTCGCATTCCAACCATTATTTTGTAAATTGAGTTTGTCTCTTTAAATGTCCTGTTTGTGAATAGAATCCCACTCAGCTGATAAAAAAACTACGCTCCAAAAGTTAGTGGCTTTTGCTACCAAATAAACCACTTGGACCTTAATCTGGTGTTGTGAGACTTCTTATTGAGATTTCTTAATACCAGTGACAAAAAAGGATATGGGGATAGTATTGGAAAAGGCATCACAATGGATGATCAGCCATGATCGTACTAAATAGTGCACCAAGCACTATGGACTTAATGGCCTACTTCTGCTCTCTCCAATGTCCTATATACTTAGTTGCAGCTGCACAGCCCCAGCCCTCCCCACCACCCAACCCATGCTCATGCCTTACCCAACTTTCATTGTTGTGTTGGCCTGGATTGTCAAACCACATCTCAAATTACTCATAAATACCAAAGTACTGAAATTCCTCTGTTTTCTAGTGCAAAATCATGAAATTTGGGTGAAGGATGGAGAAATTGAGGAGGAATCTAACAGGTTAAAGAATTCCATACATGTAATCACGTTGGCTAAACTGCCTGTCAGATATATGATCTGAATACATTTTCCAACCTCTGTAATTCGGTGGTTAGACTTCTTAATCAATAATTTATTTTCTTTCTTTTATGTGAATTTAATCTACGTTACCAAATGTTTGAACAGAGCAAACTCTGTGGAAAATTTAAAACAAGCAAATGAAAAGACGTGCTTAACAAAGAAAAAATATTGAGAACAAGGAATTGAATAAGAAATATATAAATTGATCTGCCTAAACATACAACAAATGAAATACTTTAAAAAGGAACAGAAATTCTAGCAATAAATGTTTGAAAAGCAATCATCTTCTTTGAATATTGTGTTGAATAGCGGAAGAATTCACAAAGGAATTAAATTCCAAAATCATACTACAACAGCTAGATGAGTATGTGCCCGTCACTGTTGTCTGGCAGCATTTCAACATTTTCTGCTGATGTAATCAGAAAAAAAGTAATCAGTAAAACTTGCCGAGAAACTTTGGCAAAACTGGACACCAGCCAGGACAAAGCAGTCTGCTTGATTGCCACATCATCTCCCAGCTTAAACATTCATTCCCTCCACCACTGACACAGAGTAGCAGCAGGATGTACTATCTGTGAGTTTCACCACAGCTACTTGACAAGGCTCCTTCAACAGCACCTTCAAAACCCCCAACCTTTACCACTTTGAAGAACAAGGAGCAGATGCATGTGAACATCAGCACTTGCAAGCTCCCATCCAACCCTCACACCATTCTGACTTTATTGCTATTTCTTCACTGTTGCTGAGTCAAAATCCTGAAACCCTCATCCTTACAACATTTTGGTTGTACCTGCACTGCATGGATTGCAGCAGATGAAGAAGGCAGCTCATTGCCACCCTCTCAAGGACAATTAGGTATGGGCAATACATACTGGCCTAGTCAGTGACACCCACACTCCATGAAAGAATAAAAAAAAAACAGAAATTTGAACAGTTTAGTTATATATTTTGTAAAAAAAATTGGTTCAGACTTAATTTCTTGGTATGTATGTAAACCAGTTCCTTAAGTAACAGGACAGGTGGATGAAATGGTTAGGAAGGCACATGGTATATTTGCCTTTATTAGCCAAGGCATAGAGTTTAAGAGCAAGGAACTACATTAAATGTTGATTAGGTCACAGCTTGAATATTGTGGGCAGTTCTGGAATCCACATTATAGGCAGGATGTGACAGAATTGGAAAGAGTGCAGAGGAGATTTACCAGGATGTTGCCTGGGCTGGAGAATTTTAATTATGAAGAGTAATTAGATAGATTGGGGTTGTTTTCTTTGGAGCAGAGGGCACTGAGGGGGGAACATGATTGAGGTGTATAAAATTATAAAGAGCATAAATAGATTAATTAGAAAAAAACTTGCCTCCTTGGTGGAGGGATCAGTGACCGGGTTATAGATTTAAGGTAAGAGGCAAGCAGTTTAGTGGGGATGTGAGAAAAAACTTTTTCACCCAGAAGTGTTGGGAGTCTGGAACTCACTGCCTGAAAGGGTAGTGGAGGCAGAGACCCTCATAACATGTAAGAAATATTTAGATGCGTATTTGCGATGCCAAGGCATATGAAGGTATGGAACAAGTTCTGAAAAATGGGATTAGAATAGTTAGGTGGTTTGTCTCTGACTGGCACAGGTACAATGGGTTGAAGGGCACTTTTCAGTGATGTTCTATGACTCTATTGCTCCTTTTCCATAACGTGAGATGTCGCAGGTCAGCACTATTTCTTGTGCAGGATCAAAATGGACCAAGAGGCTTGAAGACTGCAGCTCGCTCAAATGTTTCCTTTTGTTGTGCATTGCAGAGCCACCTATGGTACTTCCTGAAAAGCACATATAAGGGTGCCAGCCACGTAGACAGGTTGGGGATAAATTGCCCATAACAATTCGCCACCACGAAGAATGATTTTAGTTCTGATATGTTTTTGGGAGCTGGTGCTCCCTGGATCATTTTAAGCCCCTCCTCAAAGGATGCAGATCTTGCACATCAACCCAGACAAACAGAAGTCAGACAAACAGACACCCTCAAGTCCACAGAAAACGGAATGATGAACCTGATCTGCCCAGACCCAGCCCCAGTTTAGCATAATGAAAGGGGAGATGGAAACAGAGGACAGGAAAACTCAATCCCATATTCCTCTGCCAATCATCGATACAGAAAACCGCAGTCCCACGCAGAACCCCGATATATTCCCAACCCAGGTACAGTGAACAAGATAAAACCAACCACAGATATGTAGCCCCGCAAGCAAAGTGTTATAACTGCAGATAACGCAACCATCTTGCCTGGGACTATGGGACATCACCAAATTTCAGGGGACCAGCAAATCCAGAACATCCATACACTCTTGCTGATTGCCGACACAGGGGACCACGAGGCTGCATAGGACATAGGCCCAACCCCTGACACCGAGAACAATACAAAACCAAGCCCATAGGCCCACACCCACAAGCACAGTGTTATACCTGCAGGCAACCCAATCAATTCACCCAGCACTGCAGTCACCCCACACGATCGTCTCAGAAGTTCCCCAACGATGGACCCTGACCCATGCCCCTCGAAGGACCAGCCCAACAAGCCACTATAACCCACACTCTGCACCCCTAAGACCAGCACATGCATCCTTGGTTCTAGCCGCAATTTACAGGGCTTCAGAAATAAAACCCCAGCCCAGGGGAACTCGACGAAAAGGATGGAGCATCCGCAAACTTTACCTTCATGGCACCACTGGTACCAGGACTCACAGAACTGTCTGATCCCACTACCAGAGGTGATAACACAGTGGATATCTGGCAGCCAAAGCCTGCCCACGTAAGTTCCCTCCAGCGGGGAGGAATCAGGACATCACAGTCTAAATTGTAACTAGCTTTATCTGTCTACTCTACGCATCGCCCAATTGAAAGGGGCTTCTTATCTGTCCACATTACCTTGTGTATAATCCCCACACACCACATTTGGTTGCGGGATGATGAATCTATTGTTATACTGTACCATAGGCCTCCAACAACAAGAACACTTTCAATGTGTTATTTACACATTCTGCAAACTCCTAACTCTACTCAATCCCATTAAACACTGATTGCTGACCAACTCTTCATATGATATTATTGGGCATTTATTATTCATTTACTTGTTTTTTTTAAAAAAAAGAGGGAATAGTACGCCATTCTAGTAAGGAAAAGGAAAAGAGAATCAGGCATTTATAAGAATTAATAGATGCTACCTTGATCTCCCCCAGGATGATACTTCTCTGCTCTCTGGGACTCCTCATCTCAGACTGAACCACAGACACCACAGTGACCGAAAAGCAGAAACGCAGCCTGGATATATGTTGTTCACACCACCAGATGCTGACAAGTATGAGGATGGCATCCTGTGGGTACACCCCAATAAGAGTATCACCCATGGGTGTAACAATCAAAGATAATGGGAGCACTGCTTACTGCATTCTAAGAACAACTCTCAGTAGTGATTGGTGGGCACACACTAACCATGGGTGCATGGAGCTAGCCTGTCTAGCCCATGGCCCAGAAAAAGAGCTGGAATTAGGAAAGAAGTGCCCCGGTAAGTTTATTTCAAACAAGTACATGTACTGTGAAATTAAGAGTGTGTTAAGACCAACTGTTAGCACACCCATCCCCACTTGTCCCAAAACCATCCCAGGGCCCCAAAATGGGTTGATACTAAAACTTACAGGGAAAATATTATTCAACAACACTCACTATAAATTGGTACCAATAGTGGTAGATTTAGACGGAGCAGAATTACCAGAATGGTGTCCCTCCCCACTTAGAAAACCGTACTTCCACTTGACCCAGAGGCTGCTAAGAGTAAAGACTGGGACACATGCAGGGGAAGAGGTGCCCATGTCAAAGGGTCGCAGGAGGAGGAAAATCCTGAATCATCAGGTGACTGCATACGGAGCGGGGGTATCCACTATTCAAGCACTGGATCTGGCTGATTATATAATAAGCTCAGAGTCCTAACCCAACAAGTACAACAGACCTTGGACAGCTTAATTGAAAATGCTTGGCAAGATGCTGAAGGAGATGTGGCTGAGAACAAGGCTAGTAGCCTTATTTTTACTGAACTAGAAGGACATGCCCAACTATTAATCACATCACCCGTGAGAGGGTGGGAGATAATGTCAGGCAATAGAACCGAACTCTATGTCGCATCTATGGGCAATGGATGGTCGAGCAGTTAAGAGAGAATCTCGACCAGGTTAGCAGAGGGAAAGTTCCATACTGGATCAGTGATGAACAGATGGAACATCTATAATGGGGAAAAAGACACCCCAATGTCACTAACTGCCAATTACGGCAACTGACCAAGATCTGGTCTAACAATAGTGGTAAAGGAACCCTGGGGATCGCACTAGGAATGGTGTTGGGGATCCCAGTAGTTTTAAAAGATGAAGTCGGGTTGAGACTTCCTGAAGCCAAAAATATAGGGACCATAAAAACACGGATGTGGATGGGATACTAGGGGGGACTCTACCGTATGTGGTTGAGAAAGGAGGGAAGCTGATAGGCACCAGTCTGGAGAAATGTGAACCCACGGACAAAATGGTTATGTGCTCATATCCAGTGTATGAAAATGAACATGACCTGTGTGGATTCAGAACAACCACTGACCTAAATTATACACTGGAAATTTGAAATTTGGGAAGGGATTTCACTCGGGTGGCTTACAGGGAGAAGAGAGAATATTGTATTACAACCTCATTAGAAAATTACCAGTATGAGGCAGCCATTTGTAACATCCACTACACTACCTTTTACATTAAATCACACATTCCCGCTAGGATAGGATTGATTGAGATGGTAGACATGCACAGAAGAGAGAAAACACTAATAAACGCTAGCGAGGAATTGAGACAAAACTTGATGGACTATTCTGAAAAATTTGATACCAGGATAACATTTCTACCTGAGAAATTTCAACAAGTTAGGATACAACTGATCACAGCACACAAGACCTTTGTCAATGTGGTGCAACAAACAGGAGAAGTAAAAAGAACATTAGTGAAATTGGAGTCACTACATGGTGGGAGGACCTCTGGGATTAGGGTTCAAATGTCCAAATCCACCCAAGGGTCTGCATTCTGACACACCTGCCCATAATAGGAATCCTACACATGGCAATGTGCGTAACTATAAATTCACCCAATGAAGAAGAAATTTCTGCAAAACTTGGACTCGACAAGAGCCATCCGACATTGGGAAAGGCTCGACAGTCAAGAACCTTGATAGTGTCCCATCTATATTGTAACGTGTATAATCACTTGTCATTTTGCACTGTTTACTGCTTTGTTTTGCAAATATCCTATTGATGTATTGTTTCTTTATTGTTTTTAAAATTATTTTACTTCATTTAAATTTGTTGATACTATTGTGGGTTCAGGATGATATTATCAACCCCTGATTCGGGGTATTTGCTTGTTGAGGTAGTTTGGTAAGGATTGTGTGATCCGGTTTGCTGATGTTCACCGGATCAAGGGAAGGGAATGTGGTAATATAATCAGGGCTGGTTAAATTGGATACGCTAAATTAAAGAATTGAGCATATTAAGATCAAACAGTCTAACCTCGGGCAGGTCAATTATACAAATACACAAACATGTTTGTGTCTGGCCCATCAAAGATCATTGCATTCTACTGAGACTTAGCAGGAGATCATCGCACCCCATTGAAATGTACCGACCTATTGTTAGCAGCCCAAATTGGGCCAGATTTTCTGTTACCTAGAGTTGCTGCAGTGACCTTATCTGACAATAAGTTACATGCAAGCAACAGCATGGAGATGGACACCTGGGGGCGGACCCTGGTGTTCTGTCAGGCAGACATCAAGAAACCCACTGGGTATTGGAACCCTCTCCTGAGACCTCATTGGCTGGAAACCAGTAAAGTTTCTGGAAGGGCAGGCAGACAGGACGATAAAGGTACACATTTCAAAGACAGCAGAGCAAAGGCTCGACAAGGAAGGTGACCTTTATCATCCGGAAGACTGACCAGAGAAGGAAGGGAAAAGCTGTTATCAAAACTCACCTTTGTGATGACGGACCAAAGGGACTCAGAGAACTGAGCCTACAGTTAACCAAACCATCTTTGCGGGTAGTATACTTGACTCTGAGTATCCTCTTGTTTTAAGGGCACTGAGGCAAAACCTTGGAGTAAGCAAACTGGTCGAAAGTATCTGAGAATTAATAGGTACAACACCTTGTATCTTGTCCAGTTTGTTCTGAAATACTTCTTGGTATTTCCTTAATATTTCATGAAAATTGTCTTCATTAGTACTGAAGATTTCTAACTAATTTAGTTGATCTGATAGAGCCAATTTCAGTCCGTGGGACTTGGCCCTTGAGCTTGGTAAGAGCTAACTGTCTGATTGATGTTGGTAATTACTGGTCTTGCTGTGACACTGACTGTCTTCAAGGATTTCCAGGGTAAGGTCCAGCACCTGGAACTGAAAACACAACGTAGTGGCCGTGGTATTTTCAGTTCCAGGTGCTGGACCTTACCCTCCCGATACCAACACATCCGCCCTCCTTTGATGGAGGCAGAAGCTCCTGCATCCATCTCCAATCTTAGTGGCTGGCCGTTCTCCATTAACAGAATCATAATTGGGTCTGATTTATTCACTTTAATATTGTTTAATTTGTAAACTTCAGATTCTTCTGTTGACCAATTTTTTAAAACTATACGTCAAAGTCATAGTTTTTTTTGTTGGCCCTTGGTAGTCTTTTCTTGGCTCTACATTTAATCCTAATATGCCCCCTGCTGTTACAGGCAAAACACTTTATATCTTTAAATTTACATTTCTCTTGGGAACACACTCCCCTGCACTGGTGGCATTCATCCAAGTTTTTGGTCTGCAGACCTCATTTTCTGAATCTCTTTCCCCTGCCTTGCTCATTGCTCTCTGGCTCATAACTTTTAATGTCCTTGTCCCTGGCACCATAACTCCCCAAGGTTTTTCGCTAAAGTTGGTTGACAATGCCTAACTGCATGTTTTATAACTCTAATGCACCTTTTTTGGTGCTTTCTGTAGCCTGAACAATCTTTAATGCTCCAGTCAAGGTAATTTCTGATTCTGCTAATAGCTTTTTTGTATGATGAAGTTACTCATTCCACAAACAAACCCAACTCTTGATATATTATTGAGACTTGATCCAAATTTACATTGCTCAGATAACTGCCTTACCCATGCCATGAATGCTGTTATCATCTCCCGTGTTTCTCATAGTTGAATTAATTTTTTTATATCTCTGTTTTTGGGTGATAATGTTCTTTGGCCAGTGTAGCCAGTTGTTTGAATGTTTTTGCATTTGGAAATATCAGTTTAGAAATCAGGTTGTAAGTCTGAGCCCTACAGACTGTTAGAAGGATTATCTTCTGTAACCACCCCTACTTTCTCCCCCGGTTATATGGGTTGTAGAAAGAAATTGGAGACACAGCACATATTGCACCCACTCTGCTCTGTTTCAGGGTCAAATTATTCCAGCTTCCCAATTAAGGGCATTTTGACATTCACAAGCTGTTGCAGTAGTGTTGTTCAAAAGGGTTATGATTCAAGAACTACTCTCCAAACGTACAACAGAGGACAGAAAAAAACTCTGACTTATTCATCACCAAATATAATAGCTATGAGGAACTGAGCAGATAAACGAACAGCAGTTTATAATAATATATAATTCAGAGATAAGACTACTTCCCAACTCCAGGTCTCACATTGTCAGAAAGCCCTGATTCGCATGCCTCACTGTATTTGCCCCAATACATCATGTGACCCCTGATAACTTGACCCTTCAAAGAGTCACACACTACCACACATTGTTAGGTCCCTAATTTGCAAATGACCTAACTCCAGGATCAGAAACATACCATGGAATTCTGGTACACAGGTTTAACAGATACACTGGGCGGTGCAGTGTCATCATGGAATTAGTAGGTGCATGTTTTGATTTGATTTGATTTATTGTTGTCTCCGGTATTAACATACAGTAAAAAGTATTATTTCTTGTGTACTGTACAGACAAAACATACCGTGTATAGAGAAGAAAACGAGAGAGTGCAGAATGTAGTGTTATAATCATAGCTAGGGTGTAGAGAAAGATCAACTTAATGCAAGGTAAGTCCATTCAAATGTCTGACAGCAGCAGAGAAGAAGCTGTTCTTGAGTCAGTTGGTACATGACTTCAGACTTTTGTATCTTTTTCCCGAAGGAAGAAGGTGCAAGATAGAACATCCAGGATGTATGGGGTCCTTAATTATGCTGGCTGCTTTAGCGAGGCAGTGGGAAATATAGACAGAGTCAACGGGCGCGACGCTGCTTTGCATCATGGATTGGGCTACATTCACAACCTTTGTAACCCCTTGTGGTCTTGGGCATAGCAGGAGCCATACCAAGCTGTGATACAAACAGAGAGAATGCTTTGATTCCTAAAAAGAAATTGGAGACACTGCACATATTGCATCCATTGCAATATTTCAGGGTCAAATTATTCCAGCTTCCTAGTTGAGGGTATTTTGGCATTCAGAAATTATTGCAATAGTGTTTTTCAAAAGAGTTGTGATTCAAGAACATCTGTAAAAGTTGATGTGAGCTACAGCTGACATGCCAAATTTCCTTAGTCTTCTGAGAAAGTAGAGGCATTGATGGGCTTTCTTAACTATAGTGTCAGCATGGGGGGGACCAGGACAGGTTGTTGGTGATCTGGATACCTAAAAACTTGAAGCTCTTGATACTTTCTGCTTTATCCCTGTTGATGTAGACAAGGGTATCTTCTTCTCTACGCTTCCTGAAGTCTATGACAATCTCCTTCATTTTGTTGACATTGAGGAAGAGATTATTGTTCCTGCATCAGTCCGCGGGATTCTCTATCTCATCTCTGTCTCATCATTGTTTGCGATCTGACCCACTACAGTGATGTTGTCACCAAACTTGAAAATCAAATTGGAGGGGAATTTGGCCACAAGGTCATAGGTGTATAAGGACTATGGTAGGGGGCTCAGAACACAGCCTTGTGGGCACTGGTGTTGAGAATGGCCGTGGAGGAGGTGTTGTTGCCTGTCCTTACTGATTGTGGTCTGGGAGTTAGGAAGTTCAGGATCCAGTCACAGAGGGAGGTGTTGAGGCCCAGGCCATGGAGTTTGGAGATGAGTTTTGTGGGAATAATAGTGTTGAGGGCTGAGCTGTCAATAAATAGGAGTCTGACACAGGTGTCCATGTTATCTAGGTGTTCCAGGGTTGAGTGCAGAGCAAGGAAAATGGCATCTACTGTGGACCTGTTGTGATAATAGGCAAACTGTAATGGATCCAGATCGTCTGGGAGGCTGGAATTGATTTGTACCATGTTTAACCTTTTGAAGCACTTCGTAACAATGAATATCGGAGCCACAAACAATAGTCATTAAAGCACGCTGTCTGGTTTTTCTTAGGTGCCAGGATGATCGTTGTCTTCTTGAAGCAGACAGGAACCTCTGATTGTTGTAAAGAGAGGTTGAAGATGTCTGTAAATACCTCCCCCATCTGATCCGTGTAGGATCTGAGTGAATGCGAGGTACCCCATTCCGGCCAGTTGCTTTCTATGGGTTGACCTTTAAGAAAGCTGCTCTGACATCTGCAATAGTGACCCCAAATACAGGTTCATACAGGGTTTCCAGGGTGGAGGACACATTCTTGCAGACCTCTTGCTCAAAACAGGCATAGAATGCATTGAATTCATCAGGGAGGGGGTGCGTTGGAGCTGGCGATTTTACATGCCTTCATGTAGATAATGCAGCTCTGAGCCAATAGATGTGTCCATGTTTAGTATTAGGCTAGATAACACAATATATCAGTGAGAATGTGAGATCAATGTAACCACAACTTGAAGCTCACTCTTTGGCTCAATCACTGATTATAGCCCAATATGATAAGATTTGAGTCACAAGTTCAAGCCCACTTCTGTATCTCATTTTCCCAGTTGCTCCATATTGGATCCTTAGGCACCAGCAAAATGTGGGCACATCACAATGGAAATTCTAGCTTAATGTGTTCAGAATTTTTTGGCTGGTTTCCAGAATTTTCTAAAATCAGACATGTCACAGAACTTCGCAATGAAACTTTGCAACAATGCTTTTCCACTGAAGTCGTTACTATCTATTTCAGCATCCATTATAGATTAACAGTAAAAAAAGATGTGTTATCTAACAAATCTGGCACACTATTATCAGAAAATGTAAGCTCGTCATTTCTAATCTATTTTCTTATGGAGTGCAGGCTGCTGCCCTTGCTTGTGAAAATGAGATATAGAAGTGGGCTTGAACTTATGACTCAAACCTCATTATATTGGGCTATAATCAGAGATCGAGCCAAAGAATCAGCTTCAAATTGTGGTTAGATTGATCTCGCATTCTCACTGATGTATTGTGTTAACTAGCCTAATACTAAACATGGACAGTTCAATTGGCTCAGAGCGGCATTATCTACATGACTGGAATGTTAAATGTTAAGTAATCTTTTCTGATCAAGAAAATTTAGTCAAGAAATCTGCCACATAAAAGATGGTCCAATAATTCAATGAGAGTGTGTATCTCAATTATCAGTTTTTTAAAACATAATCAAACATTTTAATATGATGCTAAAATATTTGGCATATTTATAGAAATGTCTCAGTGTCTAAGCTGATAGTGCATTGTTCATGACTGTTGCTTATAGATCATCAGTCAGTACAAAATAATAATTTACTCCAACTATCTGGAGAAATCAGTTTGTCTCTTTCATGTAACTCTTCATTAACTTCAATCAGTTTTCTGATTTCTGACTAACTGATTGAGCTGAGAAATCACGAGTACAGGTTGGCAACCTTCACTATTTCTCTCGCCATCTATTACATGCCAAGTTAAAATGAAATAGGAAAAATAGGTGTAATTGTGACAAATGACAGAAACAAAATTCAATTAACAACCAAGGAAGGTCATAGAAAGTACAGGCAGGGACTGAAAATGTTGATATGGGAGGAAGAGAGGTTATAAAAATGTTAGCTAGTAACATTGAAGTGGACCCTAAAATATTTTATAAATATATAAAACAGAAGCAGCTAACTAGGGAAAGATTTGGGCTTATTAAGGATCGAAAGGGAAAACTTCAGGCAGAGGCAGAGGACATGATAATGTTTTAAAAGACTATTTTGTAACTGTTTGCATAAGAAAGTGGGCAATGAGCTTAGATAAAGAAAATAGATGGAAGTTATAGATAGTGATAAAGAAAATATCTCAGTGTACTAAGAATTACACCAAGAACCAATTTAAGATTAATAGCCGGGTTTACAGTGTGACATAAGAACATAAGTATTAGGAATAGGAGTAGACCATCTGACCACTTAAGCCTGCTCCGCCTTCAATAAAATCATAGCTGATCTTTTTGTGGACTCAGCTCTACTTATCCACACACCCACATTAGCCCTCAATTCCCATACAGTTCAAAAATTTATCTATCCTTGCTAAAAACATTTAATGGGGTAGCCTCAACTGCTTGGGCAGGGCATTCCACATTTGATGCATTTGCATGTACTAGAAGCTACACATATTCATACCCAGGTCCTGACAGAAAGAACATGTACACACATTTTGTCTGTTTCAGTTAAGCAAAATAGGTGACTGTCATTTGCTGACTCGGTTTCAGGTCAATGCCTTGATGAGTATCAAGCTGCCTGGTTTTAATTTCAAATAATTCTTGGTAGTTAAATGTAGTTATTATCATCTGATGCATTCTCCATGGCGACACCTCTATGAATCAGTCTCCTTGTCAATTAATCAGCACTTTCTTCTCATACAATATAAATTGTTGTTTTCTCCTTGTACTAGTATCCTTGTGAAGTGTCCTGATGAGTGCAAGATGAAAAGCTTTGCCATGTCTCCTTTTCAGCAATCCTAAAGTTATGTATTCCTAAAATGCCTATTCCGAACCATATTAATAAGATTAGAATTACTGAAACTTGGTAAACCACCTGATTCATATGGAATATACCTCAGAAACTGAAAGAAAGTAAGCTTTACCTTCAAAGGTAAAAATAGGGTAAGCATTAGTCACAAGTTTGCAAATCTCATTAGATAAGAGAGTGGTGCTGGAAGACTGAATGATTGCGAATGTTATATTGTTATTCCAGAAAGGGGAGTGGAATAAACCAGGAAACTATAGGGCCAACAGCTTAATGTCAGAGCTGGAGAAGATATTGAAAATCATTTTCAGGGACAAAATAAACTTTCATTTGGTAAGAGATGTACTTATCAAAGAGATTTGTTAAAATAAATCGTGTCTGGGTCAGTTGGTTCAACTTTGATGAGATAACAAAGAAAATTGAACCAGTTTAATGAATGGTGTACATGTGGACTTCTGGACAATATCCAACAAAGTGCCTTGCAGGAGGTTTATTAAAAAGATGAATTAAGGGTGAACTTGCAGAATGATACAACATTTTCTCAGTGACAAGAATTGTGGTGATGGATGAATGTATTTCTGATTGGAAGCGTGCATTTCCTCAAGCGTCATGTTAGAGCCTGTTCACAATTTTTACAAATGAGCATTGCAAGATCACACAGAATTTGGCAAAGTAGTAGTGAGTGATTGGTGTAAACCAAATGCTCATGTGATGACATGGTTATTAAGAGGGTCATGTGACAGGACCGCAGGTATTCCCCCCCCCCCCCCCCCCCCCCCCCCCCCCCCCTCATCCCCAAGCAGAGGTAGAATATTCAGCTGGTAGTTGAAGTACTGTTTGTTACAAGTCCTTTTTGAGGCAGAAGGATTTTACTGCATCAACTGGCTCATCTTCAATGAAAACATTGCAGCCAGTAAGAAAAGTTTGGGAATGGGTGGCACATTTACTGTGCTACTGCACTATCTGACAAACCAAAAAAAAACCTTGTACCTTACTAAATAAACTTAACAGGCCCTGAGGCCATTGAGAAATCTGAGTCACTTGTTTGTCAAATGGAGGAGGGGAAAGAGGATCTCAAAATAAATCTAAAAGAAGTTTGGGAACATTTGTCTTCCAGTTCAATATATAATATTCAACAGGCATGTATTTAATTCAACAAACCAAGGAACAGATGAATCAATACAATCCTATATGGCAACCTTGAAACTCTTAGAGGAGAAATGTGCATTTAGCATTTTTGCTGATGAGTTAGTCAGAAATGGAATAGTCTGTGGGGGGAGGGGGGGGTTGCACAGTGATCTTGTCCATAAGCAGCAGCACTACAGCCGTTAGCATCTACACGTGAAATGAAAGGTCAGAAAAAGCAGCAGAGAGGGAAGCAGAAGTTTTTGTAATAAAGGGCATGGCTTCTCTCAACTATGGTGGCAATCACCTCCAGAACAGAACAGTATGTTTCATGTCTGGTAAACACTGGAATAAATGTGGCAGATGGAATCACTTCACAAAATGCTGCAGTTTGAACCTCAGCAGCCTTCCACTGCCAGTCAGCCCTCTGGGGGTAGGAGCATCAGCAAAGTGAATGAACTGGAGGTCAGCGAAAACAGCCAAACCACTGAGAATCCAACAACTCCCTACTGTGGGAATGTTGACACCTGCACAGAAAAGGGTGAAATCTTCACTCCTCTCAACAAGATTTGCAGCAATGCAAGACTGAAGGTAAAAATTGACACTGGAGCAAAATGTAATATGCTGTCCATTCAAATGCTACGGGAGCTAAACAAGTTGCAGCACTGGATCTCAGTACCCAGGTTGACAGAGTGACCTTGTGGCCTATGGCAGACAAACCATCTGCATTGAAGGTGTAGCCACACTTCACTGCATACAAGACAGTTTCAAGTTGTATGTAGTTGACCAGAATGTAAGACTACAATTAGGTCTTCGGGACAGCCAGCATTATACTAGAGAACATCCAATTTGGTTCAGAGATGCATGTTCCGCAACACCAGACCCAAAAATGATAGAATACGAAGACTCTTAACTGTGACAGCATTGGTAAGCTAGTCTCACATACCACATGAGACTAGAAGATTCAGTACTACCAATAATTTGTGCTTTGAGAAGAGTGCCAACAGCTGTGAAGCAGAACATAGTCAATGACAACACTGGGTGTCACAATTCCCATATACAAGTGCTCAGAATGGGTTTTAGCATGGTGGCTGCAGTAAAGAAAGATGGCACGGTCAGGATACATATTGACCCGATGCACTTAAACAAAGTGCTACTGAGAACTCAACACCCTATAAAGACGGTGGAACAGGTGATAACAGATATGCCAAATGCAAAGGTGTTCAGTATCTTGGATTGGAAATGTTTGTGCTGCCAGAAGCCATAGATGAAGAACAGTAGTCTTTTGAGATAGATTCCTTTGAGATAGATAGCAAAGATGAGACTGTGCATATGGTTCTACCCTGCTGGATCTGCTGTCAATCTCATTCATTTGTGCACAAGGTGACATTTTGTTGAACATCTGCCTGGATTTCATGGAGAATCAGGGCAAACATGCTGTTAGTTGTCTGAGGCATGGGCGTAGCATCAGATGTGTTCCTTTCCATGGCTTGCCTTCCAACTGAAGGCAACAGCATTTCCATTATTTCTGATAGACCTACACGATGAAATAGGAGAGGGGGGGCGGGAATACGGTGAATGCAGTTTGACCTCTTACCGGGGTTTCCATTCCTGCAGCCTGTGTGCAGTGATGTTTTAAATGCCCAACACTATTACAATTCTAATACTCTTGTCAGGGCCTGGGAGAGAGGAGAGTGCACTCAGTTCAAAATGCCAGGCCCATCAGCTGGTAGAAAGGGGGACCCAGGATCATTGTTCTAAATGGAGTTTGCATTTTAAGCCTCAGCAGCCATGGTTGCAGATCTGAAAGACTGGCTTTAAAAAAATAAAACTGTCAGTTCTAATCTTTCTTTAAGTCAATCAAACACAAAGTGTGCAGAATGATGATTGGAGAAGCAACAGGTGAAGAAAAACAGAGCTGTTCCTCCTGAAGATTTTGCACTGGCCTCCAAAATTCTTCTGATAACATTCAGCGAATATTGATTATTTATTTTTAAAAGCCAGTTTTAATGGATTCAACTCACGGGAATGATGGAAAGAAGGATGATCAGAGAAGAGATGGTAAGTGGAGAGCAGGCAGGTTCAGAGAGAAAGAGAGAGCAAGGGGGAGGGAAAGAAATAAAGCTTCTGCTTGTAATCATATTGCACTGAATAAGCTAGAGATGGACAAGGGTTAAGTGGAAGTGGAAGTGCGTGTAGGACAAATTAACAAAGATATTTTTAGCTCACAGTTTGTGCAGGTGCCCCTTTTCGGGAAGGTGATTAAAAGAGATGGACTCAAAACTAGTCTGCTTAAGGTTTCAGTTGAAACAGGGAATCGAATAAATAATTATGTTTTTGAAGTTAAATAATACATTGAAATAAAACCAATATCCTTGAGGGGCTAGTGCGAGGTCAGATCCACAGAACGGTGTTTGTGTTGGAGTAAGTCATTGTTTGTACACCTGTTATAAATCATTAGAGGTTTTAGAAGCATCAGATTCACTGGCATAAAAGGTCGAGAGATTCTACTGTGCTTTATTTAGCCAAGATTTATGTAAAATACAGGCAAGATTCATCTGAACACAATAGATTTATTAAATTTATCAATCGTGTGTTATACTTAATAGCCTCTTTTTCTAAGTTGTAGAATTTAAATCAGGCCATTAATGTAGCTCCTAACATTTACAAAGCTTTACAACACTAGAACATGAGGGAAAATTAGAAAAATGCACTCTGCTCTGCAACAGTAAAATAATATTATTGTATTGATAATTGTATTCATTAGGAAGCACTGATGCTTTTAATTGTACTTGTAACCATTGGGCTTTTCTGACTAGCCATTTTTAATAATATTGAACAAGGGATGTATTTGTTTAGTAGAATTTGGAATCCACAGAAAACTCACACATCACCGATTATTATTTGCATTTCTATTCCATTGTCATCCCACAGTGGTCTGCAGCTCATTGGTAGACAGAGAAGGAGGGCAAGCCTATCAATAAAGCATGCACCTCAGCACATATAGGAGACCTTACAGAGCTGATCACTGGGACCCTGCTTCATCTAGGAGTAGATCTATTCACCTTCAGCAAAGTTAAACTGCACTAAATGACGGGCACTTTGGATACTGGAGTGAGTTTGGTCAGGTCTATAAAACAGGAGAAATTGTTCTAACTTCTCATTGTAGCACGTGCCCAGTATTAACTTTCATTGGAGTGAGGGACACTGAATATAAAACAGAATACACAACACATAACTCAACTCAACCGTCTTCAAACTCTGCATCTCTTCTCTTGTCCTTCAGATTGAGCCCAGGCTCTATCCTGGGGATCAGAGGACAGTGCTGTGAAATATTGTGAATACGAAGCTAAACGGGTCAATGGGTAAATTGTCAAAAACATTCTACTGGGATTATTATTGTGATTAGTTGATTTGTCTGAAGGTCGTGAGAAACGAACATAGGTGGAAGGAAATGCAACTCAGGAATTCTGTCTCACTATTAGTCTATACTGTGTTTTAGCACAGGCATTGTGTTTATATTGGAAATGTAAATTCTCAGAAATGATCTGTGTTTTTATAGTGCCTCTGTAAGGAGGTCCAATGAGACCAGTGTTCTTGTAGCCTGACGTAGTTCAAAACATGGAAATAATTATTATGCAGTGTGCAAAAATGGGTTCATTTGATCCATTGATTTAATTCCCATTGCTTGCAGAGAGTGGAGGCTGTTGTTTACTGACTAGATCTGCTGGATATATGCAAATTCTTCCTTTTGTTCTTTGATTTCAGCACTGAGTGTGTACCTACATCACAGGGACTGCAGCGATTCAAGGCGGCAACTCATCACCATCTTATCGAGGGCAATTAGGGATGGGCAATGATTGCTGGCCTAATATCCACATCCCATAAATGAATAGAAAATAACTAATTTTGCTGGCTTTCCAATGTCTCTGCGTGGTGTAGTGCCGTCTGTTCCTCTCTCCCTCATCCCGTTTGGCCTATAAAGGTTGTCCAGTAATTTTATGTCTGGAGAAGAATGAGCAAGTTGCAATGTCTAAACAAATCTTCTACTGTGATTGCTCTTCTGAGGCCTTTCCTTTGAAGCTCGCAAATTATTTTGTGTCAAAGTTGTTAAGACTTGTTGAATGCAGCCTACAGGGGCAACCAATGAAATAAAACAATACTGTCATTCCATGCTCAAATTAGTCATCGCTCCAACTCCTCCAATCACAGGTTCCATCCTGCCTGCTCTTGTTGCACCCTCTGACTGGAAGAATAGCAAAGGCAGGGGAGAGAAACCCTAAGACTGAAGGAGCTGGGGTAGTTGTTCTGGTTGTTGCCACTGGCCACAATGCAGGAATTTTTCTGAATGATTTGTGTTGCATTCTGGAAGTCCAAAGGGAAGAGGCAGAAATGGAGAGCACAGGGAAGAGTCTCTGCTGGTACTGAGTCCTGAGTGGGCCCAGGGGAGCTGTCACTCAGCCCACAGTAAGAATTTAGCAACACCAATTTTAAATCCAACCAATTTATTTGGTAGTAAATTTGCGAGCTTTTGACACTCTGTGTCTTTGTCAGGCAAATGCAGTGTTCTGGTCTGCAATAGCACACATCAGCACAGATGTGTGCTATTGCAGACCAGAACACTGCATTTGCCTGACAAAAACACAGAGTGTCAAAAGCTCGCAAATTTACTACCAAATAAATCGGATGGATTTAAAATTGGTGTTGCTAAATTCTCACTGAGTTCTTACTACCCCAGTCAAACGCCAGCATCTCTACATCATGACTCAGCCCACAGCCAGCTGGATCTGGCTGCCATCCACATCCATAGCACGAGCTGCTCCAGGGAAATGGAACATTGCTTCTAGTGACACTGAGTTATCTTTACTGATGTGACTGAGTGCTGGGAGAGGGAGCTGAGGCAGCAGCAACTAAATGGGACCATCCCCTCTCCTCTTCTCTCTTCCTTCCTCCCTTCTACAACTCTCCAACAATGAAACAAGATGAGTTGCAGTTTACTTTGATCGGTCTTTCTTTTCAATACAGAACAGATAGTGGAAATGCATTAAGCAAATATTGAAATATATGAAACAAACCTTGAAAGATGTTTTGCAATCTGGGTTATCAGTATTGAATCTTAACCCCAAGATATGAATTCGCTGTTCTCATGTGCATTTAGTTGCAATGTACAGAACATGTTAATGAGGCAGTCATCAAATCAGTGTTACAGTCTGCACAGCATTTGGAATAACTAATGGGACATTTTCTGTCGAATTAACATACGCATGATGCTAATAAACTGAAATATGTGTTCTCTGATTTGTTTAATAACAACAGTTGGGTCACCTAGAGGACGCACACAAATGAACATTGCATAGTATCATTGTTGCTCTCACTATTAACAACCCGTGCCACACATATATTGGATAATGGTCATAACCAGATGCCAACAATGGACATCATCAGTTTACGAGGACATCTCTATGATTGACTTATGAATTGATTGGTACATCTTGAAAGGGGAAACAATGGTATACATGACTGAGGTTAAATGGCAGGGAGGAGATAAGGAACCCTGAAAAGCACCAGTGCCCAGGATTTCACTTCCTGCTCTGCCAGGTCAACCAGGTGACTTGTTACTTTGAAGGAAGGATCAGAAAAATGATTCAGTTAAACAAATTCACAAGCTCAAAGTATACTGTGACCAAATGAGTTCCTTTCGACTGTTTATACACATAGAATATCTGTTGCAGCTCTGATAAACTACATTTAACAAAGAGCTAGACAGATACCAGAGAATGAGGAACATGTAGATTACACACCAGAAGCAAGGGTTTATTAAGCATGACTGTTTTTGCAAAGATCCAGAAACAGCATGTTGAGCTGACTGTCTTCCTCCTGTGATGTAAGATTCTATGATTCCATGTAACCCAATGTGATTTTTCATTACTTGTTCCTGACTCTCATTGCAGACTATGTTGTGATGGATTATAATCCTCATCCCTTGTTTGGGACAATCCTGAAACAGGCATATGTCTCAGGTGATCCATCACAATTTTCACTCAGAGGAAAGTAATATTTTTAACTATGGATTTAGGACCATAAAGAAAGGACAATATGCATTAAACATAGAAAATAGAGGCAGGAGTAGGCCATACGGTCCTTTAAGCCTACACCAGCATTCAACATCATCATAGCTGATCATGTACTTTCAGTATCCCACTCCTATTTTCTCTCCATACTCCTTGATCCTATTGGTCACAAGGGCCATATCCAACTCCCTCTTGAATATATCTAACAAACTGGCCCCAACAGCTTTCTGTGCTAGAGAATTCCACAGGTTCACAACTCTCCAAGAGAAGAAGTTCTTCCTCATCTCTGTCCTGAATGGCTTACCCCTTATTCTTAGACAATGACTCTTAGTCGTGGACTTCCCTAAATTTTCTCAAATTTGGTTTTTAATCCATAGATCTATAAACATGCACAGGGATCGTGGGTAGAGGTGGGAACATCGGGGTGGCGGTGCGGGCTCGTTGGGCTGAAGGGCCTGTTTCCCGTGCTGTTTTGTTCTTTGTTCTTTGTTCCCCAACACCGGGAACATTCCTCCCACATCCAGCCTGTCTAGTCCCATCAGGAATTTAAGTTGCCACTACCATGACTGAATAATCTTAATTTCCCTTGAACTGACATTTTATAGGCACTTACTAAGAAGATTTACAAAGGAGAACCTATTATTATTCAAAACTAGTCCGGAACAATTTGTACATAACTGATACTAATGTATGAAACATTCCATCAATTCAAATACCCAAAATTGCACTTCGTGACTTGAAAATAATCAATTTTTTAGCCTGACCAGCAAAATCATTTCTAGCTCTTTTGTCCTTAAAACAAAGTTTGGTGTTTGTAAGTACTGTTTACAGTTTTTAGATTTCTATCTAGAATTATATAGAATAAAAACTATTTGCGTTCTGACAGCAAAACAATGAAACAGTTGGATCTGTCTGATTGCATCAGCATGAAAGGAACACCCAGTAACACCCTTCATGAAAAATTCATTGCCAGGTCAGGAATGTGAAGCTTGCAATCCTTAGGGTCAGCCTCCTTAGTTTTCAGAGGAGATGTGCCAAAGGAATTTCGATCAGCTCTGGAGATGATCATTGACATAAGGTACTTGCTCCATATTGCATGGAATATTCAAAGATGAAGTTGACTTTAGCACCAGTAGTTACAGTTACAAGTTGAAACTTCTCTGTTCAAAGTTGATCCTAGACCTTCAAGTATTTAACTAGGGCAATAAGCATAAAAGCATTGAATCTTTAGCGCACACAGTAAGGCCATTGAGCATCTTTGAGCCTATACCAAGAGCAATCCTATCCTATCCTCTTAACCCCACATATTTACCTGCTAATCTCCTGATACTAAGGAGCAATTTAGCATAGCCAATCCATGTAATCTGAACATCTTTGGACAGTGAGAGAAAACCGGAACACCCAGAGGAAATCCACGCAGGCATAGAGAGAACATGTCTTCTGTCTCCTTCAAGAGGGCTTGATAAAGTTTCCTCCTCTTCTGGGCATCTGACAGTCATCTGAGGCCAGAATTGAGCCTGGGTTCCTCATGCTGTGAGACAGCACTGTTAACCATTGCTAACCAGTGTAGGATCAGAAAATATACATATAAAATTGCCAAGTCTTAAATAAGATTAAAGACTAAAAGTTACTACTCCAAGGACCCTAGCCTGGATAATGAACAATAGGAACAGACTCAGGTAGATAACGTTTGGATTAACTGCAATCTTGAAAAGCGAGGAAAGCAAATTAATTATCTGTTGAGAAGAACAAATAGGAGCTCCCAGTACAGCAGCATGGAAGATAAGGGTAATGTTTTTCTCAGTTATTAGTTTTCTCAAAATATATAGAACTAGAATGTTCTCAAAGGGAAATATGATGTTGTTATATCTTCAAATTAAAGTTCTGTCAGTCACTGGCCTGAAGAGGGAGCACAGAGTTCCTGGATTTACTATTTGCATATTAACTGGTATGATCATTGGATAAAATCTATGAAGCGATTCTAAACAGCTAAACTACCCAGAGTCATCCATACAACCTGCAAAAACAATAGCTGAATGGGTAACATTTAGATAAGAGAGGAACAATTATTGCCTCTTTCCTTAAAAACTCCACCATTAAGCTCAGCCATCATTTTTTCTTTCACTTTTACAATATTACATGTACTGAAGCACCATCTGTCTCCAGCGGGAAGGATCCAGCCCAGAAGAGGAGGCAACTTTATCAAACCCTCCTGAAGGAGACAGGAATTCTCCTTCTGGGCCGTGTGTGTCACCAGGAAAGTAACTTTTGCTGCTTGCAACTAGGTGACATTGCCATTGAGTGGCAACAACTGCATAGTTAGAATGCAGGGAAATGCTGGATGAGGTATAAGGATCTCACTATGTGTTTCTGACAGGAAGAGATAATTTAAATAGCCCTGATTTCTCCACTCATCATCCGCCTGTCAACAGAAAGATATTTTGATATGCTTCCACCTTTCCATGGGGTTATAGTCATAGATAGAAGTCTGGCAACACCAGTTTTAAATCCAACCAATTTATTTGATAGTAAATTTGCAAGCTTTTGGCTTTGTAGCCTTCGTCAGACGAATGAGGTGTTCTTGTCTGTAATAGCACACATATCAGCGCAGATAGTTAGGTGTAAGGATTTGCATTCTAATCAGCAATCGGTAAACTGTCTGTGCTGATATGTGTGCTTTTGGAGACCAGAACACACCATTCGCCTGACGAAGGCCACAAAGGCCGAAAGCTCGCAGATTTACTATCAAATAAATCGGTTGGATTTAAAACTGGTGTTGCCAGACCTCTAACTGTGTTTACCCCTGTCCAACGCCGGCATCTCTACATCATGACTGTTATAGTCATAGAGTCATAGAAGTTTATAGCATGGAAATAGGCCCTTTGGCCCAACTTGTTCATGCCACCCTTTTTTTTAAATCCCTCAGCTAATCCCAATTGTCCGCATTTGGTCCATTTCCCTCTATACCCATCTTCCCCATGTAACTTGTATTCACCTCTACTATTACTTCTGGCAGCTTCCTCACCCAAAACCTTGAAAAATGTTTCAACAAATCAACCACTAGATCTACCTCATCTTGTTTCGCTCTAATAGGCTGGGACCTAATCACATCACAATCCAGGAACAGACCGGGAAATTCTTCCTGCAAAACCTCAGTTTCAGTAAGTTTAGCTGGCTTACCCAAGGTAAACCAGCTAAACCTTACCTTACCCTTAGCCAAGTTCTTTCCACATTAAAAATTCACGTCTTGAATAGGCAAACGAGGAAATACAGCAGCATTAATAGGACCAGCGAACATGTGAACCTTAAACAAGGGAATGGGTAAATAATTCCCAAAAATACCCTGCCTTCAGCAAATTATTGGAGAAAAACTCAAGTCTCCTGCCAACAATGATGGTATTGCTCCTGTATCATCAAAGAAAACACTTGACCTACCTGTCTCACCAGATAAACATGGGCAACATTTACCCTTAAACAAAACTTCTAGAGCTTTATTCAATCTGATTCACTCTATTGGTGAATAATGGGGAAAGGGCCTGTTTGTTGTGGACTTTACCCACCAGGGCATTATTTTATGAAGTGGGGGAAGAAGGTTGCATGTGATGCTTTGCATTTGCCTAAATGGCGGAAAGATCAGGAGACACATATAGTTTGAAGTTGCATCAAGGAGTGAGCAGAGAACTGTGGACCGGATTCTCCGGCCTCCCAGCCGCATGTTTCTCTTCAGATCTGAAATGTAACTCGCAGGTGGTGGAATCTTCTGGACTCAACACTGTCAATGAGATTTCCCATTGATTTCACTCCACACAGCTGGGCAACCTGCAAAGGGGGCATGCTGTCAGCACAACTGGAAGATCCCACCGGCATGAACGACCAGTGAATTTTTGTCAATATCTACCGTCCTGAGTAGATTGATCCACTGTCTCCATGAGGGTGTTTGGTTGTGAATTGATTTTTCAGGGGAAAAGCTAACAGAAGATATATTTGCAACTGATTACATATTAATCACAGAATGTTGAAAAAAAAACGATATATAAAGAAAAAGAAAAATTGGGAGGGTGATTTTTTTGGGGGAATCCCACATATAGGTCATGTTATGATTACCAGATTAAAATATCTACTCAGAAATTTCTAATCTGTTCTGCCTCAGTTTTTGAGTGTACAGCAGTAGACTTGTAGTCATAGTGAAGAACATAATTTACCAAGGAAACAATTACAGATAATATTCGTGGGAAGAAAACACAGCTTAATCGATATTTGAAACAACCACTAAGATAATTAGCATGTGTGGAATGTAGGTCTGAATACATTTCTTGGAATGTTCATTCAACAATGCAAGAAATTTGCACAGGCTAACTATGGGAATATGTTTCTCTTGATTGCAATTTTAGTGACGGAGTTGCCATGAGCTTGAAATTATGTTCTCTGCTTTTATAGTCACATTTACTTTTTGCTAAGTTTGCTTAACAAAGAAACCAATCTTAAATATTTGTTAATGACTGTCTGCAATGTACAATATGAAGCAAAAATTGCTGAATTAAATGAATGATTTGTTATTTTGAAGGAGAAGTCAACACATGTTGAAGGCTGAATGAGATTAAAGACCTTTACTCTTCTAGCATTGATTACTTTTCTGACTGGGACTCTTGTGTGACCTAACTCTTATTAACGACATTGGGGAAGATGGCCTGTCAAACATTTGTACATTTATAGTTAGTGACAAAATATTTCTGGTAATAACTTGCATCGGCATTTTGTATGAAATATGTCTTTCGATGAATTATAAATCTTTTTCCTCTGTGATTTGAGATAGGTGCAATGAAAAGTTTCCTTGTTCTGAATACTGTTTAAGGACACAGAGAAAATGGATTTGAGCATTCCCCAATTTGTTCCTAGAAAACATGAATAAATATGAAACTGCCCTCCAAACTCACAGCTTTAACTTACACATGAAAAATTGCAGCAGTAATCTCAAAAGTCCAAAGTTTTTGGTTTCAATTAAAAAAGAGAAATCTTGATCTAAAAGAGAGTTTGTAACAGGAAGAAATATATAAACCAAATACCAGATTCATTCCTCTTAATTCTTCATTCATTACTGTGCCAACAAACTGCTGTTCTTCCAGCAGTTTGGTTCATCTTGGCTACTATGTAGGAAGACACCTTCTGAATACACAACTCTGAGGAAAAATAGTATTGTGGATATATTCCTCTTATTTGTTGTGTAAAGTATATACAGGTATTTAAGCAGTGAAGAGATTCACTGCAGACACTCTGTTATACCATCGAAACTGACATGGCAATGGAGATTATTTTAATCATAGGGCTGAATTTTACAGGGCACAGTGGGGACATTCACTGCCACATCTTTCTGCCTGAACCCAAGCTCACCCCCATAATACAACGGGCAGCCTATCTGCCATATTTAAATGAACAATCAAGGCTCTACGATTGCTATAAGCCAATTGACTCTGATAATACACTGTCCATGCCATAAAACATTTGGACTTTTCCCCTCTGATTAAGGGATGGTAAGGAAGAACAGGTCACTCTTTGGGGGCATCCTTTGATGATTGGGGGGAGGGGGGAGGGTGGAGTGCTGTCCTACAAAGGTCAAACCCCACCTTCCTTCCTATCTGCTCCCTCCCCCAAACTTGCACCCACCTCCCCCATGCCCGCGCACCCAAACTACCTGAACCTTCCGGCCCAAGGTCTAGGTTTTACCTGCTGCTCTGCCACCCTGGCAGTAATCTTACCAGCACTGTAGGACTAATGTAGCTGCTAACAGGAACTTTCTCTCCAGTGAGTGGTGGAGGTCTCACTCAGCTCTGGGTAATCTGCCCACAGCACTTTTTGGCTGTAAGACGGGTCAGCATGAGCATACCAGCTCTATGCCAACATTATTTCCCAGAGGCATCATGCCATTCCCACCCTCCGATCACTGCCTCCTCCCCCATCTCTACCACTATTCTGCCCTGAATTACCAAGGCTTCATCAGTTGAAGCTATAGTTATTCAGCACAAATCATAGAATAGAATCATAGAATCCCTACGATACGGAAGGAGACCATTCAGTACATCGAGCCTGCACTGAAAACAATCCTGCCTTTGTCTTGCAACATCACATATTTATTGTGGAAATCCCTCTGAAACCTGGGACAGTTTAGCATGGCCAATCAACCTAACCAGCACATCTTTGGACTGTGGGAGGAAACCAGAGCACGTGGAGGAACCCACACAGATACAGGGAGAACGTGCAAACTCTGCATAGACAGTGACCCAAGTTGGGAATCAAACCCGTAACTCTGGTGCTGCGAGAAAGCAGTGCTAACCACTGTGTCACCATGCCACCCGATATCCTGAAAACATTCAGATCTCTGTGATACTCAGGTTGATGATAAGAAATAATTGGCAACTACATTTATAGTGATAGTGCTGAGATAAAGTGGGGGACGTTCGATCAAAGCACAATAGAACTATGGAATCATAGAAAATTACAGCTAAGAAAGAGGCCTTTTGGCCCTTCTTGTCTGTGCTGAACCATTTTTTGCCTCGTTCCACTGACCTGCACTTGGACCATATCCCTTCATACCCTTCTCATCCATGAACTCGTCCAAGATTTTCTTAAATGTTAAAAGTAACCCCACATTTACCATTTATCCAGCAGCTCATTCTACACTCCCACCACTCTCTGCATGAAGAATCCCTCCCTAATATTTCCTTTAAACTTTTCTCCTTTCACTCTTAATCCATGCCCTCTGGTTTTTTTCTCCTCTAGTCTCAGTGGAAAAATCTTGCTTGCATTCACTCTACCTATACCCATCAAAACCTTATACATCTCTATCAAATCTCCCCTCATTCTTCTACGCTCCAGGGAATAAAGTCCTAACCTATTCAATCTCTCTCTGTAACTCAGCTTCTCAAGTCCTGGCAACATCCTTGTGAACTTTCTCTGCACTCTTTCAATCTTATTAATATCCTTCCTGTAACTAGGTAACCAAAACTGCACACAATACTCTAAATTTGGCATCACCAATGCCTTATACAATCTTACCGTAACACTCCAACTTTTATACTCAATACTCCGATTTATAAAGGTCAATGTACCAAAAGGACTCTTTATGACCCTATTCACCTGTGACGTTACTTTTAGGGAATTCTGTATCTGTATTCCCAGATCCCTCTGTTGAACTGCACTCTTCAGAGTCCTACCATTTACCCTGTACATTTTACTTTGGTTTGTCCTTCCAAAATGCAATACCTCACACTTATCGGCGTTAAATTGTATTTGCCATTTTTCAGCCCATTTTTCTAGTTGGAATCAATGCACCAGAGTGTATTGACTTTATGTAAAAAGGAACAGCCCCATTTTACATCTCCTCCAATTTCCATTTCATTTCTTGATGGATTAAAATAATGAAGTTATTCCAATTTCAGGATGACAAAAGATCCAGTGTACTTCAGTTCTAGTTATTGTATCAGGCCTAGCAGAGTAGAGAGGAGGAAATATTCCTGTGGAAAATGGATGCTCTGCTCTGCGTAAAAAATGGCTATTAATTATTTGTTTTCATTTTGAACTTTATTAATCCTGTTGTTAAACTCCCAGTAAGGTGGCTTAGATGATTGAAGCTGGCTGCATCTGGCAAATGTTATGAGACCACAAACTCCAAGGTGTTTTGTAAAGTCTAGACCGAGCGTCTCCAAACTATGGCCCACAGGCCACATTCAGCCCGCAGTGAGCCACATCTGGATCGGAGTTTGTAGACTGCTGATTTAGACCCTAAGATTTTACATTTGACTTTGGCAGTGGATGAACATAAAAAGTTTCACTCCAGATACAATTCATGGTGACCCACTAGGAAACTTTTATCATTCATAGTTTATTTAAGAACATGGTTAAAATATAATAAGAAAAATTAACATAACTTTTACCAATCACAAGAATAAACTGTGATATAGTATAAACCTTAGCAGCTAGCTAACTGTACTATTCCAAATCAGACAACATCCCACAAACATACACTCCGTTCTGAGCTTAGCATAGAAAGCAAGTATGCTCAACTGATGCTGGATTTTGCAACTTTTTAAAACCTGCTGTGAATTGAACCTTTGAAACTCTGAGGCTTCCCATAATTGGAAACTTGCAACAGCTTCTGGAGAGAGACAGAGACACTACCTCCTTTCATTAGTTTCTAGTTAGCAACTAACACACAGCAGAATTTTCAATTCTAGAAAGAGAGGAAAACAAGAGCCACTGCTTTCTGTCTTACATCTAAAAAGCATCTGAGAAAGATCGAAACCTTGGACTTTTCTGTGGAAAAACAGTCCTGAGACATCTCCTGACCTGTCAATCTTGCTCCACCTAACAATTCCAAAAGTTCATAAAGCCCCAGGATGCTGCTTCAGCCAGATTAAAAATAAACATGATATCATTCATACTGCCTCAGTAACAATGCAGGACACTGATTACAGACATTATGGCAACAATCTTGCAAAGGAAGTGCTTGAAAAGCTTACAAAGAAACATGAGAAAAAGATATTTCTTAAAGGCACAGTCATCACACAAAGGTGTGCCAATTCAACTATTTGGCCTGAAACTTCAGTTGTGACAATCCCCATCAGATTGCCTCTCAACGGATATACCCTCACTGAAATTGGACTGCTCCTATTTCACCTAACTTTCCTCACTCAGGCTAGTTAAGACAGGAGTAAAGCAGAACATCCTCGGCAGCATTAGTGTGGAATAACTGAGGCACAGAGAGGTAGGTCAGTCCCCCTTTGTACAGCAGTAGCTGCCATAAAGAAAATGCTTTCAGGGACAAGGAAGCAGGTAAGTTTTATGGGTTTATGTTGGAGAATGTGTAGAGAAAGAAAACTAGAGTTATGTTTCAGGTTAATGACCTCTCATTGGAATTGGGAAAAATCCATCTCAAATAGGGAATTGGTAAGATATTGAAGTGTTTGATATGGATGAAAATACACTGGTGCTTCGAACGATGGATATTGTGCTGTGTGAAAATGAATGATGTTGAAAGAAGATTTATAAGGTGAAGACAGGGAAGATCTGAGGTACGTACAAAAGAAACTGTGAGGGAAAGAATGTAGTGATCTATAGTACACATTTTCTTCACATATAGAGCTGCCTTATTTTTTGTTATTTTATTGATTCTAACTGACTCAAATGTTTAGGGACCATATCCATGTCTATTAGGTTAGAGTTTGATATCTCTACTGTGTACTCTGAAGCATTGCATCCAGCTGCTGTAAATAGCTTTAGTGTCTAATTTAAAGAGTGTTTTTGCCATTTCTGCTCTGTATCTCTGATTGCAGTTTCTAAGATGGTGAGTGTCTATTTTTGCTGAAAGGGTTTTTCTCACTGACGGTTGTTATATTTCTCATTAGAGATGTATTTATCAGGCAGATGCAATAGTGAGAAACAGAAAGGATTGAAAGATGCTGGAGAAATCGGAATGAATAACTTTCTCCATCTTAGGAACTGCCTCTGTATTTCTATTCCTTCACCACCTTGAACCCTTTATTATGCAGTTTCAGTCTGTTAAGCTGACGTACCTCATAATGAATTTGATTTCTTCATTTAATACAGCTGGCGACCCAGTTATCCAAATAGACACGAACATTCACTGGAATTTAATGAAATTTGAAATTTCGCTCAGTCATACTGCAAAGTTCACAACCTCACCTGATTACTTTTTGCAGATACTAGGGAAAAAAACTATGCTTAAAGATGAGGTTGATTATTAGTTTTGTTGTCTTTAATACAAAGTCCATGATCAGACACCGGAGAAGTGATCCTTTGGAAGGAAATGTTCACTATGTAAATGTATTTTGAATTTAGCTCATTGGTTTTGGGCGTGCCTCACGACATGCCTAGACAGGTCTAGTTTATTTACCAAATGTACTTGTCTGAATGTTGATCTCATGTAAAAGTTGATGCTATGATTTTTAGCCTAACAAACGTAGGCCAGAATTCTCCAACCTCACCCGCGGTTGGAATTACTGGTTCCAGCATTGCGAATGGAGTGCTAAATTCTCCATTCTCACTAGCTGTAGTGGCAGAGATTTGGCAGACTGAAGAATTCCGGTCCTGGTTTCTCATATACCTCACAAAAGTTGATCTATGTTTTCAAGGACGAAAACCCAAAAATTTCAGAACCAGATTATAATCTCTATAATCATATCCAAAACGTCAATTTATTATTCATTCAAACAGTTAGGCATGCCAGAATTCCTCTAGTTCATTCTAGTCAGTTAAGGCAGGAAGAATACTTTGATTTTGACTTTGAAAGCAGAAATGAACAAAGTGGAGAAGTGTGTCAACAGTACATATCCAAACAAGATATAGAGACTAACCTTCAGAGCAAACTCTAAATAAATGAATGTTTAGATCTTGTGTCCTAAATCATTGCCTTCATTCTTCTTGGGGGAGGAGGAAGGCTAAGCCTGGCTAATGCAGACTCAGTGAAATTCCCTGCACCAAGGCTTTTATCAAGGATAGGAGACCTCTGCATGATGTTGTATATTGGCACAGTCTTTCCATTGCCCTCCCTTCCCCAACCAGTTTGAAACTGCAAACTGCATGCTACTTCCTTTCTCAGGGTGTGAAGTTTGGGGGAGACTCTAACAAAAACACAGATAATAAATACAGAGGCCACTTTCCCTATGTAAATTATTTTCAGAGCTGTGTTAGGATTCTCTGAAGGTTAACTTGCAAGTTGACTTAATAGTTCGGAAGGCAAACGCAATGTCAGTATTCATTCTGAGAGGACTAGAATACAAAAGCAGGGGCGTACTGCTGACGCTTTATAAAACTCTGGTCAGACTACATTTGGAATATTGTGGACAATTTTGATGTGCTGGTCATGGAGAGGTTCATAAGAATAATCGCAGGATTAAAAAGGTTGACATGAGGAGCGTTTGAGGAGTCTGGGTCTGTATTTGATGGAGTTTGGAAAGATGGAGGGGGGAGCACATTGAATACAGAAAGGCCTGGATAGAGTGGATATGGATATTCCCATTAGCAGGAGAGACCTGAGATCTGAAGGCATAGCCTCAGTAGAAAGGGACAACCCTTTAGAACTGAGATGAAAAGGGGTTTCTTCAGCCAGAGAGTCGTGACTCTGTGGAATTAATTGCCACAGAAGGAGGTCAGGTCATTGAGCATATTTAAGATGTATATAGATGAGTTCTTGGTTTTTTTTAAAGTTTATTTATCAGTGTTAGAAGTTGGCTTGCATTAACACTGCAAAGAAGCTGCTGTGAAAATCCCCTAATCACCACACACTGAGAGAGAGCTAAGCATGGCCAATGCACCTAAGCAGCATGTCTTTCAGACAGTGGAAGGAAATCAGAGCACCCAGAAGGAATGCATGCAGACACAGGGAAAATGTGCAGACTCCGCACAGATGGTGACCCAAGCTGGGAATCAAACCCAAGTCTCTGGTGCTATGAGACAGCAGTGCTAACCACTAAGCCACCATGTCATTCCTAATTGTAATTGGTTAGGGGGAAAAGGTGGGAGAATGGGGTTGAAACGCTTACCAGCCATGATCGAATGGCAGAGCAGACTTGATAGGCTGAATGACCTAATTCTGCTCCGATATCTTATGGTCTTATGGCTAGGTAAGTCAGCCAGATGTGGTAAAAGTCAACCCCTCAAAACATTACTAATGTAAATGTTGGCCCCTTAATTTTTTTGCCTGAAACATGGGCCCCCAAAATTTACCTTTATACAAATATACATGGTATAGTTCATTACTCTGTACGCAATCCATCGACCCTCTTATAGAACTACTTCCTATATATTACAATTTCTTGGCAGTACCCTTTGTCTACAAAAAATTAGCTTTCACTGAATAAGACAGATGCAATTAGATACTGTACACATTCAGAAATGAAAAACACTTTCAATGCATGGAAACAATAAACAAGAATTAAAGTTCACTCCATCAACATGCAAGAAGACAAATGCCAATAAAAAAAATACAATAGCCATGATGCTTCTCTGATAAGTAATGTGAGGGAAGTGTAACTAGGCAAGACTTGTGTTGCATCTTCTTCCAGATAGGAATGAGTCTTATATTACAACTGACATTTTACACATTATCGTTTCTACATTTGAAAACTTAATTTAGAAAGAAAGGTTTTGCATTTAAATAGAGCCCATTAAATATTTCACAAGCAGTGGACAACTTTTCTTCTGTAACCAAGCACAGCATCTATCTTACGGTGAAGTCCCACTGACCACATGCTCAGATGACTATGCATCTTCAGCTCTTCCTTCAACTGCGCAGTGAGAGTTTTATACATAGCTGAATATTGGATTAAGCAGATAGATCTGCAATTTAACAGTTAACCTCATCTGACAGTGCAGCACTCCCTCAGGACTTGTAAAGTGTCAATATAGATTATGGGCATAAGTAGATCTTGAACCCAGAACTTACTAATTCAATAGCAAGATTTCCAACAGAGCCAGTCTGACACTTAACACAGCTGACACTTAGGTTAGGTTATTATACTTTCTAATCAGCTTTTCACTGCTCACACTTCTGGCACTGCATAATTGAGCATTAATGGGAGTAAAACAAGAGGGTAAATCAGTGTCATAGGATGGATAGTTAGGTCTATGAGCTAAAATAATTAATTAATGGCCCTGTCAATTTCTCTGAGATCTCATTGTCAGTTTAATTATTAGTGTCACAAATAGGCTCACACTAACAATGAAGTTGCTGTGAAAATACCTGAGTTGCCACACTCTGGCGCCTATTCGGGTACATTGCGGGAGAATTTCAGAGACTTGGGTAGAGCAGGGACAAGAATGGATGTTGCAGGTTCCAGGGTTCAAATGCTTTAGTCGGAGTAGAGAAGGAGGTAGAGGGGGGGGAGGAGTGGCATTATTAGTCAAAGACTGTATCACAGTGACAGAGAAGAAGTTTGATGAGGACTTGTCTGTTGAGGTAGTATGGGCTATTAGAAACAGGAAAGGAGAGGTCACCCTGTTGGGAGTCTTTTATAGACCTCCTAAAAGTTCTAGAGAGGTAGAGGAAAGGATTGCAAAGTCAATCCTGGACAGGAGTGAAAGTAATAGGGTAATTGTTATGGGGACTTTAACTTTACTAATATTGATTGGAATAGCTATAGCTCTAGCTCGTTAGAGGGGTCAGTTTTTGTACAAAGTGTGCAGGAAGTTTTTTGACTCAGTGTGTAGATAGGCCAACTAGAGGTGAGGCTACATTGGATTTGGTGCTGGGCAATGAGCCAGACCAGGTGTTAGGCTTGGAAGTTAGTGAACATTTTGGTGATAGTGACCATAATTCAGTTACGTTCACCTTAGTGATGGATAGGGATAGGCATGAAGCTGGGGCAGTAGTTATAGCTGGGGGAAGGGTAATTATGAGGCCATCAGGAGAGAATTAGGGTGCATAGATTGGACTAGGAAACTACAGGGACTGGGAACATCTGGAATGTGGAGCTTATTCAAGGAGCAGCTGCTGCGGGTCCTTGATAAGTAGGTCCCTGTCAGGCAAGGAGGAAATGGTCGAGTAAGAGAACCTTGGTGTACGAAAAAAGTTGATTTGCTGGTTAAAAGAAAAAAGGAGGCTTATGTCAGGATGAGGATTGAAGGCTCGGTTAGTGCAATGGATAGCTATAGATTAGCCAGGAGGGAGCTAAAGAGTGAATTGAGGAGAGCGAAGAGACGACACGAGAAGACTTTGGCTGATAGGATTAGGAGAATCCTAAAGCTTTCTTTAGATATGTTAAGAATAGAAGATTGGTTAGGACAAGATTAGGGCCAGTCATAGACAGCAGTGGGAAGTTGTGTGTGGAGCCTGAGGAGATTGGAGAGGTACTGAATAAATATTTCTCTTCGGTATTCACGCAGGGTGATGTAAATGTAGTTATGGACAACACTGAGGTACAGGGTAGCAAACTGGAAGGTATCGAAGTAGATAGGGAGGATGTGCTAGATATTCTCGAGGGTTTGAAGTTGGATAACTCCCCTGGGCCGGACGGGATTTACCCTAGGATTCTCTGGGAGGCAAGGGAGGAGATTGCAGAGCCTCTGGCTCTGATCTTCAGGTCCTCGTTGGTTACGGGTGTGGTTCCGGAGGACTGGAGGATAGCGAATGTGGTCCCATTGTTTAAGAAGGGGAAGAGAGACCTTCCAGGGAATTATAGGCCATGAGTCTTACTTCTGTTGTGGGCAAGGTATTGGAGAGAATTATTAGGGATAGGATTTATAGTTATTTAGAGAGAAATGAATTGATTGGAGATAGTCAGCATGGTTTTATGAAGGGTAGGTCGTGCTTTACTAACCTCATTGAGTTTTTTGAAAAAGTGACCAAAGAGGTGGATGGGGGTAAGGAGGTTGATGTGGTATATATGGGCTTTAGTAAGGCGTTTGATAAGGTGGCCCATGGAAGACTTCTGCAGAAAATGCAGATGTATGGGATAGAGGGTGATTTAGCTAATTGGGTTAGGAATTGGTTAGCAGATAGAAGACAGAGGGTGGTGGTTGATGGGAGATATTCATCTTGGAGTTCGGTGCCAAGTGGTGTACCTCAGGGGTCTGTTTTGGGGCCCCTGCTGTTTGTAATTTTTATAAATGATCTGGATGAGGGTATTGAAGGATGGATTAGTAAATTTGCAGATGACACTAAAGTCGGTGGAGTGGTAGATAGTGCAGAGGGGTGTTATAGTTTGCAGAGGGACTTGGACAAGTTGCAGAGCTGGGCCGAGAGGTGGCCAATGGAGTTTAATGTGGAAAAGTGTGAGGTAATGCACTATGGCAGAAATAATAAATGTGTAGAGTATAGGGCAAATGGTAGGATTCTTAGCAGTCTAGATGAACAGAGGTATCTTGGTGTGTATGTGCATAGATCCCTGAAAGTAGGCAGTCAAGTCGAGAAGGTTGTTAAGAAGGCATATGGAGTCTTAGCTTTTATTGGTAGGGGGATTGAATTTCGGAGCCGCAACGTCATGTTGCAACTGTACAAACTCTAGTGCGGCCGCACTTGGAGTATTGTGTGCAGTTCTGGTCCCCACATTATAAGAAAGATGTGGAGGCATTGGAGAGGGTACAGAGGAGGTTTACCATGATGTTGCCTGGTATGGAGGGCAGGTCCTATGAAGAGAGGTTGAAGGATTTGAGGTTGTTTTCGTTAGAAAGGAGGCGGCTAAGAGGGGATCTTATTGAAGCATATAAGATGATTAGAGGTTTAGATAGGGTGGCCAGTGATAGCCTTTTTCCTAGGATGGAGAAAGCTAGCACGAGGGGACAAAGCTTTAAATTAAGGGGTATGAGTTATAGGACGGATATCAGAGGTAGGTTCTTTACTCAAAGAGTGATTAGGGAGTGGAATGCCCTGCCTGCAGCTGTTGTAGATGCGCCAAGTTTGGTGGCGTTTAAGAGGTTAGTTGATAAGTATATGGATGAGAAGGGAATGTTTTAGTTAGGAGGGGCATTGCTTTTTATTTTGGTCGGCACAACATCGAAGGCCGAAGGGCCTGTTCTGTGCTGTATTGTTCTATGTTCTATGTTCTATGTACTCAATCTCTCCTCATAAGCTAACCCCCTCATCTCTGGTATCAACCTGGTGAACTTTCTCTGCACTCCCTCCAAGATCAATATATCCTTTCGCAAATAAGGGGACCAAAACTGCACACAGTACTCTAGTTGCGGCCTCACCAGTACCCTGTACAGTTGCAACAAGACCCCTCTGCTTTTATATTCAATCCCCCTCGCTATAGAGGGCAACATTCCATTCGCCTTCTTGATCACCTGCTGCACCTGCAGACTGGGTTTTTGCGATTCGTGCACAAGGACCAGGTCCCTCTGCACAGTAGCATGTTGTAATTTTTCACCATTTAAATAATAGTCCATTTTATTACTATTCCTTCCAAAATGGATAACTTCACAATTGCCAACATTGTATTCCATCTGCCAGGTCCTTGCCCACTCACTCAGCCTATCCAAATCTCTCTGCACATTTTCCACATCTTCCACTCAATTCGCTTTCCCGCTCATTTTCGTGTGATCAACAAACTTTGTTACCCTATGCTCAACCCCCTCCCCCATGTCATCTATGTATATTGTAAACAGTTGAGGCCTCAGCATCGAGTTGAGTGCTTTGTACGTGTGAAAACTTCCCTCTCCGTGTCAGTGGACATGGAGGTCCAATACTGTGATTCTTTGGCCCAATATCTGGTTGCTACCAACCTGGGGTGCCCTTGGAGAAGTTGTTGTGAATAGTGCCTCTGAAGAGAAGTAGGAATGATGAATCCTGTACAGTTAGTTCATCTCTGATGCAAAGAATGTACAGAGATTATGGGGAGGTTCTCTTGAATACTCTGATCAGCTCCTCATGATGATGTTGTGCAGTTGTCTACATGTGATACCCACTGGTAAAGCACCTTTGCGTTCCTGGATTCTACAATAGCACTCTATGGTCATAATGTCAATGTCTTCCTCATGATCTGCCTGATCTGAAGTAGGTAGGAAGGTTCTGGAAACGTCAAGTACAGCAACGTATCACATTTGTGGGTTACACTGAGAGTGTAATGTTCTAGCTTTAATATCATGCATTGCAGCCATGTAGACATAATGTGAAGAGGCTTATTTACGATAGTTATGAGTGGCTGATGATCAGTTTCAACAGTTGTAGGGTAACCATATATGTATTCATGACATTTCTGACAGATGAAGACTAGTGCAAAGAGTTCCTTTTCGGTCTGTGTATAACAAGTCTCAGAAACAGTGAGGCCCTTTGATGCAAAGGCTATTGGTCTGACATTCTGGATACAGGCTGACCAAGCCCATCTGCTGATATAAGTACAGGTGTTTGAACTTCAAAGCATTACAGCACTAGCAGGGCTTGAGAGTTTCTGTTTGAGTCTGTTGAAGACTGTTGTGTGATGCCCCTGACAACACCATTCAACATCCTGATGGAGAAGGAGGTAAAGAAGTTCAGTGGCACCACTGGAACAAGAAACGAACATAGAAATATAGTAAAATATAGGAAATGTGGGAAAGCGTGCTTGTCCATGGGAATGGCCACCTGTCATATAGCCATTGTCTTATCTGGATCAGGTTTCACAGTATTGGCTGTGAGTAAGTGACCCACGTAGGAAACCTGGATGACCCTGAATCCGCATTTCAGAGAGTTAAGTTTCAGCTTTATGATCCTGATTCTGTCGAGGATGAGACAAAGATGTGCATCATGTTCTGGCATAGATCTCAAATCAGAATGTCATCGATGATGATTTGATCTGCAAAGAGTTGCTTCATGCACTGCTGGAAGGCCTGGCCATCAGCGGAGATCCCATAGACCGTACAAAGAAAACAGTATCTGCCCACCAGAGGTATGGATGTAATGAGTTTTGAGAATTCATCATCTAGTGGTTTGCCAGAACCCAATTTCCAATCCAAGATACTAAGCGCCTTTGCATTTGGTATATCTACTTTCACCCGTTCCACCATCTGATAAGGTCTGAGTAGCACCTTGTTTAAGTGCACTGCGTCAATACATATTCTCACCGTACCATCCTTCCTTAGTGCAGCCACCGTTGTTGAAATCCATTCTGTGGCCTTTGCTCTTTGTTCTTTGTATATGGGAGTTGTGACACCCAGTGTTGTCAGCTCATTGACTACTTTCTGCTTCATGGCTGTTGGTACTTTTCTCAGTGCTCAAAATGTTAGTGGTATAAAGTCACCTAGTCTCATGTGGTATGTTACTGGTAGCCAACCAATGGCGTCACAGATGAAGCGGTCTTTGCACTCTATTCGTTTTGGGGCCTGATGTTGAGAGCTTGCAGCTCTGGACCAAGATGGGTTTTCCAGTTCATTCACATGCTGACACTCCTATCCCTGGAGGACTGACTGGTAGAAATATGGTTGGTGGCAAAAGACAGCTGTCGTGGTTTCGAGCTATAGCATTTTGTAAAATAATTCCACTTGCCATAGTTACTGCAGCATTTATCATAAACAAAACACACTGTTCTGTTTGAGAGTGATGGCCTCTGCAGTTGGGGCAACATGTGCCCTATACAGCAAAAAATTTTGTTTCCCATCTTAATTCTTGTTGCTTTTTTCTGTTTGTTTAGCATGCATGCAGATACAAGTGGCTGTTTGCTGCAGCTCTTATGGACAAGATTGCTTTTGGCCCCATGGATTATTCAATCTCTGACATAGTTCATCAGTAAGGGTGACATATGCACATTTCTTCACTCAGATTTTCAAGGTTGAGATATAGGATTATATCCATTTATCTACTCTTTGGTTTGTTGAGTTAAACACATGCCTGTTGAGTATTATATTCTTTACTGGCAGAAAAATGTTTACAAACTTTGTATAATTACCTAAGGAAATGTTTACAAACTTTGTATAATTACCTAAGGGTTTTCTTTCTCTTCCTCCATTTGAAGAAATGATTCAAACTTCTCAGTGGTTTGGTAGCCCAGTAAGTTTAATAAGGTACAAGGTTATATACCTTTTTGCACCATAGTAAATACACTAATCCTTCTCAAACTTTGCCGAACTCTCTGCGATTTTAAGAGACAGACCATGGGATTCAGTAGCTCCATGTTCTAACGGTGCATCATAGATTATTATGCAAATATCTGCAGTATATTCTCTGTGAAACTACTGTTTACTTTAACTACTAAACTTTTACTGTATACTCACGTTTCGTCAGAAAACAATAGCACAGTAAGTAGCTGAACTTACAACTAATTTATTCATTGGTACTAACATATATTACGATTAGATGGTACTGAATGTCAATGTTTTATTAATCACATTGTTAAGGTTTAATAGCAATTACATTGTTAAATAGGTGTTGGGTACTTTTGCAACTATAAATGGGGTTAGCTGGGACACTGTGGTGTGGTGTTGACTGTGAAAGAAGTTAATAAACTCTCTCCAGAAAAGAAGGCTGCTGTGCCTGAGTTTTAACTTAGCCCATCAGCATGGATCCAGTTAAAACCAAAATATGGCATTTCGTGTCCTGAATTAGTTAAATTATTGTGAGTTATTTTTGAATAAGATATAGGCTTTTTTTTAATCAGTGCGTAATTAACAGTAATAACATATGTATGTTGTTACTATCCTCAAAATGTGTAATTCAATCTCTATATATAATTTGCCTCAGGCAATGTTGGATCTCTTGTATATTGTATGTGATTGCTATTGATCATTGGTCAGTTGCATTCATAAATCATCAGACGATGAAACAGTCTGTATCCATGTGTAGCAAGATCTGGATAACATCCTGCTTTGGGTTCATTGTATGGTAAGTAACAGTCATTACACATGAATGACAGGCAATGACCATCTTCAGTAGCACAGAACCTAAAGATGTCCTTAAAATATTCAACGGGACATTTCCAAAGCTAAATCCACGATAATCAACATGTTGGGCATCACTATTAACCAGATATTTAACTGGACCATGGATATAAGAGCTGATCAAAAGCTACAGATTTTGCATTGAGTGACCCATCTCCTAATTACCCAAAGCATTTTCACCAGCTACAGAATACAAATTAGGAATGTGATATAATATTGTGTATTTACCTGGATGGCTGCAGCCCCAACAACATTCAAAAAACTCTGTGTTGTCTGGGATCAAGAAATCTGCCTGATTGAATGAAACATTCGTTCCATCCGTCACTGCAATTGTAATCTGCAATGGGGGCTGGAATTCACGACACTACTGCCAATGAGAATGGAGAATTTGACACTCAGCCAAATCTCCATTCACTGTAGCAGGATTAGAGAATTCCAGCCTGGGTGAGGTTGGAGAATCCAGGCCTAGGACTCTGAACAATCTTGCTTTTGAGTTGCTTTTTCTGCATGCAAAAAATCCTAGTTACAAAAGTTCCCACTAATATTGCATCCTCCATAAAATTCTATTATATAATTTCAATAAATTTATACTTATTTCTTTTTTACTTAATGTGAAACTTGCTTCTCCTGCTGAACAGCAATTTTGTCCAGACATGGAGGTACCTCCAACAAATACAAATGCACACTTGATAAATATTCATGCTAGCTTGGTACTTTCCTGAAATTCCTCTTTACGGAATAGCACAAACACATTCAGTGCTGTAGAAGAAGCAATGCCATTTCATTGGAACATTCACAGCAAAATGTTTCTGACTGATCTTGGTTCTGAGAGGCTGCCTGATGAAATATCAATGGATTTTTCACTTTGATTGGACAAAGGATGGCAACTTTGCTTCAATATTCTCACTAAGGAGATTTGCAGCACTTAGCAGATTGTTCTGTCACCAATCCTAAAACAATGGGTATTACTGACTTTCTATACCCCAAGTTTAAGAAAGACCGTCAAATTTAATGGTCTACTGTTTCTGACTAGGGAGTGTTCAGTAGTTCATTTCTCCGGTTTTTAACTCACACAAAAATATGTCAAAATATTTGCATTCTTACATTTAAACTAAAAGATAGGAAAAATGCGAAATTACTTTCTGGGGCAGGAGTTACCAAATGAGGATGGCTACGGGAATTTGTGTTCAAACCTTTGAGTCTGGACGATTAATACACAGAATCAATATGTCAACCCCAAGGTTTGAGGATTGTCATCCCTGTCGGTAAGAGGGACAGGTGGCAAACCAAAACCTTTTGTCACCATCCAAGTCGAAGGCACTGAGATAAATCAACAACAAATAGGTGTGACATTGTCATTACTATTCCCATTAATTTCATTCAATTTCAGCCAACCAAAGATCTAATGATGTTTGGACTCTTCTGTAAACAAACCCCTTCCCCATTCCAAATAAAAATCAGTTGATTTCAGTTTAGGAAAATGTGGAGATTTCCTGTTTGCAAACTGTTTTTTAAGGAATTTTATAAGCAGGATGTTGACTGGGTCTCAAGGCTTGTTTGTATTTTGCTCCCAACCAGTTCTTCAACATTTCCTGTTGCTTTGCCATCAGAACTTGACTCAGAAAAAGTGTTAATCTCAGCTACAATGATCAATGTTTATTTTCCAAAGTTCTTTTCTGATTCTGTCCATTCAACCTTCAGACTAAAGGTTGCTTATGTGAATTAGTCATGGCTTCATCTTATCTGCATGTGTTATTAATTATAAATTGCTCAGATATAATTTCACTGAGGAAATATAGCTCAGTGCTTGTTTGTGGCAGGGAGCTGGGAAACCCTGATCTACAAGATACAATGCATCTAGAGGTTCTCCAACAACACATCCTAAACTCACGACTTTTACCAACTAAACAACAGTGAGCACATGGGAACACCACCATTTGCAAGCTCCATTCCAAGTCACACAACTTCCAAATTTGCAAATATGTCACTGTTTTTTTCCTCTTTGCTAATTGTGAATCCTGTACCTCCTCACTAGCAGCATTTTGATAATATCTTCTTCACATAGTTGGTTCAACAGTTCAACTCACCAAGATTTCAAGGATAATTAAGGATAGGCAATAAACACCAACTGTAAATGAATAACTTTGAGAAATGAATTGCTGATTAGAATGTAGAATATTTTATCATGAGTGAATAACAATTGAAATGATGCTGCTTGCGAAATATAGTGGAGACTCATTCAAGTGAGGCATACCAATGTTCAGATGATGCCCACCAATGGAATTCAGACCAGAAAAATGCCTAAACATTTGACGAAACCAGCTAATTATAACCAGAAGGGCATCTTCCCCTCCTTCTCTGAATCGCTTTCATTTACACTACCAGTCACTCAACTTAGAACTGACTAGGTCTCTATGTATTCTGCCGCTGTGTCTTAGTCAGAGCACTCCACACATTATGGGAAGTGGGGAGTAGGAGAACCCCACATTCTGCTCTTCAGAATTTGTAATCGTATTAAACATGCAGTTGTCCCTTTTAGCACCTCCATGTAAATTCAGATTATAATAATCAACAATTTGAACCAAAATTACATATTACAATTAGACTTTCAAACAGATACACAGCATCCATTTTGCATTTGTTTTCAGTGTGTGTGCATGTGCATGTGCATGTCTGGGCCGAATGCAAGACATGGCAGCTGTATTTTCTGTGTTTGGGCTTAATAGCTAATATATTTGCTCTTTCTTTAACTCAACAAAACCTTGTTTGATTTCTTATTGCCCATTGCATTAATAGTTAAATGCATTTGGACTTGGGAAAGGCATACATGGTGAAAAAGATACTTTGTTGAAACTCGCCAATGAGGTTGAATAGAGGGGAGCAAGTTCACTCTTTCTTACCTGGTTGTAACAAAAGGGATTTTGTTATTGAAATAATTAAATAAAATTACTATCTTTGTAACATAATACGTCTGAAGCAATGAATTCCCCACAAAAACTTTTAAGTTAATGAGTAGTGACTTACACTGCGTGACTTCAATTCCATGCTTCGCTGACTCATTTGTCTTGATATTACATGCTATTACATATAGTTTCACTGAAGTTAATCATCTTAGCCTCAGGGACATTCGATAATGCCACTGTATTTTCATTAATGAGCATTGGCACTTCTAATTTATTAAAATGGACATTACATATTTCATCTATACTAAATTTTCAATTCCTTTTTTAAATTGTAGTTGCCATCGTTGTTTATTGTGCCTGTGACATCAAACAAAGCTGAGATAATTGAGGCATGGTGTTATCAGTGCCATGCGGCGAGGAATCAGCAGAAATTTGTCACATACTGTTTTATTTATTGGTTCCCTAGGTTGCATTTGGAACCTGTAAAAATTCTGCTCCGCAGCCAGTTCCTGGCTTTTACAGATTACAGATAAACAAACACTGAAAATTGCCTGTTTTTTGTTGTTGCTGCATTGTTTAAAATGTAACTGAAATGTAACATGTAAAATAGATGGTGACCTGTTTTACAGTTTGCTATGATCTTTATTTTACTTCTTCAGCCTTTTAGAAATGATTTATTGTTCAGAATATTGAACCTTCGAAACAAAATTGCAGACACTTGTGCAGCCAAATCAGCTTCTGTGGCCCACTACCGTCCTGTCATTCCAACAATTCAATCCCTGGGAGATTCATATCAACAAAGAGGGAACACTGAGAACTTCCTCAAAAAGAATTCCAGCTTTGTTTCCTTTTGTATGGTGGGTGGGCCTTGTATCCCTGCAAAATAAATACATTTGTGGTCAAGAAGGCATATGGTGTGCTACACTCATTAATTGAGGGATTGAGTTTAGGAGTTGGGAGGTAATGCTGCAACTTTAATAGACCCTTGTCAGACCCCACTTGGAGTACTGTGCGCAGTTCTGGTCACTTCACTAAAGGAAGGAGGTGGAAGCTATTGAGAGGGTGCAGAGGAGATTTACAAGGACGTTGCCTGTATTGGGAGACATACCTTATAAAGATAGGTTGAGGGAGCTGGGACTCTTCTCTCTGGAGAGACAAAGATTGAGAGGCGATCTGATAGAGATTTATAAGATGTTAAGAGGTATAGATAGGGTGGATTCTCGAAGGCTATTTCCCAGGATTGAAATGGTTGCTATGAGAGGACACAGATTTAAGGTGCTGGGGAGCAAGTAGAGGGGAGATAAGGAAAAAGAACAAAGAACAAAACAGCATGGAAAACAGGCCCTTTGGCCCAATGAGTCCGCACCGCCACCTTGATGTTCCCACTTCTACCCATGATCCCTGTCATCCCTGTCTATGTTTATAGATCTATGCATTAGAACCAAATTTGAGACAATTTAGGGAGAATTTGTTCTGCCAATCAGCCCAGAGCACATCTTTGGGATGTGGAAGGAAACCAGAGTACCCAAAGAAAACCCACGCAAGCCCGGGGAGAATGCGCAAACTCCCACAGACACAGGCCCAAATCCATGTACCTGCACAGCACAGCGATAGTCACTGAGCTGTCGTGTTGCCCATCAAATGGTCCAGGTCAAGCTTACACTAACAACGTGAAGCACTAGGATACTCTCGAAAAATCCAAGAGTAGCCCTCTCACGACCCATCGCGTGTATGCCCCTTGTTAGACAAGTCGGACTGAAGTATCTGTAGGATAAAGCAAATACATCAATATCATCGACAATTTACACACTTCCCAGGGAACTCCCAAAGCTCATGATCCCTATTTTAAATCAGTTTTCTATACCCTTCCATTCCCATTCTGTTCATGAGCCCATCTAAGTATTTCTTAAATAACTCCAGAGTGCCTGCCTCCACCACTTGGCAACACGTTCCAAACCCCCACCACCCTCTGTGTGAAAAAACTCCCTCTAGCATCCAAATTATACCTTATCCCCCTCACCCTAAACCCGAGACCCCTCGTGCTATTTGAGTCCATCCTAGGAAAAAGCTTAACCCTGTTTACTCTATCTATACCCCTCATAATCTTGTACACCTTTATCAGATCTCCTCTAAGTCTACGTCTTTCTAAGGAAAACAGCCCCAATTTGCCTAATCTCTCCTCATAACTCAGACCTTCCATATCAGGCAGCATCCTGGTAAACCTCCTCTGCACTCTCTCCAGAATCTCCACGTCCTTCCGGTAGTAAGGCGACCAGAACTGGACGCAGTATTCCAAATGAGGTCTAACCAACGTTTTATACAACTGCAACATTAAAGGCCAACTCTTGTACTCTATACCCCTCCCTATAAAGGCTAACATACCATATGCTTTCTTCACAGGGGTAAGTTTTTCACTCAGAGGGTGGTGAGTGAGTGGAATTGGCTGCCATTGGTGGTGGTTGAGGCGAACTCACTGGGGTCTTTTAAGAGACTTCTGGATGAGTACATGGGGTATAATGGGATTGAGAGTTATAGATAGGCCTAATAGGTATGGATATGATTGGTGCAACTTGTGGGCCGAAGGGTCTGTTTGTGCTGTAGTGTTCTATGTTCTATGTTATGTTCTATAACGCCACTCTTGGTGACCTGAGTTTTGGTTGCATGGGTCAGGTAGGCACTGGAGTTTTGCCAACAGCAGCTCATGTGCCTACCTACTCCAAGCAAATGAGGGTAAAATTGCAGTTTTAAAAGAGCAGATGAGTTAAAAAGAATACAACAAGGTTCAAGGGGTAGACATTAAAAACAATTAGGAAAGCAAAGCAGAACCATAAAATTAAAAAAATCAAGGATTATAGAAATGAATGGTGAAATATTCTATAGAAAATGAAACAACAAAATTAAAAAGTAGGATGTGGATTGGATAACTAATGCAGAAGCTAAACTGTAAAGTAATAATGGTAAAATGTTGAATAGTTGTTTGCCTTCAGTATTTATCAGGGTGGCGAATCAATTAGCTCAGTAGGCTAGTTGGCTGGTGTGTGCTGCAGAATGACACTAACAGTGGAGATTAAGTTCCGATGTCGGCTGTAATAGTTGATGGGGGCATGCCTCTTCACCTTGCTCCACATTGTAAAGTGATGCTCCTCAAGCTGTATATAACTAGTTGCTTTCCCCTAATGGAGAAAGATTTGCCAATGGCCCTTTGTGGACTATAGTTAATTCCAATTATCTATTAGGAAAACTAACAAAATGATTTGAAAATGAGATAAAAAAAGAAAAACGTTTAGACAGAAAATGGGGAGATAATTGATGAACTAATCAAATTTAAGATAAAATCTGAATAGACGCTGTATTACACACATGCACATTCACATGAATGCATTAGAAAAGGAAAGAATGCTAGCTGACCGGCAGATAACTAATGCTATTCCTACACAAAACAAGAAATATAGAGCGAGTCCAGGGAATTATTGACAAATTAGCTTAATGTCAGTAGTAGAAAATATTTTGAAATCTTTACTACAGGTTATAATAGAAAAAATATCCAAAAGATAAACTACTGTAACATGTAGTCAACACATTTTTCAGAACAAATCATTATGCTTGATTAACTTATTGAATTCCTGGAAGAAGTAACAGTAAATGAAATATGAATTTTATTTTTAAAAAGCCTGCAATATTGTACTGTTATAGTAAACATGTGCCTAAGGTCAAGGCACATGGGACAGGCATCTAATGGATAGCAAGCTGGCTACAAAACTAAAACTGGGAAGTAGGGGTTGAAGGTAGCTTAAGTATAATGTTATTGCCATGAGAGGAGGGGCAAAGCATTCTGAAGCAAGAACAGAGGATGCTGGAAAAACTTCAAAGGCTGCCACTTATCAGGAGAGAAATAGTCAATGTTTTGAATCCATGGTCTCCTGAGATAGCAGATCTGTCATGTGAGATGAGGCTAAATCAGTTAGAATTATATTCATTGGAGTTTAGAAGAGTGAGAAGGGATCACATAGAAACATATAAAATTCTAGCAGGATTAGACAGGATAGATTCAGAAAGAATGTTCCTGATGGTGGGTAAGTCCAGAACTTGGGGTCATAGTTTGAGGATAAGAGACAAACCTTTTAGGACTGAGATGAGGAGAAATGTCTTCATCCAGAGCGGTGTATCTATGAAATTCATTAACACAGGAAGTAGTTGAAGCCAGAATATTGTGTGATGTCAAAGAAGAAATTAAATATAGTTCTTGGGGTTAAAGGGATATGGGGGGAGGGGGATCAGGATATTGAATTTGATGATCATAAAATCCCTATTATTATTCAAAAGGAGGCCACTCAGCCCATTGACCACAATCTCACCCAGGCCTCATATATTTATCCTGCTAATTCCCCTGATATTAGGGTCAATTTAGCACGGCCAATTAAGCTAACCCGCACATCTCTAGACAATGGGATGAAACCAAAATACCCAGAGGAAACCCACATTGACAAGGGAAGAATGTGCTAAATCCACAGTGACTGAGGCAGGAATTAACCCAGGCCCCTGGTGCTGTGAGGCAGCAGTGCTAATCGCTGTGCCACTCCATGATCAGCCATGATCAAAATGAATGGCAGAGCAGGCTTGAAGGGTTGAATGGCCTACTTCTGCTTCTATATTTCAATGACTATCAGAGAGAACGGAAAGGATGAAGAGAATATTAGAACTATAGAAATTGTAACAAAAGCTAACAACTTTATGAACAAACAACATATGGCCTGCCGTGAAGGGGGAAAGGATGTTTGCATTGAGGCAATACATAGAACATAGAACATAGATGTGTGAAATGTTTCTAAAAAAAGAATAGAGGACAAAGGTAAAATCTAAACCTGCTGAACTCAACATTGAGTCCTGAGAGCTGCAACATGCCCAATCAGAAGATGAGATGCTTCACTGGAGAATTGCAGCTGGCCGATGACAGAAATGTGGACATGAGAGCAAGATGCTGAGTTAAAATAGCACACAACAGGAAGGTGAAGAACTCTGGCCTAGGATTCCAAGTCTGACAGGGCTGTTGTGAACTCAATGTCTGTGTGTAAATGTTTAGGTACTGATGGCAAAAAAACAAGTTTGAAGCTTAAAACGGAAAGATAGTTTTTATTGAGTTAAAAACCCACTGGGGTAAAGATACCAAAGTTCTTATAAGATAAAGCCCTGTGCTTGTCAAGCTTTCATGATCCACATTTGCATACAAGATTTACAAGATGGTGGCATGGTAGCACAGTGGTTAGCACTGCTAATCACAGTTCCAAGGACCTGTGTTCGATTCCCAGCTTCGGTCACTGTCTGTGTGGACTTTGCACAGTCTCTCCGTGTCTATGTGGATTTCCTTTGGGTGCTCCAGTTTCTACCTACAGTCCAAAGATACGCAGGTTGAATTGATTGACCACGCTAAATTGCCCCTTAGTATCCTGGAATGTGTAGGTTAGAGGGATTAATGGGGTAAAAAGCAGGGTTACGGGATAGAGCCTGGGTGGGATTGTAGTCGGTGCAGACTTGATGGGCTGAATGGCCTTCTTCCATACTGTAGGGATTCTATGATTTTAAATTACACTGAAGGTAGTTACTTTCTTAGCCAAATTGAGGTTCAATGTGAAAAGTAAAGAAATGGAGAGTTCACCATGAGTCTGTGGCTGTGGCAAATTTTTCCCCATGGTGATCTTGAGATTTCAGGAGTTAAAACCCATATAATTGATAAAGGCAATTTCCTTTTGATCCATAATCCATCTCTTTCAGAACCTTTGCAGCTGAGTTTTCTTTCGATGGTAAATTTGCTATCTCTGTGCTGGATTTTCAAACTATATGAGACAGGGTCATAACTTGGAAGAGGAGAAAAGGGAATTTCTACTTCTCCATAGGTAACTTTTCCAGACTGCTCAACTATTTGCCAGTTGCATGCTCTTTAAAATGATTTCAGAAATGATTATTTCAGTCTTATGACTCTCCCTCTCCATTATGATTTCAGAAGGTATTTATTTATTCGATGTCAGAATTGATAGTTGCTCTTGTTTCATGGCCAGGAGGTAAGAAGATTCTGTGTTGTCCCGGGCAATATACCCACTGAATGAGTCATTATCCTTCTTGATGAGATAAGAAAAAGGTGCAGAGCTGATTCCATTCAAATTAGAATTTAAATATTGCCGTTGAGTCTGGGATGCAATTGCCTGGGCTCACTTGCCTCTTTAGCCTCACTAGTGAAGGTTCTTACTGGCAAGGATCACATATGGTCCCCCAACAGAGACCAGGAATGATAGCCACACTGGTAGGTCTAGAGGATATTGAGGCTCTCCAGGAGCTCAGGGACAGTGGGAGGGGTACCCCTGTTACTGCCAGCCTGGATACACAGACAGTGGCCACTGGGCACCAAGGAGTGAGCCCTGAGGAGGGATGGGGCCAACTGTAGGGGCCAGGGCTGCTGCCACTCTTTATGTTGCACGCTCCACAACCAGCGATCGGAGGGGTGTACTGCGTGCTTTGCAACTAGTGATTGGCCAGTCTATGCACAGGGGAATGGAGGGCTTTGGCTGCAGAATCCCACAATAGCAAGAGGAAGATCAGCCCACTGGGGAGTGGGGAAGAGGAGGGAAGGATGGTTCTGGGCAGGGGAGTGTCAAGGGATGTGTGAAGAGGAGCATGTGTTGGGGAAGGGATTGGATCAGGTTGGGGGGGGAAGAATTGGCCACGGAGCCCCACTGTAGCTGGGCAGAGTTGTAGGTATCAACCAGAAAGGCCAGTTATAGCTGAAGGATGTCACTGATAAATCTGTGTTCACAGAACATAGAGAACTGCACATGCACAATAATACCCTCTGCTGTCATCTGCCGACTTTTGGTGAGCTTAGGCCCCACTCCCGCCCCCTGCTGGTGGAAAACAGATCTTCCTTCATTTTTTTAACTGCGTAAAATTCTATTTTTTAACTTGCCCAAAAAAGAACACACAATCCTCTCCCAATTTCATACTTACTTGACTCTTAGAATTTTTTGGGTAAGATCACCTCCTCTGTCTCTGCATTAAACCTGAATGCTATGCCCGGGACATATTGGTAAATCCTTGAAAGTGGCTTTTGAAATTCTGAGGTAACTGGAAATCCCCTAGTTGCCACACTCTGGCACCAGTTCGAGTACACTGAGGGAGAATTGAGCATGTCCAATGCATCCTAACCAGCATGTCTTTTGGACTATGGGAGGAAGCCTGAGCATGGAACATAGAATAGAACATTACAGCGCAGAACAGGCCCTTCGGCCCTCGATGTTGCGCCGACCAATTAAGAAAAAGCAATGACCCTCTAATCTAAACCATTCCCTTGAAGCACCTGAAGGAAACCCAGGCAGACACAGGGAGAACGTGCAGACTCCACAAAGACAGTGACTCAAGCTGGGAACTGAACCCAGGTTCTTGGCTCTGTGAGGCTGCAGTACTAACTCCTGTGCCACCTTACTGTTAATGCTCTAAAATAAATCTGACTTTCCAATGTTTCAAAAAGTTACTTCTGTAACGGTGAAATCAGTGCTCCAGAAATTTTTGGCACAATAGAGAATTTAAGCCATAACTGAGAGTAAAAGAAAGCTTTAAACAGGGCTTTCAAGTGCTTTAAGTAGTAAAGTATGGTGGGATTGGTCGCAGAGCCGACATTGATCCAGTTCAATCTTTATGGTCATTTTTCCACCTGACTACTAGAACACCCCACCACTAACAATTGGAGCTTAGCCAGCAATGTTTAATGCATTTGAAGGCAAGATGACTCCCACCAGAAGAAAAATAGATCAGCTGTTATTTGTTATTTAAGAAGAAATGCAGTTTAACAAGGCCAATAAAAAGCAAATCCAGCACAGGAGCTCATTTCTAAACAGATAGAATTTAAAAGCTGGGAAGGCATGTTTTACCTCATCTTGGCTAGAATATTTAGAGAACTGTTTCCAATTTGATATCCATATTGTGAAAAGGTATTGGAGAAGACACAGAAACAATAACTATCAGGAAAGAACGAGCATTTTTGGACTCTTTCCTCTAGGAAAGAAAAATTGAAGGGTAAGCTGATAGAGTTGTTTAGAGCGACACAGTGGTTAGTGCTGCTACCTCACAGCGCCAGGGGACCCGGTTTCGATTCCTGGCTTGGGTCACTGTTCGTGCGAAGACTGCATGTTCTCCCCATGCCTGAGTGGATTTTCTCTAGGTGCACTGATTTCCTCCCACAGTCCAAAAGATGTGGTGGATAGGTGCATTGGCCAAGCTAAATTCTCCCTCAGTGTACGTTAACAGGTGCTCAGGTTTCGTGACTAGGGGATTTTCACAATAACTTCACTGTTGATGTAAACCTACTTGTGACATTCATATATAAATTTAAAACTTTTACATTAAGCTATTAATAGAATAGACATAAATAAAGTATTTCACTTGTGAGGCAATCAAAAGTAAAGGCTATAAATATAAAATAGGCACTAATAAATCTAATGGGGAATTCGTGGAAAACATCTTTATGCAATGAATGGTAGGAATATGAAAGTATGCTAGCACAAAGAGTGATTAAAACAAATATTTCAAAAATGCAGCTACATAAGCAGATGGAAAAGAAATAGAAGGATATACTCATTGAGTGAAATGAAGGAAGGTGGGAGGAAGTTCGTGTGGAGTACGATGCAGGAATAGACGATTTGGGCCAATTGATCAATAACTGTGCTGTTGACTTGATGCAATTTGATGTAAGACAAATAATAAAAAAGTGAGAAGTTTAATCTCAAAAGTCCAGATGGACACCTTGAGATTTCTAACATCAGCTGAGTTACTGAGGTGTAAACAAGCAGACTGCGATAATAATATCAGGAGACATCCCAGTATTCCTGCAGGAAAAATGCATGTTCAGTTGTCCTTTAAAAAACCAGCCCTTATCATGAGAGATTACATAGCAGCGAGGCCCCAAATTCTGACCAACCACCAACTGTTGCTGCTTCAATTGCGGTGTTGCCAAACATTAATTTTAAATTGACAGATATGATTTCTGTAAGACATTGATATATTTCAATCCAATATGTTATTTCTTTTAAACTCAGATTGACCCTTGAATTTTCATGAAATATATTAAGGAATAAAATGAGATACTTTCCAGGTCTATTTTTATTTTATGATGATATTAATGTTCTGTAAATGGTAACTGAGACAAATAGAAACTAAGCCCCATAATTCACCGAGACGGAAGCTTGAGATAAATAACCTTTCTTTAAAGAATTTGATTATTTGGTTGAATGAAAGCATAGAACCCTTATTACTGAAACTTTCAATGGGATCAAAAGATGACAGGGATGATGTTCCCTCCCCGCTAAGCTGCTCGAATGCCATAGCGAACTGAGAAATGTCAGCAGGTGACCAAGAATGGGAATCGCAACCGGCATCTGGGATCAAGCTGGTCATGACCTTCCCATGCCATTTTTTCCTGATGTAATCAGCTTTGTGTCAGACAACTGCACAAGGTTGATTGCAATATTCAAAACCTTATTTCTATCCATTTAGCGAACCTGAGATGGTATCATCTGGGTGCATTAATGTTTCTGATCCCGCCGGTGGAGGTTCATATCCGTAGGGATTACGTATGATACCCAGCAGTGGGGACCAGGCGTGATGGTCTTGCTGGTTGGGACTGGAGACCATTAAGGCCCCCTGGAAGGTCAGGGGCAATGCTAGCATGGCATCCTAGCAGTGGCAACTAGGTAGTGCTGAGGGGGCAGGGCTGGGGATCAGGGGAATGGGGATGTTGGCAGAGCCAGCGATATCCAGGAGAGCGGGAGGGTGGAAGTGGCAGGGGTCAGTGATTGGAAGGCTAGTAATAAGGCTAGAATGTACTGAGAAATCTGCACGTATACAGTGGCTCCTCAGTAATCTGTTGCCGGCCTCTCTAGTGGGATTAGGCTATCCGATCCCCAATGGGCTAAATTACCTGACATCTCTGTGCTGCACAGAGTACTGCAAATTCATTTCACTAAGCTCGCCTGTTGAGCACTTTGAATTTTTTGGGAAAATCATGTTGACATTTTCTAATTATCATAAGTTTAAGTTTATTTATTAGTGTTACAAGTAGGCTTACACTAACATTGCAATGAAGTTACTGTAAAAATCCCCCAGTCACTACACTCTGGCACCCATTCAGATACACTGAAGGAGAATTTAGCATGCTCAATGCACCTAACTAGCACTGCTTTGGACTGTGGGAGGAAGCCCACACAGTCATGGGAAGAAGATGCAAATTCCACACAGACAATTACCCAAGTCAGGAATCAAACCCAGATCCCTGGCATTGTGAGGCAGCAATGTTAACCACTGTGCCACCGTGCCACCCAATACTGTGTCAAAGAGAAAAGTCTATTATTAGTTGATTTAATTAAGAAAACATTTTCTCATTATTTATTAATTGTTCCTCACTCAAAAGCGACTACATTTTATAATTTTTGCTGTAATACCAACAATGAAGCATGTAAATTCATTTGGCAAAACAGTTATCCAATTAACATATAATCCCCAAGTACATTTTTCTTGGCAATTGTTTCATTGCAATTAGAATAATATTTCCTTAATAATTCCGATATTCTCCCAGCTGGCCTCCCATCTGCTGCTCAAATCCCTTCCATATTTTTGTTTCCGTATTCAACCATTCCAATCTTCCACCTGCATCTTCCATTAACTTGAACCCATCCAAGATTCTGCTACTTAAGTCCAAACCTACATCAAGCCCCATTCAGTCATTGATCTAGTTTAGTTCTTGGCCCACCAACAGCCGAATTTTAAAATGCTTATCCACATCTATCAATCCCTGGAAGCCATTATCCTTCATTATCTCCAGTACTTCAACCTTCGGAGAATTCTGCTTTCATAGAACCATAGAACAGTACAGCACAGTACGGGTTTGAGGATGGGGCCCTCAATGACCCTCAATGTTGTGCCGAGCTTTGTCTAAACGCAAAATCAAATTATCCCACTCCCTATCATTCTTGTGTGCTCCATGTGCCTATCCAATAACCCCTTGAAAGTTTCTAAAGTGTCTGACTCCACTATCATATCAGGCAGTGTATTTCACACTCCAACCACTCTTTGAGTGAAGAATCTATCTCAGACATCCCTCCTGTATCTCCTACCATGAGCCTTATAGTTACGCCCCCTAATATCAGCTACATCCACCTGAGGAAATAGTCTCTACATGTCCACTCTACCTATCACCCTCATCATCTTATAAACTTCTATTAAGTCACTTCTCATCCTCTTCTGCTGGAAAGAGAAAAGCCCCAGCTTCCTCAACCTTTCCTCATAAGACCTACCCACCAAACCAGGCAGCATCCTGGTAAATCTCCTCTGCACTGTCTCTAACGTTTCCACATCCTTCTTATAGTGAGGTGACGGGAACTGATATTTCAAATGTGGTCTCACCAAGACCCAGTATAGTTGCAGCATAACCCCACAGCTCTTAAACTCCAAGCCCCTGTTAATAAATACTAACACACTATAAACCTTCTTCATGGCTCTATCCACTAGAGTGGCAACCTTCAGGGATCTGTGGATATGAACCCCAAGATCTCTCTGTTCCTCCATGTTCCTTAGAACCCTGCCATTGACTCTATAACCTGTATTCAAGTTTGTCCTACCAAAATGAATCACCTCTCACTTATCAAGGTTAAACTCCATCTGCCACTTTTCAGCCCACCTCTTCATCCTATTAATGTCTCTTTGCAGCCTGCAAGAGCCCTCCACCTCATCCACTACTCCACCAGTCTTGGTGTCATCAGTGAATTTACTAACCCATCCTTCAGTCCCCTCTTCCAACTCATTGATAAAAATCACAAATAGCAGAGGACCCAGCACTGATCCCTGTGGTACACTGCTGGTAACTGGCCTTCAGCCTGAAAATTTTCCTTCCACCACCACCTTCTGTCTTCTATGAGACAGGCAGTTATTTATCCAATCGACCAAATTTCCTTCTATCCCACACCTCCTTATCTTCTTCCTGAGTCTACCATAGGGAACTTTATCAAACGCCTTATTAAAATCCATGCATACGACATCAACTGCTCTATCTTCGTCTACACACTTAGTTACCTCCTCAAAGAATTTAATCAAATTTGTGAGGCAGGACTTACCTCTCACGAAACTGTGCTGACTATCTCAGATTAAACTGCATCTTTCCAAATGGTCATAAATTCTATCTCTCAGAACTCTTTCCATTAACTTACTGACCAACGAAGTAAGACTAACTGGCCTATAATTACCAGGGTTATTCCTATTTCTTTCTTGAAGAGAGGAACAACATTTGCCACTCTCCAGTCCTCTGGCACTAACTCTGTGGACAGTGAGGACCCAAAGATCAAAGCTAAAGGCTCCCTTGCCTTCTAAAGTATCCTGCAATGTATCCCATCTGCCCTAAGGGATCTATCGATCCTCAGGTTTTTAAAAGTTGTTAATATGTATTCCTTCAGAGCATCTACCTTCTCCATCCTAACAGCTTGTATCTCACACTCATCCTCAAAGACATGGCCCCTCTCCTTAGTGAACACTAAAGAAAAGCATTCATTCAACGCCTCATCTATCTCTTCTGACTCCATGCACAAGTTTTCACTACTACGCTTGACTGGCCCTAACCTCATCCTGGTCATTCTTTTATTTCTCACATCAGAGTAAAAAGCCTTGGTGTTTTCCTTTATCTGACCCGCCAAGGACTTCTCATGCCCCTTCCTAGCTCTCCTAAGACGTTTCTTTAACTCATTCCTAGCTACCTTGTAACACTCAAGTGACCCAACTGAACCTTGCTTTTTCATCACTACATACTCTTCCTTCTTCCTCTTAGCAAGATATTCAACTCCTTTGTGAACAATGGTTCCCTCACTCGACCATTTCCTCCCTGCCTGCCAGGGACATACCTATCAAGGACACTTAATATTTGTTTCTTGAAAAAGCTCCATTTTTCATTTGTGCCCATACCTGACAGTTTCTGTTCCCATCTTACGTTCCCTAATTCTTGCCTAACTGCATCATGATTACCCAATCATAAACCTTGACCTGCTGTGTGACCCCCATCCCTCTCCATTGCAATAATGAAGGACACCGAATTGTGATCACTATCTCCAAAGTGCTCTTCCACAAACAAATCTAACACTCGGTCCAGTTCATTCTCCAGTACCAAGTCCAGTGTGGCCCACCTCTTGTTGGTTTATTCATATATTGTGTCAGGAAACTCTCCTGCACACACTGTACGAAAAGTGTCCCATCTGAACTATTCGACCTGCAAAGGTTCCAGTCAATATTCAGAGAGTTAAAGTCACCCACGATACCTAGTCTGTGACCTCCACACTTATCCATAACCTGCTTTGCCATTTCCTCCTCCATTTCTCTATTACTATTTGGGGGCATGTAGATAACTCCTAACGACGTGATTGATCCTTTCTATTTCTAATTTCAACCCATATTATCTTAATAAGCAGATCGCCCTCAAAATAACTTTTAGCAACTGTTGGACTATCCTTGATTAATACTGCTACTCCTCCACCTCTTTTACCTCCTTCCCTACTCTTACTGAAACATCTATACCCCAGAACTGCCAACAACCATTCCTGTCCCTATTCTAATCATATCTCCATAATGGCAGCAACATCATAGTCCCAAATATCAATCCATGCTCCAACTTTATTCCAGATGCTCCTTGCATTGAAGTAGATACACTTCAACCCACCACCCTGTCTGCCTGTACACTCTGTGACCTTGATACCTTCCTCAGTACCTCATGACCCTCAGCACTGGCTTTTGGATTACATCTCATTTTTCCACCCTCTGACAAAGTATGCCCTCAAAGAACCGTAGCATATTTTCCCTCCATATTTTCACTGCCATTCTGGTTCAGATACAAATTGTTCTGTTTGTACAGGTACCACCTTCCTCAGAATGTGCTCTTACTATCCAAGTAAATGAAACCCTCTCTACTACATCATCCCTGCAGCCACATGTTAATCTCTACTCTCTCCCTGTTCCTCAACTCACTAGCACGTGACACTGGCAACAAACCAGAGATGACAACATGCTTTATCCTGGCTCTCAATTTCCATCCTAGCTCCCTAAATTCCTGTTTTAAATCCCCATCCCTTCTCCTACCTACATCGTTGGTACCGATGTGTACCGTGATCTGCAACTGATTCCCCCTCCCCCTTAAGGATCTTGAAAACATGGTCTGAGACATCACGGACTCTTGCACCCAGGAGGCAGCACACCATTTGTATGTTTTCTTCAAGTTGGTCTTTGTGCATCCCCAAATTTCTTTCCCCTGCCAAAGACAGGCTGTCTTCGGCTGTCTAACACCGTGCATAACAACTTCACTTTTCTATTTCTTCTCCTTCTTTAAGATGCTTCTTTAAAAATGCCTTGTCATTATTCCTAACATCTCCTCTCTTGACTTAGGATCAATTTTGATTTGATAACTTTGTATGAAATACCTTGGGATGTTTTATTATATGAAAGACTATATATAAATACGTTTTTGTAGCTATTGTTAATGTTTCCCTTTTCCCTTTGGTGAATAATAATACCAGGGCTTGGATTTTTGTGGACATCTATGGAGCCATTTAAAATGGTGGACACGGTGATTCTGTGGTTATTGCTCTCAGTTTTCCCTGGATAAGACTATGAGTAAATAGCCTATACCTTACACTCCTAACCTGCGTGACTCCATTTCTGGAGTAGGTACTTCGCAGGTAGCTAAGTCCCCATCCCTATTTTTGTGGTGCTGACCAGTTTCTCTGTGATTTGTCTTTCACAGACCCTCAAAGAAATAATGAACAAATGTCTGGATTCAAAACATTTCAAAAGGTGAATTCAAAAGTCTTACCCATGCTCCCATGCCTCCTCAATGCCAACCCACACTCCTTGTCCACCCCCATAATACCTTTCAGTCACTATTCCAACTGATTCACAGTGATCAGTTCATTATTAACTATTTGTTATTGATAGTAAATATAAATTGTTTAGAGGAAAATGTAATTGGCCTAATAGTAAGTTCACAGATGACGACAAAAATTAGTGGAGTTGCAGATAGTGAAGAGGATTGTCATAGGGTACAGGCTCTATCCCCATAAGTCCAGCTAGTCTCCCTGACACTAAAGGGCAATTTAGCATGGCCAATCCATGCACATCTTTGGGCTGTGGGAGGAAACTTGAGCACCTGGAGGAAACCTATGCAGACATGGGGAGAGCATGCAGACTCCATACAGACAAGTCACCCGAGGCGGAAATCAAACCTAGGTCTCTGGCCCTGTGAGGCAGCAGTGCTAACTACTGTGCCATTGTGTTACCCATACAGGTGATGTTTTCACCAAACATGAAATACAATAATGAGGACTGAATAAATTCCTAATGTGTAGAAAACTGAATCAGTTGGAAACTGGGGCAGAGAAATGAAAGATGGAGTTTAACACAGTATGAAGTCTCACAACGCCAGGTTAAAGTCCAACAGGTTTATTTGATACTAAATGCCATTAGCTTTCGGAGCGCTGCTAATGACATTCACTACCAAATAAACCTGTTGGATTTTAATCTGGTGTTGTGAGACTTCTTACTGTGTTTACCCCAGTCCAATGCTGATGGGGTTTAATCCAGAGAGGTGTGAGATAAAGCATTTTGGACGATCCAATGCATATAAAAATTATACAGTTATACAGTAGATGATAGAATTCTTAGGAGCATTGATAGGCAGAGAGAACTGGGTGTACATCTCCACTGATCATTGAAAGTGGCAACGCAGGTGGATAAGGAAGTCAAGAAGACATAAGGCTTGCCTTCATCGGTCAAGGTACTGAATATAAAAATTGACAGGTCATACTATAGCTGTACAGAACCTTAGTTAAGCCTCATTTATAGAATATTGTGTACAATTCTGGTCACCACACTACCAGAAGAAGATGAATGCTTTGGAGAGGGTACAGAAGAGGTTTACCAGGACGCTGCCTGGTCTGGAGAGTATTAGCTATGAGGAGCGGTTGCATAAACATGATTTGTTCTCACTGGAATGATAAAGGTTGCGGGGTGACCTAATAGAGGCTTACAAGATTATGAGTGGCATGGACAGTGGATGCTCTTTCCTAAGGTAGAAAAGTTAAGCACTAGGGGACATAGGTTTAAGGTACATGAGGAAAAGTTTACAGGAGATGTGAAGGCAAGTTTTTTTACACACAGGATAGTGAATATCTGAAATACGCTGCCTGTGGAGGTGGTGGGAGCCGGTATGATAGCAATATTTAAAGGGCAACTAGGCGAAGATATGAATAGGATGAGAATGAAGGATAGGGGCTCTAAGTGTACTTGGTTTTAGTTGAGGCAGGCATCGTGATCAGTGCAGGCATGGAGGACTGAAGAGTGTGTCCCTGTGCTGTACTTTTCTTTCTTCTTTGTTTTTTAACACGTGGAGACACAGAAAAGAGACAATACATTCAGTACAACAACTCCGATCCTTCCTTTGGCAGAAGAGATGCCCTAGACAAGCCAGTGGTTTTTAATATTTGAATGCAAGTATCATGCCATCCTTGATCAAACTTTTAAAATGCCAGTCACAGCAGTTAATTCAGCTGGTAAGCATGCAGCTTCCAGTCAAAATCTAGCAGGGCACGAGGTCATTGTGTGCTGGAGAGTGAAAAGCATGCCCAATGTAATTTTCAGGTGGATTTGTAAATGAGAAAGCAGATTACTGACCTGCTTTTAGTGTTTATCTTTTCAAATATGCTGTATCTGATCCGGAAGCACGTATCTGGTTAACTCCCAAGCAACTTCACTGAGTAAGGTGTGGAAGTGTGACTATTTTGAATTTCTTGTGATTTTTGCAAAAAGACTTACAACCCTGAAATCTCATCTTTCTCAAAAGAATGAGGAACATTTCTCACTTGGTCAGGGTAATCTTTCCTTATTATTCACTAGATACCCTTATCTAATTTCTTCTTGAAATGACACAATTAGTAAAAGGATGGTTATCAGTTTTATTTCCTTATTTTTAATAAATCAAAATTACTAATGTTAATGAGGCTTCCTGTAACACAAATAAAGGAAAATAGCAATATCTTACAATTGCATATCATAATTTTAAAATTGCAATTTGCTGCTTTTAGGTGTGAAGATATTAGATATGATAGCAATTTGCTTATTTCAGCAGGCATGATCGGATCTGTAAGATAGTGATGTAATATTTATTGGTTATATCATTAGACAAGGTCTGCTTCAGGAGACATGGGGCGTTCAAAGTCGATGGGAATGGTGGTATGGGCTCAAAATGTAGAGTGGCTGGAAAAGTGAGATTCTCATCGACAAGATTTCTAATTTTGAATGAACGTTGCTGGCAGAGTGATGTGGAACACTCTGATGAAAAGCGGGAACCTACTTTAAATGCAACAGCATGTCATTAGCACGCAATGACTCCAGATATTGAGCTGAATATTCAGCTGGTGCTGGCGTCACATCACCCCTCTGCCATTTACAATAGCTCTGTATAAGCGTGAATGTGACACTGTTACGCCTGAGGGAAATATTGGAAGGGAGCACTCAGGCAGTTAGTACTTCCTAGGGAGGGAGGTCCAATGCACAAGGGGCACTTGGGAACCCAACCAAGTGCACCTTAAGGCGGGGGGGGCGGAAGAAGGGCACTGTCACCACAGTGGTTGGGGGGGAAGGTAGAATTGGGGGGGTGCGGTGTTGGAGTGAGTAGCTCAGAGGCTTTAACTTCCCTTCATATCAGGTCACTCAAGTCACTCACTGAGAAGATGTGCTGACTGCCAAGCTGGCATCCTTCCCCGATTCCTCCATGCGAGGTTTGCCAAGCTTGGCAGCAATGAAATGATAGAGTGGAAGTTCTATGAGTGAAAAGAGTGATTTATTATTTATAATTATATATAGCTGAGACCTCGCAACACTATGCCAACTTTCACCTGCGCCAACTAGTTGCCTATCACTTCTTAAATCTTCCTCACCCTTCCACTATGTCTTCATGCTTTCCCAGGATCTGTAGCTGAGGTTGAGGGGGTCTGCTGACTTCCACACCTAGTTGCCTGAGCTGACCTTGGCAGGTGAACCTGGAGGCCTGGACGTTAAGGGCCCTGGCCTACTTTCAGGCAGCATGGACATTGTAGTGCTGTCCTCATTGGTTTCTGGAGCTGGAGGAGTGTCGCTCACAGGAAGTGGGGATTCAGGCTGGACACTCCTAGGATCTCCTGGGTAGAAGGCTCCGAGCTGTGCACCAGACTATCCTCATCTTTCTGGGTGCCTGACGGGCTGGTTTAAAGTTTATTTATTAGTCACTGAATAGGCTTATATTTAAACTGCAATAACGTTACTGTGAAAAAGTCCCTAGCCTCCACACACCGGCATCTGTTCAGGTACACTGAAGGAGAATTTAGTTTGACACATGCACCTAACCAGTATGTCTTCCAGACTGTGGGAGGAAACTGGAGCAGCCGGAAGAAGCCCACACAGACACTGGGAGAATGTGCATACTCTGCACAGACAGTGATCCAATCTGGCAATTGAACTCAGTTCCCTGGTGCTTTGAAGCAGCAGTACTAACTGCTGGGCCACTGTGCCACCTATAGTCATCCTCCATGCTATAGAAAGGCAGCAGGAATGAGGTCCAGAAACTCTGCCATCCTATGGTGCTGACACTTGTGGATTCCCACCAATGCCTGCACCATGCAGTTGAAGCCTTGTACCATGGAGCTCACACCCTCAAACACAGACGTTATGAGGTGAACCAGAGTACAGACACTTGGAAGAAATGCTTCCAAAGGCACAGAATGTATTCTGAATGGGCCGGGTGGTGGGATGGTGAAGGGGGGTGGGGAGGGTCGGGGGGGGTGGGTGGTACTTCAATGTTAATCTTCAAGCGTAGCTTGTCAGCTCAATATATCTGTCAGATTGGACCTGTGGCAGATGGTGAGACAACCAACATGAGGGAGAAAGATGGGCAAAGAAAGCTACTGTACCTGCTGTCATCAGAGGAGTCCTCCATGTTGAACACCATCTGGAAGAAGCACTGAGGGTGGAAAGGGAAAACAATGTATTCTGGGTAGGGGATTTTAATGTCACCAAGAGTGACTTGGTAGCATCACTACTGACTGAAATGGACAAGTCCTGAAGCACACAGCTGCTAGACTGGACATGTGGCAGAAAACATGTGAAGAAACCAACAAGAGTAAAAACTTATTGGACTTTGCACTAACCAATCTACCTATTACAGATATCTCTGTCCATGACAGTATTGGCAAGAGTGACTGCAGCAAATCCTTACAGAGATAAAGTCCCATCTTCACATCGAGGGCTCTCTTTGCCCTGTTGTGTCACCCTGCCACAAATGCTACATAAGATAGACGCAGATCAAAGGTTTTGATTTGATTTGATTTATTATTGTCACATGCATTAACAGGTAGTGAAAAGTATTCTTTCATGTGCCCTGCATGGACAAACCATACCGATCATAGATAAGGCAATGGGAGATTGCAAAACTTAGGGCCCGATTTTACCAGTCGGAGGCTAAGAGCAGGATCCAGGTGTAAAACAGATCTGAGCCTGGAATCCTCGTTCCAGCGCACTCATGTGCTTTTTGCCAGCTCCGATCCAGTCTGCGTTGTGAGCAGGGCTTAGCGCTGCCAGAACAATCGGCAGCTCTGAACTGTATGCACAGTTAGAAATAAATCTGAAACAGCGCGCCCAGGCGCAAAAGACAAAAACAGGAGAGAGAACGGTGGTGGTGGTGGGGGGGGGGGGAAATGAGCCGCAATTGGACGGTAGGTTGGGGGTGTGCTCTGCTGACGGGAGCCTGCCTCCCATGGGGGTTCCGATCACAGGGTGGGGGGGGGTGGGTACTGTGTCCTGGGAGGTGATTTGATTGGGAGGGGTCTGCTGGGGTGGGGGAGGGGTTTGGGCCTCCCTGGGGGGGTCCAATTGTGGGTTAAGTGTGCACTGCTGAGGAGGGGCCTGCCTCCCAGGGAGGTCCGATCCAGGGGGCAGCCTGCCAGGGGGTCCTGCCTCCCGGGGGGTCTGATTCAGGGGGCGGTCTGCCAGGGGGGCCTGCCTCCTGAGGATGGTCAGACTGCTGGTGGGATGCAGGACTGCCGGGATAGTTAGCGGGGGGTTTGCGAAGGGTGTTTGAGGAGGATGGGCTTCGGAAGCTCCCCTGCAGAATAGGAATCGGCTTCAGATTTTTATTCTGCAGGTTGATAGCAGTGCAGATCCAGGACAGATCCGAAGAAGGTAAAGTGAGATTTGGCGGTAGAGTTGGGTGCACGGTTCATTAAATTGATTTAAATGCACGCTAATGTATTTAAATAGTCAGGCTGCCTGATTGGAGTGTGGACCGAATCCACGTCCAAATCGGGTGGGGTCAGTAAAGTCGCAATCTGCTTGGATTTGGGTGCAGATCGCGTTACAGGCCTGATGCCTGAATTTACCGCGACTTCATGCCTGAAAATGGGTGCGAATTTTTGGTAAAATCAGGCCCGTAGTGTTACAATCATAGCTTGGGTGCAGAGAAAGATCAACTTATTACAAAGTAAGTCCTTTCAGAAGTCTGAGAGCAGCAGGAAAGAAGTTGTTGTTGAGTCCTCAGACTTTTGTATCTTTTTCCTAAAGAAAGAAGGTGGAAGAGAGAATGTCCAGGGTGTGTGGAGTCCTTAATTAGCTGCTTTACTGAGGCAGCGGGAAGTGTAGACAGAGTCAATGGATGGGAGTCTGGTTTGTGTGACCTCTATAGTTCTTTGCAGCCTTAGCCATACCAAGGTATGGCTAAGCAGGAGCCATACCAAGCTGTGATACATCCAGAAAGAATGCTTTCTATGGTGCATCCATAAAAGTTGGTGGAAGTTGTGGCTGACATGCCAAATTTCCTTCATCTTCTGAGAAAGTAGAGCGTTAATGGGCTTTCTTAAGTACTGTGTCGGCATGGAGGGCCCAGGGCAGGTTGTTGCTAATCTGGTCACCTAAAAACTTGAAGCTCTCAACCCTTTTTACTTCGACCTGTTGATGTAGGCAGTGGCATGTTCACCTTTATGCTTCCTAAAGTTGATAATAATCTCTTTTGTTGACATTGAGGGAGAGATTATTGTTGCCATATCAGTTCACTAGATTCTCTATCTCATTCCTGTACTCTGTCTTGTCATTGTTTGAGATCTGATCCACTACTATGGTGTTGTCAGCAAGCTTGAAAATCGAATTGGAGGGGAATTTGGCCACACAGTCATAGATGCATAAGGAATATAGTAGGGGGCTGAGAACACAGCCTTGTGGGGCACTGGTATTGAGGATGATCATGGAGGAGGTGTTGTTGCCTGTCCTTACTGATCGTGGTCTGTGAGTTGGGAAATTCAGGATCTAGTCACACAGGGAGGTGCCGAGGCCCAGGATATGGAGTTTGAACATGAGTTTTGTGGGAATAAGTGTTGAAGGCTGAGCTATAGTCAATAAATAGGAGTCTGACATAGGTGGTCTTGTTATTTGGTGTTCAAGGATTGAGTGCAGGGCCAGGGGAATGGCGTCTGCTGTGGACCTGTTATGTCAATAGGCAAACTGTAATGGATCCAGATAGTCCGGGAGGCTGGAATTGATTCGTACCATGACTAACCTTTTGAAGCACTTCATAATGATGGATGTCAGAGCCACCGGCCTACAGTCATTAAGGCATGCTGCTTGGTTTTTCTTAGGTATGGGATGATGGTCGCTTCTTGAAGCGAAGAGGGACCTCAAATTGTTGTAAGGAGAGGTTGAAGATGTCTGTGAATACCTCCGCCAGCTGATCCATGCAGGATCTAGTGCACGTTCAGGTACCCCATCTGGGCCAATTGCTCTCTGTGGTTTGACTTTCAAGAAAGCTGCTCTGACATCTGCAATGGTGACCCCAGATCCAGGTTCATCCAGGGCTTCCATGGTGGAGACCTGCAGCCCTTCCACATCCAGTTGTGAATAGTATTGAATAATTGAACAAATCACTGGAGGAGGTGGCTCCATAAATATCCCTGTCCTCAATGATAGGGGAATCCAACACAGTGTAAAAGACCAGGCTGAAGCGTTCACAACCATTTTTGGCCAGAAACGTTGAATGGGTGATCCACCTCAGACTCCAGCTAAGGTCTGCACCATCACAACAATTAGTCTTCAGTCAATCCGATTCCTTGCACATGTTATTAAGCAACATACTGGACAGATACAACAAAGACTATGGGCCCAGACAACATAGTAACTTCAGGCTGAAGGTGCATACACCATGTGAACAGAAACAGGCCGTTTAATTCCTCAAAACTGCTCAGCAAACATGGGCTATTCATTCATCTGCTGCAAGAAGTGAACTTCAAACCACAAACAAGTTTAATTCACAACCAAGTGCAATAACTTTGTGCCACTGAAACAGGAAAAACTAGCTACACCCCCAACCAAGCTGTTCCAGTATATCTGCATCATCAGGATCTGTCAGATGCAGTGAAAAATTCCGGTATAGAACATAGAACATAGAACATTACAGCACAGAACAGGCCCTTCGGCCTTCGATGTTCCGCCGACCAATATAAAAAGCAATGCTTTTTATAAAAAAAATATTAAAAAGGTATGTCCTGATCTCAAAAAGTTAGGGAAAAAAAAATCAATCTGGCCAAATACTGCTCCCCAGTCTTTTCTCACTTATCAGCAAAGTGATTGTTCTATCAAGCAGCACTTACTCAGCAATATTCAATCTGGATTTTGTCTGGACCATTTGGGTCCAGTCTTCCCTATAACCTTAATCCAAACATGATCAAAAGAGCAAAAATCAAGAGGTGAAGATGACTGCCCTTGACAGCTTTGGTGGAGTCTTGTAACAAGAAGATCTAACAGAATTGAAGTCAGTGGGAAAGGAGAAATATCAGCACAGGTTATAATCATACCTCTTGGAAAGGAGGTAGCTGTGGTTGGTGGAGTATCAGTCATCTCAATCCCAGAGCAGCACAGTAGGAGTCTCCTAGTGTAGTGTGGTAGGCCCAACCATCTTCAGCGACTTCACTAATGTCCATTCCCTCCAGCAGCAGTGGGCATGCACACTCTACTGGTCTGCACATTTGCAACTCTGAAAGTAAGGAAACAGTCTGTACACATGTGCAGCAAGACCAAGACAATGTTCTTCCTTCAGCTGATAAGTAACATTTCCACCACACTGATGCCAGGCAGAAGCTATGGCCAAAAAAAGGGAGAACCCAACTTAATAAAATCAAAACCATCACCATTAAAGAATGGCCCACTCTCAACATCCTGGAGATCACCATTGGTCAGAGATGTAGCTGGAACATCCATAAAAATACTGTGGCTACAAGAACAGTCATGATATAGAGATACCGACGTTGGACCGGGGCAAACACAATAAGAAGTCTGACAACACCAGGTTAGAGTCCAACAGCTTTATTTGATAGTAATCTCACAAGCTTTTGAAAATGGTGTTCCTTCATCAGGTGTGTGGAAAATTCAGATCAGAGATCAGAGAGATAACCTTCTCTGATCAGAACCTTCCACACACCTGTTTCCAAAAGCTTGTGGGATTACTATCAAATAAACTGGTTGGACTTTAACCTGGTGCTACAAGAACAGGTCAAGTGCTTTGAATTTTGAGATCACCTCATAACTCCCAAAAGATGATTCATCATCGACAAGGCACAAATCAAAATTATAATGGAATACTTCTCACTTGCCGGGATGACTATGGCTCCCAAAACATACAAAAAGCTTGACGCTACCTTAAACACACTCCCTTCTGCACTGACACATAGTGACATCAGTGTCTACTCTCTATATGATGCACTGCAGCAATTCATCCATGCTCCTTCAGCAGCAACCTCCAAACCTGAGCCTCAACTGCCTAAAAAGACAAGGACAGCAGATACCTGGGAACTACCTGTAAGTTCCCCTCCAAGTCCCTCATCATGCTAACTTGGAAATACATCATTCCTTCCCTGTCACTGGGTCAAAGTCCTGCAACCCCCTTCCTGTATCTATACCACATGTACTGCACCCATTTAAATCGACAGCTCACAATCAACTTCTCAAAATCAATTAGGGATGGGCAATAAATGCGATGCCCACATCCCATGAGCAATACAAAAAAAATTGCAATACCCCATGCAGAATGTCTATGAGAAAAAGAGTGAATGTTATTAGGATCTAATGACCTCCATTAACAATGAAGGGGTTAAAGTCATTGAATACAGGAGAGTTCCCCAGGAAGTTGCTGTGAAGTTGTTTCTGTGGAGTTGCTGCACAAACAAGAAATCACAAGGAGGTTGCCATAACAGCCAGGGTCTGAAGGTGTAGGTGTTTGGATGGTGTAGCTATGAGCAATTGACGTCTAGAGGCTGTAACTGGGTAACTATACCCAGTTGACATAAATGAAACAATTAGAACTATTAGCTGTAATTAGGTAACAATGATTTCAGAACAAATATGTTCTTGTGATTAATATATACAAATTACTCATAAAATAAACAAAGGTAATGAGTCACTGAGGAAGTCTGTGTGTCACCTTATGGAGCAGACTTCTCTGCCATCGCTCGAATAAAGGGTTGACTTTAAACTTCAAAGGTTTCATCTGGTCTGTAGGAGAGAGTTTGGTTTAGAATGGCAATGTGTGTTGGCGCAGGCTTGGTGTACTCAAAGACTTGTTCCTGTGCTGTACTATTCTTTGGAAGCAAAGGACAAGTTGGATGGATAACTGCATCATTCCCTAACACCCATTCAATTGCAATCATCTGTAGGTGACCCAGATACACGTGTGAAGGGATTGACAGTTAGCTGAGATGTGAGGCCTGAGACAGTGCAATTACACAGAAAGATCCCAATTTGATCTTTATCAGCTACAAGTTGGAAAGATTGGAATGTATTAGCTCTGCAACAATGGGAATGAATCTGTGTGAAATCTGTGTGGCCAATATACATCTTAAGGTAATGAGTAACAGCACAGAATAAAAATGAGGGAACAGCTAATAAAAGAGCTTCTTGTGTGTTGTCAACAGGAAATGAATGTGTTATGGAGAGATACACATTGTTACATTTCACACAAGATATGTTCAAGCACTAATTGGCTGCTCAGTACTCAGGAGTCCTAGATCTTTGTTAAACTCCAGATGTAGCAAGTAATTAGATTTCTCTCTATCCTGCGTCTATCAAGCAAGAGTGTTAGTCACAGACATTTAATTTCTCTTGTCACTATCAACTGTAATAACAACATACACAGTCAGGTAAATATTTTACCTATTGATATTTGGATAAATGGATCCTTACTTATTTAATTCTACTTTTATTCTGCACTAGGCTTTATGACTTTAACATTTTATGTGACGTTTCTGATCAAAATAAAACAGGCTGCTGTAAGAATGGAACATCCTTTTTATTCCAGATTACTAAAATGGCCCTGTCCTGATGGAGCTCTTATTGCACAATTGTACATAACTTGAAATGTATCATAGAACATAGAACATAGAACATTACAGCACAGAACAGGCCCTTCGGCCTTTGATGTTGTGCCGACCAATATAAAAAGCAATGCCCCTCCAAACTAAACCATTCCCTTCTCTTCCATATACTTATCAACTAACCTCTTAAACGCCACCAAACTTGGCGCATCTACAACTGCTGCAGGCAGGGCATTCCACTCCCGAACCACCCTTTGGGTAAAGAACCTACCTCTGATATCCGTCCTATAACTATCACCCCTTAATTTAAAGCTGTGTCCCCTCGTGCTAGCTTTCTCCATCCTAGGAAAAAGGCTATCACTGTCCACCCTATCTAAACCTCTAATCATCTTATATGCTTCAATAAGATCCCCTCTTAGCCGCCTCCTTTCTAACGAAAACAACCTCAAATCCCTCAACCTCTCTTCATAAGACCTGCCCTCCATACCAGGCAACATCCTGGTAAACCTCCTCTGTACCCTCTCCAATGCCTCCACATCTTTCTTATAATGTGGGGACCAGAACTGCACACAATACTCAAGTGCGGCCGCACTAGAGTTTTGTACAGTTGCAACATGACGTTGCGGCTCCGAAATTCAATCCCTCTACCAACAAAAGCCAAGACTCCATATGCCTTCCTAACAACCTTCTCGACCTGACTGCCTACTTTCAGGGATCTATGCACATACACACCAAGATCCCTCTGTTCATCTAGACTACTAAGAATCCTACCATTTGCCCTATACTCTACACATTTATTATTTCTGCCATAGTGCATTACCTCACACTTTTCCACATTAAACTCCATTTGCCACCTCTCGGCCCAGCTCTGCAACTTGTCCAAGTCCCTCTGCAAACTATAACACCCCTCTTCACTATCTACCACTCCACCGACTTTAGTGTCATCTGCAAATTTACTAATCCATCCTTCAATACCCTCATCCAGATCATTTATAAAAATTACAAACAGCAGGGGCCCCAAAACAGACCCCTGAGGTACACCACTTGTCACCGAACTCCACGATGAATATCTCCCATCAACCACCACCCTCTGTCTTCTATCTGCTAGCCAATTCCTAACCCAATTAGCTAAATCACCCTCTATCCCATACATCTGCATTTTCTGCAGAAGTCTTCCATGGGCCACCTTATCAAACGCCTTACTAAAGTCCATATATACCACATCAACCGCCTTACCCCCATCCACCTCCTTAGTCACTTTTTCAAAAAACTCAATGAGGTTAGTAAGGCACGACCTACCCTTCACAAAACCATGCTGACTATCTCCAATCAATTCATTTCTCTCTAAATAACTATAAATCCTATCCCTAATTATTCTCTCCAATACTTTGCCCACAACAGAAGTAAGACTCACTGGCCTATAATTCCCTGGAAGGTCTCTCTTCCCCTTCTTGAACAATGGGACCACATTCGCTATCCTCCAGTCCTCCGGAACCACACCCGTAACCAACGACGACCTGAAGATCAGAACCAGAGGCTCTGCAATCTCCTCTCTTGCCTCCCAGAGAATCCTAGGGTAAATCCCGTCCGGCCCAGGGGACTTATCCAACTTCAAACCCTCGAGAATATCTAGCACATCCTCCCTATCTACTTCGATACCTTCCAGTTTGCTACCCTGTACCTCAGTGTTCTCCATAACTACATTTACATCACCCTGCGTGAATACCGAAGAGAAATATTTATTCAGTACCTCTCCAATCTCCTCAGGCTCCACGCACAACTTCCCACTGCTGTCTATGACTGGCCCTAATCTTGCCCTAACCAATCTTCTATTCTTAACATATCTAAAGAAAGCTTTAGGATTCTCCTTAATCCTATCAGCCAAAGAATCAGTCTATCTGATATTCATTAACTAGTCATCAAAAGGATAATTTAAATTATAGAATCATAGAATTACAGAGTGCAGAAGAGGTCTTTTGGCCCATCGAGTCTGCACTGACATGTGAGAAACATCTGAATTTCCATATATTCCCATTTAACAGCAATGACCCATAGTCTTGAATGTTATGTCTTGCCAAGTGCTCATCCAGATACATTTTAAAGGATGTGAAGCAACTTGCCTCTACCACCCTCCCAGGCAGCACATTCCAGACCATCGCCATCCTCTGGGTAAAGAGCATTTTCCTCACATCTCCCCCCGAAGCCTCTTGCCCCTCACCTTGAACCTATTTACCTTCCTGACTGACCCTTCAACTGACTCTTTATCTACTTTGTTCACATCCCTCATAATCTTGTACGCAGAACATTAACTTAACTAACTAGCTGCTATTGTGTCATTCTGGATTTATCGAATTGGTGTTATACCTGAAGCATGCACTTTTCATGTAAATAATTTTAAAAAAAAATTAGTGAAAAAAGACTTTTTTGGGGCTAAAAGAAGTATTCATGCTTCATTGAGCTTCAAAAATCTTCCCATCTGCTGCCATTACCCGTGATAGGCCCAACCTGCTGGCTGGATCCATGTGAAAGGTGGATGATCGCCTGCTCCATCTAATTGGTGAGTGGCAGTGAAGTGCCCTTCAGTATCTGCATCTTGAGCAGGGCAGACAAGGACAAAACTACATCTGAAGTTACATAAATAGTGCAGAAAGTCTTATTTATTGTCTGTAATAAAGGCTTGAATACCATTCTGAATAAGAGTTACATTGGACTTGGTGGGAAAATGTCAATTCTGTTTCTTTCTCCACAGTGGACAGTGATTGCCTTTTTCCTAGGATGGAGAAAGCTAGCACGAGGGGACACAGCTTTAAATTAAGGGGTATGAGTTCTAGGACGGATATCAGAGGTAGGTTCTTTACTCAAAGAGTGATTAGGGAGTGGAATGCCCTGCCTGCAGCTGTTGTAGATGCGCAAGTTTGGTGGCGTTTAAGAGGTTAATTGATATGGAAGAGAAGGGAATGGTTTAGTTTGGAGGGGCATTGCTTTTTATTTTGGTCGGCACAACATCGAAGGCCGAAGGGCCTGTTCTGTGCTGTATTGTTCTATACCTAAGACTTCTATACCTAGGTCCTGCCATCCATAATGGGGCCCTGCTTCCCCCTGCCTCAATCTCCATGATCCCTCACCTACTCCCTGCCATGTTCCTCACATTCCAGCTCCCACTCAAGCCCCATACCTGTCACATCTCATCAGCATCTTAAATGTCAACACTGCTGCCTACACTCTTCCAATCTGTGTCATTGCTGGATAAACTCAACCACAACAAGCAGGAGCAAGCACGCCTAATATGGGCAGCATGGTAAATCACAGCACTAGGGTTCAATTTTGACTTCAGTTAATTTGTGTGGAATTTGCACATTCTCCCCGTGAGTGCATGAGTTTCCTCTGGGTGCTCCGATTTCTCCCACAGTCCAAAGAGTATGTGTCTTTATATGCCCTGTTTGTGTTCAGAACTCTTCACTCACCTGACGAAGTGTCAGAGACCTGAAAGCTAAAGGCTGTTGCTACCAAATAAACTGTTGGACTTTAATCTGGTGTTGTGAGACTTCTTATTGAACTTAACTCACAGGGGAGGTCTGCTGCATTCAATGATTTAACCCTTTCACTGCCCATCGAAGCACAGGTCAGGAATATGCTGGAATATTCTTCACTTGTCTGGATGAGTGCAGCCGCCATAATACATAAGAAGCTCATCACCATTCAAGACAAAGCAGCTCATTTGACTGGGATTGCATCCACCAACAAAAACATTAATTCTCTCCACCACCAATGCACAGTGGTAACAGTGTATACTATCTAAAAGTGCACTGTAGCAACTCACTGAGGGTCCTTTGATTGCCCCTTCTAAACCCATAACCTCTACAACCTGGAAGAAAAGAACAGCACATGTATGGGGAACCACCTCCAAGTTCCCCTCCAAGTCACTCACCATCCTGATGAAGAACTATGTTGTCATTCCTTCACTGGGTGAGAATCTAAGAATATCCTTCCTAACACCACATGTACTACACAGGTTCAAAAAAAATGGCTCACCACCATCTTCAAAAGGGCAGTTAGGGATGGACAACAAATGCTAGTTTAGCCAGCAATGTCCACATTCATTGTATGTACATTTTTAGAAAGTATTCTAAAAGATGACTTAGCCAGGCTGATTCCTAGGATGGCAGGTATGTCATATCAGGAGAGATTAAGTTGGTTCAGATTATATTCACTGGAGTTTAGAAGAGTGAGATGGGATCACATAGGAACTAATAACATTCTAACAGGGTTGACCGAGTATATTCGGAAAGAATATTCCCAATGGTGGGGGAATCCAGAACCAGGGGTTGTAGTTTGAGGATAAAAAGTAAACCTTTTAGGATTGAGGCGAGGAGAAATTTTTTCACCCAGACAGTGATGAATGTGTGGAATTCACTACCATGGAAAGTAGTTGAGGCAAAACGTTGTGTGATTTCAAGATGAAATTAGATAGAGCTCTAAGGGCTAAAGGGATCAAGAATATGGCAGGAAGGGGGAAATCAGGGTATTGAATTTGATGAAAAGCTATGATCAAAATGAATGGTGGAGCAGGTTCTAGGGCTGAATGGTCTACTTCTGCATTTAGTTTCTATGTTTCACTGTCATTCAGACAGGGCCATTAAACTTACAAAATGGCAGCTAGTGCCATAAAAAGGATATGTGTTCTCTCTTCCCTGACTTTATTCTGACAGATTTCCACAAGGAATGCTGTGCTGTGTATTTCTCTGAAAGCTGTGATCAGAGGACTCTGGAAGGAATGTGTGGCTGTGTTGAGTCAGGAGAATTTTCAACACAGTGGCAATCTGCTCATCACTTACATCACTGGAAGATCTGGACCAATATGTTCAATATGTTACATAAGAACCTAGTTGTATTCAAACTCTCGATCTCACCGCCTTCCATTCGCTTGCTATCCTATGATCTTGATCACTGACAAAGCAATTTCTTATAACTTTTCTTGTATCCCTCTTTACCCACACTTCACTATTCCTTCAAATCCTCTTCTTCCAAATCCAATCCATGAAAACCTATCCACTGCTTGTTTTGTATTATTCTGCAAAGATCGGTGACCACCAAGTACATTAACGAATGAACAGTTTATTAGGGTAAATAACTATGTACAGAGAGAGATATAAAAGCTTCCGTGATTCCAAACTCCTAACTGGCAAGGAAAACCCACACAGAGCCCAGGATTTGCTTGCACCGGCCCGATTGACTGAACAAATCATATGACCCTCCAAGAGCCTGCCTCTTAAAGGAACATGCCACCACAACATTCCCCCTCAAAGTTCCCGATTAACACATTTCAATAACAATTGAAATATTTATAATATTATATAACAAACGCATCTCGAACATAGTCCTTTACAAGGTAACTCTGTCTGGAAACTTCCTGACCTTTTGGGAGCATTGTAATTCATTAGCCAGTGCCCTGGCAATAGAAGTAACTTTGGTTTGAACTTCCATGATTTGTGAAGGTATGTCAATGTAGATAACTTTTCCAATTCTCACTGGGAAAATACTTGACTCTTCCTTGGTGTAGCTTGCTGCTGCATTACTTCCACTTGGAGCAATATCACTGACTAGGAACAGACTGCCCCACTGGATCTGACTGTGATTCTCTCTTTCTCAAAGACTCCAGGTGTTTCTTTCCCCTTTTGCCTTGGGGAACTATTTCATATGACTCTGGGCCTGTTCTGGCCACCACAGTTCCAGGGATCTAATTTGGACCAGCACCAAAATTCTTTCCATGTACCAAGTCACTCCCTCAAATGCCCTCTCCGTTTTTCTTGAGTTGCGATGCTTCTTCCATGCATTCTGTTTTACCTCCACACACCCCCCCCCCCCCGTCAAATTCAGAAGTACATGATCCAACCTTGTTCTAATGTGTCTGCCCATTAGTAACTCAGTCGGTGTGACACCTGTGGTGACATGTGCTGTTGTTCTGTAAGCGATTGGGAAATGGGTCAGTTAGGTTTGTAGAGAGGCTGATGACTGTTACTTCATGGCAGTTTGGAATGTTTGGATGGCTCTCTCAGCCAGTCCATTTGAAGCAGGGTCATAAGGTGCAGTTCAAATATGATGAGCATTTGGTTCTCATGAAACACTGGAACTCTTTTCTATTGAAAGCAGTCTCGTTATCAGATATTAGTACCTTGGACAACCCTTGGGTCACAATCTCTTGACTGTTGTTGTTGAAGTTGTGGACAGTGCAGAAGGATCTAAGCCACCAACGTGAGGTGGCACGGTAGCACCATGGTTAGCACCGCTGCTTCACAGCTCCAGGGCCCTGGGTTCGATTCCCGGCTCAGGTTGGTGTGGAGTTTGCATATTCTCCTCGTGTCTTCATGGGTTTCCTCCGGGTGCTCCAGTTTCCTCCCACAGTTCAAAGATGTGCAGGGTAGGTTGATTGGCCCTGCAAAGAAATTGCCTCTTAGTGTCCAGGGATGCATAGGTCAGAGGGACTAGTTGGTAAATATGTAGGGATATGGGGTAGGGCCTGGGTGGGATTGTGTTCGGTGCAGACTTGATGGGCCGAAGGGCCTCTTTCTTCACTGTTGGATTCTATGATTCTACGAACCCATTGAGTCTGCACCAACTCTCTGAAAGAGCATCCAATCCAGGTCTACTCCACCCAATCTCCGTAAACCCATGCATTTACCATGGCCAATCCACCTAATCTGCACATCTTTGGAGTGTGGAAGGAAACCAGAGTGCCATGCAGAAATGGTGTCCCTGGCATTGCAATACATCAGTGTCAACCACTGTACCACAGCACTGTCCTTAATTTCATGTATGTCCAACCACTTGGAGTGTGCATCTACTATGAGCAAAACATGGTACCCATGAATGGGTCAGTGAAGCTGACACGTTGTTGCACCCAAGGTTGATCTGATCACTCCCAAGGGTGCATTAGTGCCTCAGATGACAACTTTTGTTGCATTTGAATCTCAATGTCAGTATCTATCTGAGGCCACCACACATAATTATGTGAGTGCATTTTCATCTTTGACAAACTAGGATGGTCACAAGTAACTCTTGTAACAATAACTTTCTAGTGGGAGTGGAAACAACCGCCCTGACTCCCTATAATAATATACCGTTCTCACAACTGAACTTGTCTTTTTCTACCATGTGTTTAACTTGAGATATTCCTGTGTCCAAAACTTGACCTGTCATGCCACCAACACAGGCATTGAGAAAACGTAAGGCAAGAATAATTTCCTGTGACACTGGCTGTGGCAATATACTTTTGGGTAGAGGAAAAAGGATTAAAGCGTACACATTTTAAATGTGTGTATTTGGCTTATATTGAAAAGTATACTCATAGGCTGCCAGCAATACAGCCCAGTGTTGGACTTACACTGAAGCTATGGAAGGAATGGCCTTATGCTCCTTAAATAGGCCCATTAGGAGTTTGTGGTCAGTAACTATGATGAAATGCCCTCGATAAACATACTGATGGAACTTCTTCACACCAAGGATAACCCTTTTTCTTCTCTGGCATGGCCTCAGAATCCATGTAGATATTTGCTTTTAGGCTCTATATCTTGCTTAACTCATTTTGAACACGTCTTGATTATTTTTAAAACATTATGGAAATTTCCATTACTGATTTTGAAGATTTCCAGCCAATTTAATCTAATTTGGTGAAGTTAATCTTAGCTGATCAAACTTGGCTCTTGACCCTCACTACTATTAGAGGCTGGTGAGCTGAATGACACTAATAGCTTTGTTCTTCCTAGAATCCTTACAGCTTCCCCAGTGTATGTTGCTAGTCTGGTTGTATGCTCCTTAACTTCAGGGACTGAACCTGCTTTGTAAATAATGATAGGTTGTTCTCCTATAGCTGTAGTAGAGGCACCCATGTCCATCTCCATTCTGAATGGTTACTGTTTATCTTCAACACAATTGTAAATGGGGCCATGTTGTCCACCTTTATGTTGTTTAACCTATATATTTCAGAATTGTTTTTGGGGTTATTCTCAACACTGTGTATTGGAGTCAGAATTTTTTTTGCTGGCTCCTAATGTGCCCTCTCTAATGGCAGGAATGATATACAGCTTCCCTGAATTTACATTTCTCTTGGCAGTTATCTCCCCAACACTGATGGCATTTTTCATAACTCCTGGTCTGTGGACCAAATTCCCTTTTTCTCTGCATTTTCTTTTTTTTCTGGGCCTCTTTGCTCATTATTTTCTGCACCCTCATCCTTGTTGCCTCGACTACTAGCGACTTCCCACCAAACTTGGTGGACCACACCTGCTTTGCAACTCTATTGCACCCCCCCCCACCCGCTTTAGCATTTTCTATAATTTTGATAACTTCTAATGCCTTCTTTAATGTATTCTCTCTGTCGTTAATTACTTTTGAATAGTAACGTTGTTAACACCACAGGCAAGTCTTCCTCTCAACAAGTCATTGAATGTAGACCCGAACTAGCATTGTTCAATCAGTTGTTTTAGGTTTGCCAAGAATGCAGCTAACATCTCCCCTGGAGTCATTTCATCAAATTACATTTGTATTGCTGCATTATCATCAAGGGCTTTTGGGGCACAACATCTCTTCACTAATTCCACAGCCTTCTTGAAATTTTGACATTAGGGGTGTCTGGGGAAGTCAGATCCTTTCTCAAGTTATAGTTTGGGGCCTCACAGGCTATTAATAGAATTACACATTGCTTCTCTTCCCTCTCTGATAAAAACATTGGAGACATTCAACATTTTGCACCATTGCTCTGTGATAGGGGTGAATGGGTATAGTTTCCCAGAAAGGGACATTTTGACAGTCACAGATTGCTGAATGAGTTTGCTTCAGAAAGGCTTCCACATGAGGTCTGTTGTCCCCATTTCTGCAGCAGTAGAAAGGTACTCTGATTGGTCATTGTTGTCAGATATAGTGGGTGAAATTTTCCCAAAAAAAGTAGTAAGAGTGGAACTTTCCCATCCCACCCATTGCAGGAATTGTAGACGGTATATTCGGTAGACCAGTAAAAGATCTATTGACCTAGGCTGGAGGTTCCTAGTCTTGTGGCGTACAGCCAGGAAATCCTGCCAAATGTATCTGGGCGAGATATTGGTGTGATTCACATGGGACAAACAAGCTGAAAACAGGTTGCAATTTTGCACACTTCATCATTTTATGGGAGGGGATTAGTTTTGCACCAGTTGAGAGAGAGGCAGGGCCTAAACACACCAGCAAGCCCAACTTCCCAGACATCAGGCTCTGTTTGTAAAGGGTGTCCTGATCTCCCAGAGAAATGAAAGACCCCCTCCGTTCTCCTGCATTGCAAGGATTTTCCCCACCCCTTTCGCAAAAATCACCAGCATCAAGGCATTGAAGCCCTCTCAATGGGTCCCCCTTCATGACCCCCTTCACTCTCTCTTTCAAACCTCCCTTTCCAGATCCCCCTTTATGACTGCCACACAGGCCCCACCCAATTCAGTCCCTATCCCTTTGGCATTGACTCTAGCGCACCAGTGCTGCTACCTGGCACATTGTCAAGTGCCACTTGACAGTCACAGTGGTCACTGCGAGGTTGGCACTGCCAGGTGGGTAATTCACTGCCATGACCCCAACATCCAGGGGTTTCAATGGTTTCCAAGCACCCCCTAGACACCTCCCCACCTCCCTCCCCGCCCCCTCCCACTCTGGTGTGTCCATCATACTTGGTGGGGACCTGCAGTGATTCCCATTGGGTTCTCGCTGCACATGATAGTCGAGAATTTTGGTAGCTAGGAGAATCCAGCCTCGAATGGACTAAGTGTATCGAAGTGCTAATTAAATATGCTAATCTAGCTCCTGACTTTATTGGGTGGGAACCAGATTATGTTGGGCATGGAGGCTGGGAAAATTGCGAGGGGCTTTTGCACTGACCTGAACGCACTGAAACCCTCCTTCACGATTGTCTGGCCTACGCTGCTTGAACACGATCCATGTCGGCTGGAAAAATCACAGTCAGTATCTTGCAAAGATGGGCAACCACCAAGTAGATCAGTGAGTGAACAGTGTACAGAGTGATATAAAGGTTAATATACTCCAAGACTCCAGACTCCTAACTGATAAGGAAAACCTATGCTCTGTTCTAGAATTAGCATTCTCCGGCCTGATTGGCTGAACGGGTCGCACAACTGTCCAAGATCACATGTACCACATGTACTCTCTAACTATCAGCAGTTGGGATTTTCACAATAGCATCATGGCAGTGCTAATTTAAGCTACTTGTGACAATAATAAATAAACTTGGACCCATTGTCAAAGATATAGAATTTGGCATCCTTGCCACACAGCCAACCTAGTCCAAGGGAGCCAATCTCATCATACCTGGCATATAACTGACTTATCTTCATTTCAGATGAGCAAATTGTCTGATGAATTTAGTGGTGGTCTAAATTCCTTCCTGAATTGGTGCCTGCAGTCGCTCATTTTAATTGTCATCATTACACCCATTTTATGCCTTAAAACAGATGCAACAATATTGAATTTGTGCTCCAGAATCACCTTAAAATAACTATCAGGGATAGACATAGGGCAACAGTAATTGTCCATGTGCAAAACATTCCTATAATATTCTAAAAGCTTATTCTAAAAAAAATATAGAAATAGGAGTAGGCATTTAGCACCTCAAGCCTTTTAAACCAATTCGACAAATTGTGGATCAGCTGCACCTCAAATCCATTTCTCGCCTTTCAATCCATGCTCTATTATAAACTTAATATGTTCATCCTTCTCACCTGCCGTTCTGATATTTAATTAATTTTCTAATTCCTTATTTCCAGTGTTGTCTCCTTCATTAAGCTCTGCATGTTACGTAAATTATCTCAGCAATCAATAAGCATTGCTCATCTTTTCCTATCACTTACCTCATCAATAATGACAAAACAAGAATTTCATACAATTAGAAATCTGTCTTATTCATGGGGATTTCATGCTATAATTCTGACATGTTGGCTGTTTATATTCATATCTGTATTGTCTGCAATCTTAGACATAGAACAGTAGGTAAGCATTTAATCCCTACAATAGTGGGAGCATATGTTCAGGGATGAGATCTGGCAACCTTAGTGTAAGAGTTTTGTCTCTTTGGGAAATGTTAACTAATAATTATGATTCACGGCTTCAAATTCAGAAAGAAACAGTGAAATAAGTAGCATCAAGTGCAATTTCATATCATATCTCTGATAAGATTGGTAGCTTATCACTAAGTTAAATGGTTTTGTATCAATTATTTTGAGCTGCCAATGAAATTCTGACTCAATGCTGATGAAATAGGTAAAAGCGCCCTCAAATGAATCATCCAGTGATTAAAGGAGTTAATCATATGTATGAGGGAACCTAAGTCTGTATATAAGTTTATCTTTTATTTCACATTGCCTGGAAACAGGCCACATGTTCAGATAGATTTGCAGTCTCAGAAAAGATTTTTAAAAATTAGATTAGAAATTTTAAAAAAAACCTTCCAGACTGTTTAAACCTCAGAACACTGTTGGCAATAAGGTAGGGAGTGTTTGACTATGTTGGCAATAATCAGATCATCCTAGTTCATCTTCTGTTAGCCAGAGTGTAGCAGCAGTTTTAAATCAGGAAATCCCTCTTTACTATGTTTTTGACTTTCACGCTTTCATTTCCAGATAGGATTTGTGAACAGTTGGCAGGTGATCACAGAAAGATCTTAAAACAAAGGATACCCGAGGGAAAAATTTTAAAAAAAGCAGTGAAACTTCCTCAGTAAAATAATTGCTTATATGCTGAAACCATGAAATGCACACTCATTATCAGCATGTTTAAATTCATTAAATAAGCACTTTCACAAAATAAGTGCACATTTTTGGTTTATCCTTTTTTCCCCTTTGTTTTCTGACAAGCTGCCCCAACATCATCTGGCTAAAAATACATTTTACGAAGGACAAGAAGAGATCCCAGAAGGGGCTTGAAACAACCACCTTCAAATGTATTTTGCACTTCGATCTATTGGGAGAAAAAGTCTGATATCCAGAGGATATCCCAGGTGTTTTGTGATGATTTTTAACAATATAAATGTTTAGTAAGAATTAAAATAAACTGGAAGTACCATTAACTAAGACAATAGCTGCACTAACTTCACCCTGTTCCAAACAACCTTTCATTCACTATCTTTAAAGATAATTCTCCATAACATGACATACCCTCTTATAGATTTTAAAAGCTATTTACAAATCCAGTAACAATTACCACTCTGGGGTAGCTATATCTCTGGGGTTTATTTTCATGCTGTCACTATTTTCCCAGAAAATTTAGGTCAAAGTTAAGGTTTGTTCTTCATTGTGTAGTCCAGAGCAAAACAGGTGAAACTGCTCAACCTGTAGTAGGCAAGCCTTGGGCCTAAAGCCTTGATCATTCAGAAGAGAAGAGGTATGCATGAATACTATAATGACCTAGTAACCTATGTGCAAAGGATCAGAGCCGATGTACAGCAACGATTTCAGCCAGAAAGGTGACTGAATATTTAAAATCGTCATCATGATTTCAGGGCAAAAATCAACTGTGAATCCTGTTCTTGATTATTGTTAAAGAACCATGCTGGAAGGCATGTTTATGAATGTTAAAAACATATCCCATTATCAACCTGTGTTGATTTTGAACCTATAATATTCCCACACCACAGAACTAAACATGAGAGCATTAATGAAATGTGTGAGATTCCACTGTTGCTTTGCTATATTATATAGTTATATCCTAATCATGTCGTTTTCATTCATTACCATACTTTTGAGTTGACAAGAGAAACAACAAAATTCTGCCAAAAAAATAAACTACAGAATATGGACAAAGTGTCAGACATAAAACCTTGCAGTATTGATTTGATACATTATATAGCAGGAAAGAGAAAAGGAAAAAATAATAAAACTGAAAAGAAAGCTTTCCATTTTATTAGCAAAGAAAATTATGGATCTAGTCACTTTAGTGAGTATTGTGAATGCCAGCAATACAAGTTAATAAGTCATGTAGCTTTAACTGAATGGCTATGACCTGGAATCAATGAATTATATTCAGCCCATCGAGTCTGCACCTACAACAATCCCACCAATGTCCTATCCCCATAGCCCCACATATTTACTCCATTAATCCCTCTAACTTATGCAACCTGGGACAATAAGGGGCAATTTAAAATGGCCAATGCACCTAACCCTCACAGCTTTGGACTGTGGGAGGAAACCTGAGCACCCAGAGGAAATCCACGCAGACGCAAAGGGAACATTCAAAGTCCACACAAGACAGTGACCAAAGCTGGGAATTGAACCCAGGTCTCCGGAGTGTGAGGCAATAGCGCTAACCACTGTGCCACCGTGCCACCCTATACAATATATGAGGTTTATTTAAACTGGCTTTCACTATTTATACCAACTTGCAATTTGATCATAAACTAATTAGCAGACACATCAGAAATGTCTATTTTCTATAGGGTAAAAGACAATGAGCTTGTCCAGAATCATGTATCCTGTTCATTTCCTTCCTAATATTAGTCCCAATAATTAATCATGATTTTAAACTTTAATCGGCAAGCTATTGTAAACTTAACCCCCTATACACAATATATTCCTGTCACAAAAGCCAGCTCTTCAGATTACACTCTTAATTAATCCTTTAATATTGTCACAGTATCCTACCTCACCCTGTTATCCCTCTTAATCATAGAATCCCTACAGTAAAGAAAAGGTCATTTGGCCCAAAAAGTCTGCACCAAATCTCTGACAAAGTATCGTACCCTGGCCCCTCCCCTGCCCTATCCTCATAACATTACACATTCATCATGGCTAATCCAGTTAACCTAGGCATCTTGGGATACTAAGGGGCAATTTAGCATGGTCAATCCACCTAACCTGGAATGTGAGAGGAAGCCAGAGCACCCCAAGGAAACCCATGCAGACATGGAGAGAATGTGCAAACTTCACACAGATAGTCACCCAAGGCCAGAATCGAATCCATCAGCAGAATCTGAAAATGGATGTGGAATTAAGATCTACAGTGGCTTTAGACAGAACTATAGTTCAACTTGAAATTCAGTGCTGACTATACTGCCACAGAGGGTTCAGTTTTCACCTTTACCATCCGGGTCAGACCTTTCCCATGTAACCGTGCCTAAAGAGTGTCCATCTCTTCACATCCAGAGAATACAAAACTTAACTTTCCATCTTTTGTGATATTTAACATTAGAGACATGACAAATTGCGATATTCTCGGTAAGTAGGGTTTGTAGTCTCTTGCCAAGAATAACCATGGACTAACCATAGAATCATAGGAATCATAAAAAACCCATAGTGCAGAAGGAGGCCATGCAGCCTATCAAGTCTGCACTGTCATTTCCACCCAGGCCCTATTCCCACAACACCACATATTTACCCGGCTAATCCCTCTAACCTACACATCCAGGGACACTAAGGAGCAATTTAGCATGGCCAATGCACCTAACCCACACATCTTTGCACTTGGACTTTGGAAGTTGATGGTTGCCAATGCTCTGTTTGTGAAGAGAGAGTGGGGGATCCAGAGATGGTGGTTCTGGTGGAGAGGATGCGGTGAGCCTGGTTTGAGTGGGAATAATTGGCTATGGTTGAGGAATGAAGGTGAGAAGAAGAGAAAGGAGGGGGATGAAGAGGAAGAAAGAGAGGGAAATATTAAATGGAGCAACAGAGGTTGGAGTGAGGAAAAACAGAAGGGAGGATGGTGAGGAGAGAGAGCAGAGGTGAAATTGAAGGAGAGAAGAGGGTTAAAAGGAAGCAGCAGAGGAGAATGCTGAAAGTGAAAGGTGGAAGAAGGAAATAATTTGGAAGAAAACAACATATTGGGAGCGATTCTTCCAATCCACTGTGCTGCTCAAGCAACGCAACAGGTCGGGAGATATCAATGGGGGCCATTTAGCAGGATTCTCGCTGGATGCCGCAGCCTCAGTGTGCTCCATGGTTAAGATCCACAAAGTAATCAGTTACACACCGGAAATCAGCGCTGAGCTGATTACCATATGGAAATCACAATTTAGCTCTCGTTAGCAAGCCTGATACTGAGGTCTCCAGACTTGCTAGCGTCCGCCATCACTGCCCCCACCCCACCATCAGTGGTTGACTCCAGCAGGATTTATTCCTGCTCCCCACTAATGAGGAACAGACAGCCAGCACACTGGATGGAAGAGAGGTCATTGAGGCCCCCTTGGAGATCAGGGTTAAGAGAGCCCCTTGGGCAGTGCCAGTCTGTCACCCTGGCGCTACCCAATAGATAAACTGCACTGCTCAGGTGTACCTTGGCACTTCCCACTGGGCATTGGCCAGTGTCAAGGCTTCAAGGCCTGATGGGACAGAGTCTAATGGGGGTGATCGGTGAGCCTGGGTGGGTCCCACTGCCACCCTGCACTGGGATCGGTGGCAGAGGGAGGGAGGATGGTGATTGGGAATGGGGTCAGGGTGGGTGGGGTCCGGGATTGGTGATCAGGGGTGGGAGGGGTTGGGCTGCTGGCCAGGGATATTGAGGCTTACTTGGGAAGGTCGATGGGGGACCAGCAATCGGGGGGTATGCTGGAGGTATTGCACAGCCAGCGATGGGGGAGTTGCGGGGCTGGCCAGTAATCGGGAAAACCAACGAATGGGAGGCCCGCAATGTAGGATCATTGCGCATGTGCTGCTCTTAGCTCTGACAGATTGGCATATGTGCAGTGACCTGCTCAGTGCTGCTGGCCTCTCCAGAGGGAATAGGTTCCACTCACAAATTTTTAAGAGGGAATCCTGCTGAGACGCTCTGATGTACAGTGTCAGAGATTCATTCTGGAAATCATACTGAAAAACCAAAGAGATTTACTCCCATTTTCCTGCAAACTGGGGGCTTAGAATTTTTTTTGGGAGAATCCTGGCCATTGTCCTCAAATTGTTGCTCATTGCATGAAAGTGCTTCAAATGCAGCATTGATAAGGAACTTTGCCGCCAGTATTTTAAGCTGGGTACTTCACACTGTCAATGCTAACCCAATGGCGTAGGTCATACAGGTGAATTCTCATATTTTTCAAACAGCCTTTGTCATAGACAGAGCCCAGCACAACAGTTTTCAAAGCATCTCGTAACCCCCTCCAATTTATCATAGATATTCTCAATGGCTTTGGAGAATGTCCAAAACACAAAACTGGATTAAAAATAAAATAAGGTCACCTTGTGCAAAGCCACTGAAGTTACCGAGTATTATATTTGCTAGGGAAAGGTGAGGGAGGGAGGGTGGTGGAGAGGAGTGATGGAGAGAGCATTTGAGCACAAAGAACGTTATAGAATCATAGAAGTTTACAGCATGGAAACAGGCCCTTCAGCCCAACTTGTCCATGCCACCCGTTTTTTTAACCGCAAGCTAATCCCAATTGCCCGTATTTGGCCTGTATCTCTCTATACCCATCCTACCCATGTAACTGTCTAAATGCTTTTTAAAAGACGAAATTGAGCCTGCTCTACTACTACCTCTGGCAGCTTGTTCCTGGCACTCACCACCCTCCATGTGAAAAAATTGCCCTTCTGGGCACTTCTGTATTTCTCCCCTCTCATCTTATATGTATGCCCTCTAGTTTTAGATTCCCTACCTTTTGGAAAAGATGTTGGCTATCTAGCTGATCTGTGCCGCTCATTATCTTATAGGCCTTGATAAGATCACCCCTCGGCCTCCTATATTCCAGAGAGAAAAGTCCCAGCATATCCAGCCTCTCCTCATAACTCAAACCATCAAGTCCCAGTAACATCCTTGTAAACTTGTTAATGCTTATAACTACATTTGCCTACTTCAAAGTTATTAACCTTTAATGTTGAATTATTTCCAATTACCTTACCTTAGTGTGAGGGGGATACAGTGGATGTGAGCGGGAGAGGAAGAAGGCCAAGGGACAGAGGGAGAGGGTGAAGGGGAGAGGGAGAGGTTGTGAAGAGGAGAGGGTTTGAAAGTGAGGGGGAGAGGAGAAGTTGTGAAGGGGAGAGGGAGAGGGTGTAGGTGGAGAAGGTGCGAAGGAGAAAGAGTGTGTGGGGGAGAGGGTGGGTGGGGAAAGGGTGAAGAGGAAAGGGTTTGAGGGTGATGGGGAGAGGGTGTGATGGGGAGAGGGTGTAATGAGGAGAGGGGTAGATGTGAGGGGGATAGGGTTTGAGGATGATAGGGAGAGGGATAGAGTGTGAAGGAGAGAGGGTGAGAGGGAAAAGGTTTGAGGATGAAGAGGAGAGGGAGAGGGAGACGGGGACAGGGTGTGACTGGGAGAGAGAGAGGATGTGAGGGGGATAGGGTTTACGGGTGATAGGGAGAGGGAGAGAGTAGGAGAGAGAGGGTGTGATTGGGGAGTGAGTGTGTGGAGGGGTTGGACAGAATGTCTGTAACACTTGCTCACTCCTAGATTTGGTTCTCACTCATCCTTAGCTGCCATTATCTACTTTTAAACGGGGTGAGTGAGTGATTGAGACAATTACATTGTAATACTCATCTTTTTTTTGTTTTTTGCTCAGAAAGTTGCTTCTTTTCATATTTCAATTTTTAATCATTATGTAATGTTTCTCCAAACTCTATCCTTCTGAAATCTGCTCATTCATCCCTGAATGAAGAAAACATTGAAATGTAGCTCACTCACGTGGAAAGACGGGATAACCCTGATGCAGTAAGAATAATCTCTATCTGCTCCTCCCAGCCAGACATAAAGCAGCAAAACCTCATACACATCCTGTGTAAGATTTGCCATGCTAATAATTCCTTTAAACTTTGACAAAAGGTCATCTGGACTCGAAATGTCAGCTCTTTTCTCCCCTTACAGATGCTGCCAGAGCTGCTGAGATCTTTTGGTTGCTAATAATTCTTTATGTTTTTGGTGCAGCTCCAGGCATCAGAAGAGAAGACCTTGGGTGCAGGTCCTGCTCTACCTCACAGGAGGAAAAGTCAAGACCCTCAGAGGATGCACCATCAAGATGTTCCTCCACCAGAACACTGGCTGATCTATCTGGAATAGGCTCAGGGTCACAATCTGGAAATGGGGTTGCTGCCACAGCCCACAGTTGGCAGGAGCAGTGATAGCTGACATCTCTGACACTTGAGGCATTACTAAAGACCAGTCTCTATAGAGACCCTGCAGATAATCAGCCTCTAGACTCAGCCACAAGAGAATTGTTGGAGCAGAGACTGGTATGGGAGCGTCAGGCAGAGATGCACAGACTGGAGTGAAGACTGGAATAATATCTCCATTTCCTGTCTGTTGTCATGGCTCTGGCTTGTCTGTCGCCATGGAAAAAGTATCAGCTGCTTTGGAGAGCCAGATGCAGCAGAACACAGAGTAGCTGCCATTACTCAGAAAATCACTCCATGGATGCAGTACATCAATGGCTAGCTGAGAGGGGAGCAGGGCATCTTCATCTCCCGCCAGATGCCCTGCTCCTGAAAGATTCAGGGAGGTGCCATGAGGTACCCACAGGGAGGATGAGAAGCCAGGCACCTGGGAGCTTCATCCTAGGATTCTCCAAGTGTGCCCTGCCACTCCCCCGCCCTCTGCCACCATCTCCAGCAGTCAGGCCTGGGAAAGTGTTCCTGCAGAAAGCCTCCACAGGCAAGGCCCTCTAGGCTTTGGGCCACCAGAGGATGCCCACTAAAATCATCACAGTCAACAGAACATAGCAGCTGGCAGGCTGCCTCCACCTCAATAGAGAATGTCAGTGTTGCACCAAGGTATAGGATTAAAAATATATATAAATAAAACGTTGATGGCAAATAGGTGGCACAGGTGGCCAATCAGAGCAAATCTGCTATTTGTTCTGATAGCAATGATATGATTCTCCTGATACACCACTTACTGTATCACACCATCAATAGTGCCATCACTGAGTGTTTCAGCCTTTGCAATGTGGAGCCTAAGCACAATATCAGGCAACCCAGCGGATGTTGCTCAGCTGGAACACCCTCCAGAAGTGCTGTCAGGTCACTGCCAGTCCTGCTGGTGTGTTGACATGAAGTGTGAGGGGGTTGCAAAGTGACTTCAAGGGGAGTTAAGCAGGCTTAGTGAGTAACCAGGAACAAAAGCCTGAGGCTGTGCCCCAAGGAATAGTAAGTCAATGTCTTTCCTAAATGCTGAGATCATGACAAGTGTGGCGCAACTACCAAGTAAGGAGGCGACTGACAAGTTGCAAGAGAGATCAAGTGTAAGAAGTCTAGCAGGCTTGTTGAGATCTCACCTGGAGCACCATGTTCCTTGTTTGTCTCAATACCTAGGGAAGGATTCACCTTGTGCAAAGGGATTGCAACCAAGCTTCACCAGACTTAGTCCAGGGATTGGAGATCATCCCATGAGATGAGATTACTGCAGCTCCCAACCAGATTGATTCCAGAACGGCAGGACTGATAAATGAAAAGAGATTGGATTGACAGGACTGGTACTCACTGGAATTTAGAAGAATGAGAGGGGATCTCATAGAAACATATAAAATCCTGATGGGACTGGACAGGCAAAATGTGGGAAAAATGTTTCCAGTGTTAGAGAATTCCAGAACTAGGAGTCACAATCTAAGAATAAGGGGTAAGCCATTCAGGACTGAGATAAGGAAGAACATCTTCACTCAGAGAGTTATGAACCTGTGGAATTCTCTAGCACAGAAAGTTCTTGGGGCCAGTTTGTTAAATAGCTTCAAGAGAGAGCTGGATGTGGCCCTTATGGCTAAAGGGGGAATGGAGAGAAAGTGGGAGTGGGATACTGAAAGCGTATGGTCAGCCATGATCATATTGAATGGTGGTGCAGGCTTGAAGGGCTGAATGGCCTACTCCTGCATCTATTTTCTAAGTTTCTGAGGCGTAGAAAAAGTCATAGGCAGAAGAAGGATTGGAATGAGGCACTCACTGAATGTTAAAATGGTGGCGTGGGCTTGCAGGGCCGAATGTCCTGTTTCCTGTGCTGCGTTGTTCTTTGTTCTTTCTATGTTTAACCTTGTTGGGATCTTGATGTGATGAGACTATAAGTCAGTGAGCAAACCATGTGGGCTTCACTACTGAGAGGAGCACACAATTCAGCATGGTTTCTGTCCGGTTGCCTCATGATTATTAGAATGTCCCTTCAGTCGGCCAATTGTGCTGACTTTGAACTCCACACAGCTATAAGGGATCTCCTCCCAATTAAAAGATCACAACTGAAAACGTTTTTCAGGAGACCTTTGAAAAATGGAGTGCTGCACATTTCAATCTCACTCCACCACCTTCAATCCTTCCCTTCCACATATGTAACTATTCTTTTCCCTCTCCCCTCTGTTATCCTTGAAACGTTCCCAGTATCTTTGAACCTATACCAATCACCCTTTACATATCTTCTCTGCTCTCTGAAATTTACCCATAAGCATCCTGACCCTAACCCTTCCCATTATCCAGATGTTTTATCTGTTTCCTTAACCATCATTCCCTCACCCCCATAAATCCATCAGCTATCCACCTATTCCCTGGAGCTGCCACCCTATTGTAATCCAATTCACCCCTCTCCCCATGACTATTCCTTCTATTGCCCAGACTCTCAGTTCAACCCCTAGAACTCCAAGGTATATAGAACCAAACCTACCAGTAGGACCATATCTATATCACAATCCCTATCCAGAAACTGCCTCCTTTCATACAGCCACAAACTTCCCAGACCCAACAAATCATGCCCTCAGTTCTATTCCCTGCACCTTTGCTGTCACTTGATGCTGCCCTCCTGGCCTTGGACAGTCAGATTCCCTTTCATGGATGCTCTCCCATCCTACCCAACTGACCCATGCCCTTTCCCCCGGCTCCTGTTCCAATTTTCCCTGTTGACCTTGCACAAAGCTTGCAAGTTTACTATCAAATAAATCGGTTGGATTTAAACCTGGTGTTGTCACGCTTCTTACCGTGTTTACCCCAGTCCAACGCCGGCATCTCTACATCATGACCTTGCATTTCCCATCCAAGATCTTTAACCCTTGCCCAGTCAACTCTATCTTTCCTCCTTTGGTTACCCTCCATGAACCTTGGACAGCCAACACATAAGTTCAATCATGGGCTGCCGAAGAACATTCCTAAATGAGGACAAGGTACTTCCCACTCCAAAGTGCATAAAATCTATGTGTTTCAAAACCTCTCATGTGCAGTCAGGTTTCAGAAGGCTTATTTTTCTTGCTCATTATTGGTAGGATTTGATTGGATTTGATGTGATTTATTATTGTCACATGTATTAACATATAGTGAAAAGTATTGTTTCTCGCACATTGTACAGGCAAAACATACCATTCGTAGAGAAGGAAACACATTAGTGTTACAGTCATAGGTAGGGTGAACAGATTGTGACTGTTAACATAATACCAGCTGGCTGGGATTTCAATGAGCATGCATGAGTTGCTAATAAATGCAAAAGAACTTCATGACCATCAAGGTTGGGAAGAGTGATGTGCCTAAAGTGTTCATCTCTCTTTACATCAAATATTTAACCCACCATGGGGAATCGGATTTTTGGCCTTTGACCTTTCTTCCCGCTCCAGGTGAGCCTGGGAGATTCAGTCCTTGTCTGTAGATATCAATTTTCAGTTCGACTCGCTTCAATCTCTCCAGACTGTGTACCTTCAGTTCAGTCACAGAGGCAGTACTCCAGAATTTCTGAATGCAGACCCACAACAAGGAAAACATCCAGACTATGACAAACAAATTCTCACATGCTGCCAAAAACTTTGGTCTCCAAATCAGTGTCTCCAAGATTGAGATTATGTTGCAGCCAGTGCCAGGCACACATGAGGTTGGACCAGATATGTCAACACCTGTCTCAAGGCGATAGAAAAAATTCTCATTCTTGGTAGACTTTTCTCTGGCGAATCCTCTTTTGGAAAAGATATCTGTGCAAACATTAAAAAGCAAGTTCTGTCTGCAGCCATCGCTATGATTGGGCTTGGAAGCAACATGGTATTAGAGTTTGACTAAAAGTTGCCTTTATTATGATCATAATTCTGACCTGACAAAGGCACCACATCACAGCTCTGCAACATTTCCAACAAAGGTCTTGAAGTGCACCCTGAAAATTTGATGGCGGGACAAAATCACAAACACGGGGGCCTTTCATCAGCCGAACTCAACAACATGGAGAACATGCCCCAGAAAATGCACCTTAAAGGGCAAGTCATGTCTCCCACATGGATGGCTACAGAATCTCCAACCAGGTTTTTGGGAAACTATCTCAAGGCAAATGACATCAAGGAAGTCAGTAAAATGATATAAGGGCACCCTTAAAAAGTCTGCATTGCAGACCACTTCTCTTAGCTCACATGGAGATAAGCACTGAAATTTAGTTCAGCGTGTTTCAAGAATCATGTCCGACATATTCAGAGGAAGATCAGAAGTGGTGCAGCAATGGAAATTCCCTCGAGCATTAACAACGACAACGTGCTTGTTCTGTAGGCTCCAAATCACTCCTACATCTCAGTCACGAGAAGATCCATAAAAAATGACAAAATCACTAACAAATAGCGCTCATAATCAAACAACATGATATCCACCAAGACAATTCACTCTGTCTATTAGGCTAGAGTTTGCTACTATAATAATGCACAAATATTCAAGTCATTGACACAGCAAAATTCTTTTCATCATATTGTCGAAACTAAACTCCTGAGAATATTACTCTCTTTTCAGATATTACTGTCTTTTCAGACATTGTACATCTTTCTTCTTAATGACCTTATTCAAGGCATTTCTTTTAATCATGATAATGCAGCATATTCACAATATTTCAATAGAGGTTGATCGTGATTTTTGTGATATTGAATCATCATTCAGTGCTGCAATTATATCTTTTGCTACTAAAATTAAAGACAAACTAAAGCTTTAGATAATCATTACAATGCATACTTCAGGAATCCAAAATAATATTTTATAGTATTTTATTTTCGATAGTATTTTACAGTGCATTTTGTCATTTAGGATTCGGATAAATTTACAATGAATACTTATGGGAACAAATAATATTAGATTTAGAATATTACACTTTTCACTGAGGCAGGAAATAAACAAAAAGCAAAGTACTAGAAGTGCTGGACATCTGAAATAAAGGCAGAAAATGCTGGAAACACACAGCCAATCTAAATGCATCTATCAAAGGAGGAAGATAGGGTAAACATTCTAAGTTAATGAACCTTTGTCAGAAACTTACCATATTCAGAATACTAAGTATTTTGAACCGTGTGCTGTGCCAACCCATACAAGTTGCAGTCTTCATATTTCAAGCTGAACTGAACATGAAAAAGAAGCTGCTGATTTTTCTGAATATCATTTTCAATCTGTGTACACATATCTATCTATCTATCTATCTATCTATACATATATATATATATATATACACATACATATATATGCATATATATATACATACATATACACATACATATATATATATATATACACACACATATACACATACATACATATATACTATATACACACACTCATATATACATATATATATTATACATATTAGACACCAATTAGGAGCAGGAGTAGACTACTCAGCACCTCAAACCTGTTCTGCCATTCAATAAGATCCTGGTTCATCTGATTGTAACTTTGACCCTACTTCCTGCCTAGCCCTGAAAATCTTTTACCCCTTGTTAATCAAGAATCTATCCAACTCTGCCCTAAAAACATTCAAAAACTCTTTTTTTTGAGGAAGAGACTTTCAGAGACCCACAAAGAGAAATCTCAGTCTTAAACAGTGATCGCTACTTTTAGACCTGCACCATTGGGACAGTGTACACTTGATATGCTGGAGCTGATGTTCTAGTGAGCCACAAAATGAGGGAATGAGAAAGAGTTTTAAACTGAATAGTAGAGGGCAAGGGATCAAATTTGGTAAGATGTGGCAAATCAATGAGAGCAGGTAAGGTAAGAGAATAAGGTACTGATAGGACAGAAAGGGACAGAGAGTACAAATCAAAGATCAAATCAGCAGGTATGGAACTGGCTAATGAGTTAGTTTTAATTTTCCAGAATTTGGGGAAGGTTTCGAAAATATCAAACACAACACTTTTATTCAACAGTAGGGAGACAGAAAGCAGGAATGACAGCCCATTAACCAAACATCTATCATGATAAAATGTCAGAAGCTATGATTAAAGTTGCCATAGCAGGCATTTGGAAAAACTCAAGACAATCAGGCAAAATCAACATGGTTTTGTGAAAGGGATATCTATACACTTTAATGAAAAGGAGAATGTTTTAGACAACGTGAGTGGTGATTGAATTTATTGAGCTTAAATATTAGGGTGGATTCATAGAATCGTAGAAATCCTACATGCAGAGGGAGGTCATTCAGCCCATTGAATATGCATTGTCCCACATTTTTATCAGATTCAGGTCCATAACCTCACTAATCCCCTAACCTACATATCTTGGGACTCTAAGGAGCAATTTAGCATGGTCAATCCAACTATCATGCACATCTTTGGAATGTGGGAAGAAATCAGAGTATCCAGAAGAAACCCACACAAACATGGGGAGAATGTGCAAAATTCACACAGTGACCTACGGCCAGAATTGAATTGGGTCTCTAGCACTGAAGCAGCAGTGCCAACTACTGTGCCACTTGTCGCCCATGTGTGGCTCAATTTTACTGAGAGCAACCCAACACATGAAATGAAGTATAGAGACTTGACCTTGCAGCATTTTGCAATGTCAGTTTTTATTAAAAATCAATCTTGCGACTTCAGCCTAATCCAATCTGAAATGCCCACGCATGTGCCAAAGGAATGCTGCACCGTCGGAGGTATAGTCTTTTAGATGAGATGTTAAAATGAGTTCCTGTCTATTCTACTCTCTCAACCATGGACAGAAGGTTTCATGGCATGGTTTCAATGAAGAGCAGGAGGAGATTCTCCCCGTTGTCCTCTTCAATATATTCCCCTCAACAAAAACAACTCAAAATGGGATTGTCTGTTCATCGCCATCTGCTACTCGTAGGACCTTACTGCATGCAAATTGGCTACTGTGTCTCCTAAATTACAACTATTTTATATAATTCTTTTTCTGTCAGGCACTTTGGGATGACCTGATGTCAGGAAAGGTGCTATGTAAATGCACTGCTTTTTCTCCTTTCGCAGGAAGATCAATGTATGGTCCATGACATTAGCTAGTATCCATGGCAATGAAATCTCTGGATGCTGCTTGAAACGTGTAGCATTATTAAGAATTTGTGATTGTTGGTGGAATATTGTAATAGGACTGAAAAATAATTTCTGTTTTGCATAGCCTTATCATAACACGTAAACAAAAGATGTAAATACATTTACTTCCCAAAGCTTTGCAATCAAATTTAATTTGCCAACATTAGTGCCCATGGAAATACTTAGGGATTGACTGCAGTTGGTGAATCAGCTCTGATCTTTAGTCCTCATTCCAACCTGTTTTACACAAAATTGTTATTTCTTTGTTGCAGAATAAAGAATAATCCACTCTCGTGTTCACAATTCAGTTATGCAATTAGAGGCTGTTCCAGAAGTACATATTAAAATTCTGTTAGAAGTTATCCTTCAAGCTTGCTATTGTAGAATCCCTATAGCATAGAAATGGCTATTAGGTCAATCAAGTCTGCACCAATTCTTTGTCAGCGCGTCCAACCCAGACCCACCCCACCATCCTCTACCTCCCCCTCCCCTGCAACCCCCATGCATCCCTTTAACCTACACATCTTTGGTAACTGAGGGACAAATTAGCATGGCCATTCCTCTGCACATGCAATCTTTGGGCTATGGGAGGAAACTGGAGCACCTGGGGGAAACTCACACAGATACATGGAGAATGTGCAATCTACACAATCACCTGATGCCAGAATTGTCCCTGGCATTGTCCCAGGTGTTAGACTTGGAGGTTGGTGAACATTTTGGTGATAGTGACCACAATTCGGTTACGTTCACCTTAGTGATGGATAGGGATAGGCATGAAGCTGGGGCAGTAGTTATAGCTGGGGGAATGGTAATTATGAGGCCATAAGGAGGGAATTAGGGTGCATAGGTTGGACTAGGAAACTACAGGACTGGGAACATCTGAAGTGTGGAGCTTATTCAAGGACCAGCTACTGCCAGTCCTTGATAAGTATGTCCCTGTCAGTCAAGGAGGAAATGGTCGAGTAAGGGAACCATGGTGTACTAAAAAAGTTAATTCGCTGGTTAAAAGGAAAAAGGAGGCTTATGTCAGGATGAGGCTTGAAGGCTCAGTTAGTGCACTGGATAGCTATAGATTAGCCAGGAGGGAGCTGAAGAGTGAGTTAAGGAGAGCTAAAAGGGGACACGAGAAGACTTTGGCTGATAGGATCATGGAGAATCCTAAAGCTTTCTTTAGATATGTTAAGAATAGAAGATTGGTTAGGGCAAGATTAGGGCCAGTCAGAGGCAGCAGTGGGAAGTTGTGCGTGGAGCCTGAAGAGATTGGAGAGGCACTGAACAAATATTTCTCTTCGGTATTCACGCAGGGAGATGTAAATGTAGTTGTGGAGAACACTGAGGTACAGGGTTGCAAACTGGAAAGTATTGAAGTAGATAGGGAGGATGTGCTAGATATTCTTGAGGTTTTGAAGTTGGATAAGTCCCCTGGGCCGGACGGGATTTACCCTAGGATTCTCTGGGAGGCAAGAGAGGAGATTGCAGAGCCTCTGGCTCTGATCTTCAGGTCGTTGTTGGTTACAGGTGTGGTTCCGGAGGACTGGAGGATAGCGAATGTGGTCCCATTGTTCAAGAAGGGGAAGAGAGACCTTCCAGGGAATTATAGGCCAGTGAGTCTTACTTCTGTTGTGGGCAAAGTATTGGAGAGAATTATTAGGGATAGGATTTATAGTTATTTAGAAAGAAATGAATTGATTGGGGATAGTCAGCATGGTTTTGTGAAGGGTAGGTCGTGCCTTACTAACCTTATTGAGTTTTTGAAAAAGTGACCAAAGAGGTGGATGGGGGTAAGGCGGTTGATGTGGTATATATGGACTTTAGTAAGGCGTTTGATAAGGTGGCCCATGGAAGGCTTCCGCAGAAAATGCAGATGTATGGGATTGAGGTGATTTAGCTAATTGGATTAGGAATTGGCTAGCTGATAGAAGACAGAGGGTGGTGGTTGATGGAAATTATTCATCATGGAGTTCGGTTACAAGTGGTGTACCTCAGGGATCTGTTTTGGGGTCCCTGCTGTTTGTAATTTTTATAAATGATCTGGATGAGGGAATTGAAGGATGGATTAGTAAATTTGCGGATGACACCAAAGTCTGAGGAGTGGTAGATAGTGAAGAGGAGTGTTATAGTTTGCAGAGAGACTTGGACAAGTTGCAGAGCTGGGCCGAGAGGTGGCAAATGGAGTTTAATGTGGAAAAGTGTGAGGTAATTCACTTTGGCAGGAATAACAAATGTGTAGAGTATAGGCTAATGGTAGGACTCTTAATAGTGTTGATGAACAGAGGGATCTTGGTGTATATGTGCATAGATCCCTGAAAGTAGGCAATCAAGTCGATAAGGTTGTTAAGAAGGCATACGGAGTCTGAGCTTTTATTGGTAGGGGGATTGAATTTCGGAGCCGCAACGTCATGTTGCAAGTGTACAAAACTCTAGTGCGGCCGCACTTGGAGTATTGTGTGCAGTTCTGGTCCCCACATTATAAGAAAGATGTGGAGGCATTGGAGAGGGTACAGAGGAGGTTTACCAGGATGTTGCCTGGTATGGAGGGCCGGTCTTATGAAGAGAGGCTGAGGGATTTGAGGTTGTTTTCGTTAGAAAGAAGGCGGCTAAGAGGAGACTTTATTGAAACACATAAGATGATTAGAGGTTTAGATAGGGTGGACAGTGACAGCCTTTTTCCTAGGATGGAGAAAGCTAGCACGAGGGGACATAGCTTTAAATTAAGGAGTGGTAGTTATAGGACGGATGTCAGAGGTAGGTTCTTTACCCAGAGGGTGGTAAGGGTATGGAATGCCCTGCCTGCTGCAGTTGTAGATGCGCCAGGTTAAGTGGCGTTTAAAAGGTTAGTAGATAAGTTTATGGATGAAAAGGGAATGGTTTAGGTTAGAGGGTCATTGCTTTTTCCTAATTGGTCAGCGCAACATCGAAGGCTGAAGGACCTGTTCTGCGCTGTAATGTTCTATGTCTATGTTGTGAGGCAGTAGTGCTAAGCATTGTACCACCATGCCAGCCAAATCTTCTCTGCTACATCTCCCTCCCTACTACTTTCTCACTGCAGCAATTCACAAAGGTGCAAGGATATAAAACTCCACATTTGACAGGCATTTCAGAATCATCAGGATGGAACACTAATTGGATCCTTTACCTTCACCGTGAAATGCAATAATATTTTGCCAATGGAACACTGTTTAATAGCTTGTATAATGTCTTATTTCTGTCATGTCTTTATTGACTAGTGGGTGAACTAATATCTTATTTAGAAGATCAATTCTGAAACATCCTTCTGTCATTTTGAAATGCACTAATTTTTAGAATATTAAAATTTGCTTTCCATAATATTATATAATATCACCTCAGGAGTATATCCACTTGGATTATTATTACTTCCATCACTGCAGATGGGCAAAGATAATGCTTTCACTTGTTTGTCCATAAACAATTCACCTGAAAAACTAATGGATGCATTTTAACAAAACTCCTGGGTGTGGCTCAAGGATGAACTGGTTAGTTTTTGACAAAGATGCAGATCCAGATTTGGGTCTTGGAATGCTTTAAGAGATCTGTGAATACTGAGAGATAGAATGAATTTTTTAAGAGTGTTGTGGGTTTTTTATTTGGAATGCTGCTGTTTTAGAATCTTGCAGATTGCCTCAACTGCTGTGATGCAATTTCTCATGGCTGTCAAAATGTAAGCAGAGATTTCAGAACAGGTTGTTGGATGTGTATTAACCTGAAGTGAGATAGAAGCTCTTGATAAAATTGTTTCTTTTTTTAGCTTTGTGGTTACAGAATGTCAACCAGGCCAGGAAATGTCTCAAGTAAGGACTGCATATTTGTAATACCATTGAGTTAACAGAGTGTAGCGAAGTCCATTCTTCACTCACATTTCATTGTATCCATTAAAATATTGAGTCACACACATTAACATAATGACTGCTAAATAATTTGTCCTCAATTTTGACACTGGTATGTGATTTTAAGAAGAAAAGATGCATCACAGGGAAATAGCTTCTCAGGCTGATTTTTCAGTAAAATTTTTTATGTATTCATACAACACTCATATGAAATATTAGACCATGTCCTGGAGATTTGAAGATACAAATGCCAAATTGTGGCTTCTATATTCTATGTTTCTATGAGGCGCTGTTCCCACAGTTTGCAGAAAATGCTGAAGGCTCTCAGCAGGTCTAACAGCATTCATGAAGAAAGAATAAGGATCATCCTGACTTGAAACATTGACTCTATTCTCTCCCCACAGATGCTGTCAGACATGCTGCAATTCTCCAGCACTTCTTTTTGTTTCAGATTCTAGCGTCCGCAGCATTTTGCTTTCATTTTTTTCCTGCAGTTTGCACTGGGCTTTACAGCAGTCTAAGAACAGAAATGCCAGCATGACAGTAAGATGCTGAGTTGGAATGGTAAGTATCAGAAAGGTCGGGGTCATGCTTGTGGACTGAGCGAATGTCTTTGATCATGTGATCACCCAATCAAAGTGCAGAGAAGGCTGCATTGTAACCAGTGAATACAGTAGACTATAGAACAAAGAACAAAGAACAACACAGCACAGGAAACAGGCCCTTAGGCCCTACAAGCCCATACCGCCATTTTAACATTCAATGAATGCTCTCTTCTACTTGTGATCTTTGTCTACGCCTATTGGACTCTACAATAAAGAGGTGTGAATTTAGAGAATTATAACCAGATTGAGGGACGCCTAATTTAGGGACAATTTGTTAACACCAATCAGCCCTAAGAGCACGTTTTTGGGGTGTGGGAGGAAACCAGAGCACCTGGAGAAAACCCACGGAAGCATGGGGAGAATGTGCAAACTCCCACAAACACAGGCCCGAATCCATCTATCTGCCCTATGTCGAAAGAAGTCCAAGTAAATTACTGCTTCACCTAAAAGCAGTGTTTGGGGCCCTGGATAATGAGGAGGGAGGAGGCAAAGGAGCAAGTGTTAGACCTTCTGCAAGTTCAAGAAAAGGTGTCACCAGCAAAAATGTATGGCTTACAAAAGATTATTACTTGAATGTAGAGCAAGGATCCAGCACATGCAGTATGGCAATGCTGGACTGTTGCTGGCTATCTTCATCCCTCTCCTGTTCACTCATCCTTTCCTAAATTGTCATTCCCTTTGCTCCTTTCACTGCTCCCCTCCAACTCTGAACATATCTGAAGGCTGATGATGCAGCCACCCAAAATTTAAAGCTTCTTCAAGTTGTTTTGGATTCCATACATATGAGGCTTGAGGCCCAATATTGGGAGGCTCTCAGGTCAAAACAAAGTTTCTAGGCTCATGTATTTAATAATAAATATAGAGGAAAATTATGTAAATTACTTGAGATGTTTCTAAAGAGGTTTCCCCATGAGTACCAAAAATAAATGTCATATTTCAACTTATTTAAAGTTGGATGCAAGTTTCTGAAAACTTGGATTGGATGAATGTATATTCGATCCAGCTTTCATTGGAAAATAGCCTGAGCAAAGTAAAGTTTGAATAGAATCAATTTGTGATTATGTGTCCCAAGCAATCCAGGTTGAAGACCATTCAGGTTGCAACTATTTGCCCCTGTTCTCTAGTTTTACTAATTCAAAAGTAAGTCAGTATTGAAATAGAATTAGATCATCAAACTACCAATTATAGAAATTATAATTCATAAAATATTGCTGTAAAGAAAGACATGGGGTGGAATTTTACGAGAATGATTTTAAGTGCCCAGCTAGCATAAAAATGGGAGAGTTCCTGATCCATTTTTGGGCAAGTTTCCACACCCAATCTTACGGACTCAAACACTGATAAAATGATCGAGACTATTTCTAGATACTGCAGGCAGTGAACTGGATTAATTCACAACCCGCAGAATTATCTATCGCACATGTGCAGACTTCTGTTACTCCACATGTGTAATATTAACTGCCAAGGGAGCTATTGTGCATGTGCAGACCTCTGATTCTGTACATATGTAATTCTAACATCAAGGGTCTAACATACAGACAGACAGCTGTCAGGACCCTGCTGCTGCAGGCAGCCTAAACAAACCGCACCCCCCCCCAAGTTGCAATGCCCAAAGCCAATCACGAGCCCCATACCAAATGGACATCTAACCTCCACCACCATCCTGGTGCCCAGACCAATCACACCCCTTGACCTGATCATACTACGGAGCAGCAGTGTTCCTTCCTCTCCCAAGCAATCACAGGCAGAGTGCAAAATACCTCTCTCCCTGATAGTACTGCCCCCTCACACTCATCCCCTTAAAACCCCATGCACTTCTGACCCTGGCCTCTTCAGGCCTGCTCCTATAAGTCCCCCTCCTGTCCCATAGCCTCCCACCAGGCCCACCTGCATAGGCACTGCTTCTTGACCCCATCCCCATAGACCCATCCCCTGCCTCCATAGTTCCCATCTCCTGGCACTGGCTGGTACCCAGTACCTAGATGCCCAGTGAGAATTTCCAAGATGATAGGAGTACCAAGCTTGTGTTGGCCTCCCCGGGCAGTTTCAATGGTCTCTGGTTCCATTAGCAAGGCCAACATGACTATTCCCTGTTCATGGGGTGCAGGTGTTTTCCTCGCTGGAGAGACCCTCTCCCAGCAAGGCCATAAAGGCAAGTGAACATAAACGATTGAGTACTGGGCTCAAGACATGTAAATTAATATTAACATACATCACCTTAATTTATTCAGCCTCAAGGCCATTTCTGGTGAAAGGCTGATTGTGCTGGAGATCTGGCTCCCATAAGATCACGGGAGGTGATCCTAATTTCTCAGCTCTTGAATAATTTTATCGGCTTGTTCTGTCCAGAGCAAGCCAGTAAAATTTCAACCATGTTGTTAAAACTTTCATCTTGCACAACTGGACAAATGCAAAGATTTCAATTTATATTACAGGAGAAAGGATGCAGATTCATTGGCAAGTTGACTTTGATTGGCCAAGGGGTTGCCATGGAGAAAATAACACGGAATTTATAGACTACTCTAGCTCCTGGGTAATTGATTAAAAAGTCAAGGTTTGGACATAATCCTTTTGTTTGCAGAGAATAGGTCCTGTCTATGAATGTATGTTGCTTCTGGCAAGCATAAAGGAGCCACATTATGAGCTCAACTAATTAACTTAAATTGGATGTTAGTGTAGCTATTGGTGCATTTAGGATTGTTCAGCAAGTATTGCACAATCACAGAACTACATCTCACTGTGCCAAGTGCCTGTGTTCGATTCCAGCTTCAGGTGACTGTGTGGAGTTTGTTCAGTCTCCCTGAGTGCTCCAATTTCCTCCCAATCTAAAGGTGCATAGGTTAGGTGCATTAGCTATGCCATGGTGACACAGTAGTTAGCACTGCTACCTCACAGCATCAAGGACCCATGTTAAATTCTCATTTTGGATCACTGTCTGTGCAGAGTCTGCACATTCTCCCCAGGTGGAATTTTACGAGAGTTTTTCTAAGTATCCAGCTAGTCTGAAAATGGGAGGGTTCCAGATCCATTTTTGAGCAAGCTTTCATACCCAATTTAATGGACTCTGTTTCTGAAAACATAAACAACTCAGTTTCTAGCCAGAGAGGCTGTTGGCAGGACTTTATTCACCAGACAGCCTGTAGAAGGAGGAATTGTGCATGTGTACATCTCTGGTGCTTCCCTATACATTATCAATAGCAGGGGCTTGACAAACAGGGGAGGTAAACTCTCGCTAACTTGATTGAGTTTTTTGAGGAAGTGACAAAGGCGGTTGATAAGGATTATGCAGAGGATATTATCCACATGGATTTCAGTAAGGCCTTTGACAAGGTCCCTCATGGCAGACTGGTACAGAAGGTGAAGTTGCATGAAATCAGAGGTAAGCTGGCAAGACGTATACAGAACTGGTTCGGTCATAGAAGATAGAAATAGCAGTGGAAGGGTGCGTTTCTGAATGGAGGGTAGTGACTAGTGACATTTCTCAGGGGTCAATGCTGGGATCTTTGCTTTTTGCAACATACATATATAAGTGATTTGGAAAAAAATGTAACTGGTTTGATTAGCAAATTTGAGGATGACACAAAGGTCGGTGGAATTGTAGATAGTGATGAGGACCATCGGAGGATATAATTTAGTTGGAGACTTGAGCTGAGAAATGGCAGATGGTGTTTAATCTGGACAGATATGAGCCAATGCATTTTGGAAGGTCTAATACAGATAGGAAATATATAGTAAATGGCAGAGCCCTTAAGAATATTTATAGGCAGAGGGATCTGAGTGTACAGTTACACAGGTCACTGAAAGTAGCAACACAGGTGAAGAACTTGTCAAGAAGGCATAAGGCATGCTTGCCTTTATTGGCTGGGGCATTGAGTTTAAAAATCGGCAAGTCATGTTGCAACTTTATAGAATATTGGTTGGGCCACACTTGGAATATAGTGTTTAATTCTGGTTGCTGCAATACCAGAAGGATGTGGAGCTTTGGAGATGGTGCAGAAAAAAGTTACCATTTGACTGATATGGAAAGCATTAGCTATGAGGAGAGATTGGAGAAACTTGGTTTGTTCTCACTCGAATGAAGGAGGTTGAGGGGCGACCTGATATGTCTACAAGATTTATGAGAGGCATGGACAGCATGGAAACTCAGAAGCTTCTTCCCAGATGAAAGAATCAATTACGAGAGGGCATAGGTTTAAGGTGTGAGGGGCAATGTTTAAAGAAGATGCATGTGGCAGATGTTTTACACAGAGGGTCATGAGTGCCTCGAACTGGCTGCTGGGGAGGTATTGCAAGCAGATACGATAGTGACTTTTAAGGGGCATCTGTACAAATACATGAATAGAATGGGAATAGAGGGATATGGTCCTCCAGAAGGACAGGGAGTTTTAGTTCAGATGGACAGCATGGTTGGTGCAGGGTTGGAGGACTGAAGGATCTGTAACAGTACTGTAATTTTCTTTGTTCTTCATCTTTGTTCATTAACAAGGAGAGAGAGCTGAAAGCCCCTGCTGTTGCAGGTAGCTTCAACTAGTTTCCCCCACCCACGCAATTGCGGGGGTTGTGGTCTGAGATGCAGCCCCCAACACCCAGACCAATCGAGGCCCCTCCCTCCCCCCTCACTGACTGCAGGCAGAGTGGCAGCAGGACCCCATCCCCTTGTTGGCCCACCCCAAAGTTCTCAATCCCCCTTTGGTCCTGTCTCTGACCCACCTCCATTGGCCCAACTCCCTGTCCCACCCAATTGGCCCCTGTCCCCCTTGTCCTTGTCCCCAGCACTGCCCAGGTGCTTGGGTGGCAATGCCAGTCTGGCACTACCTAAGAGGCACTTGTGCCTTGCACTTGGCCTTCTTGAGGGACCTCAGTAGCCTCCAGCTCCACTGGTAAGGCCAACAAGTCTTCAGGTGTTTACCTTGGCAGAGAGAATATCTCCCAGTGAAGCTATAAAGGCAAGTGAGCCCGGAGGATTGCGTTCCTGGCTCATTAAACACACGGAAATCAATATTTACATAAATTTAAATAAATTGATCAGCCTCTCACCCATTTCCAATGAGAGGCTGACCATGCCAGAAATCCGGGTGTGGTAAAATCCGGGAGCCAAGACATTGGGTGTGATCCTGATTTCTTGGCTCTCGAACAATTTTACTGCCTTGGTTTGCCATTGATAGGTGAGGCAAGCTGGTAAAATTCCACCCTCATTGTGCGTGGATTTCTGCCAGTGCTCTGGTTTCTTCCCATAGTCCGAAAGATGTACAGGTTAGGTGTAATGGCCATGCTAAATTCTCCCTCAGTGTATCCAAACAGGAGTGCGGTAACTAGGGGACTAGTAACTTCATTGTACTTTTAATGTAAACACACTTGTTACACTAATAAATAAACTTAAATGAATGGGATTATGGGAATAGGGATTGTGGTTTGGGCCTGGATCAGATGCTGTTTCGAAGAGGCAGTGCAGACACAATGGGCTGAATTGCCTCCTTCTGCACTGCAGTGACCCTATGGATTCTATGAAACACCAGACACTTTATTTTGGGTTTTGCAAGTGTGGGCTGGCTGAGAATCGTCTGTACTCAAATTGCTACAATCAAAGAAACATGTTTCTTAGTTTGATCAGCCAATCACTGGGATATACAGCCTACATACTGACATCACATCAGCACTGAGTTTTATCACTGATATGCCTTAATTGTATTGTTGGCAAAAAGGTATTTTTGGGGTGATGACAGTAGTCCTTGGTGTCAATAGAAAATACCACTGGCATAGTCATTGCATGGTAGCAACATGAGGTAGTTTGCTGAACCCGTTCAAATGTTTGAGATTTTTTTAACTTTCCAGGGTGATTTGAGATAGACCACTACTTTTCAGATCCAATAGTGGTGTTCTTTGGCTCATTTGTGAATATGCAGTCCACTCAGTGATCTGATCAGGAAAGCCGTTATTCTGCAGGATAACTTCGATCTGTTCTACTTCTGGTCAAGCTGGCAAGCTGAGTAGAATGGAAATTTAAGTGGGACATAGTAATGACATTGGCACTAATAATTAGCACTAAGAATCAAAACGTTTATATTAAGGTATGGCCACATACGCTTTAAATAAAGAAAAAGTTGAAGAGGAAGAATAAAGGTAAGAATGCAATATAGCGAGAAGTATAAACACATTCAATGCATTAATAATGTGAGAATTATAAAAGACTAACATTGTTTTAGACTGAAGTGGCCATATGCTACATGCATTTGTTTGACATGTTTTAATTTCCTATTCTAACGCAGGCTGGAATTGCTCTGTTTAGTGAGTTCACGGGTTCACCTGAGATAACAGATTGGCAAATGTCCTGCGAGTGAATTGTATTCCTAACCATCTACCACAATCATTTCTAAGGTTTGATCTTCCGAATACTTCCAACAACCTGAAAATTCCCAGCAGGTTAATAGTTTGAAAGAATCGCAAAACTCCCAGATGTTGCTCAAAAAAAAAGTTCTGATGAGGAAAAGTGATAATGGGATAAACTAATATACATGAATACAAGTGAGAAGCCGTGTTGGTGGAAAATAACACATTTTAATCCGCAAAAAGATGCAAAACATTTTGAAGGAAAAGCCAATTCTGGCCAAACAAAGACGCACAGTTTAATTGATGAGTTAAATTATCAGTCAACTGACAAAGCGTTTGTCACAGCACAGCAAATACAGAGAGAATACAATCGATACAGACATTACAAGCAGACTGATGTCTTTGAACAGGAGGTTAAATTAGCCACAATGTAACCCGAAGAAGCGCGTTTACTGTATTCACAAAATGAAACCCACAACAGACAGGAGTAACTGCCGCAGTTTGATTTGAGACGGGCTCCCGCCGAGCTCCCTGCTCCCTGTATCATTTTCAACAGAAAAATGATAAAATGATCTTGCCTTCGTTCAACAGGCCTGTTAGCACTGAGGGGGTGCGATAACAGAGAGCGAGGTTAGCACTAGGAAACCAGAACTTGTACTGAAAGAATCTGTGCATTGGTGTCCCTGTTGACACGGGGGAGGGGGGGGGGGGGGGGAGTGTGGAATATAAGACAGAGAACCGTATTCAGTAATAGCCGCCTCGAGCCATACGAGACATTGAGAAATAATGTTTTTCCATAGTGTGTTAAAAATGCCTCATCCTAATAGTGCGTTTCATTTCTTTTAATTGTGTCTGCAGGTTCCTCTCAGCCTGCCACACTTGGATTAAACTTTTACACGGTGTACAGATTTTTCATGCACAATGCTTGGTTGCCATGTATTCTGTATACACGTGATTCTGAATTTGCACCAATACCTGAGGGAGTCGGAAAGATGTCCTTGGTGATTGAGAATCTGTACTAAGCTGCTCATTCTGAAAGGTGTGCAGTACATCTATTTCAGAGGGCTCACATTCTCAGCTGCCTGGGTGCAGGGATGGGCTGTGTTTTATTCACACACACACATCAGTGATCCAGGCTGCTGGAGATCCGCAATCTGAGTCGCCACTTTAACCGCTGACGTTTGGCTGCTAATCATTCGGGGTTTTTAAAAAGACAGCACTTAATGTCTCTGCAGCTTGTGTGTTCTGTGAGAGAGAGAGAGAAGCCGGCGATGGAGAGATTGCTGTCTCTTCACTTCTCCTCCATCCAGTCAGCAGTTGATGCCCTGAGTGGAAATATGCTGGAGGAAAGAGGCAAACTCCGGGACAGGCAGCTGGCATTGGCAACGAGCTGCCAGCAAGGGGTGATCTGAGGCGGCAATACTCAGAAGATGTTGCCCAATGACTCTGCCAAGCACTTGGCCATTCTGGATAGTACCATGGACACTTCCAATGTTACCCGGAACGGAACCTCAATCGGCACCCAGTGCAGTGCCATCCTCATCTCCTTCATCTACTCAGTGGTGTGCTTCGTCGGATTGTGTGGCAACTCTTTAGTCATTTATGTCATCCTAAGATACGCCAAAATGAAGACAGCCACTAACATCTATATCCTGAACCTGGCCATCGCCGATGAGCTGCTGATGTTAAGCGTACCCTTTCTGGTGACCTCCACCTTGCTGGGCCATTGGCCTTTCGGTTCTTTGCTCTGCCGCCTTGTCCTCAGTGTGGATGCCATCAACATGTTCACCAGCATCTACTGTCTCACCGTCCTCAGCGTGGACAGATACATCGCTGTAGTGCACCCCATCAAAGCTGCCAGTTACAGAAGACCCACCATCGCTAAGATGGTCAACCTGGCGGTGTGGCTCATGTCCATCATGGTTATCCTACCCATCATTATCTTTGCGGACACGGCCACTAACTCGGACGGCTCGGTCGCCTGCAATATGCAGATGCCGAAACCCACCAAAAAGTGGCTGGCGGGCTTCGTGGTCTACGCGTTCCTCATGGGCTTCCTCATTCCCGTGGCTGCCATCTGCCTGTGTTACATCCTCATCATCGTGAAGATGAGAGTGGTGGCTCTGAAAGCAGGCTGGCAGCAACGCAAGAAATCGGAGAGGAAGATCACCCTGATGGTCATGATGGTGGTGACGGTGTTCGTGATGTGCTGGATGCCGTTCTACATCGTTCAGCTGGTCAACGTCTTTGTGGGCCAACAAGATGCCACCGTCAGCCAGCTGGCCGTCATCCTGGGATATGCCAACAGCTGTGCCAACCCCATCCTGTACGGCTTCCTCTCGGACAACTTTAAGAGATCTTTCCAGAGAATCTTGTGCCTCCGGTGGATGGACAATGTGGCAGAGGAGCCCATAGATTACTATGCCACGGCTCTCAAAAGCCGGGCTTACAGCGTTGAAGACTTCCAACAGGACCCGCTGGAGTCCAATAGTGTGTATCGCAACGGTACTTGTACATCTAGGACCACTACCCTGTGAGTTAGCACACAGCAGCTGGACATGGGGGAATATCAGAGAAGATCACTGTGTCCTTCTCTATTCGGAGGACAGATTTCTGCCGGCTATTCTTTATTTTGCTCCTTTCTTCCGTTGCATTTGGTTGTGGGAATGTTAGCATTTGCACATGAATGTTTATTAAGGCCCGATTCTTGCTGTTTGAATTTTGGTTTGGAACCTTGGTTTCAACGTGTGCGGGTTTTCTTTTGCGAAATTTCTCAGCTGCAGGTAAAATGTTGCCACGCCCGAAGCTTCATTTAAATGTTTATATGTGGCCTTCAAGGCCTTTTTAAAAAAATCTAGATATTAGGACATTTAAAACTATTTTGAGTTTCCGTAGCTTCATATCGAGGGCCCGTGGCAATTTTAAAAAAGTGACCGGCTGGTGAAAGTCAGTGCATTTTCTCCACATATACTGAGGAAGGGCAGAATATAACTCCTGAACTTTGCTTCAGACTGGGAATGAAGGATTGTTATTACAACTCTCCCTGAAATAGATCCCCACTTAGAGACAATCAAAACGCTTCTTTCAATGAGTACTGATTGAGGGGAAAATCCTTAGTCTCAGCATGAATTTCACAAGGAATTAATAGTAGCATTATTGGAGGGTGATTTATTCACCGTTCTGCATTTAATAGAATAAGAAGTGATAAATAAGTTGAAACTTCAATCCACCAGTACAGTCTGTGCCCTGTTATTTTTCACTTGAAAATATCTTTTCTAAGTTCTAGTGTTAACAATTGCCGTGTTGAAGGGGATGTTTTTCAAATGTCAGGTGCAAATCTGTACAAATGCCACGCAAGGACGCAGCGGAACTAGAAACAACTCTTCTAAGTTCAATATTAAGAGCTCGTGTACATTTGGATCTGAATCCAGGCGTTTCTATTTATAGTAATTATATATCACTGTATTGCTCCACAGCGAACCCTAGTTGGCCAGGGAAACAAAACGGGCGAGACGCATTTTAAAATGCATGTTCGCGTTGTCGGGGCTGTTGGTTCATTCCGACCTGAACAGAGTTGGTGGAAGAGGCAGCCCTGCTTCATTATTTGGACTCAAATCAGAAGATATCCCCGCCTCATCTCTTTTAACATGAAGACAGCAGCACCTTGTAACGTTGCATTTGTTGTTTCGCATACCCATTGACACCCTTCAGACAGTTTAGCTGCCTACATTTTACAAGGAATCTATCAATACATCTCATCCCAGCAGTGGCTATGGTTATCGAATCAAATCAAAGCTGCAAGTCCCAGCTGATGTCTACACTGGGTTTTGTTCACACATTGATGTATACTGACTGCCAGGAAAAGGGGAAACACACGATGTGAACAGATGAATTTAATATGTTTGCTTTGTAAATGATTACAATGTTTTGAGAATGTTGTCCATCGTCATATCATTCTCTGCTGTTTTTATTGTTCAGTATGGCAGTTCATGTAGGGACTGGACAGACCTGTGTGTCATTATTTGAACCAAGTATTATTTAACAGTCCAATACATTAAAGATCAAGTCTGTGTTAAGCGTGATCAGCATTTTTAAAATTGAAATGAAAGATATTTTAAGCAAAGCAAAGGTACATTTCTCGGTGCGTTTGCTCTCGGTTGAAGCGGCAGTGTTTTAATGGCATCCCTCCAAATTTGTGTATCCGGGAAACGACATTTACTCATCTGATCAATGTCAATACAACCATCCACTTGATATGGTTGAAGTAAGACTAACTACACTTCCTATTGGATTGTTTGCGTTGTTGTCATATTTGCAAAGTTAATGACTATTTGACCACGTGCCTTCTGCAACATGTTTTCTTGAACAGATTGCTAGCATATCACATAGTCACAATGTAAATCGCAGCAATAAACCGGCAAGCAGGGATAAAATTCCCATTTCCCCTGAACAGTAAGATAATTAAATATACAATTGAAAATAATAAAACCTCTCAGCGTTGCACCTGATCGGAGTGCCCAACATGATCCCTGTTTCCCTTGCTGGCCAAACATCACCGAGTATTTGCTGTTAGGAAATCCAGTCTTCCTGATCTATAACCAGAAAGCCAGTGTTTATCACCATTCTATTTTCCCATTAGAAATCCTCATTGAAGTGAACACACACTAATATGAGCACTTGGGGGTAACGCAGTTGTAGAGCGAGCGTCTCCCAGTGGTTCCTCAATGTGCTGCAGACTGGTTAATTTCACCATTATCCACGGGGCAGTTAACATCGCCTTCACTCGCTGAAGGAGTTTCAACGTAATGATTCTCATTTGGAGCATTTCCCCTTTCCTCCGGGGTTTTCTCGTTCACTTGCAGAAGAGAATCTGTCTTTGTAGGCACCACGCGACTGGGCACTGTTTCCTGAGAGCTTGTTTTGCACCTTCCTCTGAAAATGATCACCGCAATTGCAATGAGCAACATCAGAACCAAGACTCCTATAGCCACCTGATACACCAGGAAAGATGCGTTTGAATGAGCTTCCCGCTTTCCCTGTCCCGGAGCTCGGAACCCTGGGGAAAATGTATCCGTTGCATTTTCACTGGGTAGAAGGGAGTGTGTTGTTGGAGCTTTGGTGGCTGCGGTAGACACAAGGAAAGGAGTGGTGTTGGCAGCTAGACTCTGGATGTCTTTGAGAGGGGTCCTGGAGAATTCATTGAAGCCACTTTCCGAAGCTCCCCCAGGAATGCATTTGCTCTGCCGATAGTCCACTAAAAGCCCTTTATTACAATAACAGAAGAAGCCCTCGGGGGTCTCAAAGCAGCCATTTTGACAAGGACCATCACTGGTCTGATTCCAGCACTTGTTGCAGAGAGATTCAAGCTTTTCAGAAGACCACACGATTCGCCCATTCTGAAGCTCACATCTCAGAGCAATAGAGTTGCCATTGGTGCAGCTAATGATAGCTAGTGAACCTCGGGGTATTCCAGGGAAGGGCTGACTTTCACTCTGGGGGGCTTTCTGATAAACCACCTTTCCAACATTAGTATTTAAAGCTTCACACATTTCGTATTTGCAGATGAAACCATCATACTCTTTGGCGCAAGAGGAAGTTACCCAATAAAATTTGACTTGGCTACTGAAGTTCACCTGAAGTTGCACACACCTCTCGTTTACACACGTCCGTAAAGGTTCCCGAATCCAGGGACTATAAGTGGATTGGTCAGTCCCAGTGACCCAGAAGAATCCGCGTAAAGGTTTATCAGGGATGTAACATTGCTTGACCTTTCTGTGGAGTCCTATCCAGAGGTGATAAGGCTGTGTCCTGCCTTTCACCGACTTTGCTAAGAGCTGCTTAACGTTCTCTGCTTCGGCCTCGCTTTCCATAGTGGTCAGTATTCCTTTCCTCTCCTCGCATTGTTTCTTTGCATGTGCAAAGGAAACTCCATTCCAGTGCAAACTATAACAGTTGCCAGCATTGCAAAACTCTTGTGTTGATGACTGGGCCTGAGCCCCGAACATTTGCCAATCATTTTGTAGGCAGAGCAAGATGAACACGAAACGGAGCATAGTAAGCTCTTACTGCAGTCTTCTCACGCCGAGAGGATCTGAAGTAAGTTAGCTTTATCTAAACTTAACTCCTACTTCCCGACTGGCGGAGAACAAACTCAAATACGCCCCAGCAACAAGGGAAGTCTGATAACTATATTTATGGCTTGTGTATCCTGTGTCGTGTTGGTAGGAAGTAGCAAAGCTACACTTTGAAGAGACGGTATACTTCAGCAGAAAGTGTTTACTAACATAAAAGAGGAGGGGGGGGGGGTTGCCCCATCTGCGATATTGCAGTTTCACGACCAATTGTTTAGACAGGTTTATAACATAATGGGAGTTTATTGTTTAAAAGGACAAAAAGTTGTATCTCCGAAGAGCACAAATGGGTTCAGAGAGGACAAAGTTTATAGTTACATATATGGCTAGGAGAATGATTAAGTCACATCAAGGTCAGGTATAAATAAGAATCTGGATCACTGGATAATTTCTTTCAATACATTTACGGGATGTGGGCGTTGCTAGGCCAGCGTTTATTGCTCATCACTAATCCAGGCAAGTAGGGAGTGTTCTGTCACACTCCTGACTCGTGCCTTGTAGGTAGTGGCCAGGCTTTGGAGAGTCAGGAGTTATTAGTCAAAGTATTTATATGGCTGGTCCATTTATTAACAAAGAATCAATATAAATACGCATGTTTGAAGAAAATATATAACTATGGTGTAAATCTCTTAATTAAACAAACAGCATTAGGAGCAGGGGATTGTAATGTTTTTCAGTATTAATATTCTAAGAGTGATTGCAGAAGCTTTGAATTGCTTACATCAATTATGTCTATTGTCGAATAAAATCCATCAAGTTGAGCGGACTCCTGGGTTTCAGTCCTTTTCTCAGACTGTACTATCGTCTGTCATTAGCCATCTCTCTATTCCACAGAGAGACAAGTGGTTATAGCTTCAGGGACACTATCCTATATCAAGCATGGCTAACCAGACAATCTCTGCCACTCTCACTGATTGCCATAGGCGTGTTGGCAGGATTAGAGGTTTGATTATCAATTTGTGGAGAGCTTTTCAGCATTTCGGTTCAAGGATCTTTCTTCAGAACTGAAGAAATATTTACATGTAACAGGATTTGAACAAGTTGAAAGAGGGAAAGGGACAGGAAGTATATTGCACATAAACATGGACATCTTTATGATTCTGTGAGAGAGATAATGATCACATGCCAAATTACAGATAGTTAGGGGTAAGGCAGTGTTACAGGCAGGCTATTTATTACCTGCAAATGCACTTAGCCCAACAAACATATTTAAAAATCATTTTTACCAGTGGCCTCCTTACAGGAAACGTGACAATCATTTGTGTAGTCACTTCTTTCCAGGTAAGCCAGGGAGCAGAAGTTGGGAACTTGCCCTTGCATCATCAGCAGTGGAGCATTCTCAGTCAAGAGAGAAAAGGGAGGAGGTGTTCTACCCCCAGCATACTGGCAGTATTCTCCATCACCTTTGTCAAAGCAATAACTGTTTGCTGTGCTGGAGCCATCATTACTCTACAAAGGCACATCAGTTTCCCTTTGACTCATGTGCTGCACCTAATATCCCTTTCCTGTGGTTTGCACACTCAGCCAAATCTGTATCTGAAGTCACAAATAATTAGTTTTGTAATTGGAGTACACCAAATCTCCCAACATCCACAATTTATATCCAATGTGAGAATTCCAGGTGAACCACTGTCAAGCACTGTGCAAAAAAAAACATCCTGCACAGGGATCCATCTCACTAATTCACAATGCTCTAATGTGGAAAAGAAGGGAAAACAAATGGCAAATAGTGGAACTGGAGGCATCTTTGACAGAATGCAAAATGAATGAAATCATTCATAGAGAGGAAAATGGAGCTCTGCAGACTGTACAGAGATTAGAACATAGAACATAGAACATTACAGCACAGAACAGGCCCTTCGGCCTTCGGTGTTGCGCCGACCAATATAAAAAGCAATGCCCCTCCAGACTAAACCATTCCCTTCTCTTCCATATATTTATCAACTAACCTCTTAAACGCCACCAAACTTGGTGCATCTACAACTGCTGCAGGCAGGGCATTCCACTCCCGAACCACCCTTTGGGTAAAGAACCTACCTCTGATATCCGTCCTATACTATCACCCCTTAATTTAAAGCTGTGTCCCCTCGTGCTAGCTTTCTCCATCCTAGGAAAAAGGCTATCACTGTCCACCTATCTAAACCTCTAATCATCTTATATGTTTCGATTAGGTCCCCTCTTAGCCGCCTCCTTTCTAACGAAAACAACCTCAAATCCCTCAGCCTCTCATCATAAGACCTGCCCTCCATACCAGGCAACATCCTGGTAAACCTCCTCTGTACCCTCTCCAATGCCTCCACATCTTTCTTATAATGCGGGGACCCGAACTGCACACAATACTCCAAGTGCGGCCGCACTAGAGTTTTGTACAGTTGCAACATGACGTTGCGGCTCCGAAATTCAATCCCCCTACAATAAAAGCTAAGACTCCATATGCCTTCTTAACAACCTTCTCGACTTGACTGCCTACTTTCAGGGATCTATGCACATACACACCAAGATCCCTTTGTTCATCAAGACTACTAAGAATCCTACCATTAGCCCTATACTCTACACATTTATTATTTCTGCCATAGTGCATTACCTCACACTTTTCCACATAAAACTCCATTTGCCACCTCTCGGCCCAGCTCTGCAACTTGTCCAAGTCCCTCTGCAAACTATAACACCCCTCTTCACTATCTACCACTCCACCGACTTTAGGGTCATCTGCAAATTTACTAATCCATCCTTCAATACCCTCATCCAGATCATTTATAAAAATTACAAACAGCAGGGGCCCCAAAACAGACCCCTGAAGGTACACCACTTGTCACCGAACTCCACGATGAATATCTCCCATCAACCACCACCCTCTGTCTTCTATCTGCTAGCCAATTCCTAACCCAATTAGCTAAATCACCCTCTATCCCATACATCTGCATTTTATGCAGAAGTCTTCCATGGGCCACCTTATCAAACGCCTTACTAAAGTCCATATATACCACATCAACCGCCTTACCCCCATCCACCTCTATGGTCACTTTTTCAAAAAACTCAATGAGGTTAGTAAGGCACGACAGACCCTTCACAAAACCATGCGGACTATCCCCAATCAATTCATTTCTCTCTAAATAACTATAAATCCTATCCCTAATAATTCTCTCCAATACTTTGCCCACAACAGAAGTAAGACTCACCGGCGTATAATTCCCTGGAAGGTCTCTCTTCCTCTTCTTGAACAATGGGACCACATTTGCTATCCTCCAGTCATTGATCACAATGACCAGATTGGTGATCAATGTGGCACAACTGAGCAAGAACATCCACCAAGGTGCTAAGAGCCGTTGAATCAATCTGTGCATTACAAATAAAAATATATTAGCTGTGATATTCCTCCTACTGCGTTTATTTGACCTGGTTCCTGCACATCTGGCTCACCTCTGACTCTGGTGAATTTCCCAGGTCAACTTTACTTAAATCTTTTGGAGATTGATATCATTGTAAAATGTGAAGAGAAAGCCAAATTGAATCCTGGCTCTCCTTATGTTTATGATTAACAGTGTGGATTAGGTGCATATTTAAAGAACAACCCACTGTAAAGGGAATGTGTCCTCGGTCAGGCTGGGAAAGGCTGGGGCAAGCCAGCTTTCACCAACTATTTGCATCAGGTGAGAATGGTCATATTAAGCTATTATTTTTCATAAAGTCTGGGAATGACTTTGAACGTGTAGATTAATTCAGAACAATGAGCACAGGAAGACCATGACATGGCAATGGTAGGAGAATGGGAAGATTTACAGAGGAACATTGAATCAGATATTATTGTCAAGAGAAAATCTCCTGCAGCAGTTTGCCTAAATATGCTTAACAACCTATAATTGTCTGCCTTCCACAATCTTTTTGGGTTGTTGCTACTCTTGCAATAATGCAGGTTGGTATGTTCTCTAACTGTCCTCAGGCATTAGGTACTTACTGGGAAGATTGTCTTCCACCTGTGATCACAGTGTGAGGCACCAACAAGTAGGGTGTGCTATATCTGTGTTCTCAGATATTATGCACCAATAGGAAGAGAGAATATCCTAAATCTGCATCCTCATCTATTGAGTATCTGCAAATAAAGGACAAAGACAAAGAACAAAGAACAACACAGCATGGGAAACAGGCCCTTTGGCCCAATGATCCCGCACTAATTTTAACATTGTGAGTGCCCCCTTCTACCTATGACTTGTTGGGGAAGATTGAGGGAAGACTAATTTAGGGACAATTTGTTAACACCAATCAGCCTTAGAGCACATTTTTTGGGTGTGGGAGGAAACTGGAGCACCTGCAGAAAACTCACGCAAGTACGGGGAGAATGTGCAAATTCTCACAGACACTGGCCTAAATTCATATATCTGCACTGTACACAGTGATAGTCACTGAACTGTCATGTTGCCCATCAGATGGTCCAGTTTAAGCATATACTACCGACGTGAAGCACTAGGCAACTCTCGAAGCAACATTCAAAAGCAGCCTCGCACGACTCACCGCGTGTATGCCCCTTGTTGGACAACAAGGCGGACCGAAATAAGGTTTCCTATATCTGTGTTCTCAGATATTGTATACCAGCAGATAGACATTCTCTGAGAGGAACCCAATATTCTCAGTTATTGGGTATCAGCAGATGGAGTATCTATCTGTATCCTTAGATTCTTAGTACCAGCAGATAAAGCAATTTATATCTGCATCTTCAGATATTGGATACCAGCAGAAACAGTGTCCCATATATGCATTATCACGAATTGAATATACTGATTGTTCCAAAATCACATTTTTAAAGTTTCTATCATTTTGTAGTTTGAATTAATACATTCTTAAGCATTTTGTGCTAAAATCACAAGAAGCTGTTCTGATAAAAACTAAATCCGTATTATTGGAAAGTAATCAGATTAGTTAAATAGACCACCTTAATTGTCAGACAATTAAATAATAGGTAAGTTGATTAATAGATATATTAGAAATGCTAGAAATGTAATTTGAAACAAAGGATATAACTTGTATAGTTATAAACATATTGTTAACATTTAATTATTAAGACAGATTCTTCAAATACCTTGGGGATAAGAAACCTATATGTTTCAAGCTTAGAATAAAAAAAAAATGACTTAACCTTGATTAGAAGAAATGAATAGACCCATGTTTAAGAGGTCTCAACATTAAATGAAAGACAAATAATGTTAACCAATTATTCGTCAACGTTCAGCCAATTTCAAATTAAGAGATATGGGCCAGAATTCTCCAGCTGTTAGAGAGGATGGAGAATTCGGTGTTCAGCCAAATCTCTGTTCACTGTTGCAGGATGGGAGAATCCTGCTGGCATGAATAGAACATAGAACATAGAACATTACAGCACAGAACAGGCCCTTCGGCCTTCGATGTTGCGCCGACCAATATAAAAAGCAATGCCCCTCCAAACTAAACCATTCCCTTCTCTTCCATATCCTTATCAACTACCCTCTTAAACGCCACCAAACTTGGCGCATCTACAACTGCTGCAGGCAGGGCATTCCACTCCCGAACCACCTTTGGGTAAAGAACCTACCTCTGATATCCGTCCTATAACTATCACCCCTTAATTTAAAGCTGTGTCCCCTCGTGCTAGCTTTTTCCATCCTAGGAAAAAAGCTATCACTATCCACCCTATCTATACCTCTAATCATCTTATATGTTTCGATTAGGTCCCCTCTTAGCCGCCTCCTTTCTAACGAAAACAACCTCAAATCCCTCAGCCTCTCTTCATAAGACCTCCCCTCCATACCAGGCAACATCCTGGTAAACCTCCTCTGTACCCTCTCCAATGCCTCCACATCTTTCTTATAATGCGGGGACCAGAACTGTACACAATACTCCATGTGCGGCCGCACTAGAGTTTTGTACAGTTGCAACATGACGTTGCGGCTCCGAAATTCAATCCCTCTACCCATAAAAACCAAGACTCCATATGCCTTCCTAACAACCTTCTCGACCTGACTGCCTACTTTCAGGGATCTATGCACATACACACCAAGATCCCTCTGTTCATCTAGACTACTAAGAATCCTACCATTTGCACTATACTCTACACATTTATTATTTCTGCCATAGTGCATTACCTCACACTTTTCCACATTAAACTCCATTTGCCACCTCTCGGCCCAGCTCTGCACCTTGTCCAAGTCCCTCTGCAAACTATAACACCCCTCTTCACTATCTACCACTCCCCCGACTTTAGTGTCATCTGCAAATTTACTAATCCATCCTTCAATACCCTCATCCAGATCATTTATAAAAATTACAAACAGCAGGGGCCCCAAAACAGACCCTGAGGTACACCACTTGTCACCAAACTCCACGATGAATATCTCCCATCAACCACCACCCTCTGTCTTCTATCTGCTAGCCAATTCCTAACTCAATTAGCTAAATCCCCCTCTATCCCATACATCTGCATTTTCTGCAGAAGTCTTCCATGGGCCACCTTATCAAACGCCTTACTAAAGTCCATATATACCACATCAACCGCCTTACCCCCCTCCACCTCTTTAGTCACTTTTTCAAAAAACTCAATGAGGTTAGTAAGGCACGACCTACCCTTCACAAAACCATGCTGACTACCCCCCATCAATTCATTTCTCTCTAAATAACTATAAATCCTATCCCTAATAATTCTCTCCAATACCTTGCCCACAACAGAAGTAAGACTCACTGGCCTATACTTCCCTGGAAGGTCTCTCTTCCCCTTCTTAAACAATGGGACCACATTCGCTATCCTCCAGTCCTCCGGAACCACACCCGTAACCAACGAGGACCTGAAGATCAGAGCCAGAGGCTCTGCAATCTCCTCTCTTGCCTCCCAGTGAATCCTAGGGTAAATCCCGTCCGGCCCAGGGGACTTATCCAACTTCAAACCCTCGAGAATATCTATCACATCCTCCCTATCTACTTCGATACCTTCCAGCTTGCTACCCTGTACCTCAGTGTTCTCCATAACTACATTTACATCACCCTGCGTGAATACCGAAGAGAAATATTTATTCAGTACCTCTCCAATCTCCTCATGCTCCACGCACAACTTCCCACTGCTGTCTATGACTGGCCCTAATCTTGCCCTAACCAATCTTCTATTCTTAACATATCTAAAGAAAGCTTTAGGATTCTCCCTAATCCTATCAGCCAAAGTCTTCTCGTGTCCTCTCTTCGCTCTCCTCAATTCACTCTTTTGCTCCCTCCTGGCTAATCTATAGCTATCCATTGCACTAACCAAGCCTTCAATCCTCATCCTGACATAAGCCTCCTTTTTCCTTTTAACCAGCAGATCAACTTTTTTCGTACACCAAGGTTCTCTTACTCAACCATTTCCTCCTTGCCTGACAGGGACGAGGCTGGAGAATGGCTGAAGAATCCCACCTGCAGTTTGAGACAAAACATTATCTTAAAGCTGAAATATTGGGTAGGATTTTCCACACGCTCCGGAAATTCCTCCCGATCGCAACAGACTTTTAAATGGTCTGCCAAATTTTCTGGTCATCTGCTACAATTCCCACAGTGGACAGGTTGGGAAATTATTGATCACAGTGCGTAATTAGCTAAAAACCAATGGGCTACTTCTTATAGATACTAGCCAGAAAAATTGTCCTATGTCTGTGTTCCCAGATATTGGGTACCAGGAGATAAAGATGCCCGATGGGTGTTTATTTAGGCGAGTACCAGCAAGTATACTATCCTATATCTGCATCTTCTGTGAGTACCAGTTGGTAGAAGTATTCTAGATCAGTGTTATTAGGTACTGGGTACCACTAGGTTACCTGTCTTGTATCTGTGCCCTCAGATATTGTGTTATCAGCAGAATGTGCTCTATCTGCGTTATCAGGTACTGGGTATCGGAGATAGGCTGTCCTATATTTGCATCCTCAAAAATTGGTTTCAGCAGGCAGCAAACATCTTACACCTGTGTTTTCAGATATTGGGTACAGTAGATAGAAGTGTATGCCTGTGTTAACTGATATTGAGTGCAAATAGAAATGTGCCTACGTTATTCTCAGTGCTCAGTTACTTTGGGAAACAGTCGATATCTATGATCAAACCATACTGTAACATCTCCAGTCTACACTTTCCCCATCTGCTTCTAAAAAGTGCTGTAACAGCTTTTTTGACTATCTGAAGGATCCAACTCACCTAAATGTGTACTGAAATTTCTCCTTAATGGTGACAAACTGCTGTGAATTTTATTATTTTCCACCATTTAAATATCATGACATCGTCTTTTATTTTCTTTTGTGTATTTTCCAGTTTCCTCCTCATTTTCTTAATTAATTTCAAGTATTCTGTTTTGTCTTTACTTTTATACTAACCTCCCCATTCAACTATTATAGTTACATTTTAATTTTACCGCTCCATTTTATGAAGGTCATTTTTCACTTCCCTACTATATGCATGTTCAGTGAGATTTGATTTTTTTTGTTTGGCACCAACCCTCAAGCTCCAACTCTCAAATAAATCACTTCTTGTTCTTGCTTCATTATCTTGAAATCTCCTATCCAAAAGCTTTCACTCTCATCCCACTGGAGCATAGGATCCAGTATGCAAACATTTTTGTTATGTCCAGGATTATGACATAGGGCTGTAAATTTGATTCAATCTTCAAATCTCACCATACTCAATATAACTTTCAAGGTCTTTACCTCAATCAGTGATGAACCAGATATTCATTCTTGTTAAAAGCAGAACAGCTTTCCGTGCCCCTAGCCCATCCTCACTAATGATAAAAAGAACGTACGCCAGTAATTCATGCTGAATACCAAACAGTGTGACTGGGCTGTAAAATCGTGGGTTTCCTATTGTAAACTATTGTTTTACTGCACCAACAAATGGGAGAACAATAGTAGTGCTTGTATTATGATCTATCCTTAATTGATGCCATACACATTTGAACTAATGAGATCATGACTAGGACTATAGTTTATGATGTCTATGTACATCCAATTTCTTTCAAATTAACAAACAGCACTGTTGACCCTGCAAAGTCCTCCTTACTAACATCTGGTGGCTACTGCCAAAGTCAGGTGAGCTCTTTCATAGACTAGTCAAGCAACAGCCTGATGTAGCCATTCTCATGGAATCATCCCTTACAGATAACACCCCAGACACCATCATTACCATCCCTGGATATGTCACTGGCAGGACAGCAGAAGTAGCAGCAAAATGGTGCCCTGGGAATCCTCAACATCAACTCTGAACCCCATGAAGTCTCATGGCCTAAGGTTAAACATGGGCAGGGAAACCTCTTACTGGTTACCATGTCACATCCACCTTTAGCTGATGAATTAGTACTCCTCCATGTTGAACAATGGTTGGGGGAGGCACTGAGGATGGCGAGAGTACAAAATGTACTCTGGGTGGGAGATTTCAATGTCCATCACAAAGAGTGGCTCGACAGCAGCACTATTGATTGAGCTGGTCAGGTCCTACAGGATATAACTGCTAAACTGAGTCTGCAGCAGGTAGTGAATGAACCAACAAGAGGGAAAATCAGACTTAACCTCATCCTTATCAATCTGCTGGCTGCAGATGCATCTGTTGATAACGGTATCAGTAAGACTGACCACCACACAGCTCTTTTGGAGATGAAGTCCCACCTTCACATTGAGAATAACCTCCATCGTGTTGTGTGACACCATTATCGTGCTAAGTGGGACAGATTTTGAATAGATCAGGCAGCTCAAGACTGGGCACCCATGAGGTGCTGTGGGCCAACAGCAGTGGTATTGCACTCCGGCACAATCTCATGGCCCAGCATATCCCCCACTCTAACATTACCATCAAGTCAGGGAATCAAACGTGGTTCAATGAAAGTCATGATGTGGAGATGCTGGCGTTGGACTGGGATTAAACACAGTAAGAAGTCTCACAACACCAGGTTAAAGTTCAATGGATTTATTTGGTAGCAAAATGGAGAGTGGAGGAAGGCACGCTGGGAACAGCACCAGGCATACCTAAAAATGAGGTGTCAGTCTAGTGAAGCACCAAACACCATAAACAGCAAGAGATAGACAGAGCTAAACAATTCCACAAGCATTTGCAGCAATCTTCAGCTGGAAGTGCCAAGTTGATCTAGGTCTGCTTCAGTGGTCCCCAGCATCTCAGATATAAGACACTGGATACTGCAAAGACAGTGGGTCCTGACAACAGTACTGAATAATAGTACTGGTAATAGTACTGAAGACATATGCTCCAGAAATTGCTGCTCCCCAAACCAAGCTCTTCCAATACAATTACAACACTGGCATCCACGCGACAATGTGGAAAATTGTGCAGGTATGGCCTATACACAAAAAGCAGAACTAATCCAACCTGGCCAATTACTACCCCATCAGTCTACTTTCGATCATCAGTAAAGTGATGGAAGAAGTCAGCAACAGTGCTATCAAGCAGCACTTGCTCAGCAATAATCTGCTCAGTAACACCCAAGTTGGGTTTCGTTAGGGTCACTCAGCTTCTGACTTCATTTCAACCTTGGTTCAAACATGGCCAAAAGAGCTGAATCCCAGAGGTGAGGTGAAAGTGACAGCTCTTGACATTAAGGCTGTATTCAACTGTTGTCAAGAAGCCCTAGCACAAATGGAATCAATGTGTATCAGGGTGCAAACTCTCCACAGATTGGAGTCAGATCTTGGAAGGCAGTTGTGGGGGGAGGGGGTGTTAGTTATTGGAACACCTGGATATCTCTGCAGAAGTCCCTCAGGGCAGTGTCCTAAGCCCAAAAATCTTTAGTTGCTTCATCAACGACCTTCCCTTCATCATAAGTTCAGAAGTGGGGATATTCGCCAATGATTGCACAATGTTCGGTACTATTCGCAACTCTTCAGATACTGAAGCAGTTCATGTTCAAATGCAACAAGTTCTGGACAAAATCTAGGCTTGGGCTGACAAGTGACAAGTAACATTTGCACCTCGCAAGTGCCAAGCAAAGACCATCTCCAATAAGAGACAATCTAACCACTACGCCTTGACATTCAATGATGTTACCATCACTGAATCTCCTACTGTCATCAGCCTTGGGGCTACCATTGACCAGAAACTTAACTGGACTTGCCACATAAATACAGTGGCTGCAAGAGAATGTCAGAGGTGATTAAATCACCTCTTGACTTCCCAAAACATGTTCACCATCTACAAGGCACCAGCCAGGGATGATGGAATGCTCCCCACTTGCCTGGATGGGTGCAGCTTCAACAACACTCAAGAAGAGTGGTGCTCAGTACAGTAGTGTGTACTATCTACAAGATAATCTACAGAAATTCAACAAAATCCTTAAGCAGCACCTTCTAAATTCATGGCCACTTCTATTTAAAGGGATAAGGGCAGCAGAAACATGGGAACACCATCTCCTGCAAGTTCCCCTCTAAGGTAGTCACCATCCTGACTTAGAAATATATCACCATTCCTTCGCAGTCACTGTGTCAAAATCCTGGAATTCCTTTCTGATTGGCATTGTGGGTCAATCCATATCATGTGGGCTGCAGTGGTTCAAGAAGGCAGCTCACCACCATCTTCTCAAAAGCAACTATGGATGGGCAATAAATGCTGGCCAGCCAATGACACCTATGTCCCATGATTAAATAAAGAAAAACAGATTTGGAAATTCATTTTTGTATTTTGAGGATTAGATCATATTCCATGCTTTTATTAGTTTATAATTAAGGATTTTGCTTTAAGTTGTCAGAAGTCAAATTCAGTTTCTGAGAGTTTTAGATCCTGATTTGAGACTGTCCATTCTATATAAATATCATAATAGGTAGCATCTGTTAGTCTTCAAAATTCTCTGTATCTGAAGAATTCATCAAACACCTTCATAACCAATTAATCCTCAAGCGTAACCAAAAAATGTATGGCCTCTTTTTCATCCTGTATCGGACAACAGACTACCACAGGCATCATGAAAAGACGCTTTAATGTAAGATCCCTTGCCATATCACAATGAATTTTGGAACAATTAAAATTGCCTACAATAATTAGCCTCACTTTTTCCAGTACTTTAATTGTTGGAAAGTTTGCACAATTTTCCTTTTCCTCTGTGATCCACATCAATTATATCAAGTAACTTATTGTCCTAGATATTATAGTCTTCCATGCAGTCCTATGTTGACCTGAGGCCAATTACTTTGATTAGAAACAGATTTATGTCATGTCCAGCTTTAGACTTGAACTTGCTCTCACTGAATGGATTGTGCCCACTTCTTCCTTATCTAACCTTCAAGCTCCAGTGCTTTCCTTCTCACTAGGGAGAAATTTTCAACACAGGTGATTGCTTTCGTTCAAGATATAATTGAAAAAGATATTTTGGGACAGTGATGATGCACATCTGAAATCATATATTCTGTAGTGACATTCAAAGCTTCTAATTGAAGATTCTGATGCCAAGTGCCTCATAAAATGACAGCATCTGCCACAGAAGATTCAGAAAATAGGACAATGCTCAATATATGGAGCTTCTTGGCATCTACTGCAAATAAGTTTTCAAAAAAATGGGATGACCATGTGCTGAGAAAAGCCTGTATTTTCTCTTTTGCAATGTCCCTTTAAGACCAAAGTAGGTTGGTAGTACTCACAAAGAGGGTTTCCTAATTACAACATCATTAGGTTCCAAGAAATGTTTTACTAAAAGATCCCCCCCCCAAGAAATGTTCTGTGACCTAATGTTGTCAGGGGGTTGAATAGCTAAGAGTCAAAGGGCAAATCAAAAGTAAATTGCAGCTATTAAAAACACATTGAGAATTTGAATGAAGGGGAAACAAGAAAGTTCTCTCCAGATGGAATAGTTTTTTTGCCTGGCAGTCTTCAGACAGATCCTGTTGTTGAAGCAGGTGTCTAAGGATAGAGTAGAAACTATGGTGCTGTGTTATATAGTGTGTATGCTGTTTAGTTGCACACAGCAGAGGACTGAAACAGGAAGGGTAACATTATGGATTGGACATGTGCCATTGCTGCTGTCTCAGTGTTGCCAGAGTCTTTCAGGCCATCCATCCAAAAGTGTTCAGAGACACTTTGTACCATCAAGCCTGTCATGACCAGAGTGGAAGTGAGTTCACAGATGTACATCTTGTCAGTGGTAACTGGATCTGGGGACTTCTTATGGAATTCACTTGCTGGCAAATACTGATTCAGGGGCCAAAACAGTGGGAAGTGAGAGACTCTATGTAGTGGAGGCCAAGTTTGAAACACTATGTGATTGCCTGTAGTCCATTATTTGTGTGAGAAGTAATGTAAGTTCTTGTAATTATGAATGATATGATTTGTCTGGATAGTGTACAATGAATAATATTTTTCACTATATGTTAATACATGTGACAATAACAAATCAAATTATGTTTACAATCTTTAATGTGAAATATCCTTTACCTATTATTTGAATTATATTGATTTTAATTGGTTTATTACAGTATAGTAAGTTTTAAAAAATAAAATCTTGCCCAATGGTTTTCTTTACATTGATGTCATGGGGATTCCTTTTGTTTAAGTAAAGTTATCAGTTTCTAAGTGGTTCGGCACAAATTGGAGGCTTATTTGAGATCTCGATATATGAAACAGGAAAACTTCTGGAATTTTCCAGAACTGAAATCAAAAATATTTTACACTCAGATCTTCCTGGAGAGTACAAATTAATCTCTTGGTGCCCCGGAACATTTAACAAAGGGGAGTGTAAAGGCTGTGGCACAAGAATAAAAGGTTGACTTGACATCTTGAGTTAGGAAGGCAGAGATTATAGCTCAGAATTTAAAGCTTAAAGAAGGAAAGGCTGGTTTTATAAACGTTCAAGTCAAATTAGCAAAAGGTGAATTAGAAAGACAGAATGAAATTTGAAAGTGAGAGAGGACTGTTAAAAACATGAATTTGAAAGAGAGAAATGAAAAAAGAGGGTATGATTATTCATCTTCTTCCAGCACTGGAGAGTGGTGCTCATCTAAAGTCTGCAGGTACTGAGTTCCTGGCAACCTACTGCCAGTACAACTTCTGGGAAGTTCTGTTCAATTTACTCCCAAGATATTATCACACTGAGCCAACTGGTCTCACTGATTCACTTTCACACAAGAATCTCCAAACTCTGCTCTTGAAGAACACATCTTGGAATATTCTCCCAAACAATGCTTCCTCTCTCAAACACCTTTACCAAAGATCCCATTGCGAGTTTCAACCTTTCCATTCATTATTGTTCTGCTCTGGATTACCATGTGTATTCAAGTTTCCACTCAACCTCTCAGGTACCCAAACACCCCAACAAAACACCATTGCTTCACAGGCTGTGTTAAGGTGTCACCAACCTTTTGATCACCTCAGATATTTGGCTTCTGTCAAGTTCACATTTCTAGGTCTGCACCTTGCAGCCCTGTCTTTAACTTAATTCTTGACTCAGTTGAACAAAACATTTTTTCCAGATTCTTTGTCCCTTTGACTTCACAGTCTTTCTTGGATTCTCTTCTGTACCATTCCCTGGTTCCTCAGACTTCATTCTCTAGCTTCTGGGACTTGCTTTTGGCCCCTCAGTGTTGTCTTGCCTATTCTAGCAGTTTCTGGGAAAGCTGCTTATTTCTGGGTAACCTTTTTTCAAGCTGCACCAACTGCTTCTGCTTTCTTGTCTGGGCTCTTAATTGCTGAGCAACAGCCTATTTTTTTAAAAAAACACTATTTGCTTTAACATTGTAAAACCTAATTACAAAGTAGGCATATAATTTGATCTACAGTTTTGTGGCTATCTTTTTTTAATACAAAACTAATACTGAAACTATAACCTCTCATAACACAGCAATGCAAAAAATACAAGTTAAACACAAACTTAAAACCATACCTTATTTCTAATACCCACAAAAACAAATAGAAAATAGAGATAGTTTAATTTATAACTAGTGAAATGTTCCTTTTTATTTAAAATATCCTCCATCTGTTAATTAATATCTGAATTATGTTGATTTTACTGTTTTTTGCAGATGGAGTTTAAAAAATGAAATCTTGTCTAGTAGTTTTATTTCTGTTAGCATAAAAGAGTTATTGGTCTACAGGAATTGTAATAAAAGCTTAAATGAACTTGCCACAGACAGACATATTACTGGAGCATTATATAAAGTGGGTGACCCTGGGACAGTCTTGAAATGACATGAAGCCCTCGCACTTCCACAAAATACCAAAATACCAATTATAACATTTCAATAATCCAAAATGATGCCAATTTAAGTTAGACTATCTTGATAGTATGCTCCCTAGTGTGCATTATTCTAATATGTACAAGTCCATATTATGCTACATAACATGTTTAAGGATGAGGGCGTCTTAAATGGAACTGACTGAACCTTGAAAACTTGGGGGGAAAAAAATCAATAATTCATGCCAACACTACTGGAGATTGCAGTGCTGTTTTGTAAGTCAATATGCATTTCATTGGCTATATTGAAACCAATAAAGAGCACTGCAGAAATAGGGGGGTTTCAGGCTATTTAAGCCAGTATTAGAAACATCTACAGCCTGACCTAGAAAGGCAGGCTACAAAAATACAGGGAAATGCAAGACTTCTTATTTGGAGAGTGGTTGAATATTTCTAGGAACCTTTCCCAGTGGAAAATTAATATGTAATGGGAAAGTAAAGGAAATAATAATCTCATCCTGTCTGCAAAGACTAAGAGCTAAATTCAAACTGCAGAATCTGTTGACAGCAATAAAAGATATTAGACATTAAAGGGACAGTCATCATTCAGAATAAGAATAATTTACTGAGAGAAAGCCAACAAGAATGGCTCTGGGTCAGATATATTGGAATCAAAGATTTGCAGCAAAACAGTAACTGAAGAATATCTAAAGAGCAGGGAGGGCATAGTTAAAGAAGAGAAAGGGTAGGGAAACATATCCAGAGCTCTCTCAATCATCAAAGAAATAGAGATTAACATAAAGAAGAAAAAAATATACTTATGATAGTCATCAGGTGGATAATATAATTGAGAGCTAGACTGAATGTAGAAAGTTCAGAGGAGAAATGTAAAAGTAAATAAGAACAGCAAAGAGGGACTATGAAAAAAGACTAATAGCTGACTTAGAGGAGAATCCGATCATTTTCTATGGACTAATGAAAGAGTAGTAAAAGAAGGAATGGGGCTGATTAGAAACCAAAAAGGACATTGACACATTGAGCTGGAGGCATATCTGAGGTATTAAATAAATTTTTTGCAACTGCCTTTACCGAGGAAGAAAATGCTGCTCAGTTCTCACCGAAAGAAAAGGTAGTTCAAATAACTGTAGTGTTTAAAATTGAAAAGGAGGATATCTGCACTTAATGTTGCAAAAGCAGCAGGACCGGATGAGATACATTAAAGGAAATTGAGAGAAGTGAGTATGGAAATTGCAGAGGCATTGGTCATCACTTTTGAGTCTTCCTTAAACTCCAAGGTCATGCCGTAGGACAGGAAAACTGCAAACATTACATCCTTGTTCAAAAAATACAAACTTAAGCCCAGAAAATATTGACTGTTCAGTTTATCCTTGATTGGGAGCTTTTAGCTTGGGCAGATGTGGATTAAGAAATCTAGTATGGATTTGTCAAGGCTAAAATATGTCTAACTTGCTTGAGTAACAGTAAGGTTGGTGAAGTTAATTTTGTTGGTGTGGACTTCTATAAGGCAATAGATAAAGTGACATGAAACAGACTTGTGAGAAAATCTATAGCCCATGGAGTAAAAGGGACAGTAGTAACATGGATATGAAACTGGCTGAATGACAGGAGGAAATAAATCTTCTTACTGTGTTTACCCCAGTCCAACGCCAGCATCTCCACATGAATGACCGGAAACAGAAAGTAGTGGTAAATATTTTTTTTGGAGTGGAGGCAATTTATATGGGAGCTCCTTAGAGGTCAGTATTTGGAACTTTATTCTTCCTGATATATATGAATGACTTAGATTGACACTACAGGACACAATACCAAAACTAGTAAATATAACAAAACTTGGAGGTATTGTCAACAATGAGGAGGCTAGTGTGGAACTTCAAAAGAATGTAAACGGTTTGGGGGAATGTGCAGACGGGTAACGGATGAAATTGAATACAGATGTGTGAGGTAATTCATGTAGAATAGAAAGAATCCAGAGACAAAAGAAAATAAAGAGTTTAATTCTACAGCAGTCACATGAGAAGATGTCAGACTCCTATTGATACTACAGCTTAGCCTTCAACACTATTATTTCTAGGAAACGCATTTCCAAAGTCCATGACCTGGGGCACCTCCCTGTGCAACTGGATCCCGAACTTCCTAACTCACAGTTCACAATCAGTAGGGATAGGCAACAACACCTCCTCCACGATTATCCTCAACACCGGTGCCTCAAAAGGCTGTGTTCTCAGCCTCCTACTATACTCCTTATACTGTGCAACCAAATTTCCCTCCAATTCGATTTTCAAGTTTGCTGATAGCACCACCATAGTGGGTCGGATCTCAAACAATGATGAGACAGAGTACAAGAATGAGATAGAGAATCTGGTGAACTTCTGCGGCAACAATGGTCTCTCTTTCAATGTCAACAAAATGAAGGAGATTGTCATTGACTTCAGAAAGTGTAAAGGAGAACTTGCCCCTGTCTACATCAACTGGAATGAAATAGGAAGAATCCAGAGCTTCACGTTTTTAGGTGTTGAGGTCAACAACAACTATCCTGGTCCCCCCATGCTGACACTATAGTTAAGAAAGCCCACCAATGCCTCTATTTCTCAGATTAAGGGAATTTGGCAGGTCAGCTATGACTTTCACCAACTTTTATAGATGGACCATAGAAAACATTCTTTCTGGATGTTTCACACCTTGGTATGGTTCCTGTTCTGCTGAAGACCATAAGGAACTACAAAATGTTGTGAAATGTAGCCCAATCCATCACACAAACCAGACTCCCATACATTGACTCTGTCTGTACTTCCTGCTGCCACAGCAAAGCAGCCAACATAATTAAGGACACCGGACATTCTCTTTTCCACCTTCTTCCTTCAGGAAAAAGATACAGAAGTCTGAGGTCATATACCAATCAACTCAAGAACAGCTTCTTCCCTGCTGCTGTCAGACCTTTAAGTGGACTTACCTTGCATTATGTTAATCTTTCTCTACACCCTAGCTATGATTATAACACTACATTCTGCACTCTGTTATTTTCTTCTCTATGAATGATATAAACAATAGTTTTCATTATATGTTAATTCATGTGGCAATAATAAATCAAATCAAATCAAAAGGAACCCAGATGTATATGAGCATAAATCATTAAAGGCAGCAGGACAGGTTGAATAAAACATAAAGCATCCTGGGCTTTACCATCAGGGGAATAGAGGACAAAAGTAAGGAAGTTATTTAAAGTTTATTTATTAGTGTCACAAGAGGCTTACATTAACACTATAATGAAGTTACTGCGAAAATCCTCTAGTTGTCACACTCCGGCATTTGTTCGTGTACATTGAGGGAGAATTTAGCATAGCCAATACACCTAATCGGCATGTCTTTCAGACTGTCGGAGGAAACTGGAAACTCATGCAGACATCGGGAGAACGTGCAGATTCCGCACAGACAGTGAGCCAACCCTGGAATTGAACCTGGATCTCTGGTGCTGTGAGACAGCAGTGCTAACCACTCAACCACCCATGTTGCCCACCCTGCCACCCCAGTATAAATACTGGTTTGGCTTCAACTCGAGTACTGCGTTCAGCTCTGAACACTGCACTGTAGACATTAATGCAGGTGTAGATAAGATTCATGAGAATTGTTCCAAGGATGAGAAACTTCAGTTAAGTAAATAAACTGGTGAAATTGTGACTATTTTCCTTGGAAATGAAAAAGGTGAAAGGAGATTTGCAATAGATATTCAAATTCAGGGGATTCTGGAGAATGGAGATAAGGAGTAATATTTCCAAGACAGGTCAGGGCAGGATGGATAAGAAAAAATTGTTCCCATTGATGAAAGGATCAAGAATCAGAGAGAACAGATTTAAAGTATTTGGCAAAAGCAGCACTCAAACGTATGTACAAACATATGAACATACGAAATAGGAGCAGATATAGGCCATTCAGCTCCCTGAGCTTTGCCCTGATCATGACTGATTTGTTTGTGTTTCAAATTCCACATTCCTACCTAGCTTTGATTCCTTTGCCTAACAAGAATCTATCTACCTCCACCTTAAAAGTATTCAATGACCTTACCTCCATCACTTTCTGAGGCAGTGTTCCAAAGTCACACAACTCAGAGAAAAAAAATCTCCTTGTCTCTGTCATAAAACGATAACCTCTAATTTTAAAATTGTTCTGGACTCACTCACAAGAGAAAAATCCTTCGCATACCCATATTGTCAAGACCATTCAGGACTTTATATACTTCAAGTAAGTTACCACTCACTCTTCTAAACTCAAATGGAAAGAAGCCCAATTGCCTAGTCTTTTCTCATAAGATAACCTGTCCATTTCCAGGTATCAATCCAGTAAGCCATCTATGAACAATCTCTAATACATTTACATCCTTCTTAAGTAAGGCGACCAAAATTGCACACAATATTCCAAATGCAGTCTTGCCAATGCCCTGTATAATCATATTATAACATTCTTACTTTTATGTTCAATTCCTCTCATAATAAAGGAAATCTTTCCATTAGCCTTTTTAATTATTTGCTGTGCTTGCATACTAACTTTTTGTGACTCATGCACCAGAACACCTCGATCCTTCTGCACCTTGGAATTCTGCAGCAGTTCTCCGTATAAATAATACAGTTTTTTTGTTCTTTCTGCCAAAGTGAACAACCTCAGATTTACTCACGTTATACTCCATCTGCCAGATTTTTGCTCACTCAACTTTTTCGCATCCATCTACAAATCCCTTGCTACCTCTCCATCTTTTTCACAATCCCTATTCTTCTTGAACGTCATATAACCTGCAATATTCAAGACCAAATCATTATCACGCTGCAGCTATGCCTCTACAATGGCTCAGTAAGAATTTAGCAACACCAATTTTTAATCCAACCGATTTATTTGATAGTAAAATTGCGAGCTTTCAACACTCCGTGTCTTCCTCAGGCAAATGCAGTGTTCTGGTTTGCAATAGCACACATCAGCACAGACAGTCAGAGATTGCTGATTAGAATGCGAATCCTTACATCTAACCTGCTATTCAAGTATTAAAGTGGCTAACAATGTGTGTGAAGGGAATCCTGAGCATTGATTAGAGAATTGTGTGTTTTTTCCAGACAGAACAGTAAGTGAGGTTTTTTGCTAACCCAGGCAAGTTACAGGGGTTACAGATAGTGTGTCATGAAGCCAAGATCCCTGTTAAGACCGTCCTCATGTGTGCGGAGCTTGGCTATCAGTCTCTGCTCAGTGACTCTGCGCTGTCGTGTATCATGAAAGCCCCCTTGAAGAACATTTACCCGCAGGTCGGAGGCCGAATGCCCATGACTGCTGAAGTGTTTGCCCACAGGAAGGGAACTGTTTTGCCTGGTGATTGCTGAGCGATGCTCATTCATCCGCTGTCGTAGTGTCTGCATGGTCTCCCCAATATACCATGCTTCGGGACATCCTTTCTTGCAACGTATTAGGTAGACAAAGTTGGCCGAGTTGCAAGAGTATGTACCGTGTACCTGGTGAATGGTATCCTCCCATTTGATGATGTCGTCCATGTCTATGATCTGGCATGTCTTGCAGAGGTTGCTGTGGCAGGGTTGTGTGGTATTGTGGTCACTGTTCTCCTGAAGATTGGGTAGTTTGCTGCGAACAATGATCTGTTTGAGGTTGTGCGGTTGTCTGAAAGCAAGAAGTGGGGGGGTGGGGATGGCCCTAGTGAGATGTTCATCGTCATCAATGATATGTTGAAGACTCCGGAGAAGATGTCTTAGCTTCTCCGCTCTGGGGAAGTACTGGACAACAAAGGGTACTCTGTCCACCGTGTCCCGTGTTCGTCTTCTGAGGAGGTCAGTGTGGTTTATCGTTGTGGCACGTCGGAACTGTCGATCGATGGCTATCAGATCCTTCAGTATCCTTCCTTGTTACAAATGCCACACATGTTCCGATACAGAGCCTTCAGTTTTGTCTTTTTCTTATCTTTGTAACATCTGGTCTTGGCTGTTGGTATATTCTTAACTTTTTTCTTTCTGTCCCTTCCTGCCATTAGAATCATTACAGCACAGAAACAGGCCATTTGGCCCTTCTTGGCTGTGCCAAACCATTTTTCTGCTTTTTCTGCATCTGGATCATATCCCTCCACATTCCTCTCATCCATGTACCTGCCCAAGTTTTTCTTAAATGTTAAAAGTGAGCCCACTTTCACCATTTCATCTGGCAGCTCATTCCATACTCCCACCATTCTCTGTGTGAAGAACCTCCCCCCTCCAATATTCCCTTTAAACTTTTCCCCATTCTCTGAAACTTATTTCCCATGTTACTAATTTGTTCTCCTGCCTTGAGTCTAACCTGGATTTGCTGTGGGCAACTAAGAGGCAATGATAATCAAGGAAAACCTTTTCACACAGTGGGTGCGATTCTCTGACCTCTCCATGGCATGTTTCTCACGGAGGGAGGCAGCATGCCTTTCACTAGCAGCAGGATTTTCTGGTTCCACCTCTGTCAGTGGGAATTGCCTCTGAAGCCACCACACACAACTGGGAAATACACAGTAGGGAGGCCACTGGTGGCACCAGAGAATCCACTGCCAGCTTCAGCATGGGAATGTCTATTGCTTTTCATAGGCTCAGAGGCAGAATTTCCTGGGGAAAGCTATTTGAAAATGGCAGGAAATAAGAGTCAAGTACATTGAAAGTTGACAGCTGTTGGCAATTTGCCTCTGCCTAGCTCAAAGAAACAAAGATTTTTTTTTGGGTGGTTAAATTATCACAGGAAAGCCAGCTAACTCTATGGAGATTTTAACTATTTTTCACCAGAAAAGCAGTTAAGGTCAATATTATTTCATTAAAGGTCCCAATGACATGCATGCAGCTTGTAAATAGGTAGTTTTAAACACTGAGATAATGTAGGAAAGTCGTGTGTGGGTTTTGAGAGAGGAGCACAATTCTTTAAAAAAAACTAAGGGGAGATTTTCTGGCCATTCCCACTGTCGGGAGTTCCCAGTCCTGGTGACTGTGATCCCTGTGACGAGTTCCCCAGTAGCAGGATGGACAAGTCATGCAAAATGTTGTGGACATTAGTAGGATTGGAAGATCCTGTTGATGGTGAGCTGCATTCGCTGCCAGAAAACATGCCACAGGGTGCTGGAACATCCCACCCCGAATGCATGAAACAGCAGAATGCTGACAATCCAGCATGCTTCCCGAGGACTCCTGCTGCTGTTTTGGTGGGAGTTGTAAGTAAGCCTGGGTTGTACTGAAGTATCAACAGGAGATTTTTGAACATCCCATAGCTTCCTACATTCCTGGCCTTGCTCGTCCCAAAAACTGGAACGTCCTGCCTGAGGTCAACGGACCTTCCCACGCTCGGCCCCTCAACCGCTCAGATTCCCATGCTGGATGAGACAGTAAAATTCACCCCATTTGTGTTGAAATCAAGATTTTAAGCAGTTTCCTGCACTTATTTGTTTCCAGAACCTCAAAACTAGAATTCCATATCTCTGTTGTTTCAGTGCAACAATGACATTGTCTGGCTTACTGAATTTTGAGTCTGCTCCCTTCACCCTGATCTCCAACTTATTCCCCCCGCCCAATGCTCCAACAATCCTTATTCAGCAAGTAATGCTACACTTAACTTTGTGAATGGACACTGAGTGGGCGTTCTATTAGCAGGAGTAGAACTCAATATATTTTTTCAATTTGCACACTGTGCCAATGTTCTAGAGTGAAAGAAATGTTAAATTGAAGTCACAGTGCTCATGTGCTTTGGAAATAATCATGGGTGTCAGACTTAATCATTGGTGAGTTCTGTGGTGCTGATACAATTGGGAATTACAGCATAAGTTAATTTTAACTTTTGATTCTCACTGCAGTGCATGGATCATACCTCTGCTTTAAAAAAACTTATCTGGAGAGTAATGATCCAGCTTTTTGTTGCAGAGGTTGTATTATACCCGAGGTAAGGGAAGTAGTTAGTTAACTGAAAACTTTAAGGCAGGGTATAAAGGGTTACACTGTTCAAATAATATGCCAAAAAGTAGCAGAACAGAGCTTTTCTCTGGGTTTCCAGTGACTAGATGAGAATTACAGATCAGGAAGGGCCCAATTTGATTCCTGGTCTAGTCTGAACACTCTGACATCTGCCAGTGTGAGCATAAGATTGTAAAAATTGCTCTTATTATCCTGGTGTTTGGGGATGATAGTGGTAATGTGACTGGTGCATTATCCCAATGCTAAATTCTGTTATATCTCATTTTCTTGGATACTTTTTTCAACTTTGATGGTGGCTTATATGATAAAAACATATCAATAAAATGCAAATTCTAGATTGTGCAACTGGAATTAAACCCAAACCAAGAGAAACAGCCTCCTTTTAAGGATCTCCATATGAAAAGCCCATATATCTATCAGTCTGACTGTTAGTTCCTAGCCCCAGAAGAACTTTTGCCATTGTTTATCAAGTTTGTTTCTTCAGTACTACCAACCAATGAGCTTATTTTCTTTCTTTACTGTTAGTTTTGTTGATCAGAGATCTTAAATATCTGATCTCTGGGTTTCCTCCGGGTGCTCCGGTTTCCTTCCACTGTCCAAAGCTGTGTGGGTTAGGATGATTGGTCATGCTACAATTGCCTCTTAGTGTCTTGAGGTGTGTAGGTTAGAGGGATTAGCGGTAAATATGTACTGATATGGTGGTAGGGCCTGGATGCAATTGTGGCCAGTGCAAACTTGATGGGCCAAATGGCCTCTTTCTGCAGTGTAGGATTTCTATGATTTCTATGATTCTATGATAAAATGATCAAGGTATTGATTATTGAAGACATTCAATGTCTTTCTGCTATCCTATCATCTGTTTCCTTGTTATGGTTGAACTACAGGAGAAAATGGTTGGGAAGCAATGGTCATACCAGCAACAGGTTGCTCATCACGTCAGTTAAGAGGGTGAGAGCAGACTGGGAGTGGAGAAGGCGCAAAATGTAGGAACATACTGTCATCCTCAATGTCCTCAGTGACACTGAATGCTATAGGCTTCTTTGCAGCCAGCACATGTTACAGGGAATCATCTTCTTTGTTGGGCTCAGGAGATAAAGACATCCTTGACCCCTGCCATCTTGGTCATCTTTCTTCTATTTGGTGCCACTTTGTTTTGCAAGAGAGGAAGCAGAATGTCAGTGATTATGCATCACTGTGTTTGTGTGATGTGTCCATTATCACTGAATAGCTGGAGGTATGTGGAGACAATGAGACGTGGATGTATGTATACGTGAAGGTGAGGTGAGTGAGCACTGAGTGCCAAGGACTGGTCCTGGCTGAATGGTGTGTGTGGTGCTTTGAGCAGTGTGACAGGTTGATGGTAGATGTCATGTGAATGCATGTTCATTGACATGGCCAGTGCATCACACTCATGTCACACTGCTGCGAGGTCCCCAGATACAAACTTTATGAGTTGCCATCATGGCCGCCTGTTCCTATTCTGTTTTGAGGGTCTCCTGACATCCTTCCAAATCATGCCATCGCTCCTGGCCCATTGAACCATGCCATTTCTTCTCTTCCCCAACACTATCACTAATGCCTCCAATAGTGCATCCATTACGATGGATGCACTATTGTGTACGAAGAAAGTTAATTCGCTGGTTAAAAGGAAAAAGGAGGCTTATGTCAGGATGAGACTTGAAGGCTCGGTTAGTGCAATGGATAGCTATAGATTAGCCAGGAGGGAGCTAAAGAGTGAGTTGAGGAGAGCTAAGAGGGGACACGAGAAGACTTTGGCTGATAGGATTAAGGAGAATCCTAAAGCTTTCTTTAGATATGTTAAGAATAGAAGATTGGTTAGGGCAAGATTAGGGCCAGTCCTAGACAGCAGTGGAAAGTTGTGCGTGGAGCCTGAAGAGATTGGAGAGGCACTGAACAAATATTTCTCTTCGGTATTCACGCAGGGAGATGTAAATGTAGTTGTGGAGAACACTGGGATACAGGGTTGCAAACTGGAAAGTATTGAAGTAGATAGGGAGGATGTGCTAGATATTCTTGAGGGTTTGAAGTTAGATAAGTCCCCTGGGCCGGACGGGATTTACCCTAGGATTCTCTGGGAGGCAAGAGAGGCGATTGCAGAGCCTCTGGCTCTGATCTTCAGGTCGTCGTTGATTACGGGTATAGTTCCGGAAGACTGGAGGATAGCGAATGTGGTCCCATTGTTCAAGAAGGGGAAGAGAGACTTTCCAGGGAATTATAGGCCAGTGAGTCTTACTTCTGTTGTGGGCAAAGTATTGGAGAGAATTATTAGGATAGGATTTATAGTTATTTAGAGAGAAATGAATTGATTGGGGATAGTCAGCATGGTTTTGTGAAGGGTAGGTCGTGCCTTACTAACCTTATTGAGTTTTTTGAAAAAGTGACCAAAGAGGTGGATGGGGGTAAGGCGGTTGATGTGGTATATATGGACTTTAGTAAGGCGTTTGATAAGGTGGCCCATGGAAGACTTCTGCAGAAAATGCAGATGTATGGGATAGAGGGTGATTTAGCTAATTGGGTTAGGAATTGGCTAGCAGATAGAAGACAGAGGGTGGTGGTTGATGGGAGATATTCATCGTGGAGTTCGGTGACAAGTGGTGTACCTCAGGGGTCTGTTTTGGGGCCCCTGCTGTTTGTAATTTTTATAAATGATCTGGATGAGGGTATTGAAGGATGGATTAGTAAATTTGCAGATGACACTAAAGTCGGTGGAGTGGTAGATAGTGAAGAGGGGTGTTATAGTTTGCAGAGAGACTTGGACAAGTTGCAGAGCTGGGCCGAGAGGTGGCAAATGGAGTTTAATGTGGAAAAGTGTGAGGTAATGCACTTTGGCAGGAATAATAAATGTGTAGAGTATAGGGCTAATGGTAGGGTTCTTAATAGTGTTGATGAACAGAGGGATCTTGGTGTATATGTGCATAGATCCCTGAAAGTAGGCAGTCAAGTCGATAAGGTTGTTAAGAAGGCATACGGAGTCTTAGCTTTTATTGGTAGGGGGATTGAATTTCGGAGCCGCAACGTCATGTTGCAACTGTACAAAACTCTAGTGCGGCCGCACTTGGAGTATTGTGTGCAGTTCTGGTCCCCACATTATAAGAAAGATGTGGAGGCATTGGAGAGGGTACAGAGGAGGTTTACCAGGATGTTGCCTGGTATGGAGGGCAGGTCTTATGAAGAGAGGCTGAGGGATTTGAGGTTGTTTTCGTTAGAAAGGAGGAGGCTAAGAGGGGACCTTATCGAAACATATAAGATGATTAGAGGTTTAGATAGGGTGGACAGTGATAGCCTTTTTCCTAGGATGGAGAAAGCTAGCACGAGGGGACACAGCTTTAAATTAAGGGGTGATAGTTATAGGACGGATATCAGAGGTAGGTTCTTTACCCAGAGGGTGGTTAGGGAGTGGAATGCCCTGCCTGCGGCAGTTGTAGATGCGCCAAGTTTGGTGGCGTTTAAGAGGTTAGTTGATAAGTTTATGGAAGAGAAGGGAATGGTTTAGTTTGGAGGGTCATTGCTTTTTTCATAATTGGTCGGCGCAACATCGAAGGCCGAAGGGCCTGTTTTGCGCTGTAATGTTCTATGTTCTATGTTCTATTACTAAGAAAGATAGTCATAGAGTCATAGAGGTTTACAGCATGGAAACAGGCCCTTCGGCCCAACTTGTCCATGCCGCCCTTTTTTTTAAACCCTTAAGCTCATCACAATTGCCTGCATTTGGTCCATATCCTTCTATAGCTATCATACCTATGTAACTATCTAAATGTTTTTTAAAAGATAAAATTGTACCCGCTTCTACTATTACCTCTGGCAGCTTGTTCCAGATACTCACCACCCTCTGTGTGAAAAAAATTACCCCTCTGAACACTTTTGTATCTCTTCCCTCTCACCTTAAACCTATGCCCTCTAGTTTTAAATTCCCCTACCTTTGGGAAAAGATATTGACTATCTACCTTGTCTATTCCCCTCATTATTTTATAGACCTCTATAAAGTCACCCTTCAGCTCCTATGCTCCAGAGAAAAGAATCCTAATCTATTCAGCCTCTCCTTATAACTCAATCCATCAAGTTCCAGTAGCATCCTAGTAAATCTTTTCTGTACATTTTATAGTTTAATAATATCTTTTCTATAATAGAGTGACCAGAATTGTACATAGCATTCCAAGTGTGGCCTTACCAATGTCTTGTACAACTTCAACAGACATTCCAATTCCTGTATTCAATGTTCTGACCAATGAAACCAAGCATGCTGAATGCCTTCTTCACCACTCTGTCCATTTGTGACTCCACTTTCAAGGAGCTATGAACACGTACCCCTCGAGCTCTCTGTTCTGTAACTTTCTGGTTGTGGAGACTAATCATCACAGCTCCAGGCTAAAGAACCTCCTTCAGAGGGTTCTAGACCCAAACCATCTTCAACTGGTGGTGATAGTGGCATGGTGGTAATGTCTTTGGGCAAATAATTAAAAGGCCCAGGAACAAATGTTCTGGAAAGACAGGTTCGTATCCCATCACAGCAGGTAATGGAATTTGAATTTAATTATTAATTCTGGAATTAAAAGCTAGTCTCAGTAATGGCGATGATGAATTATCATAAATTGTGAGAAAAACTCATCTGTCCTTTAGGGATGGAAATCTGTTATCCTTATCCAATCTGACCTACACGTGACTCCAGATCCACAGCAATATGGTTGACTCTTAACTGCCTTTTTAAATGGTCTAACAAATCATTCAGTTCAAGGCAGTTAGGGATGGGCAACAAATGTTATCTACGCCAGCTGCATCCACATCTCAAAGAATAAAAATGCTTCATCAATGACCTTCCCTTTATCATAAAGTCAGCAGTGAGGATGTTTGCTGACAATTGCAGTGTTCAGCACTGTCTGCAATTCCTCACACTCTGAAATATTATTTCCATATCTGGAAGGACCCAGACAACATTCAAGCTTGAACTCTTACATGTCAAGTAACCTTCACACTACACAAATGCCAATAGCCATCTCCATCAAGAGAGAAACTAACCATTTCCATTGGCATTCAATTGAATCCTCAAGCATCAACATCCTGGGGATAAGCATTGACCAGCCATATAACGTTGTGACTACATCTACAGGTCAGAGATTGGGAATTCTGAGGCAAATAACTTAACCTCCTGTCTCCCCAAATCCTATCTCCCACATGTAAGGCTCAATAGAGGAATATTACATAATACTCTTCACTTGCCTGGATGAACCCAGCTCCAACAACACTTAAGGATTTGACATCATCAGGGCAAAGCAGTCCGCATGATCGGCAACCCATCTACTATTGTAAACATTCATCCCCTCCATCAGTAGTAACAATATGTACCGCCTACAATATTCAGCACAGTAAATCACCAAGACTCCTTCCAAACCCTTGACCTCTACCACCTAGAAGGACAAGAGCAATGAATGAGGGCACCATCTGGCATGTTCCCCTCCAAAAACACTCACCATCCTGACTTGGAATGATATCACCATTGCTTCACTGTGACCAGGTCAAAATTTTGGAATGTACCCCCCTCCTGCCCTTTCCTAACAGCACTGTGGATATACCTGCACCACTTACACTCAAGAGGTTCAAATAGACAGCTCAACACAACCTTTGCAGGGACAATGAGATTGGACAACAAATGCTGGTCTAGCCAGCAATATTTACATCCTGTAAAAGAGAATTAAAAACAAACTTTCTTGATCATCCATTTGCGTGAATTTCCATTGCAGCAATCATTTTGTGCAGCTTCCCCAATTAAAAGGCAAAGATTAGCACTGATGATGCACCAACATGTGAAACGTACTATGGAGAATGAAGAATATCCCACTCAAAGCTTAAAACCAACACATCTTCCAGGCAGAACCCATTAGTTACAGCCTGCTCATTCAAAAATGTCCTGCTTATTCTTTCTTTGTTTTTTGTCCATTAACCAATCCTTAATCCATGTGAATGCATTATCCCAATCCTATGAAACCTAAACTTATGTAATAAAATCTTGCATAGTACTTTATCAAATATTTTTTGAAAATTCATCTCTGGTAGCACAAGGTTACATAACAAGGAAATTGTTATCACAACCATGATTTATTGAAGAAAAATTAAATCTAAGATCAGTGTGTTTCTTTCTGATATGCTGAGGAAGGTGATGTGACCCACAAACACCTGCCCCTTAAAGAGGCCACACTACCACATTGCTCCCCTTTAAGTTTCTCTATAATCATACAGACACAAAGTTTCATATATAGACATATACACTCAAAGTAGAATTTTCAAAAAGGTTTTATTTGGTAAAGTTCTTAAAATCAATTGTTCTGGTGACTTTCGGACTCTTGTGCAGCAGCACAATTTGGCAGCTGGGAAGGATCTCCAAGCTGAGGGTATCAAGGGATATAATGACGAGATTCTGACATTGAACTAGGCCCTCATTACCCAAGCACCCAAGCTGGCTCCCTCCCCTCTCTCGCCACTACCACTGTTCCAAACAAAACAGTGGGCAGTATGGTGGCACAACAGTTAACACTGCTGCCTCATAGCGCCAGGGACCTGGGTTCAATTCCTAGCTTGGGTCTCTGTCTGTGCAGAGTTTGCACATTATTCCGGCGTCTGTGTGGGTTTCCTCCGAGTGCTCTGGTTTCCTCTCACAGTCCAAAGATATGTGGGTTAGGTGGATTGGCTATGCAAAATTTATCCTTAGTGTTGGAGGACTAGCTAGGGTAAATGCACGGGCTATGAGGCCTGGGTTGGTTTGTGGTCAGTGTAGACTCAGTGGACCGAATGGCATCTTTCTGCACTGTAGGTATTTTATGATTCTATTCTATTCTGTACTATGAAAACCCAAATCATTCAGGTCAGGTAACCTGCCTCCATCAACTCAATCATGAAGCTCCTCTGTGAGGTTTACTTATCTTCCACTCTCCCTGTCAAATTTGGGAAAATGAGGTGAAGGTGGGTTCTCAGACATCAACCTATGAATGATTCAACTGGCGGAATCCTTGTGGTTGCATGAGGCTTCATGTTATCTGAGAGTTGGAAATTGGCTAATTGAAAGGACAGTGGCCTGTTGGATTGTTTCGTCATTGAGGCCTTGGAAGTTTGCTTTGCTCTTTCTGCCAAAAATTGGAAGCAGGTGATCTGGGTGCGCAGGGTGGTATGAGGCAATGCGCAGGATGGTACAGGACAGTGTGCACAGTGGTACTGGACTGTGTGCAGGGTGGTCTGGGGCAGTATGCAGGCTGGTACGGGGCAGTAGTATATTAGAAATCAGTGTAAGAGTGACAAAATACAGGGAAGTTGGGTACAAAATGGCCATAATAATTGACCATCCTGTGGTAGGACATCCAGGCCATTACATTCTTCAGTGCAGGCACCTCTTTTATTGCTTTTACTTTTTCTTCTAATGGAAAGCTGAGCAGATTGGTGCTGGTTAGTTGCCAATGTTGACATTGTACCCAATATCTTCAGTGCCTCCCTCATAAATGTTGCTAACTTTACTGTGATATTTCTGAACCTCATTGGATGTAGACCTCCATGCTTGTAGGTTTGTTCACCTATTACCGTGGTCAAAATGCCATATTGATCTCCATAGGCCTTCTACAAGTATGATCTCCATAGGCCTTCTACAAATATGTGAAAAGTAAAAGGATGAGAAGAGAAGGGATAGGGCCTATAAAAGGTGAAGGGGGAAAAGTCTGTGTGAATCCAGAAGAAATGGCAGAGGTGCTTAACGAGTACTTTGCCTCGGTATTCACGGTGGAAAGTGAACTGGGAGATTGCACTGCAGGTTTGTGGCATACGGAAAAGATTGAGTATGTGGATGTTAGGAAAGAGGATGTGTTAGACCTGTTAAATTCTATCAAGATAGACAAGTCGCCGGGACCGGATGGGATGTACCCCAGGTTATTGTGGGAGGTGAGGGAAGTGGTTGCAGAGCCCCTGGCGATGATCTTTGCGTCGTCCATGGAAACGGGAGAGGTTCCGGAGGATTGGAGGATTGCAGATGTGGTTCCTATCTTTAAGAAAGGGAACAGGGATAGTCCAGGAAATTACCGACCGGTGAGTTTGACTTCAGTGGTTGGTAAGCTGATGGAGAGGCTTCTGAGGGATAAGATATATGAACATTTGGAGAAGTTTGGACTGATTAGAAATAGTCAGCATGGTTTTGTCAAGGGCAGGTCATGCCTTACGAGCCTAGTTGAGTTCTTCGAAAATGTGACTGAACACATTGACGAAGGAAGGGCAGTGGACGTAGTGTACATGGACTTTAGTAAGGCGTTTGATAAGGTCCCACATGCAAGGCTTCTGGAGAAGGTGAGAGGGCATGGGATCCAAGGGGCTTTGGCCTCGTGGATCCAGAACTGGCTTGCCGGCAGAAGGCAGAGAGTGGTTGTGGATGGGTCTTGTTCTGCATGGAGGTCGGTAACCAGTGGAGTGCCCCAGGGATCTGTTCTGGGACCCCTGCTGTTTGTCATTTTCATAAATGACCTGGATGAGGAAGTGGAGGGATGGGTTAGCAAGTTCGCCGACGATACAAAGATCGGTGGTGTTGTGGATGGTCTGGAGGGATGCCAAAAGTTGCAGCGGGACATAGACAGGATGCAAGACTGGGCGGAGAAGTGGCAGATGGACTTCAACGCAGATAAATGTGTAGTGGTCCATTTTGGCAGGAATAATGGGATGAAGGAGTACAATATAAGGGGTAGGAGTCTTAGCTGTGTTGTAGAGCAGAAGGATCTCGGGGTCCGGGTCCATAGGACTCTTAAATCGGCCTCGCAGGTGGAGGAAGTGGTCAAGAAGGCGTACGGTGTACTGGCCTTCATTAATCGAGGAATAGAGTTTAGGAGTCAGGAGGTAATGATGCAGCTCTATAAGACTCTTGTCAGACCCCAGTTGGAGTATTGTGCGCAGTTCTGGTCGCCTCATTATAGGAAGGATGTAGAGGCTATTGAGAGAGTTCAGAGGAGATTTACAAGGATGCTGCCTGGATTGGGAGGCAGGCCTTATGAAGATAGGTTGAGGGAGCTGGGACTCTTCTCACTGGAGAGACGTAGGTTGAGAGGCGACCTGATAGAGGTTTATAAAATGTTGAGAGGAATAGATAGGGTGGACTCTCAGAGACTATTTCCCCGAGCTGAAATGGTCACTACGAGAGGACACAGATTTAAGGTGCAGGGAAGCAAATACAAAGGAGATGTCAGGGGTAGGTTTTTCACTCAGAGGGTGGTGAGTGAATGGAACCGACTGCCGTCGGAGGTTGTTGAGGCAAACTCACTGGGGTCTTTTAAAAGACTTCTGGATGAGTATATGGAAAAGAATAGGATAGGGGGTTATAGATAGGTCTGTGGATTGGTAGATGTGATCGGCACAACTCGTGGGCCGAAAGGCCTGTTTGTGTTGTATTGTTCTATGTTCTATGTTCTAATTGATGAGATTTGATGCTTTGTCTTTTTTAACTTTACAATGTTGAGCTTATAAATTTCTGACTTCTCTTTTGAATCTTCTTCAGTCTTGTTCACTGGAGCCCTCATTTTTCCTCCTGGGATCTAGGCACTGTCCGATTGAATCTGCATCTGGCTCGTATGTGATCCTTCTGATTATATCTGAAACAAATGAACTCTTTATATTTGCGTTTATCTTGGGGATGGTCTCCCCCACAATGATAATGCTCATCAAATCCTTGTATCTGATCGTTTCTCTTCGTTCTCTGAGGCTCGACGGAGCCCTCACGACTGGTATTCCAAGCAACCTCCATTTTCCACCAAATCTTGTTCACCTCGCCCTGCACAACTTTCAGTTCAAAAGCACTTTGTTCAGCATTCTCAGTCACTTCAGCCAATTCAATTGCTTTATCTAGCATTATTTTAATTTCTGCAAGCAGCCTCTTCTGGATGTTCAAACTGTCAATACCACATACAAGACAATCATATAATGTATCTCTTCAAAAAAGGCCAAACTCAGTGTTCAGCCATTTGGCAAAGCCTGGCGACAAAAGCAGAAACTGTCATCCCTGGGTCCCTAATGCGTGAGTGGAATTTATATCGCTGCATAATAATGGAGGATCAGACATTGTACTGGTCCCTTTCTAGTATGAATAATTGGTTAAAGGATTATGTAACTGATGTCTCCAGCAACGTAAGGCTTCTTATGAGGTTATATATTCGAGGGCGTCAAACTGTGAGTAACTGCTTTTCTGTTATTTGTTGGTTGAAACCAAGTATTGAAGTACTGACCCCAACTTTCAACCTCCAGATTAAATGGATTGATTTTCTTGAACAGTGGCATAGCCACCTGATAAGATTGGTACAACAACTTTCTACTTTTGTTGCAAGCTTTTCTGGGACTTATCCCTCCCCCCCCTCGAGATGTTGACGTTGTAGCCACTGTAGGCTGATTTATTCTTATCGCAATATTGTAGCACAAATGATCAAGGAAGCCTTGAATCACAACAGTGATTTATTGCAGGATAGTGAAAACTATGTACAGACTACCAATACAGATCCTTGGCTCACAATGAGGGTTTTCTCCCACCAGGACTAGTGCCCTAACACTTGATAAATGACGGTTTGCATGCTTCTTCCTGGTAGCCCCAGGAGGGTCATGTGACCTACAAACAGCCACCCCTTAGAGATGCCACACTATCCTACTCATTCCATCCTCAATAAACAGTCTTTTCTTTCATAAGCCCATAACACATCTGCTTATTCGCATGCCTTTCTAAGTTTCCTTTTATTATATGACTAATAATAGATGCTAACAATTTGCTAACTATTAATCTTAATTTAACTGACCTATAATTACCTACTTTCTCTCTTCCTCTTTTCTTTAAAGTGCATGATTATGTTTGCTATCCTCCAATGCAAAAACAGGCTCTGTATGATCCAAAAATTTCTAGGCCAAAATTTTTAATAAAATGTAGACACATTGTCACAAACCCTGGGAGAAAACCATAAGATTTAGTGATTAATGCCCAAGTGAAGAAATTACAAACAAGATTTACTTTTGTAACTGTTACTTTAACATGAACCAGAACCAAAGTAAATTAAACATGATTTAATAGGCAAATGATCCTTCAAATAAAAAAGATAAAATTTCCCTGTTATTTCCAAGAGTTGAACTTGTTTTCACAAGTAAGTTGGAAAGATATTGAGAACCTCCCACTCTAATGTAATGGTGTATGATAAGTTTATAGTGTTTTAAATACACTGTTTACTGGTAGAAATATGTTGAATTTAATGAGATTCCATATTCCGATATGGCATAACTAAGAATTAAATTGTGCTGAGAACTATCTTCAGTAAAAGGTGCCATGATTATACATACAAGGTGGTTATGAGCTGAGAATGTATGTGTGTATAAATGTAGCTCTCTTTCAATCTATGAGCAGTCTAACTAGAAGATAAGCTTCAGTCTTAAGATAATGGTTACTTTATTGAAAAAGCTACTGCTGAAAATTATTTAGCTAACAGTGATAAAATTATTGACTTAAATACACATATAAAAATTAAGAGCATATGACTAAAGATGAAATGAGGAGGATGTTCTCCTCTGAGAGGATAGTGAATTTGTGGAATTCTTTGCTGCAGAGCTGTGGAGGTTGGGTCATTAAATATGTTCAAGACTGATCAGTAAGGGAATCAATAGTTATAGGGGATAAGGTAGGAAAGTAGAGTTGAGAAATATCATATCAGCTCAGCCATGATCTCGCTGAATGCCAGAGTGAACTCAATGGGGCAAGGGGATAAAGAGAAGATTCCTTGTTCCTTACTAGCTCTGCAGTTACGATACTTGGAGACTGCCTAAAATCTTTTGACGGAAGATCAATTGATTTCTTCATGCCTTCCTCTTTGACTCCCACTGACACCATCAGAAAATCTCACCTTTTCAGAGTTCCTCTTGGGAGTTCCTGGCTGTGTCAGCTATGTGCTACTATTGTCTATCATACTGTCACTGAAAATTGCTCCTTAAGCCTCCTTATACTGTTGGAAAAATGAAAAAATGGCTGCTGTGTTAATTTTCAATCAGTCAATGTTTCAGCAGGCAAAGAAGTTCATTGTGTAGTGGTCCTTTGAAGTCCCGTCCTGTCTTCTGTTCTTTCAGAAATGATGGGGGTTTTCACAGCTGTTTATAGCTGTTTACAGCATATAATGGACATCCTTGAAAAAACCTTTTACATTTTCATGATTCTTCATTGCCAGTTCTAGACATGAGTTTGACAGAGCTTGAACTAACACAGAAAGGTGCCAAGTTTGTCTGTCCATACTCTCACTTTGAAAAAGAACTTTTAAATTCAATGTAAAGGCTTAAAAACAGAAATGTGCCTTTAAAACAATTACCCCAAAAATCAGGATAAAAACAAATACTTCAATATCATCAACCATTTGCACACTTCCAGGGAACTCCCAAGGCTCATGATCCCTATTTCAAATCAGTTTTCTATATCCCTTCATTCCCATTCTGTTCACGTGCCCATCTAAGTATTTCTTAAATAACTCCAGAGTGCCTGCCTCCACCACTTTACTTGGCAGCGCATTCCATACCCCCACCACCCTCTGTGTGAAAAAACTCCCTCTAGCATCCAAATTATACCTTATACCCCTCACCCTAAGCCCGTGACCCCTCATGCTATTCGAGTCCATCCTAGGAAAAAGCTTAACCTTGTTTACTCTACCTGTACCCCTCATAATCTTGTACACCTCTATTAGATCTCCTCTAAGTCTACGTCTTTCTAAGGAAAACAGCCCCAATTTGCCTAACCTCTCCTCATAACTCAGACCTTCCATACCAGGCAGCATCCTGGTAAACCTCCTCCGCACTCTTTCCAGAGTCTCCACATCCTTCCGGTAGTAAGGCAACCAAAACTGGACGTACTACTCCAGATGAGGTCTAACCAACTTTCTATACAACTGCAACATTAAACTCCAGCTCTTGTACTCCATCCCCCTTTCTATAAAGGCTAGCATACTATAAGCTTTCTTCACAAACTTCTCCACCTGTACTGCCACCTTCAAAGACTTATACACTTGCACCCCCAGGTCTTTCTGCATTTCTATACTCTTAATAGGTTTACCCTTTATCATATAACTCCCCCCCTACATTTTTTCTCCCAAAATGCATCACTTCGCATTTATCAGGATTAAATTCCTTCTGCCATTTATCTGCCCAATCTACGAGCCTATCTTTGTCCTGCTGTATTGCCTTTCATGGGATGTGGGCATTGCTGACTAGACCAGCATTTCATGCCCATTCCTAATTGTCCTTGAATAAGTGGTGGTGAGCTGCTTTCTTTATCCATTTCAGCCAAAGTGGTGTAGGTGCATCCAGAATGCTGTTAGGGAAGGTATTCCAGGATTTTGACCCAGTGACAGTGAAGAAACAGTGATATACCTCCAAAACAGGATGCTAAATAACTTGGAGAGAAACTTAGCAACTGGTGGTGTTCCCATGCACTTGCTGCCCTTGGTGTTCTAGTTGGTAGTTGGTTAAAATGTGCTGCCATAAAAGGTTTGATAAGTTGCTGCAGTGCATCTTGTAGAAGGCACACATCGCTGCCACTTTGTAGAGGGATTAATATTTGCGGATGGGGTGCCAATCAAGCAGGCTGCTTTGTCCTGAATAGTGTCAAGCTTCTTGAGTGGTGTTGAAACTGCACTCATCCAGGTAAGTAGAGAATATTCCATCACACTCCTGACTTGTCCCTTATAGATCGGGAACAACAGGCTTTAGGAAGTCAGGAGATGAGATACTTGCATTAATTTCCTTGCCTTTGACCTGCTGTTGCAGCCACAGTATTTATATGGCTAGTCCAGTTGCACTTCTGGTCAATGTAACCCCCAGGGTGTCGATAGTGGGGTTTCAACAGTAAGTAATGCCATTGGATGTCAAGGAGCAATGGTTGGATTCTCTCTTATTGGAGATGGTTACTGCCTGACAGTTATGTAGCACAAATGTTACTTTGCACTTTTTAGCCCAAACCTGAATGTTGTTCAGGTCTTGCTGCATATGAATACAGATGGTTTCAGTACCTGGGGAGTTGTGAATGGTGTTAATTTGTAAAACCATCTGTTTGCATCTCCACTTTTGACGCCAGTTGGTTACTGATAAAACAGTTGGTGATCATTGGGTCTAGGACACTATGCTGCATACATCTTGCTGCAAAATTCCGGGGCTGAGATGATTGATCCCCAACAATAACAACCAGCTTCTTTCGTGCCAGACATGGCTTTCCAGTAGAGATTTCACCTGATTCCTGTTGATTTCAGTTTTGTTAGGGCTCTTTGATACCACACTCAATCACATGCTGTCTTGATGTCAAGGACAGCCATTGTCATCTAATCTCTTGCGTTCATCCTTTTTATCCATGTTCAAACCAAGGCTGTGATGAGATCAGGAGCTGAGAGGCTGTGGTGGAGTAAAGTGTCACTTGACAGCATTGTCGATAGAACCTTCCAGCACATTGTTTATGGACAAGAGTAGACTAATAGTTATTAACCAGGTTGGATTTGACCTGCTTTTTGTGGACAGGATATATCAGGGCAATTCTTCACATGATTTGGTAATTGTCAGTGTTGTAGCTGTATAGGAACATTTTAGGAAAGGTGTGACTGTTTCTTGAGCAGAAGTCTTCAGTCATCCTGCCAGAATATTGTCAGGGCACATAGTCTTTGCTGTATTCAGTGTCTTCAGCCATGTCTTGATATCACCTAGAGTGAATTGAATTGGCTGAAGACACTCATCTGTGGAGTTAGAGACCTTAAGAGGAGGTAGTCAATTGGATGGATACATCCCAATTGTTGATAGGGAACAAAGTGTCCCTGACAGGATGGAATTAGCGAAAGAGGATACACTTAAACAGGATTTTGTTCTTTACAGCATAGATCAATGAGAGGCCTTGAGAAAGTCTGAGAAGACCTTTGAGCAAAAGGGATCAAATCATAAATTTAAGAATCACAAGGCCAAAACCAAGATAAATAAAACGTACAGCTGATATTTTGCAAGGCTAGAATAATGCCATGTGAACAGTTAGAAGCAATAAGTAAGTAACTTAAAGAACAGCAATTAAGAAGTTACAAAGTTGTATCTTTGTGTTGTATTGCACATTGAGAAAATATTAACACATGCTCAACTATAAGCAGCCATTGTTGATCTAATTTTATTTACATCTTCCAAGCATAAACAAAAGGGACAGTATGAATATTTTAGAACAAATGCTCAACTCCTACAACTATGCAAAATTAAAGCACACGGGACTGCAGGTAATGCCTTGAGATAGATAGAAAACAGGTTAGCAGATAAGAAACAAAGATTTGGCATAGATTTCCTGATTGACAATTAGTGACGAGTAGGATTCTGCAGGGATCTGTGCTAGGATGCCAACTACTCACATTGTATATTAATGATTTGGAAGAGAGAGCTAAATGGATTATCTTCAAATTTGCAGATGATACAAAGTTGGGCAGGAAGGTAAGCTGTGAGGAGGATGCAGAGATGCTTCAGCATGATTTGGACAGGCTGAGTGTGTGGCCATGTGCATGGCAGATGCAGTATAATGTGGATGAATGTGAGGTTATCCACTTTGGTAGCAATAATAGACAGATTATTACTTGGATATGTGTAAATTGAGAGTAGTAGGTATTCAGAGAGACCTTGGCGCCCTTGTACATCAGTCGCTGAAAGTAAGCACGCAAGTACAGCAGGCAGGTAAAGACGGCAAATGACCATCATGGCGAGAGGATTTGAGTATAGTGATAGGGATGTTTTGCTGCAATTGTATAGGATATTGGTGAGGCCACAAATGAAGTATTGTATGCAGTTTTGGTGTCCTTACCTGAGGAAGGATATCCTTTCTATAAAGAGAATACAGCAAAGGTTTATCATGCTGATTCCTGGGATGGCAGACTGTCATATGAGGAAAGACTAAGTTAGTTAGGATTATATTCACTGGAATTTAGAAGAATGAGAAGTGATTTCATTGACATATAAAATTCTAACAGGGTCAGACAGGGTAGATCGAGAAAAAAATGTTCCCAATGGTAGGGGAATCCAGAACTAGGGACCCTAGTTTAAGGATAAAGGGTAAACCTTTTAGAATTGAGGTGAGGAGAAATTTCTTCATCCAGAGGGTGGCGAATGTATGGAATTCACTACTATAGACAGTAGTTGAGGTCAAAATGTTGTCTGATTTCAAAAAGAAGTTAGGTATAACTCTTGGGGCTGAAGGAACCAAGGAAAATGGGAGGAAGGGGGAATCAGGATATTGATCGGCCAACATCAAGATAAATGGCAGAACAGGCTCAGAGAGACAAATTGCCTACTCCTGCTTCTAGCTTCTATGTTCCTACGCATGTACTCCCAACACCCACTGTATTTTACTTTATTATCACTTCCAGTCTCTCTTTTCCTGCACTCACTTTAGAATTGTGTCATTTGTTTCATATTGCTTCTCATTTTTCATACAAAAATGTGCTTCACACTTCCCTGCAATAAAATTCAATTACTAATTCCAGAAGCCTGTCCTCTTGCAGTCAATCACTTTTCTCATTACAATTCACAGTACTTCCAAGTTTTGTGCCATCTGCAATTATTTACATTGTGTCCTGCACACATATATCAAGGTCATTGGGTCTGAGTATCTACGCTTGGGGACACTCACTGTATACTTTTCGCCAGTCCAATAAACAACTATGACCACTATTCTCTGTTTCCTGTCACTCAGCCAACTATCTGTTCTGCCACTGTCTCTTTTATTCCATGGGCTTAACCTTTGATGGAAAGTCTATTATGTGGCATTTTAACAAACACCTTTTGGACGTCCCTGTCAACCATATTACCCTCATCAACCATCACTGTTACCTCATCAAAAAACTCAATCAAGTTAATTAAGCATAATATGCTTTGAACAAATACCTGTTGGTTTTCCCTAACGAGTCTACATTTGTCCAAGTGACTTAATTTAGTGGTTCAAGCATCTCCATTTGCGTTTCATCAGATTTTTTACTACTTAGGCAACTACTAGCATATATTTCAGGGAATATGAACTTTACTCTGTAATCCTCAATTTAAAACACAGAATTTAGATAATTGTTAATTACATAAATTAATGATGATGATTGTTGTATCATCTGGAAACATATGCTTGGCATTTCCTTGGGGATATTTCCAGTGTCCGACCATAATTTCAGCAGAAGACTGGTGATAACCCCAGGGACTTTTGCTCACATATAATGTGTCACTAAGATGCCAAAATGTGCGCTTTGAGTATAACATCACATTTTTAGCTGATAACCATAGAATAAGTGTTAAATTTCAACTGCTACAGAATCTCGTCTTTAAACATAATTTATATGCAAATAGAGATGTTCTTCTGGAGAAAGAAATTAAGTATAAAAATGGAAGCAGTCATTTCACATAATAAAGAATTAAATATTTAGCATACAGAAAATCCAATCATGCCTGTAGTGATAATTTAATTGAAAATTGAAGTTTATTATGGAACATATAATAATATTAATGTTCTTTCATACTATACATATATATAAAAGTCTTATCTCTGAACAAAGGAAATTTGTTAGTCTCTGCATGTGAATTTTGCAGCCCTTGTAATTTATTTGAATATAAAATTTGAAAATACTTAGATTAGAAATAATAGTATGTGGCAATATATATTTTTCTGATATATAATTGCTGAAATTAGAAACTTATCAACAAGGAGAATTGGGAACAGAAGATTAATTCAACAAATTTTATTTCGACCTATGGTCAAGAACCACGGAGACTATTATGCATTTCTCTATTCCATTGGTCTGGGGGCCATTTATCAGACTTGTGTTTTTAAATTAGCGCATTACAAATCTCAGACAAAGTTATTAAAGCTTTTCTGGATGAAGTGTTTGGGAAGGTGTTGTAATGGTAAATCCCCTACTCTTCTAGTTATGAGGATAGAAACAATAAGCATGAGTGCAATGTGCACATTTTCTCATTTCAATTGCCCTAATTTGCAGTGATTTTCATGTGGCAAAGAAACCGAGAACACCGCTAACTCAGAGATACAGAAATTGAAAGGAAGTTCAATTTCTGAACTGAGGAACCTGAGGAACAACACTTTGTATTTTGATTAGAAGCATCACAGATTCCAGACTATAATTCCTCCCCCCATTTCATTTCCTTTCTCATTGTGTGTTATGATCTTATTCATCATTTGTTTTGCTTGCAGAAGGAAGCTGTTTCTTATTCATTCCTCCTCCAGACATACCTTTTATTTCTTTTCCTGTCTTGTTAGCACTCCCTTTGGCCTTGTACCCCTAACTCTTTTACCATTTAATTTCTCCTGTCTTACACTTTATCATGACCTTGCCTTTATTATTTTTCCACCCTATCCATTTAATTTGCTTAAAACCAATTATATTAGCACAACACTAAAATAGCACCAGGGTGAAGTGATCTCTTGTGAGCTGTCCCCAGCATACCCTCTAATTTTATCTTTTACCCTGAACTGTACTTTAACTCTTTTCAACTCTCTAATATTGTCCTTTTTATTTCTCTGCACTCTGGTTACGACTGTAACACTACATTCTGCACTTTCTTTTCCTTTAGTTTGAATGGCATGCTTTGTCTGTGTAGCCGCAGGAAACAATATGTTTCATTGTATACCAATACCTGTGAAGATAATAAATCAAATACATTACGAACATTTCCCAATTCTGATGAAAGGTTATTGACCAGTAGCGTTTGGATGGATTTTACTGGGGTATTTGGGGGTAATAGTGCGCAGAATGCTCACCTTTCTCCCCTCCCCACCCAACTGCAAGAATCAGCCAGCAGGTGACCCATTAAAAAGAATCCCAGGCTGTGGCCACAATACATAGCTGGTGTGGAAATTCTACCCCTCAGTGAGAGGAGCTCCCAATCTCAAAAGCTGCTGGTCAATCTGATTTTTTTCCCAGCAATGGCAGAAATCGTATAGGGATCTCTTGGACTCTCCATAAGCCCACGATGAAGGAAGCCATGGTGCTCAAGCAAGGTAGGTCACAGGTCTTTGATGGAGAGGAATTGGGCAAGTCAGTGAGGGGCAACAGTGAGGTGGAAGGCTGCGTTTAGGAGGTCAGGTTTGAAGAAAAAGGAAGGAGTTTTTCCTGCTACGTAAAGGACGCTTCCCAAATGATATTACCCCCTTTCTTTCCATCTTCGCAACATTTCTTCGATGGCCTAGCTGCTCTTGCCTGCCTGTCCATGCCAACTGTATTATGTGGTTTACAAGCTCAGTTGACCCACTGAGGCAGGACGGTGGCTGGCCAGCCATTCCTTGTCTTCTTCATGCCTCCCCCACACTGAAAACACATCCGATGGGTGTGGTCAAATCCAATCAATTCTGTTTCTCTCTCCACAGCTGATTCCATACCTGCTGAGCATTTCCAGCATTCTCTATCCTTATTTCAGATTTGCAGCATCTGCAGTATTTTGCTTTTGTAATTGAGCTTAAATGCTTTACTTTGGAGCTGAGGTTTAAGCATGAACATTGTTATTGTTAGACAGTTAACATCTTCTGCATGTGCACAAACACATACACAGCAAGAAGTACAATGCCTATAGCATTTATATTTATAATGACACATCCTGCTTAGCTGTCCTTGCTCTTTCCTGCTTCCCAACAGTCTTTCTACGTGTAATGAAAATGCATGAAAACCTCAAGCCTCTGGACTAAAGCTCCGGATTAATAAGGCAATGTCCTTTAAATTGTGACAGAAATGGACACAATAGCAGCCCTTTTTCAGGAAACTGTCCTTTGTGTCTGTGAGGAATTGCAGGAAGCTTGTAATGTCTTCTGGAATTAGCTTTTGCTTTGTACTGCTTTAGGAATAAAAAACATTTCAGCTCAGACTTAAGAGTGCAGGGACATGATTCCTGTACAAATGTCAAGATAATAAGAAGTCTCTCTCCACCAGAGTAAAATCCAATAGGTTTATTTGGTAGCAAACGCCACTAGCTTTCTGGGCAGAACGTTTGCTACCAGATAAAACTAAAGGACTTTAACCGGATGTTGTGAGACTTCTTACTGTGTTTACCCCAGTCCAATGCTGGCATCTCCCCATCATGAACGTCGAGGGCATGTCAGGAATGACACCAGGCTTACCTGAAAATAAGGTATCAAACTGATGAAGTTATAACACTTGCATTCCAAACAGCATAAGCAGCAAATGATAGGCAGAACAAAAGAATTTCACAACAAATGGATCAGATCTAAGTCCCGTAGTCCTGCTATATCCAGCCACGAATGTTGGTGAATAATTACACAATTCACTGACAAAGGAGGCTTCACAAACATCCCATCCTTAATGATGGAGGAGCCCTGCACAATCAGTGCAAAAGATAAGAATGAAGAATTTGCAGCAATCTTCAGCCAGAAGTGCTGAGTGGCTGAAATAACTCAGTCTCCTCCAGCGGTTCTCAGCATCTCAGATACCAGTCTTTAGCCAGTTCCATTCACTCCACAAGAATGGGCTAAAGACAATGGGGAAAGGCTGGGGGTCCTGACAATCTTCCAACAATAGTATTAAAGACTTGTGCCCCAGAACTTGCCACACCTCTAGCCAAGCTGCTTCAGTACAGCTACAACACTGAAATCTACCCAGCAATGTCCAAATGACACAGCTCGGTCCTGCCCCCAAACCACCCAGGAGGCTCTGGTCCCACCACCAAGGTCAAGTCCCTGCTGGTGGAGACATTACGTGATTCTTGGTGGTGAGGACTTTCACCAGCAAGCCAGTAAGGACAGGCAAGCCCGGATAACGGTATTCGGAATTCAATAATTGCATTTAAATTAAATTATGAATATTTAAATCAGCTAACAGAATGGGATTGGTAACACCGCAAAACGCAAGAAACCAGGCATGAGCTCAATTTTTCACCTCTAGCCCATCTTACTGGCTCATCACACTGATCAACCAGCAGCACAAGCAGATAAGATTGTCCCCACACAGTCCGATCCCATCTTTCTCTGATGCTTACATAGACTTCCAAAAATATCTTGATAAGAGGTTTGCGTATAAAATCAAAGCTTCTGGTCATATCTATCTGCCTTGATTGTGAACTGGTTTGCAGACTGCAGGCAAAAAATAGTTGTAGATGGCTCTGATTTTGTTTGGTTATCAACCGGTCCCACAAGATTCAGTTTTAGTACATTGAGCTTTAATACTTATAATTAATGATCCGGAAAGAGATGTTTGAGAAACAATCCGCAAATTTGCAAATGATATCAAGACATGTGTGTGTTTTAGAACTGTCGGCATTGCTTGTTTCCTTTAAGGCAGTCTTACTTGCAGAGACACTTGGACAAGTTGCAGAGCTGGGCCGAGAGATGGCAAATGGAGTTTAATGTGGAAAAGTGTGAGGTAATTCACTTTGGCAGGAATAACAAATGTGTAGAGTATAGGGCTAATGGTAGGACTCTTAATAGTGTTGAAGAACAGAGGGATCTTGGTGTATATGTGCATAGATCCCTGAAAGTTGGCAATCAAGTCGATAAGGTTGTTAAGAAGGCATACGGAGTCTTAGCTTTTATTGGTAGGGGGATTGAATTTCGGAGCCGCAACGTCATGTTGCAACTGTACAAAACTCTAGTGCGGCCGCACTTGGAGTATTGTGTGCAGTTCTGGTCCCCACATTATAAGAAAGATGTGGAGGCATTGGAGAGGGTACAGAGGAGGTTTACCAGGATGTTGCCTGGTATGGAGGGCAGGTCCTATGAAGAGAGGCTGAAGGATTTGAGGTTGTTTTCGTTAGAAAGGAGGCGGCTAAGAGGGGATCTTATTGAAACATATAAGATGATTAGAGGTTTAGATAGGGTGGACAGTGATAGCCTTTTTCCTAGGATGGAGAAAGCTAGCACGAGGGGACATAGCTTTAAATTAAGGGGTGGTAGTTATAGGACGGATGTCAGAGGTAGGTTCTTTACCCAGAGGGTGGTAAGGGTATGGAATGCCCTGCCTGCTGCAGTTGTAGATGCGCCAAGTTTGGTGGCGTTTAAGAGGTTAGTAGATAAGTTTATGGATGAAAAGGGAATGGTTTAGGTTAGAGGGTCATTGCTTTTTGTTAATTGGTCAGCGCAACATCAAAGGCCGAAGGGCCTGTTCTGTGCTGTAATGTTCTATGTTCTATGTTCTATGTTCTACTGTGGTGGAAAATTGTGCGCATGACTGGTAAATCATACATAAATTGGATAAGTTTAATTTCATGCATGCGGACCAGGTGAATACTTAACATTCATACACCCTTAGAGTCATCAAACCATTGAAGAAGATGTGTAGGGAAATTGATGTTTAATGATTAGTTTTAATTTAGTTTACAGATAATCAAACTATGTCAATGCATATGCTGGATTCTAGGATACTGGACACAATTCTCCCAAATTGGGACCACACACCCACACCAGCAGGAAAACTGGTTCCTGTTGGTACTGGAAGCATCGGTCAGATTGGATTCATCCACTTGATGGATAAAAATATATGCAACCCACCAGCAGCCTGATCTCTACACTTGGAAACAGGTCCCCTTCCTGATCCCAAAAGGAAGTTCCGCTGACTAGGGGAGCATCACCAACCCTTCCACAAAGAGGGTATCCTCTTCCCCACCCCAAATAATAGATCACCCTCCAATCGCGCATGCATGAGGGTGACCTGACCCCCCCCCAACTCAGTCCCTTACTCATCCTCCCTCTCCAATCAGAAGCTCCATTCAGCTCCCTCCCCGCTCAAACTCTCTACTCACTCACTTCCCCACACAATCCCCTACTCATCCCCCTCTTCACTACAGCACTCCATTAAACCTCTCCACCCAGACATTCCACTCACCCTATGTCCACTCTCATACTCCATTCAGGACCCCTCCTCGCTCAGCCACTCCCCCATTCAGGCCCCCTCCTCACACAAATCCCCAGTTATCCCTCCTCCCCACCTCAACACTCCATTCATCACCCTTCCCTACTTCACTTATCCCCTTCCCACTTCAACACTCCGCTCACCCCCTCCCAACTCCCAACCCTTCATTTAGACCCTGTCTCACTCAGCTCCCCCTTCATTCCCCCCTCCCCACACACTCCACACTCAGACATTCCATTCAGCCTGCTCCCACTCAACCACAGCCCCCCTCAATCAGGCCTTGTGCTATGGTAGGACCAATGATATACTGTTCCTTGCACCCTGGCACAGATACCCTGGCCTGGCATCTTCAACACCAACTATAGTCAAAGAGGTAGGTCCAGTGGACATTTGCCTCTCTGCCACTGCCAGACTGCACAGGGAGTGTCCCCCAAGAGTCCTGGGGGTTGTGTGGGCTTGGGCTGGGGCAAGGGGTGGACCTTTCCATTCTCTCCCTGGGAGGGGGTCTTGTGGACCATCTCCCTAGTCCTGGCAAACCTGAAGATAATGCTGGCATAGAGATTTCATGATGTAGAGATTTCATATTCGCCTGACGAAGGCCATAAAGCCAAAAGCTTACGAGTTTACTGTCAAATAAATCGGTTGGATTTAAAACTGGTGTTGTCAGACTTCTTACTGTAGAGATTTCAGACAGCTCTGTGATCAACATCTTCAATCCTGTTTGTCAGCTGTGAAAATTCTGAAGTGACTAGGCCACTTAAATCTCACCTGGCAGCCTTTAATATCACTGCGGCAGTCCATTCTGTAGCAGAGATTTTCCTTTCTCCCTGTCAGAAGCTGCAACTGTGAGCAGATGCCTTTGAAATCCTTTAACAAAGAGGGACATGTCAATTTCATCTGGGGGTGATGGCAATAGGAGTTCCACAGCTTTGCATTCAGCCCCATTGCATTCACACAACATTGATTTAATGTCTCTGAGCCTTCCTAACAAGCTAAAATCTTTGAAACCCTCTCTATTGCATTGAAAACTTTTGATCTCTCTTAATTTCAAAATGCAGTGCCTTGAAATAGATGTTCATTGACAGCTTAATAGATATCTTCTCAGCCTCTGGTGATCATTATTTTCATTTTCTTTCATGCTTGAATTCATGTCAAGTATTTCTATTGTTCTGAACCACAATGTTGATATAGCCTGATTGACAATAGTGGTTTCTTCAAAAGAAGTAAGTGATTTTAATTTCCTTTTTGTCCGACATCCAATTTTCAGGACTTCACAATTCTCACCGGCAGTCAGCAGACCTGAAGAATCCCCTCATAATACATCCCATGACTTGGTCTTAACATCACATTCAATCTTAGTAAGGGCAAACAAACATTGAATTAATGCAGTTTAGCTTGTGATGTTTAAAATAAGTCACATTCATTGACACTACGTAATAATTAGGTTTTGTAGCGCTATAATTCTTTTAAATTTTAATATCTGTTAGTTGAATGTGTTGTGTTATATTTAGTACTCCAAGCCCACTTGAGCATTGATTTGAATTGGATTTTACATAGATTCTGTGTAATTCCTCTAACTTTGTAAGTTTTGCTAAACTATTTTGTAAATTGAATTGATTTACATCACGCACTGACTTATAGAACAGAAATATACCAACACAAAGCAATTGTCTCAGTAATAATATATTGATAAGTGGCTGCTTTAATGAAGTTATCTATAGATCATTTATACATGTAATGAATCCCTGATCCCAGACATTGCGTGCTATCTTATCAAATAAAAGCAGATATCAAAAACATTCTCCCTTATATTCTAATAAACAGATTCAAGTTAAATCAGGACAAAGTAAAAGGGACAGTTCCCCAAAAGGAAAGGTAATAACCCGAACAAAATCAAAGTACAAAGGAAACTTGAAAACATTATTTTATCTTAATGAGAAGCAAACAAAATAACAAAGAAACTTTAATGAGAGGGATGGTTCGGCAAGTAATTGACACCTTTGAGGGCCAATCAGAGGATTATGGGAAATTACAGCAATTGATAACCATCACCTTCAAGAAGTCAATGAGAAACTGATCATGCTCATCTAGACCAATCACACATTGATCACGCACTCCTTTAGCCAATTAAGAATAAGACTTGCCTTGTTCAGACCATTTAAAATGAAATAACATCATTAATCACATTCTGGGTTCTGGCTCGGAATGAATTCTGAAGCAAAAGCTTTCACTGAGCAAGTGGCATAGCAAATCACTGCTACAAACAGGGAAGCAGACGTTACGGGAAGAGACAGAGATCGAGAGGTCACCAGAGAAAATAGTAATGTGGACTTAAAATCCAAAAAGGAGCAGGAAATGTGATGACTGTTTATAAATTTCACTGCTGACAAACAGGAATAAAGATGTTGGTTACAAAGCTGCCTGAAATCACCATAAGAAGTCTCACAACACCAGGTTTAAGTCCAACCAGTTTATTTGATAGTAATCCCACAAGCTTTAGGAAATGGTGTTCCTTTGTCAGGTGTGTGCGAGGTGTGTGGAAGGTTCCACACACCTGACAAAGGAACACTGTTTCCAAAAGATTGTGGGATTACTATTGAATACATTATTTGGACTTAAATCTGGTGTTGTGAGACTTCTTACTGTGTTTACTCCAGTCCAAAGCCATTATCTCTACATCATGAAATCACCATGCCAGAGAATGATCTTCACATCTGCCTGGTTTAACAGTGGCAATCCACCCACGAGACCCCCATCCTGGGGAAAGTGACAAGGTTAAACACTTGCTCCCAGACTGAGCACACCAACGCCTAGAACATTGAGGCACCCTTTCTCTGCAGCCTAGAAGTAGCAGAGGGATAAATAACCATTAGACCTATCTTCTTGACCATCCCCTCAGAGTCCACTTTGCCAGGCTAAGATGTTAGTGTCAGGTAATAGAGTACCGTTGGCACTGTCAAGGTGTGTGTCCTGAGTGGTGGTTTGAGGCATGGGGAGCTGTAGGGAGCCTGAGGGGAGAGCAGGACTGAATGGGAGGTCTGAGAGGTTAGGGGGAGCCTAAAAAGGTCCAGGGGAGCATCACCTTTATGCTTGCATGGTGTGGAAAGAGTGACCCTTTATTCTAATGTTGGGGAAAGGTTGCTCCTCTTTGTTGAGGGGTTGGTGATGCTCCCCTGGATCCTCATGGTTGGACATGCCAGATCCAACTAATAACCAGCAGCAAAACCCAACTGGTACAGTTCCCATTCAGGCAGGCGGTGAATGAGTCATCAAACCCACTAATTGTATTACAATTAGCAGGCTCGTATATTAATAGGGTTGCCACCCACTTTGGGCAGGAACCCAATCGGGGCTGATGGGGTGGGTCGGGTGAATCCCAATAGGCCTGGCTGGAATTCCAGCTTTAGCCTCAATGCACAACTCAATGAACAATCTGGATTCTCGCCATCCACAAATGGAATGGTGAGTTTTCCCTCCTTAATGTTTTTGTCAATAAATTCTAATTTGCAATGCTTTCCTGATCGCATGCTATGGGCAGAATTCTTCTCCCTCTCTGTGGCGTGTTTCTAGCTGCAGGAGGCAGTGTGCTGGTCGCTTGCAGTGGGATCTTATGGCCATGCTGTTGTTAATGGGATTTCCTGTTCAATGCACCCCTCATGGCTGGGAACGCTGCAGTAAGAAATCTGACAACATCAGGTTTAATTCACCTGAATTCACCTGACGAAGAGGGTAACCTCGAAAGCTTGTGAGTTTACTATCAAATAAATTGGTTGGACTTAAAGCTGGTGTTGTCAGATGTCTTACTGTGTTTACCCCAGTCCAACGCTGGCACCTCTACATCATGGGAAAGCTGCAGCAGGGGAGCACCTTTAGCAGGACTATAAGATCTCATCAGCGTGAATGCAGCAAGACTTTGGTGCATGGTTTTAGATTGGGAAGGCCTTTATTACAAACGTCACTTGAACCTCATTTGAGGTTGAAGTAGTCATTGTAAAGGCAACAGGAATGAAGATTTCCTTTCCCCTGCTGTTTTCATGCTGCTTTGGAAGGTTTGGAAGGTTGGGAGTTTGTGAGCAGTGTCATTATCTGCTGAGGAGAATCTGGAACATCCTTACTGGTCAGTGTTAAGTATTTACCCAGCTTCCAATTTCATCTTTTAGATGCTGTTTTTAATTCCATGATCGATAAGCTGATGACTACCATTGCTGTGCTGCATTTTCCTAACTTAAAACATTGGGTGAAATTTTGAGCTGTCTGTAAGGTTGCCAACAGGGGCTCAAAATCCAGAAATCACAGTTCTTGCCGATGAGGACTCAGCTTCAGATCTTCTGAGCCCCTTGTCAGCAATGTTAACAGGTTCACACCCATAAGCATGTATTTCAATATATTAACTGCCCTCTCCCATTCCGCTGTATCTTGATTCCCTGCCATATATTGACACCGCGTCGATGTGAAGTGATGGTTCACAACAGAGTCACACAGTCATGAACTTATCGTGGGGGATCTCCTCGGGGTCTGAAGATACGTATATCCCTGGGTAGAGAGGGACATGGCAATGTCCCCCGATGCTATCCTATTGCCTTTCTGGCCAAAAGCACTTAAAGTATTTGAATTCTGCATTTAAGAGTAAAATTATCATTGAATCTCTCTGTTGTTTTGTGTTTTGTCTGTGGTAGTCATAATCCTGGGTTTACAGATAAGATAGGAGGTGACACTGTTAGCAGTTCCAGGCAGGATCTTGAGCCCATACTCTCCATGTGCGGGATCGCTGATGCAGGTACAAAATCCATGGGAATTCGGGAAATCGCAAGGATTCCTGATTTACGATTTTTCCCACTCCTCGCTGGTGAAGATTGTGTGTGTGGGGAGATGGTGTAGTTGGGAAATGCCAGCACTAATTGTGGGGAGATGAGGGAGAGCCTTCCATATCTCGGAGATAGGACAGGGGGAGAAATCATTTTTATTTCTGATCAAAACGCTCTTTAAAGAGAGCGCCTGATCTCTGTGGCATCTGCTGCTGACTCTGAGTCCCTGCCCCACAGAGTGACAGCTTAAACCATGTCGACTCATCATTTTTCTTCAAAGAAATTCAAAATCTTGTCAGAAAACTGGTCTGTGCAGTAACATGCTAGCTTCTGACTGCGCCTAACACTTTATCAAATTCTGGCACATTTGCTCCCTCTATCCTTTATTGCACTATTTCAAAAATCATTTCTGCATCAGGGTCTACATCAAACTCTCTCTCTGTCTCCATGCTCTGCTATCATGTAATATTGTTACCAATGACGTAGATTATATAATTACATATTTAGCACTCACCCTTTTTACTCCATTTCCCCAATGTCTCTGACTCAATATATACCATTGACCTCATTCTACATTACACCTGAAGTTTCTATCTTCAGCTTTGATTCAGAGAGATAAATGTTTTGGTGGCATAATCTCTCTTCAACTGTGTAAAGCATCTTATAAATGTTTAGAGAATATTGATTCCCTATTCAGGTTGTCTTCCTGGTCACATGAATAATTAGTTCATTCAATTGATGATCTTCTTCTTGTTGATATGAAAGCACTCCTACGTCTTTTCGCTATCCCATTCTCTCTTTGAACAAGGTAAGATCTTGGAGTTTTCCTGTATTTGGCCTTGGCAGAAATCTGGAATTTGTTGTCGGAAAGGGCGGTTGGAGTTGGAATGTTCACAACATTGAAGAAGTGTTTAGAAGGGCACTTGAAATCCCATAGCATATAAGGCTGTAGACCAAGTGCTGGAAAATGGGGGATTAGAATGGATAAATTGAGCGTCTAACTCATGATCAGAAATGTTTGCTGTTAAACCAGAGAGCTGGCACAGTTTACAATTTATCTTTAAAGGAAATGAATTGGGAAACCTAGCCGACACCAGACTGAAGATTTTCCTGGAACAGCAGGTAAAGAAAGCAAGCAAATATGTACAAGGCAAACATAAGTACTAGCAGATTCATTCTCATACATTCCTGTTGGGAAGCCTGGTCAGGGAGGTACAGTCATATAGCTCTATTATAACAAAATTCTTACCAGAACCTTATGGAGCCGAACAAAATGTTCTAAGCCCAAAAAAAAGGTGCAGAATGTGCTAACATCAGAAAATATGGATGGATGATGTTCTGAACAATTTCATCCTGAAACAGTACTTTAAATAATGCAGACATCTCCGCATTGAGGATGACTGATTAATCTACAACAATAGGTTGGTCATACCAACAGTCCTCAGATTCAACATCCTTCAAAAATACACCAGAGATATGCTACATTACAAGATGCCACACTCTAAAGGTTTCTTTCCTCCCCTTTTTCTGATCACGTTAGGAGACACAAAATTCACTCTAGTGGGCAGAGAATAATGAAGATTTTCCAAAAACTGCAATTAATGCAGAGGAGCTTGGTCCAATATGCTTCACTAGGGAGAATGTATTGAATAAACTAAAGGGATTAAAGGCAGATAGGTCTCCAGAACCTGATGACCTGCACCCTAAGGTATTAAAAGAAGTGGCAGCAGAGATAGAGGATGCATTGGTCGTGATATTTCAAAATTCCTAGGATTCTGGGAAGGTCCCCATGAATTGGAAACACAGTGATATAATGCCCTACTCAAAAAGGGAGAGAGACAAAAAGTAGGAAACTATAGACTGGTTAATTTGACCTCAGTGGTGGGGAAGTTACTGCAATCTATCATTAAGGAGATGAATGGGCAAACTGAACTGTACTGGCTTGTTTCTCAACAAAATTTCCTAGCTGCATCAAATAAAATGGTTTCTTTATCTTTTCTTTCCTGACAGCCTCACTACCTGTGCCACTTTTGACAGGGTTAAGTTTTCAGATCAGAGTCAACCAAAAAGTGTCTGTTCGAAGGTTCCCGCATGAATACAATCCCAATGGATTAATCTTTCAGGGCTCCTGAATTGTATTCACAATTTTCTGCTAATAGTTATACTTTGAGTATCATGTCATACTTGTAAAAGTTAACATTTTGAATGGAGTAAAACCACAACAAAATGCAATCTAGTTCACGGGACTCTTGGTTAAAATTGCTCTGTGACTATTCTGTTGGCTTGCTCTCCACGTAAAGGCATTCATGGTCATGTGCATGTTACTAGAATGTTAAGTGCTTGATTCTAAGAGCCTAGACTCAGTAGAATATCTTTACTGAAAATTACTTAGATTGCAAGATTTCAAATGAGTGTCTTCAGAGCTTTAACATTTTTTAACACAATATTCTGGGACTAACAGCAATATGTATATGAAATAATTCATTAAGAGACCTCTGCAGCCATAAGGGAACCAAAATTTCTTGTACCGAAGAGGCTTCAGCATCTTCCATCAACAGTACTGTCCAGCAGGAGGTTAAGTAACTGCCAGATAAACATTACGTCATGGCAATTATTAAAGAACAATAATTGTGCAGACAATGGCAGCAAAATATTTATGTTACTGTGAGTTCAAAGAAGGCAATTTCAAAATGCTGGTGTTTCTTTCTGTTAAAATAGCCTTGCCTGTTATAAATTACAACAAAGTGGTGGGTGACGGCCAAATTCATGGTCTTTGAACAATGATGGATGAGAAAGTTGTGTCTGCACGTTCCCACCAACCTGACTGTTCCACGTCTGATATCATTTCCGTAGTAACGGGCTGAAGAGACTAACTATCCACTCTGTACCTGACCCTGCAGGATTCAGAAGGAGAACGAAAGCAATTATTGGGATCATAAATTAACCCCATTTTTTGAATAAAAGGAAAACAATAGCCTGGAAATAGTGCGAGTACTAAATGCAATACCTTGAGACATGATTTAAGTGTTTGGTATAATTGAAAGGATTTTAACTTTTAGCAATCGTGTTGGAATCGCTGATGAACAGAACAAAATCAGTGATGTACATTCCATTTTCGTAGACTTTGTAAATAAGCAAGGGTTAGGCTATTGCCGAGGCGAATAGATAAGCTCAGTGTGTAATGACACAGATAAAGCTGTCACAAATGAAAAACTGAGGAATATAAATCCCAAATTAGTAGAGATTGCTTTTATTCAACACTGACCTTTATCAGGGTTTATTATGAACCAAAGACAGGACAGTGACTGTCTACAGCATGAATAAAACAAGAAGCAAACACAATAATTCTATTAATTTTCAACCATCAGGATTTATTTATAGATGCATCAATTCCCCAAAGAAAACTGTCCCTTAAAATAAACACAAAAAGGTTATGACACATCAATTTCAAAATATAACTAAATATTGCAGGATATCTTAAATAAAAAAGTGTGAAACATTGTGTGCTATTAAATAACAATAACATACCACAACAATGATTCTTTTTGTTAAATCAGCGAAGTTTTAAGCATAGCCTCTGTCTATGTGCATCAAATGCTCATGCATCACCTCTCTGCCTCCAATGTTCAAGACTTATGTACAAACACAACTTGGTTACGTACAATGAATAAAAACAGAAAATGCTGGGGATACTCAGCTGGTCAAGAGGCATCTGTACAGAGAAAACAGAGTTTATAATTCAGATCAATAATCTTTGACAGAACTGGAAAATGGTAAATTTTATGTGTAAGGAAAGTGTGAGAGAGAAGCCAGAGAGATGTTAGCGATATTCCTTTACTTGTTCCATTAGCAGCCTCTTTTGCCTTTCACACTCATCCCTTTTGTCACTTGGGCTGGAATTTTGCCACCTTGCCCACTGCAGGAATTGGGAGCAGGGGCGGGGCAGACCATGGAAAGGTCTGTTGATAGTTTTGGAACAACCAAGGCCATAAAATACCACCCTTAACCTCTCCTGCCTTCTGTAGCCCTTCACCTTTATTCTTTCTTTCTGTCCCTGCTTTTTTCTATCTCTATACTTGCTTGATACCTCTTACACTTCTAATTTTTCCCTGTCCTGACGAAAAATTATCACCCTGAAACATTGGCCTGATTTTCATTGTCGAGGTGACAATCACAGGTCAGATCATTTCGCAGTGTCGCAATCCCAGTCCTGCCTGGCAGTGCCCACCCACTCTATCACCATGGTGAAGTGATAGGGGAAAGCTGGAGTTGTGGCTGCCACTCCCTGAAGCAGGCCTGAGGCAGAAATGGAGGGTTGTGGATGTTGGGACAGGCAGGTCGGAAGGCCCAACAAAGGGTCATCTGGACTCGAAATGTCCGCTCTTTTCTCTCCTTACAGATGCTGCCTGACCTGCTGAGATTTTCCAGCATTTTCTGTCTTGGGGGTTAGAAGACCCTCCTTTGTTCACTGGGATATGGGCCTGGTTCACTAGATGAATCTGAGGCCCCTCCGCCTCGCCTCACCTCACCCATATCCCCAATATACTCCCCTCACACATATATTCCATGCTGCCTATCCCCCTCATCCCCCTTACCCCCACATTCCTTCATATACTCTCTCACTTTTATACTCCCTACACAACCATGTCCCCCCTATGCCCTTCTACTTTAAAAAATTCCAGTCACCTGCAAAGAGAATAAAGCCACAAGATCCCACAGTTTTAAATGGAAAGAATCCTACAATACAACATCAGAGAAAACCATTTGCAATATCGATCTTATACTGTAACACTCTGAATGAACATGAAATAAATATGAATTTAACTTGTAAATAATTTTTGCAAACATGTGTAAACATGGCACAGACATCACAATGTGCACGTAAGTAACAAATGCAACCATGACAGTACCCATGGATTTCTCAACAACCACTGGAAGTGACAAAACATCCTTAACAATCTCTATCCCTCATAAAAGGTTTCAATTCTTCATTTCAAAGATTCACCCCCCTCTGAATTCCTTTGCAAGGTTTTCTGTTTCAGAATGCCTCAGTGACTGCTTACTTCCTAGTGGTTTAACCTCTGATCCTGAGATTGCATTCCATGGAATCCACAAAGCTTTGTGCTGTCTCTTAATTATTGGCACAATTCTTACTCTTTCACAGCATGCTAACTTCACTAAGCTGGCACTGCCTCTGCTTCCTCCAGTCTCCAGGTTACACTGAGCTATAAAGGGCTCAGAACTTTATTCAGCATTGTTGACCTTCCATCATCTTTTCAACTTCGACTGTTAGTATGAGGGTGGTGGGTGAAGGGAGAAATTATGGGGGCTAGGGTAAAAAAAGAGTGTGTGTGAAGGGAGGGGAAAAGCAAAAGTGTATGCAAGAGGTGGGGAAGGAAAGGGTGTGTAGCAGGGTAGGCTTCAACTTTCAGGTTCGGGGGTTTGTGGGGGGTGGTTGGGGAAACCGAAAATTAAGCTGAGCGCAAAACTCCACTAAATGTAAATCTGTCTTTGCCCATAACTATCTGAATGTACACAGTAGAAGGTATAAGTATGGAGCTGACTCCATTCTAGATCTTAACCTAACTGTGTCCATCTCCAGATTGTCTCAGCTCTGTGTCAGGTGTTTTATACATCACTATATGGGTAGTATTGTACTCAGCTCCACATTAACCGTGTATTGTCCAGATCCTTATGCTACACCTCCCATCTTCAAATACTTATCACATAGATATATAGTTAGTTTACTTCCAAATCTTACATTGCTATAAGTCCTGTTGTTACAACCTTAATACTCTTCCAACGTTGTTGCTATTACAGTTTTCACATTAACAACATTCTCGTTACTCAATCTGCCTTTTAAAGTTAGAGGTTCAAGTGGTCTGATGGCCTTATATAGCTTTCCACATCTTGTTTGCTGTTCTATTGGTCATTCTGTATTTTCTTGTTGGTTTGGAGGTTGGACTGGTATTTAGGTATGGTTTCATCAAATTCTTCCATTGCTGGAGGTTGATCTGACTGGTTTGATGGTGCATGGTTGTTGTTATTCTTGGTGGTTTCTTGCAGGGTGGTTGAAAGTGGTATTTGCTTGGTGGTTTCTTTTCACCCTTTTTCATTTGAATCTTCAGGAAGCTTTGAGGCTGAGGAAGGATATTACTGTGACAAGAAGATTAAGTAGTATGCTCAAATCTGTTTATTGTTGTTGATGCTGTAAAACTGCTGTGAAGTTCCAACATCCCTTGTGCCATGCTGGCTGGAAGTTTCTGTGTGTACACATTGGTAAGTGTGTCTACCAACTGCACTGTTATTGTAGCTGGAAGGAGAGGCTCCTCAGACTGTTGATCTTTCTCTAGTACCATTTCCACTACAGATGCCATGGGCGGTAAGTGGTCTGACCATCGGAGACTTTCCAGGACGTGGAATGATGATGGACAAAAACGAAGAAGAGATTACAGGTGGAATCAGAGTCTGGATACTTTTTAATGTTTTAGGTCTCATGACCATGTTGTTCTGGTTAGCTAATGATAATGGTAGTCTTGATATCTGCCATATGAAGAAGATCTAAGGCCATATAGACATTCTTACTCAGTAGAGAAAAAGACTGATTGTGGACATATATCAGTTCAAAGGTTTGTATGTCACCATACCTCAGTGGTTCAAGGATCATGTCGAGGACTGAGAGATGAACTCCCTCTTACTCCATACAGTGAAGTCTGTTTTTTGAATGCAATGACTTTGGAATCCTGGTTCCATGTCTGACAGAATTGTCACGCTGGCACCTGAATCGAATTTAATTTTGTTAGATGGCCATTTACCAGGACGTCAGCACTCCATTGTCTGGTATCCCCCGAGAAGAATGACTGCGCATCTTCTGGATCCTTGATTTTGATTCATGGATAATCTTTGAAACTCCAACGTGGCACTGACATCATAACGTGCACAGTTTATCAACATGTCCTTCTCTGTTGCAGTGGAAACATTGGGCAATACTCATAGGACATTGATCTGTCTCTAATGATACTTTATAACCACAATACTAGCAAAGTCACTCTGCTGGACTATTCCGTGCTTGTTTTCCCTGACTCAGGTGGTTCCCACCTTTCTGTGACCTGTTATGGTTCCCTGAGGATTGATTGCTGCCCCATGTAGAATGGTCTTGTGTTGTTTGTGTAGTTCAGGCAGTCCTTAACTTGTAGGAGGTCAGAGAGAGAATCATCTGCAACACTCTCCACGATTCTGCTTTGAATGAGCTCAGACTTTAAATCGTCATATTCACATCCTTCTGTCATCCTATAGAAATGGTTAAAAAGCAATTCATATATTATTCTTAAGAAAGAATCCAGTTTCTTAATGAAAGAACAGGACTCTTTCATTAAATTTCTCCCCCTCCAGTATTTTATTGAACCTCAGGTTGAAATAGACATTGAAAATTTCAAAGTATAATCAAATTAGATCATTCAACAAAATTTGTTGCATATTAAGAGGAACATAAAAACTAGGAGCAGGAGTAGACCATCTGGTCCCTCGAGCCTACTGCACCATTCACTAAGATCATGGCTGACCTTTTCATGGACTCAGCTTCACTTACCTGTCCATAACCTTTGATTCCTTTACTGATCAAAAATTTATTTTTCCTTACCTTAAAAGCATTCAACGAGGTAGCTCAACTGCTTCACTGGGTACAGAATTCCACAGATTCACAACCCTTTGGGTAAAGAAGTTCCTTCTCAATTCAGTCCTAAATCTGCTTCCCCTTATTTTGAGGTCATGCCCCCTAGTTTTAATTTCAATTGCCAGTGGAAACAACTACTGCATCTATCTTATTTATTCCTTTCATAATTTTGCGTATTTCCATAAGATCTCCCCTCATTCTTCTGAATTCCAAAGAGTATAGTTCCAGTCTACTCAGCGTCTCCTCATAAGCCAACCCTCTCAACTTTGGAACCAACCCCATGAATCTCCTTTGCATCTGTTCAAGGGCCAGTATTTCCTTTCTCAAATGAGACCAAAACTCCAAGTACTCCAAGTGTGGCTTCATCAGCACCTTGTACAGCTGCAAAATAACTTCGCTGTTTTTAAACTTCATCCCTCTAGCAATGAAGAACAAAATTCCATTTGCCTTCTTAGTTACCTGCTATACCTGCAAACAAACTTTTTGTGTTTCATGCCTAAGGATAGCTAGGTCCCTCAGCACAGCAGCATATTGCAATCTTTTACCATTTAAATAATAATCCAATTTTTTATTATTCTTACCAAATGGATGACCTTATATTTACCAACATTGTACTCCATCAGACTAACCTTCGCCACTCACTTATCCTATCTATGTACTCATTTGCAAACTTTCAGTGTCCTCTGCACACTTTGCTCTGTCACTCATCTTAGTATCATCTGTGAATTCTGACACACTACACTTGGTTCCCAACTCCACATTATCTACATAAATCATAAACAACTGCGTTCCCGACACTGATCCCTGAGGCATACCATAGTCACTGATTGCCAACCAAAAAACACCCATTTACCTCCACTCTTTGCTTTCTGTTCTTTAACCAATCCTCTATCTATGCTAATACATTACCTGTAACACCATGAACCTTTATCTTATGTCACAGTTTTGATGCAGCATCTTGTCAAATGCCTTCTGGAAATCCAGATACTCCACATCCACAGGCTGCGCATTGTCCACCATACTCATAATGTTCTCAAAGAATTACACCAAATTAGTCAAATATGACTGTCCTTCATGTCATCTGCCATTGGTCCAATTAAATAAAGAAGTGTTCTGACTTGTTCTGCCTCAGATCTGTTATTGAGAGATGAAACGACATTGTACCTTCAAGATCTTCCCCTTCAAAGACATCAACTGCGTGACTGGGCCAGAGATGGATCCTCATGGAGCTGCAAGTATAGAATTGTAATCCATTTTTGGAGATTTTTAGAAATGTGGGCACAGCTTTCTGAGGTTATAGATTTCCAAGATAGTGTCACAGCCTAGTGATGGACAGAGTATCATCCCTCACATGCCAGCTTTTGGCTGACTTTCTATTATGCCCAATAGGCAGCACTTTGGCATAGTAGTTAGCGCTGCTGCCTCACAGCACCACGGACAGGGTTCAATTCCAGCCTTGGGTCAATGTCTGTGTGGAGTTTGCATATTCTCTGCATGTCTGCATAGGTTTCCTCTGGGTGATCTGGTTTCCTCCAAAAATGTGTGGGTTAGGTTGATTGGCCATGCTAAATTGACCCTAGTGTCAGGGTAAATATGAGGGGTATAGGGCCTAGGTGCGATTGTGGTCAATGCAGATTCGATGAGCTGAATGAACTCCTTCTGACTGTAGGGATTCTATGATGATTCTATGATGTCAGTTTCTGTCTGAAGATGATAACAGAGGTGGGCTGTCTGCTGACTTAATTCACTGGATCTGTGTTACTGGTCAGAACTCTCAAAAAAGAACATAATAAATTAAACATTTGTTTTGGAAGCTGGGCAGCTGCGAGATACCCAAAGCAGACCAAGAGCCACACACTCAGACTCAGATTCTGGAATTAGGTCTCATGATGAGTTGCTCTCAAACGGTGTTTGTGATGAATGACGTAAAAGGTGTTCCTCACAGCTAGCTGGCCTGGAATTGAAAAAAATTATCTCATCTTTGCAGGAGGATAAAATGGAGTCTTCTGCTTGAGTTAAAACCTTACTTGTCTGCTTCCAGACTCTTGAGTCTCTGGAGCTTTTCCTTTCTGGTAAATTTTCTCAGCATCAGTTAACTTCAGTTGGCAGTTAGATCCAGTGCAGAATCCATTGATGGTGTCCTTTTATTTAGTGTCTCAGCATTTTTATTTGAATCTCAAGGCTGCTCCATGAGAATAGAAAGTGGAACCATCTTAGCAGATTCTCTGGATATGGTTAGATAGATAAGAATTGAACCAATTGAAAGCAGTTCTACCAGCTGAATGATAGCATGGATGCCTTGTATTCAGTCCCACTGGATTTTATAAATAAGACTCCTCTACCACTGTAGAAGACAATGGTTTCAATATTTCAATGGGGAAATTTCTATTCATCCATTTTTGGACAGACAGTTTAATAATTTAATGACAGTGGAGTGTGGAGAGAGGTGATCGTGAGGTACAGCTATTTGTTGTCATAGGAAAAGGAGTGCCGTTTTTGGATGATTTTGTACAACGTGTAGATGAGAAATAAGAAAGGATCAATCCTTGAATGGTACTAGAGGTAATGGGAAAGGAATAAAAAGTGGAGGTATTGCTGAATATTCTCCGGCTATGGTTGGATAAATAAGAATTAAACCGATAGAGAGCAGCCCCAGCCAGCTAGATGAGAATGGAGAGATGTTGGTGGTGGATGGTGTGGCCAGCCATGTTAAAGGCTTCCGTCAGATTGAAGGGGACAAGGAAGGATAAATCTATCTGTTTGGGTGTTATTTGTGACTTGTGTTAAAGTCATCTTGAGAGCAGCCTGAGGTGGAACCCTGAGCAGGGGAGGTCAGCGGGCTGTTCTGAGTAAATATTTGGGAGATCCAAACACATTCGGGAGCCTTGGAGAAGGAAAGAAATTTGGAGACTTTGAGTTGTAGAGACACAGAGTGAAACGTGTTTGTATCTTACCTCACCTTAAATCAAACTCAACTTCCCGTGAATTTTAGTTACGTTGGCCCAAAACCTCCAATCAGAATTGAAACACCGTGTCTCAATCTGCTCAGAAAGGAAGCTATTCACTGAGCTGCAGACATTGAAAAGGATAAGACATGCAATTGAGAGTCCTGCAGGACCCCCCACCTCCCCCCCCCACCCTCCAATGTAAGAATCCTTGCAGAGAGATTGTGTAGGAGACACATCTACCCTTAGAACATAGAACATAGAACATTACAGCACAGAACAGGCCTTCAGCCTTCGATGTTGCTCTGACCAATTAAGAAAAAGCAATGACCCTCTAACCTAAACCATTCCCTTTTCGTCCATAAACTTATCTACTAACCTCTTAAATGCCACCAAACTTGACGCATCTACAACTGCAGCAGGCAGGGCATTCCATACCCTTACCACCCTCTGGGTAAAGAACCTACCTCTGACATCCGTCCTATAACTACCACCCCTTAATTTAAAGCTATGTCCCCTCGTGCTAGCTTTATCCATCCTAGGAAAAAGGCTATCACTGTCCACCCTATCTAAACCTCTAATCATCTTATATGTTTCTTTTCTAGCACCTTTATAGCACAAGCTCCATATTCTGGCAAGTGTTTAAATGTTCCCAAATTTCAGAGTGTTAGTGCATAATGTATGGGATTGGGATGAGATTGGAGGAACTACCTTCTTGCTCTACGCAAATCTTCATAAAGTGTGCAGAAACCCCATAGCGAAGCCACAATGTGTGCCATGTCTTGCACCTTAGATGCAGCATGGAAATCTGACCCTTCTCTTGTCTCTGATGTGATGAGTCATGTCACTAACTTTGTCAGAAGTGCAGAATGTCACTGAACCTTTTCCAGCACTGATCCGTGAACGTTGGCTGTCTCCTGCTACAATCACCACAGCTGTAATTCGTATCCAGGTATTCTTGATTGGATCACAATGACCAACAGGGTAAAGGACTGATCTCCTCCTCTTCCAGTAAATGTCCTGACATGTGTGGCAACTGGAACCATCCATTCCTCTTGCTTCCCCTATGACATTCTATCAAAGAAAATGTTCGACAAAAATATGCATGAACAATTCCAATTGCTTTCAGTCACTTTTGCACTAACCGTTGTCACCTTATCATTACTGATGAAGAGGATAGCTGTGCACAAATTCTTGGTGCAATATATGTAGCTGTGACTCCAAAGTAGCATATTGTCCTCCATCATTACTAATAACACCATTAGTTTCTTCTCTCTTAGTCTCACTGTTACGCCATGAGCATGTGTAGCTGTGAGGGACTTGGTTAAGGGTTAACAGTGTAGGCATAATCTGATAGATGGTAGCAAGAGAGCAAATGGATCAGTATAATGAGCATGACATTGTTCATCATTCATGAACTGAACCTAGTTGCCCTTGCAGGCCAGTTGAGAATCAATCACACTGCTGTGGCTCTGAAGTCACATATAGGCCAGACCAGATAAGGAAGGCAGGTTTTCTTCCCTAAAGGACTAGATGGGGTTTTCCAACTATCGACAATAGTTTTATGGTCATTGGTAGATTCTTAATTCCAAATTTTTTTGTTGAATTCAAATTCCACTATCTGCTGTGGTTGGATTTGAAAACAGGTTCCCAGGATATTAGCTGAATTCTTGATTACTAGTCTAGCGATAACGCCACTAGGCCATCATCTACATGACTGCATATTATCTATGCCAGTCTTGTCATCACAATTGACAAACTCTAAAATGCACCTTTCTGAATGCTCCGCTTTTTATCTGTGGCTGATTCACCCAACCCATGCCAGGCCGTCTCTGACCCTTCCAGGGTTATCTACCCCTACTTCTAATCTAGCTTGCCCCTGCAGACATGTATAGGCAGACATTTTTAAAGGTGGGAGCTGGAACTTCTTCCAACTCTCAGACAACAATACTAGCTTTGGAATTTTCTGTCTAAAATTTTCTGAGTAACTATTCAGATAAATAAGTCAGAATTTACCTTGGAGTGAAAGTCTTTTTTCAGGGAGTCCCAAGGAGAAGGGGAATTGTCCATTGAAAGTTCAAACTCCCCAAGCAATTGTCACAGGGTCTAAGACTTCTGCAGCTTCCCAAAGCACATCTTGGAGTGTACATCTGGATTCCGATACTCCAGAGACAGGACAGCTTGGGCCTGGCTTAACTTACAATAAGGAACACATTAATCTTTTTAAATTTATTTCTTAAGGAAGGGAGATCTTGAATTAAATATTTCTGCTTGCTGCTCGGTAATTTTATGACACCTCAAGCTATCAGGCTCACTACCTCACCAGGTCAATCACTGTCACCTATAACATAATTGCATTGTGAGGTTGCATATCTCTATGCAAAGTCAGATGTGGTTAAAGACAGCATTTAAACAAAGCTGGATTACAGTTCTCACATCTCTTCAAGGTTGTTAGGCTCTGAGGATTAAGGCAAGCTCATGAATATTACTTAAAGATATATCACTAGATTCTGAAATCATTTAAAATTTGGAATCGCTTCTATAATACTCAAGAGTTTTTAGAAAAAACAGGCAATTGATAAGTTTGAAAATACTTCGATTTCAGTATGTTTTGGACACTGTGTGCAATGTTTTATTCATTATGTGGGATTTAAAATTGATTTTATCATTACCTTTGTTAAAGAGAGAATCAGTCATCCTGTTAACTCATTTGTAATAAGAATGACTTTTTGGGGTTTGATTTAGTTGGCATTATGACTGTTTTTGTTTAAAATAATACACACAAAATATTATCATAAAACTGAAAATTGAGTCAAATAATGACACAAGAATAATCAGAATGTTATAGACAAGAGCTAAGTGATTCCACAACCAACAAATCAGAACTGTCACATCAAGTTATGAATGGTGATGAACAACAAAATAGCTAACTACAAGAATACAATGAACATTCCCATCCTCAAATGGCAATAAAGCCTCAGTGCTCAATGATGTGCTTGATATGTAGCAGAGATATAGGCAAAAAGGTTACATTGTCAATCTGATTATTCCTACAAAGCTTCTTGAAGTTACTATGCATTCTTCTCATAACACAGATTCCTACCTGGTTTTGTATCACCTGCAAATTTGGAAATATTATGTTTGGTCCCCATTTCCAAATGATTGATATATATTGTGAAAAGCTGGGGCCCAAGTACAGATTCCTGCGGTATCCCAGTAACCACACCCTGCCAGTGTGAAAGTGACTTACTTATTCTTACTCTTTGTTTTCTGTCTGTTAACCAATCTTTAATCCATATTACTTCCTATACCATGTGCCTTAATTTTGCCAACCAACCTACAAATTCTCCTAATTCTGTCTGTAATGGATCCACATTTGTCTTAGCCAAATGCTTCCTTTTTATTTACCTGTAGAAACTTTTGCAATCTGTTTTGCTAGTTTACATTCATATTCTGTTCTCCTTTTATTAGTTTCTTGCTCTTCCTTTACTGCATTCTGAAATGCTCCCAGTCCTCAGATTTACTATTATTCTGACAACTTTATAGTCCTTTTCTTTTAATCTTATACAATCCTTAACTTCCTTTATTAGCAAAGGATGATTGATTTTTTGTTTCAAGTTTCTGTGCCTTGAAGGAATGTTTGTTGCTGTGAAATATGTAATAGTTTTAAAAGACAATCCATTACCTAAGCACCATTATATATTTTCCCATTCCACCTCAGCCAATTTTCCCCTCATAACATCATCATTTCAAATTTAACACCCTGATTACACATTCAACTACCTCACTCTCAAATGTAATGTAAAATTCTATTATATTATGGTCAGTCAACCTGAAAGACTGTTTTACAATAAGATTATTAATTAACCTTTTCACTAAATAATACTAAATCAAAAGTAATTTGTTCTCCAGTCAGTCCCTCAACATTCTGCTTTAGAAAGTCATTCCTAACAGACTCCAGAAACTTGTCCTTCACACAATTAGTGCTCAGTAGGTTTACCCAGTTCATATGCATGAAATGAAGTCACCCATGATTACTGTATTGTTCATGCTAAATGCTTCTATAATCTGACTAATACCATGCTCCACACTACCATTACTGTTTGGTAGTCTATAAACAGTTCCTACCAAGGTTAACTGTCCCTTGCTGTTTCCACAGATTTCACATTTTGTTCTTCTGATCTGATCCTGCATTCCTAATAGTGTGATCCCATCTCTTATTATATCACAACATCACTCCCTTTTCCTTTTGCTTGTCCATTCTAAATTCAAAAATTAACGAATATTCAGTTCCCCGTCTTGGTCATCTTATAGCTGTGCTTCCATAATAGCAATTAGATCATATGCATTTATCTTTATTTGTGTCTTTAAATCGTCGATCTTCTTGTAAATGCTGTATGTATTCAGGTAATGTCCTCTTAACTTTGTCTTTTTTAACTATCATTCCACATTCTAAGCCTAATTGATGCTCATCTTTGTTTCATTTGCCTTCTAATCTTGCTTGCTACTTTTCTATTGCCTGGTTCCAGTTTGAGCTATCCCTACAGGTCCTGTCCCCGGGCAAGCTAATTTAAACTCTTCCCTATAGCACTGACAGATCTCCCTGTAAGGATATTCATCCCAGGCCTGTTGAAATGTAACCCATTCATCTTGTACAGGTTCTGGAGCAGGTAGACTGCCTCCCCAGTCTGTAGCTTCTCTTGAGGCCCTCAGGAACCATTCTTTTCATACCAGTTGCTCTTCCAATTTCCTGAAATCTCCTGATAGCCAGTTATTGATACTTGCCAGTTAAGAGTAGAGAGTTAATTTTAACCAAATCTTATATTCCTGAGGCCAGAGATCTGACACTCACTTCTCTTTCTTCCCCGGTTACTCTCTACACATCCTCTCCTCAACTCCTCATCTAATCCCAGCTCTCAGTTACAATCAAGGCTTGAGTTTGTGTCTTTGTGGCTTGCTTTTACAAACAAAACTGTATTGATAGTCTCTCTTTTATTCCAAGTTTGTTGACTGTTTTATTTTTCTCTCCTCTCTCTCATAAAGAACAAAGAACAAAACAGCATGAGAAACAGGCCCTTCGGCCCAACGAGGTGCGCCGCCACCTCGATGTTCCCACTTCTACCTGTGATCCCTGTCTATGTTTATAGATCTATGGATTGAAACCAAATTTGAGACAATTTAGGGAGAATTTATTTTGCCAGTCAGTCTAAGAGCACATCTTTGGGATGTGGGAGGAAACCGGATCACCCAGAGAAAACCCACGCAAGCACGGGGAGAATGCGCAAACTCCCACAGACACAGGCCCAATCCATGCATCTGCACAGCACAGCGATAGTCACTGAGCTGTCATCTTGCCTATCAAAATCTTTCATGGGCCATCCACATTTTATTTGGATTGGTACTAGCAATAATATTGAAGGCTACTATAGTAAATGCTCATCTTCGTGATAACCCTTTAACCCTGATCACATCTCTACAACATCTCTTTGGGCCAGTCATAGACAGCAGTGAGAAGTTGTGCGTGGAGCCTGAAGAGATTGGTGAGGCACTGAATAAATATTTCTCTTCGGTATTCACGCAGAGTGCTGGAAATGTAGCTATGGAGAACACTGAGGTACAGGGTTGCAAATTGGGAAGTATTATAGTAGATAGGGAGGATGTGTTAGAAATTCTCGAGGGTTTGAAGTTGGATAAGTCCCCTGGGCCGGACGGGATTTACCCTAGGATTCTCTGGGAGGCAAGAGAGGAGATTGCAGAGCCTCTGGCTCTGATCTTCAGGTCCTCGTTGGTTACGGGTGTGGTTCCGGAGGACTGGAGGATAGCGAATGTGGTCCCATTGTTTAAGAAGGGGAAGAGAGACCTTCCAGGGAATTATAGGCCAGTGAGTCTTACTTCTGTTGTGGGCAAAGTATTGGAGAGAATTATTAGGGATAGGATTTATAGTTATTTAGAGAGAAATGAATGATTGGGGATAGTCAGCATGGTTTTGTGAAGGGTAGGTCGTGCCTTACTAACCTCATTGAGTTTTTTGAAAAAGTGACTAAAGAGGTGGATGGGGGTAAGGCGGTTGATGTGGTATATATGGACCTTAGTAAGGCGTTTGATAAGGTGGCCCATGGAAGACTTCTGCAGAAAATGCAGATGTATGGGATAGAGGGTGATTTAGCTAATTGGGTTAGGAATTGGCTAGCAGATAGAAGACAGAGGGTGGTGGTTGATGGGAGATATTCATCTTGGAGTTCGGTGACAAGTGGTGTACCTCAGGGGTCTGTTTTGGGGTCCCTGCTGTTTGTAATTTTTATAAATGATCTGGATGAGGGTATTGAGGGATGGATCAGTAAATGTGCAGATGATACTAAAGTTGGTGGAGTGGTAGATAGTGAAGAGGGGTGTTTTAGTTTACAGAGTGACTTGGACAAGTTGCAGAGCTGGGCCGAGAGGTGGCAAATAGAGTTTAATGTGGAAAAGTGTGAGGTAATGCACTTTTGGCAGGAACAATAAATGTGTAGAGTATAGGGCTAATGGTAGGGCTCTTAATAGTGTTGAGGAACAGAAGGATCTTGGTGTATGTGTCAACAGATCCCTGAAAGTAGGCAGTCAAGTGGATAAAGTTGTTAAGAAGGCATATGGGGTCTTAGCTTTTATTGGTAGGGGGATTGAATTTAGGAGCCGCAGCATCATGTTGCAACTGTACAAAACTATAGTGCGGCCGCACTTGGAGTATTGTGTGCAGTTCTGGTCCCCACGTTATAAGAAAGATGTGGAGGCATTGGAGAGGGTACAGAGGAGGTTTACCAGGATGTTGCCTGGTATGGAGGGCAGGTCCTATGAAGAGAGGTTGAAGGATTTGAGGTTGTTTTCGTTAGAAAGGAGGTGGCTAAGAGGGGATCTTATTGAAGCATATAAGATGATTAGAGGTTTAGATAGGGTGGACAGTGATAGCCTTTTTGCTAGGATGGAGAAAGCTAGCACGAGGGGACACAGCTTTAAATTAAGGGGTATGAGTTATAGGACGGATATCAGAGGTAGGTTCTTTACTCAAAGAGTGATTAGGGAGTGGAATGCCCTGCCTGCAGCTGTTGTAGATGCGCCAAGTTTGGTGGCGTTTAAGAGGTTAATTGATAAGTACATGGAAGAGAAGGGAATGGTTTAGTTTGGAGGGGCATTGCTTTTTATTTTGGTCGGCACAACATCGAGGGCCGAAGGGCCTGTTCTGTGCTGTAATGTTCTATGTTTAAACCAAACAAATTGGACTATGTTTTAAACACTACCTGTCTTTACTAATGTTTGAACCAATTCAATTTGAAATTCAAGCAATCTGTGTTTGATGTTTTGCTGCAATTTTATAAAAAAATTCTATGTTCAGGTGGAATATTTATTGATAGGTTATTGGCAGATCGTAGAATTTTATCATACAATCCCTGAAGTGCAGAAGGAGACCACTTGGGCCATCAAGCCTGCACTGACAATAATCCCACCCAGACCCTATCCCCTCCTCATAACCCAACAAATTTATCCTGTTAATTCCTTTAATACTGAGGCACAATTTAGTATGGCCAGTCAACCTAACCCACACATCTTTTGAGTGTGGGAGAAATCTGGAGCACCCAGAGGAAATACACACAGACACAAGGGGAATATGTAAACTGCACACAGATAGTCACCTAAAGCAGGAATTGAACCTGGGTCTTCTTTTTCCAATCTTGTATTTTAATAAGTTCTAACCAGCCTGCTGAGAAGAACAGATGACTGGGAGAAAATCACTTTCAATTGGAGGAAACCTATTTTGTTCCACCTAAAGCCATTCAATAGTTAAACTGATGGTTGTGTGGACTGATCTTGTCAAATATGTTTGACAGAAAAATATCTAGACTGATTTGTGAATAGGGAAATGCATAAATTGCTGCAATTTCAATAAATTAAAAAATAGTAGGGTATGTGAATCAATAAATAAATTTTAGTCCAGAAGTTGAAATACATGAATTTTACTCTTATAGATTTAAAGCCAAAGTATATACTTACACAAAATTGGACCAACGTTGTGAGAAAGTTTGAGTAGTACCTACTTACAAATGAAATAGAAGATATGGAAATAATACAAGATTAGAATTGCTTCTCCTGGATGGAGGTTTAACAACTGCAGCTCAAGGTCTGGTAGGACTTCATTCTGATATCTCCCTGTCGCAACTGGAAGAATAAGTGATAAAAGGACTTAATGAAATATTTAGCAGACCCTTGCTGTCTGTAAATTTTGATTTAACAGTTTCCAAGTTAAAAAATAATAGTTGTTTCCTGATGAAAATTTATTGAGCTCCACAAAAAATTATTGAAGTATTGAAAAATCTGAGTATACATTAATTGTGTAACATATTTCAATGTAACAATGCCAATCTGTAAGGGGAGCAGTACTTAGGAGAGAACTCTAGTGGGAGCATCATGAGGGAGAACTCATTTATTTCTGGTAGTGGGAAGGAGCAGTTGTGGGAGCTGGGAATGCTGGCATTAACTAATGTGGGCTGGAGGTCCGGGAAGAAATGCCAGCTCTTAAAAAGAGTACCCCAATCTCTGTGCAGCTGGCATTGCCAACATGTTTAGGCCTCACCCCTCAAAATGATGGCATGAAAGACATCTGCCTTTTTTTTTGACAAAGCGTCAGAAGATTTGGAAAGAAAACTGGCCTGTTTCTTTGGATTTTCAGTCAGTTAACACTTTGCCATTGTTTTGGTAAGATTCTGCCCCTTGTGTTGGGAACACTCAGCAGACCTTTACTAAACGGGAATGGAGCCTAACTGTGGAATTTCAGCCCTCTTTCCCTGCACCCTAATTTTCACCAGTACAGGACAGGGGTACAGGCCGCAAGCCTTCAACTTGCATTTCCCACCTGACTGACCCATTGTGGGGATTGGTATTTCCAAGCCGCCTGAAATTTCTCACATGAGGAATTCAGACTTCCATAAATTTGTTAAAACAGCTGCACACAAGGGAACCATTGCTTAATTCACTGGGTTTTCTTTGATCAATCTTGTCAATGGATTTATTTAGATAAATTGGAGAGCTGTCATGTGTTTATACAACAAAACCAGAAAATGCAGGAACCTTTCAGCAGATCAGACATCACCTGCAAGAGAGAAAACAGAGCTAACATTTCAAGTCTCGATGACCCTCTATCAGAGCTGCAATCTGGTTGATTAACATATTATGGGGTCGTAATCATAGCAGTCTTTTGAAGAAAGTTTTGAATGGATTTTGTATAAATGCCAGGGTTACTATAGGGTTAATTTGTTTTATAGAGCATATACTTGATGAATGGGCATGGAAAGAATGAGGGACCATTATAAGTGGAGGGCTATGGGTTTCTCTGGAAGGTACGAGGTGCAAGGATTGGCATGAGGGTATGGGAGCATTGGGGTGGGTGCAAGTTCATGAATTAGCATGGTTGAGGCATGGGGAGAATGTGGGAATGAGGGAATGTGAGGTGATGAGATAGTTGAGGATTAGAGGGCCTAACATTGAGTAAAACAACTACAATGAAATCCCGGAGAACCAAGGTGGCATTTTATCCACCCTTCTCAGCATTTTGCAGCCCTGTGGCCAGTTTTAATATGTACTGGGGGCAGTGATCAGAATTCCAGAATGAAAACCATGGGCAGAATTTTCCAGTATTGTCCATCACAAAAATTGTAGCAGACAGGGCAGAAATTTCAGCAGACTATGCAAAGGTCCATTAAATTCGGGCAGGGATTTGAAGCCTTGGGGTGAACGCAGCCGAAAAATCCCCTCCCAAGACTTTCAGCTTCAATTTTCCTGAGACAGCCGCACCAAGCCGGAAATCTCCCCAATTCTACAACCTGCCTCTAATATGAAAATCCAGCCCGGAATCTTCTGTGCTCAGAAAATCAACTCTGCAGCTTAAATTCAACTGTGCACTTACATAAAGCATCACTTGCATTATTTTCATAATGGCCATAAAATCACTAGAATTGGTCTATACAAAGGATATAACATGTGAAACCTACTGGATAATTGACATGTTTGAAATGTCACCCATTCCATCAAATAATCACTTTGGAACAATTTAATACCTCTTTATACAGGCCATTTGTGCCAGAAGCAGAATGTTCTCTCTGACTTTATAGCAAAAGTAAACTAAAGTTTATTTATCAGTGTCACAAGTCGGCTTACATTTGTACCACAATTAAGTTACTGTGAAAATCCTCTAGTCGCCACACTCTGTCACCTGCTCGGGTACACTTAGGGAAAATTTAGCACGGCCAATGCACCCAACCTGCACAAACCGGAGCATCTGGAAGAAAGCCACGACGGGAATCAAACATGGGTCCCTGGCACTGTGAGACATCAGAGCTAACCACTGTTCATATGATTTGCTGTTGATGTACAGCTGAATGAGAGAACAGAAGTCTCAGTTTTCATTTGCCTGCTTCGTATACCTGGATCAAGATCAGGATAGCCAATAATGTACCAAATTCTCTAGCAAGTCATAGAATCATCATGACCTGCCAAACCCATGTTGAGAGGAAGCATACTGAATACATATTTAAGATTGAAAATGACTTATTTGATCAGTCAAGGAGTCTTTTTTAAATTTGCTGTATCTTTTATATAGTTAGACTAAAGTAACATCAAGATCAAGCAGATAACTCAAGTGGTTGGGATATTCAGATTTTAGCAGGTCATTTGTGTTTTTATTTATCTTTATCCTCTGGCTTGTCAGGCCAGCTGACTTGGCTTAGCAGCATTACTTTGAATATCTATCATGAGAGATCACATAGAACCAAGACATGCTGTGTAGAAAATCAAGGAAGGGAAATCATGTGGTTCAACTCTCACGCCACATATAAGCCCACAAAAATCAATACTTAATTATGGATGGGTCAGCTCTTTAATTCTAAGGCCTCTTGGAGGTCAAGTTTCAAGGAGCTCAGAGTTCAGAACTGTTTAGTATTACACCAAACATTCTGATAATTTAAATGTACTGCTTATATTGGTACTGAATTTATTAGTTTTGGTTCAAATTGCAAAAGATGCTTCATTTGACTCCGGAATGGATTTCTTACGTTGTCTTATCTCAGGAGAGCCAAGTTCTCAACAAAATATAGACTATATTGCTCGCTCAAGGACTTGAGTTCTAAGCTCCAAACTTGTGATTTCATCATGAAATAAAAGCAGGGAAAATGCTGGACCAACAATTTAACAGGTGTCAGTCAACACTTGACCTCAAAAACACATTAAATATGTTGAAATAAAATTTCCAATCTCACTTGTGCATTTGCAGTCATATTACATACATTTAGGGAGCAATTCTCCCACCCAGCCTTACTAATATTCCAGCGCAGTGGGATCGGAGAATCTTGTGGCCAGGCATGTGTGGGATTTGCACATGTGTTCCTGTCATGAGGAAATCTCCCAGTATCGGATTTCTGGTGTTGACAGATTTGCACTGGAAACCGGCGGGAAAACCAGATAAGTGATTTTAATATAATAATTTTAATGTAATTAGTGGGCCCAGGACTGTATTCTCCAGGCCTCTTCTGCCTCATCAGAGTATTTCACTCTAGTGGGGTTTATGGTCGGTCCCTACTTTCACAGAACTATCAGTTTGACCCTGCCGGAGTGAGGGAGAGGCAATCAGGGTCCCCTAGGTGGTTAGGCAGTAGGGGGGTGGTGCCAGCTGTGCTCTTGGTACTGTCCAAGGCACAAAGTGTTCATGCCAGGGGACATCTTGACACTGTCCACTGGGCATCAGGCAATGCCAAGGGAGCGGGGGAGCCTAGGAGGCATGGCTTATGGGTAATCAGTGGAGATGCCAGTCTGCATGGAGATCGATGGAGGCAGGAGAGAGCCCAGTGATTGGGGAAGGCTGGGGTTGTCAGCTAGTGGTGGGGGGGTTCTGCAGGGGGTTAGGGGGTTCAGCCCTGCACGGAGTCTGCACTGCAGGAGGAGGATGATGCAGATCAGGGTATTCCTGGATAAGGAGGCCACCAGGAGTGGTAGGCTGAGCTGCAATCGGGCCATGAGAGAGCTGGGGGTGGGTGGGGGGGACACTGCAGGGGTCCCAGCTGACCAGCAATCAAGCTATATATCCAAAGGTATAATTTGGATGCTAGAGGGAGATTTTTCACACAGAGGGTGGTGGGGGTATGGAATGCGCTGCCAAGTAAAGTGGTGGAAGCAGGTACTCTAGAGTTATTTAAGAGATACTTAGATGGACACATGAACAGAATGGGAATGGAGGGGTATAGAAAACTGATTTAAAATGGGGATCATGAGCCTTGGGAGTCCCTGGGAAGTGTGTAAACAGTCGATGATATTGATGTATTTGTTTTTATCCTACAGATACCTTGGTCTGCCTTGTTGTCTAACAAGGGGCATACACGTGATGGATCGTGAGAGAGCTCTCTTGGATTTTTTTTTCGAGAGTATTCTAGTGCTTCACGTCATTAGTGTACGCTTGACCTGGACCATTTGATGGGCAACACGACAGCTCAGTGACTATCGCTATGCTGTGCAGATACATGGATTTGGGCCTGTATCTGTGGGCGTTTGCGCATTCTCCCCATGCTTGCGTGGGTTTTCTCCGGATGCTCTGGTTTCCTCCAACATCCCAAAAATGTGCTCTTAGGCTGATTGGAAGAACAAATTCTCCCTAAATTGTCACAAATTTGGTTTCAATCCATAGACCTATCAACACAGACAGTGTTGTAGAAGTGGGAACACCAAGATGGCCGCGTGGGCTCATTGGGCCGAAGGGCCTGTCTCCCATGCTGTTTTGTTCTTTGTTCTTTGTATGACTCTAGGACTCTATATAGTAACTATACACCACCAACTGGCATGCTGTACCAAACGAAACCATCCCAAAGTACAAGTAAAGGAACTATAGAAACGTAGTGTAATTCCCCACAATGATTTGAGTATTGGAGCAGTCTCTTCCTCTAAGCATTTAACAGGCTCTTTTAATGTTATCAAAGTGCAACTTCTTTTGAATTTTACTAGTAATAAATTGTAAACAATTGTGAGTAAGAGAAGTAACTATTGCAATGTTCTGTAGCAAAAATAAATAGTGATTGTGAACTCATTTTTATAGATGGAGTTTGCAATGTAGTCCGTCTGAGGAAATGAGTTTTAATAGTTGCAAATTTTTATAATCTCTTTTTTATTCTATAAATACTACACTGTTTAGTTTAACCTTTTGAGCAAGTAGAGGATGGGGTGGGACGGAGGAATGGAGGCATAGATTATTTTCTAAATGGGAAAATGCTTAGGAAATCAGAAACACAAAGAGACTTGGGCATTGCTCAAGATTTTCTTAAGGTTATTGTGTAGGTTCAGTTGGCAATTTGGAAGGCAAATGCAATGTTAGCACTCATGTTGAGAGGGCGAGAATATAAGAGCAGGGATGTACTTCTGAAGTTGTATAAGGCTCTGGTCAGACCCCATTTGGAGTACTGTGAGCAGTTTTGAGCTCCATATCCATTAAGGATGTGCTGGCCTTGGAAAGAATTCAGAGGAGGTTTACAAGAATGATTCCTGGAATGAAGAGCTTGTTGTATGAGGACTCTGGGATTGTACATGTTGGAGTTTAGAAGGATGAGGGGGATCTTATTGAAACTTACAGGATATTGTGAGGCCTGGATAGAGTGGATGTAGAGAGGACATTTCCACCAGTAGGAAAATCTAGAACCAGAGGGCACAATCTCAGGCTAAAGGAATGAACCTTTAAAACAGAGATGAGAAGGAATTTCTTTAGCCAGAGAGTGGTGAATCTGTGAACCACTTTGCCACAGAAGGCTGTGGAGGCCAGGTGAGTGCCTTCAAGACAGAGATAGATAAGTTCTTGGTTAATAAGAGGATCAAGGGGTTATGGGGAGAAGGCAGGAGAATGGGGATGAGAAAAATATCAGCCATGATTGAATGGAGAAGCAGACCGAATGAGCCGAGTGACCTAATTCTGCTCCTATGTCTTATGGTTAGTATTTCCTCATTGAAGTGTTTCAATTGATGAAGGGTGTAGATACAGCAGAAAGGTTCCTGGTTAATGTGATAGAGGAGTAATCCATAGCCAGAGGACATAAATTTAAGGGAAGATGGAGGAGTTTTAGGAGGAATTCAGGGAGAAATCTCTTCAGCCAGAGGGAACTCACTGTCAGGAATGGGCTAGAGATAGAACCCCTCGTGACATTTGTAAGGTACTTGAATATCACTTGAATTGCCAAGATCTATGTGGCTTGGGCCCATGAACTGAAAAGTGGGATGAGTCCACGTGGACCTGATCGGCCCTCCTTTCAAGTTGTACATTCCTACAATTCTAGGATTTATGGTTTTTGGATGAAGAATGGGACATTTTTCCAAATCACACAGCCAGTGTTAGGAACAAGCAACAAAATGAATAGACATGAGAAAGCATATCAGCCCAGATCTTCCAGTCTCCAGATGGTCACATGGAATATACACTGGGGGTCACATATATTGGCTACACGGAAATTGCCCTGGAAATTTCAATATCCATTGGGCAATTATCTTGCCTAGAATCTTCTAAAACTCTAACTTAAATCAGAGACTTTCTGATGGTTCCAACACACACAGGGAAAGATAGGACTCCATATTACAGTTGGTCTAGAAGGACTGTTTTTTGAGATAGCATTTTGAAAGAGCGAGAAGGAGGGGAGTGTGCTATCATTGGGGATGTCCTTTATGCTTCGGGAGATGGCCCTTTAAGATAGTACCCCCTTTTGTTTCCCACCCACCTGCTCTGTAAAACACACCACCCCAAATCCTCTCTAAACTGCCCAAACCCTCCTTACCCAAGACTACTGAGTTACCTTGCTCCAGGATCCATGGGCCTTCTTCTCAGGCCTGCCTGTGGCCCTGACAATGCATACTAACGCCCCTTTGATAGTGTCAGGATCACTATAAATGCCCACTAATTGCATTGGCAGCCCACTCCTGAAGGTGGGACCAGCTACCCAGTGAGGGGCAATGATCCCACTAGCAGCCTATTTAGCCCTATGGCTGGGGTGGTGGAGGCCTGGCGAGGAGCGAGTTAATTCTAAGTTGACGTTGCTTTCATTGCTCCTTCATCACCCCCTCATAAGATGCTGCCCTTGGAATGGAGCTTGAATCCAGAGAATTGGGCAGAATCTTACCAAGAAGAAAGGCAATGTGTCAGGATCTGGCTGAAAATCGGCTTGTTTCTCTTCTGAGAAACTACCAGACTCTCTTTCCAGATCTTATTTGTCAAAATAAAATAGGGCTGCGTATTTCACGTTATTATTTTGAGCCGACTCTAAACACACCAGTAAAGCCGGTTCCACTGAGATTGGAGTATCATTTTTAAAAGGCACCATTACCAGAGGCAAAAAAGCCTTCCCCCCCACCATGGAAGTTTCAGGCGCTCCCCCCACCCCAAACACTCCAATCAGCATGTTGCACTCATGCATGGAAACCAGAAAAAAAGCATACACAATTTGAACAAAGTCAAAAAAACTGTACAGCTGCCTTACAGAGTCCAACTGCTGTATTTGCAGATTAAATTCAAGAGGTGATTCAAACAGGGGATGAATAATGTACAGGGTTTATAGACCTGAATATTTTCCTGCCAGATTTGCAGCATAACTCTGCCCACAACAATTTTTGACGTCCAAACCTAAATTTACAATGATTTCCAAAACAGTTGTCTCCAGGCACTTAGAAGCATGGGCATTGTAGCACATCAGAGCAGACAAAGCACCCTACAACTTGACCATCGCTGGTTACATTTATAAAAATGAATGTTAATTAGTCCACATGGCTCACTATTCTGAAATAGTACTTGACATCTTTAAACTCATTGGTGAATTGGTTCTGAGCCACTCTGCCATTATATTGAAGTCATCGTAGATTCTGTGCATTGAGAAGTTGGTCTTCCCTGGGCTACAATACTGAAAGCCTTTCACATGCTCTTTCAGGAGCTCATTAAATTTACTGAGTTATTTAAGACAGGCTAAAAAAAAGCCCTCCCCCCCACCACAGCAGTTTCAGGGGCTCCCCCCGCCTACGTTCCAATTGTGTTGATGGGCAATACGGCAGCTCAGTGACTCGCTGTGCTGTGCAGATACATGGATTTGGGCCTGTGTCTGTGGGAGTTTGCGCATTCTCCCCGTGATTGCGTGGGTTTTCTCCGGGTGCTCCGGCTTCCTCCCACATCCCAAAGGTGTGCTCTTAGGCTGATTGGCAGAACAAATTCTCTCTAAATTGTCTCAAATTTTCTAATGCAAAGATCAATACTCAGCATTTTCTCCAACAAGAATACTCCTTTTCAAACAGAGCTGATAATGCAGAATCAATTCTTCTCAATGATTTACATCTTTGAGCATACACATACATAGTCTAACTATGACTTTTGGAAGTTTCATGATCAGCAAGATCTCTTCCAACATTTCTCCAGTTGGGGTACCCATCAACGATTGCATATTTCCATTTTATTGAGCCATTTCCTAGAGTTTAGGAATAATTTACAAACATAACAGTTGGCTGCCTTACAAAGTTCTGAAAAAAGCAATAAATTTCTCCTCTCCGTCATGCCATTTCTATTCATGAAAATGGGATTCATGAGGATTTCAAAACTACTCTTGGCCTCCAAAATCAAAACCTTTCCTCAAATTTTCCACATTACCTATGCTTGCTGGCTTATTTATTCCTAAATATTAAATTATAAGCAGCGGAACAGATTTTGCTCATAAGGCATTATCTTCAGTGTAGAATTCTTCCCTCACTTCAGAATGATCTTGAGTAGTATCTTACAGTTCCATCCCAATTTTAGGGCTCACTTCTGGTTCAGGTTTTCAGGTGATGTGTTATCTCCGGAAATTGGCAAGTCGAAGTCATCAGACAATTTGCCAATTCTTTGGGTGGATATTGTTGTTGTTGAGGATGAATGTGCAGTTTGGGCTCAATACTTCACAGCTTTTAAAATCAAGTGCCAAACTGTCTTTTTATCTAGCTTTGTTCTCTTGTCTTGCTATCAACTTTCTGCAATATTGACTGCCAGATTCTTAGGGGACAATCTTGCCAGAATTTGGAAAAGTATCGCTTCCAGGAGAAAAGTGGAGTGAATCCCATTGATGGCTCTGGTGTAATTTCTAACCGGATCTTGAGCCTCATAAAAATTTTTATGGCAAATCACACAGCGCCCACAGTGGCCTTCCTCTGGTTTGCCCATGAATTATATCTAATTACACCAATCACTGGATAGCTATATATAAATGGCTTCCCCACACTCCCCATCACTTGTCCCACGGCAATTGCAGGGGATGGCAGCCATAGCGATCCTCAGGGGAGGTCCTGACCAGATTTCTTGATGATGTGCCAGGAAAAGCCTCCCACCGATGTCACCACCCCTGCCTGGGATGCAGTGGCAGCCCTGGTGAGTGCAAAGTTGTTGCAGGAGAAGACAGGGCAGCAGAGCCTCAAGATGATGAACAATTGTCTCTGCTCAGCCAGAGTAAGTCAGCCTCATGCAGTCTGTAAATGGATTTGCTCACACCCTCCTCCCACCCCCACCTTCGTTTCTCACCCAGCCACTCTGGGCTTTACCTGTAAGGAGACCCTCCTGCCCTCTCCCCTAGTCACCATGTTGCTCCCTACTCATTGTCTTGGTCCTCACATTCCAGGTCCCACTCAAGAGAGAGCTCCCGAGCTGGCTGGGGAAGAGGAAGAGCGTATCTGTGCTAACAGTGAAGTGGGGGCAACATCAGAATCCTCAAGACACACGGTGCTTTTCCAAATCTCGAGTGAATAATCAATGTTCCTTCCTTTATCCCCTGTAATGCACTAATGCCCTGAGTGTTGCATTGCCTGAGAAGTAATGGCCACTTGTGTGCTCACCTTGGGGTGTGACGACGCCAGGTTCAAGCTTATACAGTCCTGTTGTAAGTGGCAGTGGGCTGATGTCACACCAGCACCAGCTGAATGTTAAGCTCAATATCTGGAGTGAGTGCTTGCTAACGATATGCTGATGTATTTAAATAAGGTTCCTGCCCTTACCCAGCATGTTCCACATCACTTCACAAGTAAAGTTAGCTCAAAATTGGAAAAGTTAATCTCACCAGCAAGAATCACATTTTTTTGCAATCTCTGTATTTTGAGCCCAGACCACCATTTCCACAAACGGAGAAAGCAGGCTCAAGATCCTGGCCTTTAGAATCACTTCACAATGACTCATGTGTCTTGATTTCAATAAATATGAATTTTCAGGAAGTGCAGGCTTCTTCGCCCTCCTTAGCCCCGGGGGCCAGATTGCGTCTGCTGACCCCAATGACCTCATCTCCCTGCTGCCTCAGGCCACCTGACTATGGTATGGCTTCTCCCTTACCTGCCCAGCCCTCCTCAGCCCTGGCCTGGTGGTCGAGCTGCCTCTGCAGACTGCAGTTGCTCTCCTCAATGACCTAAGCTGGCAGGTGCACTGGTGCCTGACTCGCTGCTGCTACTGGCTATCTGGCCTAGTCTCTGCTCTCAGCCTCACCGGACCAGTTTTCTAGCCCTCTCCCTCTCAGCCTTGGCCTCCAGTTGAGTCACCCTCCTATTCTGTGAAAATCACGCAGGTACCTGTCTGGTTCTTGCACCTCCCAATTGTTTGTCTCTCACACAGGTGTCTAGGCTTTGAGCTCAATGGCTGTGTGTGCTCTGGGCTGGCTGCTGGCTTCTTCTGGTCTGTCCTGGTCTCTGCTGTCACCCTCGGTCACCAGCCTCACTCACCTTCACTGGTCACTCACACTCTCAAGTTCAGAAGCCTCAGACCAGACAATCAGGAGATAATTCCAAACTGTTTTCAACTCACCACCCCCTCTAAGTGTCAGAGACTGCGCATTCCTGCCCTGAGGGCACACCACTATTATTCTGCATTGCCTGCTGAGCCTATCAGCAAATTCAGAGCTACCAGACTCTAACTGGCACTCCCACACCTCTCAGTGTGCCCCCCTCCCCCAACCATCGACCGAGACCCCTGCACCTCTGCTTTTTGTGATTAAACTTCTTATTCCAGGGTTTAACACAAAACATTAACTAATTTATTCAGATTAAGCAGATTTGACTGATCTGGAATTTTCTATTTCTACTTCAGTATTTGCAGATTTTTGTTTTTAACTTTATACATGTTAATCTTTCATACTATGACAACAGCCTTCATGAGTTGTTACTGGAGAAATGGTGTGAAGCTGGGTTCAAAGTAGTGTTTATTCTGAGTCTAGCTCAGAAACATCCAAATCCCACTAAATTTGAGCAAAGGAATCCTACTTTGTTAAGAAATCTGAACTTAGTGTTGGAGACGGGATCATTCTTTGGAAGTCCTGACTAATTGTTCTGTCTCGCCACATCCCCCCACATCCTGGAGAAAACCCATTGACACGGGGAGAACATATAAACTTCACACAGACAGTGATCCAAGGCCAGAATTGAACCCTGGGATTGGCCCAGGATAGTGATTGACTGGGCCAGGGACAGGGTGAGGGGGGTGCTGGGGTGCAATTGCTGGGAGTGGAGGGGGGGGGATATCAAATAATGGCCTATGAGGATATTGGGACAATATCCAGGGGTTGGGGGTGACAATTGGACAAGGAGACCTGAGGTTGGAAGACATGGAATATCCCAGGTAGGATGGGCTGACAGATCTCTCTATGTACTGTTGCACAGAATAAAGAGATCTGCACATGCCTGATAGTGCCATCTAGTGTGAGCAACCGGCTTTCCGGCTTGAATAGACTTCATACATCACCTCTACTTGTGTGAGTCACACTTTAAGCTCCATTTTACCATTTTCATTCTAAGTTCTTAGTGGACTTGAAACTGGGAATGTTTCAGATCTGACTTTTAGACTCCCATGCAAAAATACCAGCAATTCTGATGTTGGCAGGCAGAACGTGCATTGGAGTCTAAATGTACTCCCGTGCACACTCTGCAGCATGAATGTGCTGCAAAATGTGCCCGAAATCCTGCAGTTCTGATCTGCACCTCCAACTGCCCATGCACAGAAAAAGAAGATAGAATGCAGCCAAATTCCTCCTGTGCTGGATAATGCCTCACTCTGGCCCCACAGACATTTTCCCCCACAGACATTGCCCCACCCCTACAACATTACCAACCCCTTTATTCACCCAACACCCCTGCCACCCAATCGTTGGCCCCTCTCCCCTTTCTTCCCTCCACCCCCACCAATCTCAGACTGATTGGCAGCAGACTTCCATTCCGGGCGCCACTGCACCCCCCCACCCCCCGGCGCTGACCTCAGCTAGAGTGGCAGCAGATCCTCTGTCCCTTCACTGACCTCAGGCAGAGTGACAGTGGATCCCCTTTTTCCTCCCCCACCGATCTTAAGCAGAGAGCCTTTGGACTCTAGGTACCTACCTCCTCACTAACTGGAGTGCTCGAATCGGACTTGTACGGAGTACATCTGTTTCACACTGATTCTGAATGGACGAATACAGTAGTGAAAGCGGAGGTGCCATTAAAGTTGGGCGTGCAGCCTATTAAGTCAAGTTAAATGCATGCAAACGCATTTAAATGGCCATCATGCCCATTCCAGGCACGGTCCTGATTGTGGCCATTTTCGGATCTTGGTAAAAGGGCAACCAGCACAGAGGTGGGCGCTGGTCACACTATGACTTTAGTCAAGTTTTCATTCCCACAAATGGATGCAATTTGATGGTATTTCAAATCCTTTGTGTTTTCTTTTTGCACTACGTGCTATAAGATCATGTCTAAAAACTCGCTGAAGAAATAGGCATAATCCTCTCCAACATTTTGGTAAGATTGTCCCCCATCCCATGATTCTATGGTAGGATTTTAAATGATTGTAATGGCGTTGAGCAATGAGTTGGTTTAACCCTCTTTTGTTACAGATGATCATTGCCTGTGAACCTCACTTATCAGCTTCTGACATCTTGAATGGACTGAAATTTAATATTAGCTAACGCATTGCTGCATGATTAATTACAATGAGCTATTTCCAACTCACAATGCTTTTTATCCTCTGGTGGGAGATATTCCAAGAAGCATTTACTGAGTACGTTGGAATTTAGGAGAGTGAGAGGGGATCTAATTGAAAGACCTATGGGCCAGAATGTTACAGCCACTCATGCCGGTGGGATGTTCCCATCCCGCTGGATGCAGGGATATTGTTTCCTCTGGCTCAGGGGTAGGGAGGTCCAAGAGAAGGGATCACAGTCTCAGGCCATTTAGGACTGAGATTAGGAAAAAATGCTTCACTCAGGGAGTGTGAACCTATGGAATTCTCTACCACAGAACGCTGTGGAGGCCAAATCGCTGAATATAATTAAGAAGCAAATAGATTTCTAAATTCCAAAAGTGTCAAGGGAATTGACGAGAGCGCTTGAGTATGGCGGTAAGATAGAGGATCAGCCATAATTATGTTGAATGATGGAGCAGGCTCCAATGAAGCCTTCTCCTGCTCCAATTTTCTACGTTCCTAATACATCCTGATATTCTTACAAAGTAGAATACTGTTTCTGACAAAAAACTAGGGCACAGTCCAGAATATGAGTCTTTTCTAAGTTTGTTACAGATGGTAAAGTGTCATCACTGAAGCTTGTTCTATATCTGACTTAGTGTTATACACGAACTGAAGATCCCAGCTGTCATAAAGGATTTAGGATGTGTGTTGTTAAATTTTAATTACTTTTTAACCATTAATTGGCCAGAAGAGTGGTTTCCACATTTCAGGTGGCTCTTCATTTATTCCACTCTTCATTTATCAAGTGAGCATCTGAGACATTCTCTCTGACTGTGTGTTGTGTTAGTCGAGTTTTATGAGCAGCTTTAGAGACAAATTGTCCTCAGTGCCCTGTGTTAGGAAGCAGCAGGAAATTGACTGCAGATCCCCATTGCTGAGCAACAATTACTGGAAGTACGAATGTGGAGTGAGAACATGAGTGTACTCAGCTGTGATATTTCCCACAGTTAAAAAACTTGCTAAAACTCGCTGTCTCACACTAGATGTGAAGATCATTGAGACATACAGGAGAATGCGAGAAAATCTGTGAGAGAAAATGGAATACTCAATTCTTCCAACAGCAAGGAAGGTTCCAAAACTACAATGATTAAAGTATAATGTTAAACATCATAAATTTCCATTGTGTCCTCCAGTTACACAGTGGTCTTGGAGTCTCTAGATGACTTTATCAATTTTACCAAAGGCGCCCAGGCATAGTTTATCAAACCAATGATACATATCGCAGAATTTTCAATGAAAAATACTTGCACTAAGTGCATTCTGGTTTCAGCAATCTTTTATACTGGTTTCAAAATCACAACGTCTGTGTGGAGTTGCACGTTCTCCCTGTGTTTGCGTGGATTTCCTCTGAGTGCTCCAGTTTCCTCTTACGCTCCAAAGAAGTGAGGGTTAGTTTGGTCGGCCATGCCAAATTGATCCTAGTATCAGGGGGACTGGCAGAGTAAATTTTCAGGTTACAGGAATAGAACCTGGGTGGGATTGTCGTCAATACAATGGGCTGAATGGCTCTTTCTGTACCAAAGGGATTCTATGATTCTAGCATCAAAACTAACCCCATGCATGAAGCTGGCTATCTGATTGAAATGATGAGGGTGGCAAGTCTTTACTGATTATGTTCATTTGTGGGCATTTGCAGAAAATCATCAAATTGTGTTCCTTTACTTGGTGCATAGACACCAGCAGACATCCATGGGAGAGTTCTCCAACCTCAATTGCAGCCGGAATTCTCCCACCCCGCTGCAGTGAGTGGAGATCTGGCCAAATTCTCTGTCCTCTCGGACAGCAGCAGCTGGGCATGAATAGCCAGAGAATCCTGGCCTATATACATTAAAGTACACCAGATCAGTCTGAACAAGTTTTACTGTACCTTTCATTTCCAAGATTTCTGTTTTTTCCCTTTCAGGATAGCAATGTGATTCCTGCTCTCCTGCAGTAATCAGTCATTGCCCAGAATTCTCTAATCCCACATCCCCTGCCAGTGAGAATCCAGAATTTAGTGCTAACCAAATCCCTATCACTGCAGCAGGACTGGAGAATTTGAGCTGTGGGTGAGGTCAGAGACTTTCAGCCATATCTTAGTAAGATGCAGACCTGAAGCAAATACTTAAAGATGAAAGGCTTGGCTTTTCCAGCCACATTGTAATGGTATCCAGCAAGCCGACCAAGAATCCATTGACTTTTAGCGGGGCTCGAATATCCTGGCAGTAGGCAGGGCTGGTAGATCCCAGCCAAACTCTTTATATTGAAATAGTGGCTGGAATTTTCCAGCCCTTCAAGCTGGCAGGATTTCCCAGCACCAGTGATGTGAATAGAGATTGGAAAGTGACACTGGCCTCCTCCACAGCTGGAAGATCTTCCAGTGTGGAGGCCTGGCCAAAACCTTTCATGGTTACAGGTATGTCAAAGTGGTTTTCAACCAGAGGTACCTTTGAGGTGTAATCATTGTTGTAGGAAACTCAGCAGTTTTGAATCCTCAAAAGCAGCCCACGTGATAATGACCAGATAATCTGGTTATTCGAATGTTCATTGAGAGATAAACAGGAACATCGAAGATGACTCCCCTGTTCATTTTTGAAATAGAGCAATGGGGATCTTTTATATCTTCTTGGACGACAGTCAAGGTCTGGATTTATCACCTCATCCTACATATGGCAACCCTCTGCCTCTGTATTTTACTGGAGAATCACCTCCAAATTCTGTGCTGAAATCCCACAATCTCTGACTCAAAGGCAAGGCTGAGCTGCAGCTGACACTTAACGTTAGTTAAATTAGGCATTTTATCATCATTACACTGCATTCAAGGAATAGTTAAATGAAATCAATCTGTGGCTCATTATGCCTGCAATTTCTACTTTAACCAAGGTTTGAGTTAAAATTGAGTTCAGGTTCAGGCCTCGAGACTTGCTCACTATTTCACTCCTCTTTCTAATGTTGGAGGTGTGATGGGAAAAGAGGAAACAGGAGGAGTGGACTCATTTTGGAGGTTTGATGCCCTCAGGCTTAAAGAGAAATAAGTGAGGCTGCAATATAGTTGGGTTCACCTCATTCACTGTTTGAATATGCATGATTATAAGGATCTGTTTGTCTACACTTCACTAAGTCTACAATTGGCCAGCCCTGAGATTAACTGAAGGAGGACATGAAGCCTCAATCAATAACCAGCTCAGCCATCATGTTGCAGATGAAGGTCACCTCGGCTTTAAATTCTTATGAGTGCCCAATCAGTCATGCGGCAGTGATGACCATTATCCCGATAGAAGGACAAGAGTTTCTCATCAAACATCCTTTGTCAACTTCCTATCAGTCAGCTGCAGGGAGGGAGCTACTACCTAATACCTTGAAGTCGCTTGGCATAGTGCTCAGGACAATGATTAAATTGCTCAATAGTCAAAGCGGAGATTGTTCAAGCAATTTTCACAATGTTCAGATTGAAGTCACTTACCACTGTTCGCAAAGCCAATGCATTACATCAGTCAGTCAGGCTGAGTCAAACAACAAGGCACTTTGCAGAGTGGCGCGTCCTCATACCTTTCAGTGTTCACCTCATCCTGAAGCAGAGATTTTCAGAGCAGCTTTAATGTGACCCTTTTCCAGACTGTGATGCTCGTTTCTGCCCCCGTCACTAATTGATCACACCCAATTACTTTGCTTTCATAGAAATTATAGAATTCCTGCAGTCCAGAAGGAGGCCATTTGGCATCTCTGCTTTGTAAAGATTTATGAGAAATGTTATGTTTCATTGTATGTTAGAACAGTAAATTGAATCATAACTTGAATTCAAAAAAACAGTACAATTGCAATCACATTTTGGGCTCATTTTCCAAATTACACTCAGGGCAGAAATTCAAGGGCAATATTGTTTTAGATGGCAGCATGTCCTGTCAGTATGAGGCCATGTTTCCTCTCTATGGAGACCAGAAAAGAACTTCCCTCCTCTATAACAGCTTGTAAAGTATTGTTGGCCTAATGTCCTGGTCAGTTTCTGTTCTGGATGCATTAAATGTGTTACTGACATTACAAGATACTGCTTTTTAAAATCAAAATGCTGCAAAAGGCAATAAATTTATTAAAATTAAACAAGCCAAGCAAATCATAAGAACCAAAGCACAAACTTGGAGAAATCCAGTCACGGTGACCATAAGCACCAATTGGGCTCTTAAAATGATTGAACTCTTAAAACCTGCAATTTAAAACATCAGAAAGGGAGGAAAGATTAATGTCACAACTGAGATTTTAAAAATCTAATTTTGAAGCAAAGCACTGGGATACATTATATGGTCAGTGGCAATGTAAGTGCCCTCACTATCTGTTACAGAATAAACTCCGCTATGAGATCAAACTATCCCTCTGCTAAGAATTTCACTCACCAGGCGAGGGTACTGCAGCGGATTGCACTGTTCTTCACAGGGGAGTTTCCAGCACAAAGCTGAAATGATGCCATCAACTTGTCCAAGCAACTAATCACACAGAACAGGATTTCCTTAGACCCCCAAACAGGAAAAAACTCTTTACACAGAGCAAACCAAAGATTGGAATGCACAAATTAGGTCAAGGTAGAAACTAAAATAATATTGCGAAAAGCTTAGTTGAAAAATCCATAAATTAATCCTTTAATTTCACCATCATAAAATTATGGGGGAGATTATTCTGGCCCTGTCTGACACGGGTACAAATCCTGTTATAACCAGATACTCCTGCAAGGCCTAAGGGGGTGGGGCTAAAATGGACAGAGCCTTACGGGTAACCGCAAAGTGAAGGTTCACTCATGTTGGAAGGAGGGGAGGCTTGATGATGCCAGGGATAGGAGGTGTGGGCCGATGATCCAAAGCCAATTGAGGAGGTAGGGGTGGTGGGGGGATGGAGGAATGATGGTGCCAGTGATGGAAGGAGGGGGCAATAATGCCAGTGATCTGGAAGGATCCTATGATGTCAGGAGGAGTGGGTGAGCATCCATGATCCTAGTGATGGGGGGAAGGGGGGGTCTTATGATGCTAGTGATGGGTCCCATTAATGTTGATGATGGAGGAGGGCCCAATAATATCAGTGATGTCACTAGTGATGGGTGGTGTGAAGGACAGGGGGGAGCGGTATTTATTAAGGTTCTTTAATATTAATTTGTTCACTACAATTTCTGAGAAGGCGGATTCACAGCATCTTTAGGCCCCGTCCCTCTCTATGATGGCACAAAACACAAAATGACAAAGTATTGCAAGATCGCAATCGCACTGAGTGTACTGTCCAAAATATCACTTTGTCATTCTTTCGATCACTACTGCCCTATATTTTGAGGATTAGGTCTGTAATTCATGAAATTTTATTAATTACATCACTGTTAAAAAGTTGTTAGACCTGGCAGTTCAAGGACACAATGTTCCGGTCTCGCCCCGGAGCAGGGTGCCTCCATTGCCAGCAAGACCGGAGAATTTGGTGTTCAGCCACATTTCCATTCATAGCATCAGGACCAAATAAGCCCAGCCATGAGCGACACTGGAGAATTTCAACCCAATGCTTAATTTGTAAATGATTTAAAAGGGACAGGAAAGCTTCAAACTGATTTCGGTGATTGTTGGTTCTGTGATGAACTGCAGTGCAGCCTGTATTAGAACATTATTGACAGTCTGCAATGTTGTGTGTTAAATCTCTGACATTCTGAGGTGACAGTCAGTTACAGAGTAGAAATGACAGTGAATTACAACAGCATGTCATCTGTAACCCCACCTCCCTGCCACCTCGCAAAATCCTATCCAAATCTAAGTGTTCTACAAAAAGGACGGTACAACCTGAGTCTCAGATTATCGAATGTAAGCATTTTTCAACTCTCAATGAAATATCAGTTTCTTCACTTAAAAATCTCAAAAATAGCCCTTTAAAAACTAAAGTAGAAATTGCTTTTGCAATTGGAGACCCGGCTTTGAATATTTTGTAGGTTTTGGAAAACATGACTTGCACACTTTTATTAGCTTTTGAACAGCGCACCCTACTAATGCACCCAAAGTCTGTCAGGGATTTTTGCTTTACCTGCAGGGTTCGGTTTTGCAGAATAGTTTGTAAACTGCGATGGAGTGTGGGTACAGAACTGAGGTGGTTAAAGGGCTCATGTTTGTTCTTGGACACAGAAGCCCAGCTCTGAAGCTCACTTTAAGACTCCCTAAACTTCATCCTCATCCGTCTTTCTCATCTGCATTCCCTCATCCCACTAGCCATACTGATCCCGGCCAACTATGGCAAGGTTTGCAAGACATTAATAGGCTACAAAATGAAGGTGTGTAAAATCACCGGCTTCATGCACTTGTCTCTGATGAGCTTAATGCTTTCTACGCTCATTTTGAGCAAGAGGTCAGGAGAGCACATCTTCTACCCTGGAAGCTCTGGATGAACCTGTATTTGGGGTCACCATTGCAGACGTCAGAGCAGCTCTCTTGAAGGTCAAACCACAGACAGCAATTGGCCTGCTTGGGGTACCTGGAAATGCACGCAGGTCCTGCGCGGATCAGCTGGTGGAGGTATTCACAGGCTGGTGAGTTTGATGTCAGTGGTAGGGAAGCTGTTGGAGGGGATTCTTAGAGATAGGATGTATAGGCACTTAGAGCATAGCGATCTGATTAGGGATACGCAGCATGGATTTGTTAAGGGGAGGTCGTGCCTTGCAAATCTGGTAGAATTTTTTGAGGAGGTGATGAAAATGGTAGACGAAGGGTGAGCCGTTGATGGCGTCTATATGGATTTTAGTAAGGAGTTTGACAAAGTCCCTCATAGGAGGTTACTTGAGAAGATCAAGGCTCATAGGATACAAAGACAGGTAGCTAGATGGATAAGTAACTGGCTTGGTAATAGGAGACAGAGAGTAATAGTGGAAGGGTGTTTTTCTAGCTGGAGGTCGGTCACTAGTGGTGTGCCGCAGGGCTCGGTACTGGGACCTCTTCTATTTGTAATATATATAAATGACTTGGAAGAGGGAGTAAGTGGAGTGATCAGCAAGTTTGCAGACGATACAAAGATGGCTGGACTTGCAGATAGTGAGGAGCATTATCAGGCGATGCAGCAGGACATAGATAGGCTGGTAGCTTGGGCAGACAGATGGCAGATGGAATTCAATCCTGATAAATGTGAGGTGATGCATTTCGGGAGAAAGAATGTAGGGGGGAGGTATATAATAAAGGGTAGACCTATTAAGAGTATAGAAACGCAGAGGGACCTGGGGGTGCAGATGAACAAGTCTCTGAAGGTGGCAGAGCAAGTGGAGAAGGTTGTGAAGAAAGCATATAGTATGTTAGCCTTTATAGGAAGGGGTATAGAGTACAAGAGCTGGCCTTTAATGTTGCAGTTGTATAAAACGTTGGTTAGACCTCATTTGGAATACTGCGTCCAGTTCTGGTCGCCTTACTACCGGAAGGACGTGGAGATTCTGGAGAGAGTGCAGAGGAGGTTTACCAGGATGCTGCCTGGTATGGAAGGTCTGAGTTACAAGGAGAGGTTTGGCAAATTGGGACTGTTTTCCTTAGAAAGACGTAGACTTAGAGGAGATCTGATAGAGGTGTACAAGATTATGAGGGGTCTAGATAGAGTAAACAGGGTTAAGCTTTTTCCTAGGATGGACTCAAATAGCACGAGAGGTCACGGGCTTAGGGTGAGGGGGTAAGGCATAACTTGGATGCTAGAGGGAGTTTGGCCACCCCGATGTTCCCACCTCTACCCGTGATCCCTGTCCAGGTTTATAGATCTATAGATTAAAAAACCAAATTTGAGCCAATTTAGGGAGAATTTGTTTTGCCAATTAGCCTAAGAGCACATCTTTGGGATGTGGGAGGAAACCAGAGCACCCGGAGAAAACCCACGCAAGCACGGGGAGAATGCGCAAACTCCCACAGACACAGGCCCAAATCCATGTATCTGCACAGCACAGCGATAGTCACTGAGCTGTCGTGTTGCCCATCAAATGGTCCAGGTCAAGTGTACACTAATGACGTGAAGCATTAGGATGCTCTCAAAAAAAATCCAAGAGCAGCCCTCTCACGACCCATCGCATGTATGCCCCTTGTTAGACAACATGGTGGACCAAAGCACCTGTAGGATAAAAACAAGTACATCAATATCATCATCTATTTACACACTTCCCAGGGACTCCCAAGGCTCAGGATCCCTATTTTAAATCAGTTTTCTATACCCCTCCATTCCCATTCTGTTCATGTGCCCACCCAAGTATTTCTTAAATAACTCCAGAGTGCCTGCCTCCACCACTTTACTTGGCAGCGCATTCCATACCCCCACCACCCTCTGTGTGAAAAATGGACACACAGCCGGTCATACCATAAAGATGGCTGCACGGAAACCTGCTCCCAGATTTTTGGAGGCCGACCAGGAGCACCTGCGAGAGGAGGAGAGATGTGATCGTCTGTTCCCTGGCCAGAGCCTAATCCAAGGCATTGCCATGGCATTGTGGGAGGAGGTGGCAGAAGTGGTAAATGCCAGGATGCTGGCACCACGCTCTGGCAGACAGTGTTGCAAAAAAATGAACAACCTTCTGCAAACAGCAAGGGTGAGTGAGCATCCTGTGCCCCTCCCCCTCCCCAAATTGTCAATGGGCCAAAACTTGAAGGCAGCAGGATGAAAGCCATCAGGTCTCTCCAGGGTCTGCCTGCAACATTCCCCGCACTATGTTAGCAGCACTTACCACCTCACGGCTGTTCAAGGCTGCCACGCAAGGTTGCGACTTTTATATACCTATTCCGACTTGCACCAAAATACATCACGCCAAAGAGCTGGGAGACGCAGATATGGGTGGAGATTGCCATGTAGATGAACAACATGTTCATCTATGTAAACTCATGCCAATCAGCGGCCCGCCAGTTTTCAACAGGTTCCCAGCAGCGCCATTTTTCTCTAGTTGGGAGATGCATGCGGGTTGTAAAAACTGTCAGGGAACCTGTGAAATGACCGACATGTGCATATCCCCATCCAACCCACCAGAAAAGTTGCGGATCGCAATGGAAGAATCTTGGCCAATGGGTGCAATTCTCCTACCTGTGACTAAGATCTGTGATGTGGATGGGGAGTGTTGACCACCATGGAGGCCAACAGAAAACCACGCCATAGCTTCTGACCCCAACCTCATTACAGTTTCTAAAGTTTTATTTATTTGTGTTGCGCTATATTCCATGCTGGGGTGGGCTTGATGGCACATCCTACTTTCACATCTGGGCACCATGTTTAAAAGGCACCAAGAATCCTTGTTGCACTGACCAGGTTTAGTGCTCAGGTTTAGTGATGTCTCCCAACGCAACCTTCTCAACCATGTTGAGATCAGGAGGGATATACTCTACTTGGCTGATGATAAGGGGAGGTCCAGCAGTGTGGCGTGGGCACAGGTGGGGCTGGTGCTGTAATGCACAGGGAGTACACAGGAGATCAGCAACCCACAAAAGGATGAATGACCTTATTTGCTTTGTCAGGGTAAGTCTCATCCATGGTCGCACAATACATAAAGACTCCAAAATGTCAGGGTCCAAGGACTAGTGGCAATGGCAAATTCTGCCTCACAGTGTCATCTCAATGCCCCACACTGCAGTGGTGTGCCCACTGTGCCTCCTTTACCCTTCAGCAGCCATGAGACACTGCATAGATTAGATTTGGATGGGGTGGGGGAGGGGGCGTTACTCACCATAGGCGCAGAGGGGATGAGCGCTCTCCTCATTATCTTCATGTGTGAGCCTGCCCCTTGCAAGTGGAGGTGTCTGCACTCTGACGTAAGCTGGTCTAATTCACATCAGTCATGACCTGTCACACAGAAGTGGGCTATCCTACAGCAGCCAAAAATGAGGAATGATCCAAAATACAATGTTCCAACCAATACAACAAGTTATCCCTTTCAAATGTGTTCTTCATTGAGCAGGATAAGCTCTACCAAGAGTGGAAAGAGAGAAGATCGGAGAAGATGGACCATACCTTAGGGCTCTAACTAAGTTTGAGGAGAGGGCTCTGGATTTCTTGGGGGTCAAATAGAACAGAATCACCAGCAATGGGGAGCTCAGCCATGAGTATCCACCAGTAAGGATTTATCCATTCAATGCAAACCTTAGGATGGAATGTGCCTCCATCTTGGAGGCAGCTGATGGTTAACTTATATTCTCCTTTCTCCCTTACAGGTGCCTTCAGGAAGAGACCAAGACCAGAGGAGGAGGAAAACTATTTACTTTCCAGCCCCAGCTCCAACCCCAGACCAGAAAGAAACCAGGAGGGGCAGGGAAGGAGAGCTCTATAGTGCTGAAGTTGTCACTTCATCCATTTGCATCCTCCTCCAGCTCAGGGACACACACCTTCGTGGGTTTTAGGAACAGTCACACAGTCTGGTGGTCACCACATGGACATATTCAGGGAATACTTCAGTCTTGAAGGACTGCTGAGAATGAGGCTCCCAATCTAATTCATTTTAAAGGGGATTCCAATCTGTGTTAAAGAAAATAGACCCACCCCCCCACCCCCAAAGGATATGGGGAATACACTCCTTACATGCACAAAGGCAACTCCTCCATGGATAAGGGGAAGTTCCCAACATTAGGGAAGCTCCCCCCATTGCAGTTCCCTAGTGGGCCCTTCTGGCACTGTCACTGCAGCACTGCCAAGATAATGCCCAGGCATGTAGACTTATCTGTGCACCCCCGGTGGGTTCACTTTATCAGGCTGATGTTTTTCAAAAGCAGTTGTAAACCTCACTGACATTACTTCATGCCGGCAAGGGAGGAATTTCTTTTGTGGGTAAAACGAATGGTGGGCATAATTTATTGAAACGAGTCAGCGGAAAGTGGCTGGGAAAATCGTAAAGTGTGATCACTTTTAAGGCAGCGCAGTAGCACAGTGGTTAGCACTGTTGCTTCACAGTTCCAGGACCTGGGTTCAATCCCTGGCTTGGGTCACCGTCTGTGTGGAGTTTGCACATTCTCCTCGTGTCTACATGGGTTTCCACCAGGTGCTCCAGTTTCCTCCTACAGTCCAAAGATATGCGGGTTAGGTTGGTTGGCCCTGCTAAATTACCCCTTAGTGTCTTGAGATGCATAGATTAGAGGGATTTGTGAGTAAATATGTAGGGAAAAGGGGGTAGGGTCTTGGTGGGATTGTGGCTGGTACATACTTGATGAGCCAAATGGCTCTTTCTGGACTGTAGGATTTCTATGATCAGATTGACTGTCTATCATACACTCTGCTCCATTTTACATCTTAACGGTTTGCCTAGTTTTCGCCCATTCCTCCCCATCTTCTCATTAATATTGAGGTCCTTGTGATCAAAAGCTCAAATTGTCACTAACTTCCTAGAAGTTTAATTATCTTTATGGGTGTAAATAATCCCTTGATACACATACAAAGGCTTTGGGATCATTCAGGGTCCATGTTAATTGAGACACTCTAAACTATCAAAGTGTTAATTAGATGGCATAAAATTGTCATAATACGGTACTCAACAGTTAAATAACATGTCAGATATAGATGAGGTTTTCAAGTAAACAGAATTGTATTTTCATGAACTTCATTCATCTTTTTATGCCTTGAATTCCATGTTTCCTGTTGAACCTCTTGATCCTGGCCTTGACATATACTAATAACACTAAACAGGAAATCTACAAGATCCAAAAACCGCCTGTTGTGTTTTGTGTTGTTGACCTGTAATAGTTAGAAATGTGACTGTTTAGTCTCAGAACTTACATTTTGTGACTATTATATGCAGATATGTTTAGAAATATTTAGCTGCTGGCGTTTCTCAGGGTGGTTACAATTGGTAGTGGTGCCCCACTGCATTCTACGCCAGGAATACTTCTGTTCGCTATGTGAATACAGGGCTAGAGGGAGTAGGGAGCAAATTTACAGCTGATACTAAAATGGGGAGTACAGGACATCAACTTGAGCATCAAAAAGCTGCAAGGAAAATATTGGTAAAATTGGAGAGCAGGCAAAAAGGTGTCAGATAGAATTAAATATCAGTAAGTGTGGTGGTGCATTTTGAAAAAAAAAAAATTAAGGGGGAGAATTTTTCCATCCCATTTGCCACATGAATTGTAGCTGGCAAGGGACGGACCTTGCAAAGGTCCATTGCCCTTGGGCAGGGTTTTCTGGTTTTGGGGCAAAAAAACCCCACCCTATATTTCAAATGGGGGAACAGCTGAGTGCTGTGGAGGAACAGAGGGATTTGACAGGTCAGGATTTGGGACAGCTGCTCAAGTTAAAATGAACATTCTCAGAATGGTTGGGCTGAACAGCTTTCTTCCATGGACTAGATTTTCACACTTGAAGAAGCTTAGGTGTTTCAACAGGTTCATGGATTTCTGGATTCTCAGCCAAGCCTTGTTACTTAGCCGAGAGCACACAAATCCATTTAAGTACTGAAACACCTGAGCCTCTGCTACATGCTTTAAAGGTAAAAATCCAGTCTCTGTAAATAAAACTGTTCATCCCAACTAGTCAGGGAAAACATTGTTTGACCAACAGCTCTGGTTCTCTGATCTACGCTGTCAATTTCATTATGTCTATTTACATGGAGCAAAGTTTTAAACGCTCCCAATTTTGGCTATTCAAAAGTCTAGGTGATTGACACATATTGGGCTGAGGAAAGAAATTTATTTTTAAGGGTGTGGACAATTATCAGTGAATCAGCTTTTTTTTAAAATACAGCATAGTGTCACTGAAGATTTTATTGGTTCTATAGAATGAACAGTGGGTGAATTCTCAAGTGTCATTGCCTAGCGTGAGATTATCATCGGGTTGTTTGGGAGATATGCTTTGGAATGGGTGCCTCAGAGGCCACTGGAGGCATAATTTGATCTGGAGTCATGAGAGGCCAAAGGGTTGTTTCAGGGGCATATGTTGACATTGAAGGGCCATAGGGCGTTTGTGGATGGCGTCACTTGTCATGAAGGCATGAAAAGGATCTGGGGAATGCATCTTTCAAAAGGTTCCTTCAGACTATGGGCCCGATTTTACGGGTGTGAAAACTTTCAGCGGCCTCCCAATATTGCCCTCAGAAAATCAGGGAGCTGGTCATGAGCTCATTTTCTCCCTGCACTGTCTGCCTGAGTATAAGTGGGTCTGTTATGTTGTGGGGGCGGTGCAATATCTGTGGGGGCCAGGGGCATGCATTAACCAGCCCAGGCGCAATGTCCATTCTTGAGATTTTAGTGGAACTGCCTCTTATTAGAGCAGATCAACTGCAGGCGGTTTGGTAGAGCATTCCAGCAAGTTCCATGCAATTTGCTGGTTAGCATTGAGGGGAAGGTAAGTGAACCCTTGAAGATGTGCTGCTGGCTGGGGAGCAGGGGGGGAATGAGTGCCTCAATGATTGGGAATAGGAAAGAGAGTGGGAGGTGCCATAGGATTCCAGAGGAAATGGGGGCCTTGTGAGAGAGAGTCGGGGGTGAGTGATGAGGAGGATCTTCCTGCCCAATATCTGTATGGTGCAGGATGGATCACTCTGCCTGAGGTAAGTGAGGGGGAATGAGGAGTCCGCTGCCACTCTGCGTAAGATGAGTGAGGGGGGAGGGGAGGTCTGCTGCCTTTCTGCCAGAGATGAGTGAGGGGGAAGGGGAGGGAAGATCTGCCATTCTGCCTGAGGGGGGAGTGGGAGTCCACTGTCATTCTGTCTGAGATGAATGAAGGGGAAGAGGGGTATCTGCTGCCTTTCTGCCAGAGATGAGTGAGGGGGAAGTGGGAGGGGTTCCGCTGCCACTCTGCCTGAGTTCAGTGGAGGGGAATGGGGAGGGGGCCGTGATCAGTCTGGATGATGGGGTTGAGGGGATAAGTAAGTCTGTTATGTTGTGGGGGTGGTGCAATGTCTGTGGGGGCCAGGGGTATGCATTAAGTGGCCCGGAAGCAATGTGACAGTGGAGCACTTTTCCATTTTTTTTACCGTGCATGTGCAGTTAAAGGCTCTGATCGTTTCAGGCATAACAAGCCCTGCCCAGAGCGCAATTCCAACTCATGATTTTTTTCAGGGTAAGTGCATATGAGAGCACCTGAGAACAGATTTCCAAGTCGGATCTGAATTCTGCCCAGATTCAGCACTTAGAATCAAAATGCTAAAATGGCTCCCTGTGTTTCACAACATATTCAATGTGCCATGAACGACCGCTCTGAAAAATCCATCCAACTCCATGCAAACTGTGGAGGACTAACACATGCTTATTCCTACAAAGTAATCAGCTAGATAGGAATACAAGATGCGAGTTCACAACCTAAACCAGTCCGCACCCTTAAAAGCTTTTGTTAAAAATCAGAATGGGATCGGGAATGCTGGGACTGGGACCAATCACCATTCTTAAACAGCTCAACCTGACTTAGTGAAAAGCTAGCCCCATGTTTGGAATGGTTTAGTTTGGAGGGGCATTGCTTTTTATTTTGGTCGGCACAACATCGAAGGCCGAAGGGCCTGTTCTGTGCTGTATTGTTCTATGTTCTATGTTCTATGTTATAGTTCTGTGTAGTCTAACATTGTGAATAAATAAGTTATCCTTGAAAATGCACCTTTATAGTTAAGTACTGATCTGAAATAATAAGATTGTTGAAAACAGTTTTAGAACATGCATTTTGTATTCCCACATGTATTTTGCCATTCTGCCAAGAATTCCATCTCACATTCTGCTTTCCACAGTATTTGAAGAAACACATAGATTTCAATGTGACAATAATAGCACTTAGGTTTTGCTTGGCAAATATAATCCATTTGCCTAGTTTACGGTTCTGGGTCTAATGAATATCAACTTCTCAACCTGTAGCTGAGTGGGAAGGATAACATTGTTAATCAGACATGACTCAGATGACAAAGAGTTTTCTTACTCACCTTAACTCTGTACGTTCCGAAGATTGAGAGGAAATTCACAAAGTTCATAGGTTCAAGTGAACCTACAGTTTAGAAGTCACCTGCTCCCAACAGAAAATATCTGCATTAATAATTAGTTACAATTGTAAGATCAAGTTTAATCAAGGATAGAGAAAAAAAACTCCGCTTAATGTAACTGATGGCTTACAGCATTTTATGGATCAAATTTTCTGAAGAGTGGCAAACGCCAAAAAATCTGCCTATGTCAGACCCGGTTGCTCTGTGTAAATAAACATCATGAAACTGACAAAGTGTTATTTTCTCAGGGAGAAACCCAGCTGATAGTCAGCCTGAACTGGAAGTTGAATGTGCTGTCATTGAAACAGTGGAAGCTAGTAATTCACTTCATGTGGGTGTGTACAGCTCTCCGGGTTCGTGTAAAGTTTTAACAGATGGGATCAGAGGATTATAAAATCCCCACAGTGCAAAAAGAGACTATTTGGCCCATCAATCCTGCACTGACAACAATCCCATCCAGGCCCTATCCCCATAATCCCACATATTTATCCTGCTAGATCCCTGACACTAAGGGTCAATTTAGCATAGCCAGTCTACCTAATCTTTGACCTGTGGAAGAGAATTGAACCAACCAGAAAAAACCCACACAGACACAGAGAGAATATGTAAACTCCCCACAGTACCCCAGGCATTGTGAGGCAGCAGAGATATGCTAATATACGATGTAGGTGATGATGTATCACTGACATCAGTTAGTCATGTGTTAGAGCTGAGAGAGGGAACACCATGCCCAGGGACTCTGTAACCTGTTTAAATGTAATACTAAATGGGACAAGTGTTAAGCAAGTAACAGAGTGTGACTACAGTCTGTCTAGTAATCAGGTACCATGCCTCGAGTCGATGGATGAGAAGGACCATCTCAGAACATGGTGACAGAAGTGGAGACATTCATGTACAAATACATTGGCATTATTGAAGAAAAACTTTAACCATTTTAAAATTACAACTCGATGGAGGGAGGAGGCAAATGTGGAAATGTGGAAAAGTGTGAGGTAATGCACTTTGGCAGGAACAATAAATGTGTAGAGTATAGGGCTCTTAATAGTGTTGAGGAACAGAAGGATCTTGGTGTATGTGTCAATAGATCCCTGAAAGTAGGCAGTCAAGTGGATAAAGTTGTTAAGAAGGCTTATGGAGTCTTAGCTTTTATTGGTAGGGGGATTGAATTTAGGAGCCGCAGCATCATGTTGCAACTGTACAAAACTCTAGTGCGGCCGCACTTGGAGTATTGTGTGCAGTTCTGGTCCCCACATTATAAGAAAGATGTGGAGGCATTGGAGAGGGTACAGAGGAGGTTTACCAGGATGTTGCCTGGTATGGAGGGCAGGTCCTATGAAGAGAGGTTGAAGGATTTGAGGTTGTTTTCGTTAGAAAGGAGGCGGCTAAGAGGGGATCTTATTGAAGCATATAAGATGATTAGAGGTTTAGATAGGGTGGACAGTGATAGCCTTTTTCCTAGGATGGAGAAAGCTAGCACGAGGGGACACAGCTTTAAATTAAGGGGTATGAGTTATAGGACGGATATCAGAGGTAGGTTCTTTACTCAAAGAGTGATTAGGGAGTGGAATGCCCTGCCTGCAGCTGTTGTAGATGCGCCAAGTTTGGTGGCGTTTAAGAGGTTAATTGATAAGTATATGGAAGAGAAGGGAATGGTTTAGTTTGGAGGGGCATTGCTTTTTATTTTGGTCGGCACAACATCGAAGGCCGAAGGGCCTGTTCTGTGCTGTAATGTTCTATATCTATATCTATATCTATATCTATATCTATATCTATATCAAACTGGGGAGAAATAATGATGACTGGGGCAGTTAAGTAGTTCCTGTCCCTACTGTGCCCATTTGACTGTCTCAAGAGCCCACAGAAAGGCCAGCAGTGGGAGTGATGAAAAATGCCATTTCCTTTGATATTGAGCAGCAATGGGCGTTCACATTAAAATCAGAAGCATCAAGTCTGTTCCTTTCTTTATGCAGTAGATCCAGTAGCAGATGATGCAACTCCAACAACACTCAAGCTTTTCACCATCCAGGACAAAGCAGCCTGCTTGATTGGCACCACATTCACAAACATGCACCGCCTCTGCCACCGACAATCAGTAGCAGCAGTGTGTACTATCTATAAGATGCACTTCAGCAATTCATGGGTACCTTCCAAACACATGACCACTTCCATCTATAAGGACAAGGGTAGCAGGTACATGGAAACACCACTATCTGTAAGTTCCCCTCCAAGCCACTCACTATCCTGATTTGGAAATATATCATTGTTCCTTTCTAGTTACTGGGTCAAAATCATAGCAAAAGGAAAAAAGAACAGAATTCCAGCTATGATTCCACCCTCTGTTCAGAAGATAATTATGGCTGACAAAGGCCACTAGCCCAGATCATCTCATCCATCCCAGACAATTAGCAACAGAATTAGGCCATTTGGCCCCTTGAGCCTGTTCCACTATTTGTTAACATTGCCTACAATATATCAGGGATTGCAACTCAAAAGCACTTAATTGGCTGCAAAGCAATTTTGGACGTCATTTTTATCTTTCTTGTATTATATCTTCATACAGTAGACAAAGTGACTATGGCAATAGTGAGATTGATTTTCTCAGGATAATTAATTTCAGATGTTGTGAAGTTGAGTTTGTGAAGTTAGAATTTGATATTGGTAAAGATGTAAAAAATTGTAAAAGTGCTAGACAGAAAAAAACATTGCTGGCCCCTGTAAAAGCTGGTGTTTTGTTTTAGTGCTTGGAGGATTAAAATGCTAAGTATATACAGAGTCCAAGCTGAAACATTTGTATCAAAAAGTCAGGCAGTAGACAGACAAGACTACTTTTTTATTTAGCCCAATCAATTTAAAGCAGGCACTTAGTTGCCAGGAACCCATAAAATTTGAACTTGATAGTGTTGACAACATCAGACCAATCCTATCGTAGGTAAATTAATAGGTCATCACAGATATAAAAGAGAGTACGGGGAAAACAGGAAAGCATCAGAAGAACTGACACCTCTCAAGCCTCGAGAGGAAGAGAGCAACTCTCAACCTGCCAGCTTCTGAGATCTCTTAGGAGAACTCACCATCTAACTAGCCAAAGGTACCAAATTAGTAAAAACTTACAGACAGAGGAAACAACAGAGGAATGCTAAAAGATCCCAAAAGCCACAAACCTGATTGTATTTTTGAGAGTGACTGAATTCCCTTTTTTCTCATTAATGATTGAGTATTGTGTTTATTTGAACAGCATTCCATTAGAATCTTATATTATTTGGTATGTTACTTGTTTAGTTAAATTTCCCTGTTAGTTAAATGACTAAATTGTTAAGTGTTCATTTTAAAGTGAATGTCGAGGATTTCTGTTAGTTAACTACTGAACATTACTGAAGAGCAGCTCACACCTTCCCACACACTTTTAACAGATTACGAGGTGAGGCATTCCTCTTTGAGTGCTACTTCTCAAAAAGGGGGTCAACCTCTGTATCATAACGTAAACTTAGGAAAGTAGTTACAAGGAAATCATTACATTTACAAAACAATTCAACTCTGTAGCTAATACAACCTTACCATTGGACTTTTATTGTACTAACCCTTCTCTAACCTCCATCTCCCCTCCTCATCGGCCTAAATTTTTCCCACCTAACCAGGTTATCAACCAATGCATTGGGCTAACAGTTGTGGTGTTGTTGCTGGCCTTTGGGCAGTTTCTTGGTTTTCTGATGGGCTTTAAAATAAGGACCACAAATCTGCTTGAAGCTGAGAAGCAGCAGCCCATCAATTACTGAAAGTGACGTGACAGACCAACTGTTTAAAACAGTTGGAATTATCAACCTAACAGTTGTGTTTTTTTTAAAGCTGGTCTTTTAGTTGAGGAGCTATAGATGTATAGTGTGGATGATTTTGAGAACCCCACATGAAACACCAAGATTGGGCCCTCCCTTAGCCTCTGGGGCACAGTGTTTGGCATCATCTACACCTCCCTCTTCTTGGTGCAGCTCACAAGGCTTTGAATTCACCTAAACATGTCAATTGTCCATTATCCCTGCCGAGAGTAATCTCCAAAAATGTCCTTTATAATGCATAGAAGGGAGAGCCAGCTAAACTTGCAAGTTCAGTCATATCCCACAGAGTGGTGAATTCAAGATTGATGTTAACATGAACATTCAATAAATACTGAATTCAAAAACATCACTGGAGCAACATGACATTGTGCAAGCTGTCCCTAGCATACCCTCTAATTCTATCTTTTACACTTATTCTATGCCCCCTAAATTCTCTAATAATACTCTATCTAAATCCCTTCTTCCCTGCTGCCATCAGACTTTTGAATGGTCCTACTATATATTAAGCTGATCTTTCTCTCAACTTTCAAACTTTAGTAAGGCGTTTGATAAGGTGGCCCATGGAAGACTTCTGCAGAAAATGCAGATGTATGGGATAGAGGGTGATTTAGCTAATTGGATTAGGAATTGGCTAGAGGATAGAAGACAGAGGTGGTGGTTGATGGAAATTATTCATCGTGGAGTTCGGTTACAAGTGGTGTATCTCAGGGGTCTGTTTTGGGGCCCCTGCTGTTTGTAATTTTTATAAATGATCTGGATGAGGGTATTGAAGGATGGATTAGTAAATTTGCAGATGACACTAAAGTCGGTGGAGTGGTAGATAGTGAAGAGGGGTGTTATAGTTTGCAGAGAGACTTGGACAAGTTGCAGAGCTGGGCCGAGAGGTGGCAAATGGAGTTTAATGTGGAAAAGTGTGAGGTAATGCACTATGGCAGGAATAATAAATGTGTAGAGTATAGGGCTAATGGTAGGATTCTTAGTAGTCTTGATGAACAGAGGGATCTTGGTGTGTATGTGCATAGATCCCTGAAAGTAGGCAGTCAAGTCGAGAAGGTTGTTAAGAAGGCATATGGAGTCTTAGCTTTTATTGGTAGGGGGATTGAATTTCGGAGCCGCAACGTCATGTTGCAACTGTACAAAACTCTAGTGCGGCCGCACTTGGAGTATTGTGTGCAGTTCTGGTCCCCGCATTATAAGAAAGATGTGGAGGCATTGGAGAGGGTACAGAGGAGGTTTACCAGGATGTTGCCTGGTATGGAGGGCAGGTCTTATGAAGAGAGGCTGAGGGATTTGAGGTTGTTTTCGTTAGAAAGGAGGCGGCTAAGAGGGGACCTTATCGAAACATATAAGATGATTAGAGGTTTAGATAGGGTGACAGTGATAGCCTTTTTCCTAGGATGGAGAAAGCTAGCACGAGGGGACACAGCTTTAAATTAAGGGGTGATAGTTATAGGACGGATATCAGAGGTAGGTTCTTTACCCAAAGGGTGGTTCGGGAGTGGAATGCCCTGCCTGCAGCAGTTGTAGATGCGCCAAGTTTGGTGGCGTTTAAGAGGTTAGTTGATAAGTATATGGAAGAGAAGGGAATGGTTTAGTTTGGAGGGGCATTGCTTTTTATATTGGTCGGCGCAACATCGAAGGCCGAAGGGCCTGTTCTGTGCTGTAGTGTTCTATGTTCTATGTTCTATGTTCTCTATGACTCGAACTCTGTATTCTGCACCCTCTCCTTTCTTTACTGTATGAATGGAATACTTTCCACAGTGTGCAAGAAACAATACTTTTCACTGTATCTCAATATACGTGACAATAGTAAATGAAAATAAAATTTAAAAAAATTGTTTCTTCCACAATTAAGGAAATGTCCTTAATGCCTCATCAATGTTTGCAAACCATGAGACATGTCAGCACACATAACACAGTAGGTAGCACTGCTGCCTCACAGCGCCAGGAACCTGTGTTCAATTCTCAGTTTGGGTCACTGTCTGTGTGGAGAATGCACATTCTCCCCATGCTTGGACGGGGAACTGACAATCACTGCAGACCAAAAATATAACAATTAGGGGGAGATTTGACTTAATGACAAATCAAGAGGGAATTATCTTTTACTTTAGGTGGGCCATAAACATTCTCATGATGAATGAGGATATCTGCATTATTTAGGTAACCTTTACACATTTCTTATCGTGGGCACCCACAATAATTCAAACTAGGTTCTCTCTGATCTCCCACTGGAGCTTTAGTGGAAAGTATAAAGAAGCACTGATTCTTGTGGGGCGTTTTTATTTTCAAACTCCTGGTTTTTCTTTCAGCAGGGTGAATTCTTAACAAAAAATTACTGAGATTTCTCACTTATTTCGACCTCCATTTAGACAGCAGCACTCCCTTGAAATAAGGTTTATTAATATAACAGGATTAAGCAGTGACCTCAATATTACTTCAGAGCCAAGAGAAGGATTAATATAATTCAAAGGTCTATTTTACCTGTGTTAAACCCAAACAAAGAAAGTAGGCATTCCTGGAGTAGGAAACAAATTCCTGGAAAATTATTGCTAAATTCCACCCCCTCCTCACCACCCCCTCAGGATTTCATAAAAAAAACGGACATGCAGATCCACCCTAATCATCAATTCTCAGCTGCTACCAGTGAAAACATTGCCTCCCAATATAGGGATACAGGCTGCCTTTTAGAAGTCAAACAGCAAGATCCATTCAAGCATTGAGTTTAGCCTTGGCAACTATCCATTCAAATCCAAAAGCCATTATTAAAGTCTGTCAGGCCTCCTGCAGCAGACTGATATATCCTGCCATATCAATTCTATTTCAATTCCATCTGTCCTGCTCCTTGTCTTCCCAGGATCAATGTGTAAACCATAGCAGTTGACCTGTAACATGGACTGGGGAAGCCTAATATATAAAACAAAGAGAGAGGGCTCCATTCCCTCTGATTAGTAACTTGATGAAGATTCCACACTTGACCCAGGCTTTTGGTAACTTGGAGTAGTTTTAGATTCTTCAAGTGCTGTGGCAGTGAGTCCCATTCCAGCACTGCCCTGAATCTCCTTGGAAATCATCAGCAGACTCCCACTCATCAATAGGAATCTCAGCATAACCTTGTCAGGAATGTCCTAAAGATGTCTGCTAAAAAAAACTGGGCTAGTGTCCAGGTGGAGAGTTGGATTAGGAAAAGGCAGCCTTGTGTATTTAAGCATAGTGCACATAATAGGAAATGATTGATAGTGCTTGATTGAGGAAGTTCTTGATATGCTTCCTTCTGTTTCTAAACATTGTATCTAAAACTGTCCTAATAATTTCAGTATCAAGCTGGGGAAACTTGGAAAAAGCACAGATATTGTGTGCTAAAGGACTTGCTGCCAATTCACATTTTATGCTATACTTCCCAATTTTTCCCATTGACCTTAATGTTTGGAATGAATCATTCTGATGCGTCAATTGCCTATTTACAAATGGAATAGATGCAATTTGGTATTCAAAAGGCAAATATAAATGTCCAGAAAGGAACCGAAGGATTGGAGAATGGGCAGAATAGGATCAGAATTTAATCCCAGCAGCACAAAGATTAGGTTCTGTACAAGATAGTTACATAAAATGCTGGAGATTCAGTGCTACTGCCATAGCGTCCCTATCTCTGAATCAGAAGTTCCAGGATCAAATCCCACGCTAGGACTTGTTGACCATGGAAGAAGTGCTCATGACATGGTTCAAGGGACCAATAATCAACCTGGGAATCCTTCCACCACTTCCACTCTAGGCATATGTGAAGTTGTGCTTAAAGAAAATAAAACGCTGTACAGAATATGCCTTCATGGAATACTATAACGGAATATTTCCAAGAAGTAATTTATTGCATATTTTTCCAAAAACAAAATGAGGTGATGGAGGAACAAAGGTATATCGTATACAATAGTATAAAATGGCAGGTGGTAGTGAATCACAGCCCATTTTACAATTTCCCTGATATTTATTTCCATTGAAGTTAATAGAAGTAAAAAAAAATCAGAAGAAATGTGAAAAGAGCTGTGATTTGCTATTACTCATTTTACACAACTGCACAAAATTACATTTACCCTCAATTTTGTTTTCTACTGCTGGCAACATCACCCTGTGGGAAGCAATTATTAAGGTTCACTAGTTAAATTAATAAGAATAGCAAAAATTCAAAGCAAGCTATCATCAGCAGTTGTATTGTAAATTGATTTCTTATTTGGACATTGATTTTCCTTTGCTAAATTTAATTTCATGTGACAGTGTACTGAAGCATCACTTTGAAGAATGGAGCTTGAGTTAGAGAATCTGATGCAGGGAATACATTTCCAGTTTATCTGGTGCCAATTCCAATTGTTAAAAGTAATTGGGCTGGCGGCATGAGCTGCAAAAAGCAATGTACAATCACCATTTTATGGAATAATTGGACAAATGTAAGAACATTGTGGTTCCAAGTTGAGTTCAACATAAGTTAGGCAAGGATAAGACCGGCCAGACAAGACTTGCTATTGCAGTGAAAGTAACAAATGGTGAATAGATATTGAACATTTAATTATTTGGAATGGGTATAAGCAAACTGTAGTAATACTTTGGAGTAAGTCACCTATCAGTGTTTTGCCTAGTTAGAAAATTGAGAGAATGAATGAAATGATATTAACATTCTGAATTTTGAAATGTTAGTTTTAGAACAGGTAGAAAAAAATAATCAAAATTGATGAGAAAGTTGAATTCCTACGTAAAAATGGAAGTACAATACTATTCCTGGAATATCAGGAGTGAGAATGTTAACATTGACTCCAATGTTCAATTTCTTTCATAACTCCTCCACCTATGAATTAGCCAAGACCAAACTGCAGCAAGATTTTTACGTTGACAAGAAAGCAGTTAACATTTTATGGATATGTGATCACAACCAACGAAAAACGCCCAACCCTGATCTTCAACAACATTCCCATTGCAAAATGCTCGACCTCTTTGGGTAGGAGGTCGGGGGGTGGGGGAGGGAGTGAGTTAAGAACAAAGAACAAACAGCAACACAGCACGGGAAACAGGCCCTTCGGCCCAACGAGCCCAAGCCGCCGTCCTAACGTCCTAATAACACATCCTTGTCTTTAGGCTATGCCTATTGTTGAAGATTCCCATATAGGGACCAATATAGGGACAATTTGTTACCCAATCAGCCTAAGAGCACATTTTTGGGATGTGGGAGGAAACCGGAGCACCCGGAGGAAACCCACGCAACCACGGGGAGAACGCGCAAACTCCCGCAGACACAGGCCCAAATCCATGTGTCAGCACAGCAACAGCGATAGTCTCTGAGCTGTCATGTTACCCATCAGATGGTCCAGTTTAAGCATACACTGACAACGTGAAGCACCAGGCAACTCCTGAAGCAACCTTCAAGAGCAGCTCTCGCACGACATGCCGCATGCATGCCCCTTGTTGGTCCACAAGGTGGACCGAATTGCCTGCGGAAACAAATAAGACTTAATTAAACATGCTAAAAAAAAACTAAGACATTCCCGAGACGAAACTAAAAGATAGTCTACTACTATTTGGTCCTCCCGATATTCAAACAGTCCTGCTATATCCCTCTATCTGCAGACCGCTCATGTGGCTGTCCAAGAGACCCTTAAACAACCCTAGCGTGCCTGCTCCCACCACCTTACTCGGCAGTGCATTCCACACCCCCACTACCCTTTGTGTGAAAAACTGGCTCTAATATTCGTCTTATACATAGCCCCCCTCACCCTGAGCCCGTGACCCCTCGTTCTATCCATTTCTAATGGTGGAAAAAGCTTACCACCATTTACTCTATCTATACCCCTCATAATCTTATATACCTCTAAAAGATCCCCTCTCAGCCGACGTCTTTCAAGGGAAAACAACCCCAGTGCGTTCAATCTTTCCTCGTAAGACAGCCCTTCCATACCAGGCAGCATCCTGATAAATCTCCTCTGCACTCTCTCCAGGGCCTCTACATCCTTCCTGTAGTACGGCGACCAGAACTGGATGCAGTACTCCAGATGAGGCCTAACCAACGTTCTATACACCTGCAACATCAGACTCCTACTCTTGTATTCTATACCCCTTCCTATGAAGGCTAACATACCATACGCTTTTTTTACCACATTCTCCACCTGTACTGACACCTTCAGAGACTTGTGAACTTGCACCCCCAGGTCTCTCTGCATCTCTATACTCCGGATAGTTTTACCTTTTATCCTATAACTCCCCTCTACATTATTCCGGCCAAAATGCATCACCTTGCATTTATCCGGATTAAATTCCATTTGCCATCTATCTGCCCAATCTACCAGCCTATCTATGTCATGTTGTATTGCCAGGCACTGCTCCTCAATACCCGCCAATCCAATCATCTTATGTCATCAGCAAATTTGCTGATCACACCACCTACCCCCTCTTCTAAGTCATTTATATACACCACAAATAGAAGGGGTCCTAGTACTGAGCCCTGTGGCACACCACTAGTGACAGATGTCCAGTTTGAAAAAGAGCCTTCCACTACTACCCGCTGTCTCCTCCTCCCAAGCCAGTTCTCAACCCATCTATATACCTGGCCCCGTATACCGTGCACCTTCAACTTTTCTATCAGCCTACCATGAGGGACCTTATCAAACGCCTTACTGAAATCCATGTAGACGACATCAACAGCTTGTCCTTCATCAACCATTTTTGTCACCTCTTCAAAAAATTCCACTAGATTCGTAAGGCACGGCCTCCCCTTAACAAAGCCATGCTGCGTATCCCTGATCAGATCGCAGCGCTCCAGATGCTCATACATCCTGTCCCTGAGGATCCTCTCCATTAGCTTACCTATAACTGAAGTCAAGCTCACCGGCCTATAGTTCCCTGGGTTATCCCTCTGACCCTTTTTAAACAACGGTACTACATTTGCAATCCTCCAGTCCTCTGGGACCTCACCTGTGTCCAAAGAAGAGACAAAGATTTGCGTCAGAGGCCCAGCAATGTCATCTCTCACCTCCCTTAGCAGCCTGGGATAAATACCATCAGGCCCCGGAGCTTTATAAGTCTTTATGCTACCTAAAAGCCCCAACACTTCGTCCCTCGTAATGATTATTTCCTTTAACGGGTCCTCAAATTCCTCAAAGCCGGCATCAGACATCAGGCCCCTCTCCCGCGTGAATACCCACGCAAAGTATTCATTCAGGATCTCCCCCATTCCCTCAGGCTCTAAGCATAGTTCCCCTCCTCTGTCCCTGAGAGGTCCAATCTTCCCTCTAACCATCCTTTTGCTCCTTACATAGGAGTAAAATGCCTTAGAATTTTCCTTAATCCTACCTGCCAAAGCCATTTCGTGGCCCCTTTTTGCCTTTCTGACACCCCTTTTAAGATCCCGTCTACACTCTCTATATTTTTCCAGCGCTGCCTCTGTCCCCAGTTGCCTGGATCTAACGTACGCCTCCCGCTTCTTCCTGACCAAGTCCTCAACATCCCTAGTAACCCACGGTTCTCTAATCCTACCTTTCCCATCCTTCCTCCTTACCGGCACGTGTCTTTCCTGCAAAAATTTTAGTTTTCCCTTGAAAGACTCCCACATGTGCAGTGTCGACCTACCCTCGAACAGCTTATCCCAGTCGGTATCCCTAAGATCCTGCCTAATCTGGCTATATCTAGCCCTCCCCCAGTTTAACACCCTCCCCTTAGGGCAGGCTTCATCTTTTTCCATTAATACCCTAAAGCAGACAGAGTTGTGGTCACTATTAGACACATGCTCTCCTACTACAACGTCAACCACCTGCCCTGGCTCATTCCCCAGAACCAGATCCAGTATAGCCCCCTCTCTAGTCAGGCTATCCACATACTGCTCCAAGGACCCTTCTAAAACACACTGTACAAATTCCTCCCCATCCGCACCTTCCGCTCTGGGCACCTTCCAATCTACCCCAGGGAAATTGAAATCTCCCATTACAACTACCCTATTCTTCCTACACTTATCTAAAATTTCCCTACATATCCCTTCTTCCACGGCACGTGGACTGTTGGGCGGTCTGTAGTACACACCCAACATAGTAACCTCTCCCTTCCTATTCCTCAACTCCACCCATAGCGACTCAATTCCTAACTCAGCCATACCACCCTCCTTCTGCACTGCTATGATGTGATCCTTAACTAATAACGCCACTCCCCCTCCTCTCCTCAAACCACCTCTATCATGCCTAAAACACTTATACCCCGGAATATTCAATTGCCAGTCCTGCCCTTCCTTTAGCCAGTTGGCTGGAGACAGTCACGGGTGAACAGAAATTCAACTGGATCAGCCATATCAGCACGCTGGCTATAATGGCTGCATGCCTCGTTTTTAGTTAGATGTTTCACTTCATCCTTAAAGTTACAAAGCCAATACTCAGAATGGACCAGGCAACACAAATCTATTCCTTGCTTGCTCTAAAAACCAAATTCAAAATCCAAATTGAATCCAATTCAAGGTTCCCACAAGGGAGACAAATGATCCAAGCTGACAAGATAAAGTCATTGCAGCCCATCTTGGGTTTTATCTGAAGCTTGATATGAGCCAAAAGGCCCAGAAACTCCCTACTCATCAAAACCTTTCCAATATCTGGAAGGTTCAAGGAGAAATGTGATGGTGATGTGCAGCTATGTGTTCAAGTCAAAACAATGCACTTCACTACTGTTGCGGCCTTTGAATTCAATATCTATCACTGTGACTATTCGGGAGGCGCTGCTATAGCTTGCTATAATTACTTTGACAGCACTTCCCTCATCTACAACTTCTACCACCAAGAATGGCAAAAGAAGCATTGAAACAACATGCAAATTTCCTTTCTAACAACAGATCATCCTTACTTGGATATAGATCACCAACACATCATCACTATTAAATCTGAGATTCCCCATCCAACACTTTATTCTGTGATATGGGACTTGTTGCCAATTCACATATTATATTATGCCTCCCAACTTTTCCCATGGACCTTAATGTTTGCAATGAGTCATTGCTCATTGCATCAATGCCTTTTTACAAATGGAGTTGATGCAATCCAGGATTTGTAAGTAAATATAAATATTTATAAAGAAACTGAAGAACTGGAGAATGATAAGATTGGGATCAGAACTTAATCCCAGCAGCACAAAGATCAGATTCAGTTATAAAATAGTTGCAATTAGATGCTGAAGGTCCTGTGCTGCTGCAGCAACGTGAGATTCTTAACACACAAAAGATTTGCATTTACAACTTTACGTGGCTCAAAATGATTTGCAGTCAACAAAGTATGTTTGAAGTTCAGTTACTGTTGTAATGTATGGAGGAAATAGATTCTATTAGTATTCAAGATGAAGCATCAACACTCTCTACACAATTTGGGCAATTGGTTCTGGCCTTGCTCATGTTGCCAGTTTGATAATTGTAACATTTGCTGCTGTTTATTATGAGCTAACATGGGCAATGAGAGCAGTTACTCTGATTTGCTGCCCAGTACATTGGAGATACAATCCTGTCATAGCACAAGCTGTTTCAGATTTCAATCTGACCATTTGGAAATGAAAGAAGCAACGTAAAGAAATAAAACTAAATGTCAGTGTCATCAGCTAACAAAAGTAGATGTGTTTAAAAAAAAGCTTCACGTAGCTGGCCTTGATATAAGGTGTTAATCTATTAATGGATTTAATGGAGGAACTGATATAGCATTTCAACAAAATAAAGTACAATGTGAGATTCCAGTGTGATGTGAAGACAAAACTTTCATTGACTAAGGATATGCAGAGACTAAGAAACATTTTAGGTGAAATCTGCAATATTTCTTTGCAGGAAAGCAATGGAGCTCTCAAGGAAAAAGCAGAAGCCAGCTTATATAAAAGCAAAATACTGTGGATTCTGGAATCTGGAAAAAAATAGAAAATGCTGGAAAATCTCAGCATTTGTGGAGACAAAATAAAACTGATATTTTGAGGTTGGATGACCCTTTGATAGAGCTGAAGTCAGCTTATACCTAGTTACTGTTGCTAAGAGTTTCCCTAATGGCTTCTTAAAATACATTCTTGAAATGTGGCCAGGATTTACTGACCATCTCTAATTGCTCTTGGTAATGAACTGCCTTCTTGAACCTCCGCAGTTGTGTAGGTATACTCACAGCGCTGTTGGAAAGGAGTTCCAGAATTTGGTTCCAGTGACAGTGAAGGAACACTGATATATTTCCAAGTCAGGATAGTGAGTGGCTTAGAGGGGAGCTTCCAGTTGGTGGCTTTTCCAGATATCTGCTGCCCTTGACCTTCTAGATGGAAATAATCATGACTTTGGAAAATGCTGTCTGAGGAGTGTGTTGAGTTTCCACAGTGTGCTTTGTAGATGAGGTACACACGATTGCTACTATGTGTTGATGGTGGAGTGAGTGAATGTTTGTGGATTGGACAGCTTTGTCCTGGATGATAACAAGTTTTTTGAATGTTGTTGGAGCTGTCCTCATCTAGGCAAGTGGAGTCCATCACATGCCTGACTTGTGCCTTATAAATGGTGGAGAGGCTTTGGGGGGGTCAGGAAGTGAGTTACTCATTGCAGGAATTCTAGCTTCTAACCTGTCCTTGTAACCATGGTATTTATATGACTAGTCCAGTTCAGTTTATGGTCAATAATAACTCCCAGGATATTAATAGTGCGGGTTTCAGCAATGATGATTCCATTGAATATTAAGAGGTAATGGGTTGTAAGGGTTAAACATTATCTGGCCCTAAACCAGACCTTCCCACTTACAGTTCTTTGAGAGGATCTGGTGTTATTCTAGTAGTAAGTACACTGAATAAGAACAATTCTCTTCTTTTCTAGGCAATACTGTGTTCAGAAGTGCAACAAAGGGGACACAGGAGCCAGGGTTATGGATCTATAGGACAAAGAGCCGTAGTTTAAAGACCAATGACTCCGGGACATGAGACACCCCACTCCATGAACCTAGAAGAAACTGACTTCCAGTCATAGGTATGGTTATGGAAACATTAGGGAAAGTGGCAAACAATTCTGCCAGCTAATGTTAATCATCCATCACCAGTCTTTTCCTTTAACAAGCAGAGATCCTCTGTAGTCCTGAATCTTCTCCAAATGGCAGAAAATATCAAGATAACCACTGTAGATTGTACAAAACTGCATGTTCTGAAGAGCTCAAACATGAAGATATCCTGCCTGGGACTTGAGTTTTGAACCGTCTCCTCTTTTTGCAGAGGAGATTTGTCCATTTTCGTTACAGATACCAGAAAGCCCTCATTAGTCTGAGCAGCCAACCACTCAGCTGGTTACCATGATGCATCTAGTGCGGGATTGACCAGAAAGCAGCCAGCAATGAGAACAGCCTCAAACACCAGTACCAACCAATATTGATGAGATCAGCACAGTGACCACAGAGCAAACATCGCAATTCCCAGGCAATGGGATAGTGCTACAGATCATGCTAGAACCGAATAGTAGTTGTCCATTCTGACAGTACACCACACAACCAAATGGAAGGGTAAGCTTACAAAAAAACGACATCCTCAGAACAAGGAGAGGCCACCTTCCATCACAGAGGATATCACAATGACTCACATAATGAATGGCAAAGAGGAAAATGACACAGAGTGAACATAACCTTCATTCATCCCATAAGAATGGGGATGGAATAATAATCACCTATCATCATAACTGCTGAATCTACAAAGAGTGGATCAACATCAAGGGATGGAAAAAGACTTTGAAAGCAAAACAAGCTCCAGGTCAACAGTTTACCTATAACAAAAGAACCTAAAATTCCTCAGACAACAAAACGAGCAAGACATAGAATGGTTTAAGGCATCCTGACTGCTTGAACCTATGAATTCAGAGACTTTGAAGAGTGAGATGGGACTGTAATAATGATGGAACTACATGGGGTAAAGTAGAATAACTTGATATACATTGGATAAATAATTGGGGGAGATGTAGGATAAGGGTCTGGCACATATAAGTTTAAAAGGGGACTAGTTACAATTCCATCACATAAAAACTGCACCGAGGGGTCAGCTGGACAGAGATGTATGCACAAGCAAACATGGAGACAGCTCCTATTTTGAACCCTTTAATGTATATATGCACATTTCCTTAGCTTATAAATACATACTGTTAACCTGCTTAAAACTACAAAGACTTCATTAAAATCTATTGAATAGTAACCAACACCCTATAACACCCTCCCACTTTTCAGTCCACTGCAACTAGTTTTTGAAGTTTATTAGTGTCACAATGAGGCTTACATTAACACTGCAATGAAGTTACTGTGAAAATCTCCTAGTTACCATACTCTGGCACCTGTTCGGGTACACTGAGGGAAAAATCAGCGTGGCCAATGCACCTAACCAGCACATCTTTCAGACTGTGGGAGGAAACCAAAACACCTGGAGGAAACCCACACAGACATGGGGAGAACATGCAAACTCCACATAGTCAGTGACCCAAGCGAGGAATTGAACCCAGGCCTCTGGTGTTGTGAGGCAGCAGTGCTAACAACTGTGTCATCATGATGTGTGGCCAATGTATCTAAGCATCATGTCTTTCAGATTAATGCATTGAAAATAATCCAGCTTCCACAACAGTGAAGAAGATGAAAATTTAGCCCTTCATGGAGAAGAAGGAAATACAAAGCTTCTGGAAAGACACCAGTTATCAGGCTGGTAGAACATAATCTACTTTAGAAACTTATTTCATTGAAAATAATTAGGTTATTGCCACTATTAAAGTGGCAAAGCACTTTAATATGAATGTGGCTGCATGGCCCCTTTAAGAGGGTATTCCTTGAAAGGCCCATGGTTGAGCAGGACGCTACGGAGTGCCATGGTGGGAACTGAGCCAATGGAGTGCGAGGACGTGTACGTGGGTTGGGAAGGATTGACAGTTGGAGTCAGAGAGGAGTAGTGTACAATCGCATAATTATTCTGTCAGTCCCTCTTTGCATGTATCGTTATCTATTGTTTTAGCAATAAAGCCTTTGTCTGTTGAAGCCCCATCGAATCACTTTTGCTTTATTACAGAATATATGAACACTTCTGTAAGCTGCTATGACACAGTGTATTTTCACTAATTTATGGAGTGCAATCACATCAGATAAAATTAGCATAAGCAGGTTTGATGTGGTTGCACAAAACTGCTTTTAGAAAAGACATTAATATTTCTCTTAATGCACTTGGCAAAGACATTTAATCCTGTCCAATTTCAATTCATTAATGTATCTCTGACCACATGTGAAACCTAACAATTATGAAGGAATAACAGTGTATATCAGGGCATGAAGCCAAGAAATACATTCCTAATAGACTAAATGCAACATCGTGACAAGGAAATTTGTGAACAGTTTGTAAAACATGCATGATGTAATCCTTGGAGCATTAGAGCACTCAATGATATTTCTTCACATTGCAGTAACACCATCAGAAATAATGCATTTTTAAACCATCATAGTAACATAGTGTTAATTTTGAAAGAGATACAAAATTTGAATATGTTCTGTAAAGTTCTTCAAAAAATCTGAACACACTGAATAATTTCCATCTGGCATCCTAAAACTTACAAATGGGCAGAAGAAATGTGCTCTGAATAATGGTGTTAACATCATTTATTATTTAGAGATAGCTCATTATAACTATGTTTCCTCAACAGGTAGGGAGGCCAGTGTTGTCACACATTTTAAACAGTAAAAGGCTTCTGATAAACACGTAGAATATATGGGATTCTTATTGAAACTACTAAAATATTACATGGACTTACATAATATTTATAGACCAGAAACATGCCATTCAGCCCAGCTGATCTATGCCTTTGTTTATGCTCCACATGCTTATGCTTTTTCCCAAATGTTTTCATCGAACTCTTTCAGCATAACCTTCTTTTTATTTCTCCCTTATGTGTTATCCAACTTCCTGTTAAATGCTAAATCTACGCTATTCCTGTAGCAATTATTCATATATATGTAACCTGAGAAGAGCCCCCTCATTTGACTTTTTCAAAAAATATATAAGGTGAGATGAGTGGTTGCATTTGACCCCATGTGGTATCAAGGAGCCCTAGCAGAACTGGAGTCAATGGGAATCAAGGGCAATCAAGGGGTATCGGCCTCATTGTTCCCTTGGAGCAGCACGGAGAGGCAGCGATTTGGGAAAGCGTGAAGTTCGAGTGTTAAGTACTTTTTTAACTTTTCTCTTTGTTTAAAATAGCGAGCGGGGGTAGTTTTTGCCGTTTTTATTTAAACTAACAAGAAACCGGAAGTCGTCACTAGGAGGCTGCCGGTAGTTGTAGTTTTTTCTCTGTCTCTATAAATTGGTCCAGAGAGGAAACCCGATACTCTACACAGGTAGAGTATCCCACCCTCCCCCCTCCTCTAACCTAATAATATAAGTGTGTGGGAAGTATTTTTTTTCTCTCTCTCCTTAAAGTAAATTAAAGTATCAGGGATGGCAGTGCAGGCAGTCCGTTGCACCTCCTGCAGTATGTATGAGGTGAGGGATGCCAGTAGTGTTCCTGCTGATTATACCTGCAGGAAGTGTGCACATTTGCAGCTCCTTGAGGATCGTGTTAAGGAGCTGGAGCTGGAATTAGAGGAACTCAGGATAATTCGAGAGGTTGAGGAGGATATTGGCAGGAGTAACAAAGAGATAGTCACTCCTAAAAATGATTCGTGGGTAACTGTTAGGAGGAGGGGTAAGAAGCAATCGGGTAGACAATCCCCTGGGGCTGTTCCCCTCTGAAACAAATTTTCTGTCTTGGAGGCTACAGTTGAGGAAGAATCAACTGGAGAGGACCAAAGGGAGCAGGTCTCTGGGGGTGAGCCTGCTGAGAATGCTCAGGTGGGTAGGGAAAACAAGAGATTGGGCCTAGTAATTGGAGACTCCATAGTTAGAGGGACAGATAGGAGAGTAAGTAGTAATAAAAGTGACTCAGGGCTGGTGTGTTGCCTCCCAGGTGCTGGAGTCCAGGATGTCACAGATAGGGTTTTTAGGATTCTTAAGGGAGAGGGGAGTCAACCCCAAGTCATAGTTCATGTAGGGACACATGATATAGGTAGGAAAAGGGAAGGGGATATTAAACAGAAATTTATGGAGTTGGGGTGGAAGCTTAGGGCCAAAACTGGCAGAGTGGTTATCTCTGGACTCTTGCCTGTGCCAAGGGATAGTTTGGAGAAGAATAGAGAGAGGGAATGTTTGAACTCGTGGCTACGGGGATGGTGCAGGAGGGAGGGGTTCAGGTTCCTGAACAATTGGGACTCATTCTGGGATAGGTGGGACCTCTACAAGAGAGATGGTCTACACCTGAACCAGAGGGGAACTAATATCTTGGGGGGAAAATTTGCTAAGGCTATGCAGGGGGCTTTAAACTGATTCGGGGGGGGGTGGGATCCTGAATAGTTGGGGTGCTAAGAGGGATGAGAGTAAGGGGGTCCTAGAGGAAAGCCGTAAAACACAGCAGCGTACGGGTGGGGTAGGGCATGGTTTGAAATGCGTATACTTTAATGCAAGGAGTATTCGCAATAAGGGGGAGGAACTTGCAGCTTGGACCAGTACCTGGAACTTCGATGTTAAAAGGAGGCTTATGTCAGGAAGAGGATTGAAGGCTTGGTTAGTACAATGGATAGCTATAGATTAGCCAGGAGGGAGCTAAAGGGGGAATTGAGGAGAGCAAAGAGAGGACATGAGAAGACTTTGGCTGATAGGATTAGGGAGAATCCCAAAGCTTTCTTTAGATATGTTAAGAATAGAAGATTGGTTAGGGCAAGATTAGGGCCAGTCATAGACAGCAGTGGGAAGTTGTGCGTGGAGCCTGAAGAGATTGGAGAGGTACTGAATAAATATTTCTCTTCGGTATTCACGCAGGGTGATGTAAATGTAGTTATGGAGAACACTGAGGTACAGGGTAGCAAACTGGAAGGTATCGAAGTAGATAGGGAGGATGTGCTAGATATTCTCGAGGGTTTGAAGTTGGATAAGTCCCCTGGGCCGGACGGGATTTACCCTAGGATTCTCTGGGAGGCAAGAGAGGAGATTGCAGAGCCTCTGGCTCTGATCTTCAGGTCGTCGTTGGTTACGGGTGTGGTTCCGGAGGACTGGAGGATAGAGAATGTGGTCCCATTGTTTAAGAAGGGGAAGAGAGACCTTCCAGGGAATTATAGGCCAGTGAGTCTTACTTCTGTTGTGGGCAAAGTATTGGAGAGAATTATTAGGGATAGGATTTATAGTTATTTAGAGAGAAATGAATTGATTGGGGATAGTCAGCATGGTTTTGTGAAGGGTAGGTCGTGCCTTACTAACCTTATTGAGTTTTTTGAAAAAGTGACCAAAGAGGTGGATGGGGGTAAGGCAGTTGATGTGGCATATATGGACTTTAGTAAGGCGTTTGATAAGGTGGCCCATGGAAGACTTCTGCAGGAAATGCAGATGTATGGGATAGAGGGTGATTTAGCTAATTGGGTTAGGAATTGGCTAGCAGGTAGAAGGCAGAGGGTGGTGGTTGATGGGAGATATTCATCTTGGAGTTCGGTGACAAGTGGTGTACCTCAGGGGTCTGTTTTGGGGCCCCTGCTGTTTGTAATTTTTATAAATGATCTGGATGAGGGTATTGAAGGATGGATTAGTAAATTTGCAGATGACACTAAAGTCGGTGGAGTGGTAGATAGTGAAAAGGGGTGTTATAGTTTGCAGAGGGACTTGGACAAGTTGCAGAGCTGGGCCGAGAGGTGGCAAATGGAGTTTAATGTGGAAAAGTGTGAGGTAATGCACTATGGCAGAAATAATAAATGTGTAGAGTATAGGGCAAATGGTAGGATTCTTAGTAGTCTAGATGAACAGAGGGATCTTGGTGTGTATGTGCATAGATCCCTGAAAGTAGGCAGTCAGGTCGAGAAGGTTGTTAGGAAGGCATATGGAGTCTTGGCTTTTATTGGTAGAGGGATTGAATTTCGGAGCCGCAACGTCATGTTGCAACTGTACAAAACTCTAGTGCGGCCGCACTTGGAGTATTGTGTGCAGTTCTGGTCCCCGCATTATAAGAAAGATGTGGAGGCATTGGAGAGGGTACAGAGGAGGTTTACCAGGATGTTGCCTGGTATGGAGGGCAGGTCTTATGAAGAGAGGCTGAGGGATTTGAGGTTGTTTTCGTTAGAAAGAAGGCGGCTAAGAGGGGACCTTATCGAAACATATAAGATGATTAGAGGTTTAGATAGGGTGGACAGTGATAGCCTTTTTCCTAGGATGGAAAAAGCTAGCACGAGGGGACACAGCTTTAAATTAAGGGGTGATAGTTATAGGACGGATATCAGAGGTAGGTTCTTTACCCAAAGGGTGGTTCGGGAGTGGAATGCCCTGCCTGCAGCAGTTGTAGATGCGCCAAGTTTGGTGGCGTTTAAGAGGTTAGTTGATAAGTATATGGAAGAGAAGGGAATGGTTTAGTTTGGAGGGGCATTGCTTTTTATATTGGTCGGCGCAACATCGAAGGCTGAAGGGCCTGTTCTGTGCTGTAATGTTCTATGTTCTATGTTCTATGTTCTATCTCGATACCTGGCACAAAGGAAGATGGTTGTGCTTTGGAGGTCAATCATCTCAGCTCCAGGATATCACTGCAGGAGTTTCTCAAGGTTGTGTCCAAGCTCCAACCATCATCAGTTCTTCATCAATGACTTGCCTCCATCATCAGATCAGAAGTGAGGATGTTTGTGGATGACCACCCAATGTTCAACATTATTCAGGGTTCCTCAAATACTGAAGCACTTTATGTCCATAAGACCTGGACAATATTCGGGTTTAGGCTGTTAGATTGCAAGTAATGTTTATGTCACACAGTGCCAGGCAATGACCATCTCCAACAAGTGAGAGTCTAACTATCTCCCCTTGCCATTCAATAACATTACCATTGTTAAATCAACACCTACTGTTGACCAGAAACTGAATTAACTAATGGTATAAATACTGTGGTTACGAGAGCAGATCAGAGAATAGAAGTTCTCCAACAATACTTAAGAAGCTGGAAACCATCAATGATAAATCAACCTGGTTTGCTAGGGACCCCATCCACTCCTTCATCATTCACTCCTTACACCACTGGACGCACAGTGACAACAGTATATATCATCTCCCATCCATTCAGGAGCGAGGAAGCACGTCTCCGGGCTGGAGGCTTCAGTTGGAGTCAGGGTATTGTCGAGAGTAGATCTATATAGTTGTCTTTTTAAATCCTTTGTTGCATATTGTTCATCTCATTAATAAATCCTTTAGTTTGGTAATTGCCACATTGAGTCACGTCAAGTTACATAGAACATAGAACAATACAGCACAAACAGGCCCTTCGGCCACAAGTTGCGCCGAACACATCTACCAATCCACAGACCTATCTATAACCCCCTATCCTATCCTTTTCCATATACTCATCCAGAAGTCTCTTAAAAGACCCCAGTGAGTTTGCCTCAACAACCTCCGACGGCAGTCGGTTCCATTCACTCACCACCCTCTGAGTGAAAAACCTATCCCTGACATCTCCTTTGTATTTGCTTCCCTGCACTTTAAATCTGTGTCCTCTCATAGTGACCATTTCAGCTCGGGGAAATAGTCTCTGAGAGTCCACCCTATCTATTCCTCTCAACATTTTATAAACCTCTATCAGGTCGCCTCTCAACCTACGTCTCTCCAGTGAGAAGAGTCCCAGCTCCCTCAACCTATCTTCATAAGTCCTGCCTCCCAATCCAGGCAGCATCCTTGTAAATCTCCTCTGAACCTTCTCAATAGCCTCTACATCCTTCCTATAATGAGGCGACCAGAACTGTGCACAATACTCCAAGTCGGGTCTGACAAGAGTCTTATAGAGCTGCATCATTACCTCCTGACTCCTAAACTCTATTCCTCGATTAATGAAGGCCAGTACACTGTACGCCTTCTTGACCACTTCCTCCACCTGCGAGGCCAATTTAAAAGTCCTATGGACCCGGACCCCGAGATCCTTCTGCTCTACAACACAACTAAGACTCCTACCCCTTATATTGTACTTCTTCATCCCATTATTCCTGCCAAAATGGACCACTACACATTTATCTGCATTGAAGTCCATTTGCCACTTCTCCGCCCAGTCTTGCATCCTGTCTATGTCCCACTGCAACTTTTGGCATCCCTCCAGACCATCCACAACACCACCGATCTTTGTATTGTCGGTGAACTTGCTAACCCATCCCTCCACTTCCTCATCCAGGTCATTTATGAAAATGACAAACAGCAGGGGTCCCAGAACAGATCCCTGGGGCACTCCACTGGTTACTGACCTCCATGCAGAACAAGACCCATCCACAACCACTCTCTGCCTTCAGCCGGCAAGCCAGTTCTGGATCCACGAGGCCAAAGCCCCTTGGATCCCATGCCCTCTCACCTTCTCCAGAAGCCTTGCATGTGGGACCTTATCAAACACCTTACTAAAGTCCAAACGCCTTACGACACCTATATACCCTTTAAAGATTAATTTCCTGTTGTATTCATTTTAATAAGCTCACAAGGTCAAAACTGACTAGTATTAATACTGAGATAAGAAACCATTTTATGTTCTCTGCTTTATAATCACTTCCATATATTAATTGCTACTACATTATTGTGAACCAGCCAGGAATAGTTGTTGACCAGACAGTGTATTTCAATTAAGTTGTATCGCAGCAATAGGAATGAATCAAGCAGCTATGTGCAGGGCCCAGAAGAGGAGGATGGAAATGGTGCAAACACCTGGATCTGGGGTTCAAGGGGGATGTTGGAGAGGCTGGGGGAGTTGGAGGGGGTAGGGGGAAAATGGAGGGGGTGGAGAAATTTTGAGAGTGTTTTGGATGCGGAGGTGATATTCTTGCAGGATGTTTGGGGCAATATTGGAGCTGTGTTGGGTGGTTTGGAGGTAGGTATAGATGCTGTAGTGGAATTGGAAGTGGGGTTGAGAGGGGGGGTTGCAGAGAGATAGGGAGGCTGGTGTTTTGTTGGTGGGATTTGGTAGATTTCTAAGATTACCAGGGGTGATAAGGGGAGGTTGATGGGCTGTTGGCTGGTTAATAGGGTCTAGGGAGTGGGATGCAGGAGAGGATGTGGTACAGTGGTTAATACTGCTGCCTCATAGTGCCAAGGACCCAGGTTCAATTCCTGGCCTGGGGTCACTGTCTGTGTGGAGTTTGTATCTGGGTGCTCCAGTTTCCTCCCAAAATCCAAAGATGTATAGCTTAGGTGGATTGGTCTTGCTAAATTGACCCTCATTGTCAGGGGGTCCAAATAGGGTAAATGCATGGGGTTATGGATATAGGGCCTGGGTGGGATAGTGGTTGATGTAGTCTGAATGGTTCAAATGACCTCCTTCTGCACTATTAGGATTCTATGAGGTTGTGATGGAGGGGGAGGATGTCAATTTAAGATTTTGTTCCACAAAACCAAATTCTTTACAATTCTCAAAATTCTGTTTTTGAATTTAAGGCAGCTAATAAATAGCAGTCTAAATGTTCATTATTTCCTAAATTAGACAGACTTCTGATATACTAGGGGCTTGAGACACTAAAAGCTAGAGTGATACAAAATAGGGCATTGATTCATTTTTGTTAATTTTATTATTCTTGTAAATTTTGAGAATTAAGCCCTTAATTGTCACCAGGAGAAAGATTTGCAAATCTCTATCCTAGATTATGCCCATCCTGCATCTTCCTGTTTAAAATCTAATGCTACGATTTAAGTGCTTCTAGAAATGATTTGTCTCAGAATGTTGATGTATTTGTTCTTTTTTGTTGTTGGAGTTTCTTATTAACTATATTTTCCATTTTATTTGCCTATTTCTCTCACATCTGTAATAACAATTTGCATCTTAAAAATGTTATTTGCACATTTGTTAAGCACAAATGTAATGCAACATCACATTGAACATGTTGATAGGCGGTAAATTTACAAAGCACAACACAATTATGTAACAGTGGGTTAGCACAGAAAAGTCAGTATGGTAAGATTGTATCAGCTACAGAGTTGAATTGTTTTGTAAATGAAGTGATTTCTTTGTAACCACTTTCCTAATAGTTGAAAGTTCTGTGATTAATTCTCCTTAGAGAATCAGCATTGGGCCACCAATATCACTCTATTTACTGTATGCAGGGGTAATCAAGAAAGATAAACCTATTTTAGTACAGAATCTTAAACCATGTTCAAACCCAGTGACAGCCAATGAAGTATTTTAAGTGGTTGTCACTGTATAATGCAGGCAATATTATCAAACAGCAGAACAGAGTCAATTAGATTTTGGGCATAGTTAGTAAGTCTATTCAGTAAGGTATTCATAGTTTAAGGTAGATCAACAAAAAGATTTTATCAACTATTAAAAACACGACTCTGTCCAACACAAAAAACTGAACGCTCAGGTGGATCATCTGGGCAATACTCTTCTCAGTTCCACATCAACCCTTTGCATGCCAGATCCTTATATACAGACTCAAAAGAGGCAAAATGAGCTAGTCCTGCTAATATCATTCTTTATGGGTGAGATGAGCTGGGCTAGATGGCCTTTGTCAACCATAATTATCTTACAAACGAAGACTGGAGGTCTGTTAATGTAAGATTAATGTGAATAAGTTTGCGGGGTAAAATTGCTAGTAAGAAGTCTCACAACACTAGATTAAAGTCCAACAGATTTATTTGGTAGTAAACACTACTAGCTTTCTGGGTTTGCCTCTTTGTCAAGTGAGTGGGAATTCTGATCACAAACAGAGCATATAAAGACACACACAGTTTATAGAATACTGATTAGAATGTGAGTCTTTACAGCTAATCAAGTCTTAAAGGTGCAGATAATGTAAATGGAGATAGCACTAAGCAGAGGTTGAAGAGATATGTACTGTGTCCGGACAGGACAGAAAGTGAGATGTTGCAAGCCCAGGCAAGTCATAGAGACTACAGATAGTGTGACATGAACACAAGATTCCAGTTGAGGCCGTCCTCACATGTGCGGAACTTGGCTATCAGTTTCTGTTTAGCAACTCTGCGCTGTTGTGTGTCTGAAGGCTGCCTTAGAGAATGCTTACCGAAGATCAGAGGCCAAATGGGGCTTGCAACATCTCACTTACTGCGTCCAGTTCTGGTCGTCTTACTACTGGAAGGACGTGGAGACACTGGTGAGAGTGCAGAGGAGGTTTACCAGAATGCTGCCTGGTATGGAAGGTCTGAGTTACGAGAAGAGGTTGGGCAAATTGGGACTGTTTTCCTTAGAAAGACGTAGATTTAGAGGAGAGCTGATAGAGGTGTACAAGATTATGAGGGGTATAGATAGAGTAAACAGGTTAAGCTTTTTCCTAGGATGGACTCAAATAGCACAAGGGGTCACAGGGTTAGGGTGAGGGGGGTAAGGTATAATTTGGATGCTAGAGGGAGTTTTTTCACACAGAGGGTGGTGGGGGTATGGAATGCGCTGCCAAGTAAAGTGGTGGAGGCAGGTAGCCTGGAGTTATTTAAGAAATACTTAGATGGGCACATGAACAGAATGGGAATGGAAGGGTATAGAAAACTGATTTAAAATAGGGATCATGAGCCTTGGGAGTTCCTGGGAAGTGTGTAAATAGATGATGATATTGATATACTTGTTTTTATCCTACAGGTGCTTTGATCCATCTTGTTGTCTAACAAGGGGCATACACACGATGGGTCGTGAGAGGGCTGCTCTTGGATTTTTTTCGAGAGTATCCTAGTGCTTCATGTCGTTAGTGTACGCTTGACCTGGACCATTTGACGGGCAACACGACAGCTCAGTGACTATCGCTGTGCTGTGCAGACACATGAATTTGGACCTGTGTCTGTGGGAGTTTGCACATTCTCCCCGTGCTTGCGTGGGTTTTCTCTGGGTGCTCCGGTTTCCTTCCACATCCCAAAGACATGCTCTTAGGCTAAAAACAAATTCTCCCTAAATTGTCTCAAATTTGGTTTTTAATCCATAGATCTATAAACATAGACAGGGATCACGGGTAGAGGTGGGAACATCGGGGTGGTGGCGCGGGCTTGTTGGGCCAAAGGTCCTGTTTCCCGTGCAGTTTTGTTCTTTGTTCTTTGCTCTTTGTTCTGTCTGGAGACAATACACATCTCTTTAACATATGCTTAATACTACCTCCACTCACATTGTCTGCACCTTTAAGACTTGATTAGCTGTAAAGGCTTGCATTCTAATCAGTATTCTGTAAACTGTGTGCTCCTTTATATGCTCTGTTTGTGATCAGAACTCCCATTCACCTGACGAAGGGACAAATCCTGAAAGGTGGTAACGTTTACTACCAAATAAATCTGTTGGACTTTAACCTGTGAGACTTCTTACCATGTTTACCCCAGTCCAACACTGGCATCTCCACATCATAAAATTGCTAGGATAGATTAGCTGTTAGTGAACCAATTAGACTGCACATGATTCTCAAAAACCTTTTTCATTGATTCCAAACTTTGACCTTTTGTCTACTTACCTATTATTCCATTCCATTTTGGTATATAAGCTTTTTCAGGCACTGAACTATTATAGTAAAGTCATGTTGCACAGTAGAAATTATATGTTAGCAAGAAGCAGTAATCAGTAGAATCTTCTACTGATCAAGAAATCATAAATACAACTGCGAACCTTTCGGTCTGTTCTCTTGCTCTTAAAGTTTGTGTCACATAGAGACACCTGAGGGCTCCAATACTTCTCACTGTGAGTGAAGACCTTTGTTGTTCAATCATTAATTTTGTATTGATTATTTCCTCCCAATATGAACTTTCTGTCACCCTATTTATATGGGGCAATGTACATGTTCACAAATGCTGAGGCAGTCACCGAAATCAGTATTATTGTCTGCATGGTGTTCTAAATAATATTTTCCTGTCAAATTTTGTACTCTCTGGTTTGCCTAATATTTAGGATCAGGTGGGATCAGCTCAAGGGTGCGCACAAACTAACACTCCATTATATTGTTATTCTTATAATATTAATGATCCGTGCTGCATATGTATCTGAAAATATTTGTTAGCAGATATCAACAATGGGGATTATCATTTTATTAGTTCCTTTCTGTAATTATTTGGTGAATTGATTGGTAATTTATGAAAGGGGAAAATATTTCATGCATGATTGATGGACAAGGTTAAAATGGTGAGAGAGTGTTGCGAGAGGGGTTAGAAATAAGAGACCTGGAAACAGGAGAATCAACAAGATCCATGATCTCTCTCCCTGGCTCTCCCAATGAAGTCTCTGCCAGCCAGCACTTTGCGATGGATCCACACCTGCACAGTACTCACACCACCCACCAGATCCCTCATTTTCTTACCTTGACTGACTGTTCCCACCAGCCCCAACACATCCAGGACCTCAAGGCCCTTCCTTCTTGCAATCCTCGATTCCGGCGACACCATTCCCCACCTCCTCCGCCCTCACCATTAACCCAGTCTTGTCTCCTCTGGGCCTCCATGCAATCTGCCATTCTCCTGCTCCCCTCTCTTGTGCTGTGGAGTTCAACGAGGAAAGCCACTGATCTCAGTCACAACTGCACAAGATGGGCTAATGTATGTCACTTTTAAACAGAAGGTGAACCAGCTTCCAGGAGACTCCTGTGTGCCTTTGTCTTTATCTTGAAGTTAGGAAGTAATTTTAAATGTTTTATGCCAATATGTACTTACAACGTGCACAAATCGGAAGCAGCCACAGGCTGGCCTGAGGACCAGCACGCTGCAAACATGCTGCTAAATTTGGCATCTCAAAGCCATCGTTAGCGAACAGACATTTTGCATTCTGCCTATTTCAGTCCAATTCTCACTCTTGCAATCTCCAAACCAAGCCTTTCCAATGTGTTGTAAGAATATTTCACTGTGATTTTACAGATTTAGTCAGAATTCAATATGTGTAGCCCAAATAAGATATCCAGTAAGCATTGGCAAAGTGGGCATCGGTCCACCTTAAACTGCAGGGTATCGTGTTTATTTTCTCCTTTGACAATGTCAGGATATGCTTACATTAATCAGCCAGGGTCCGTTGTTGACAGAGATTTGTTCAAACTTAATTGTTTGCTTCTTGCATTCAAATGAGGAAGTGTTTTTTTTATTGCTTTATTAATTGTGGTCAGCAAACAATAAGCTTTGTAAATGGCAGCTACGCAGCTGTTCAGTTCAAGGTTTTTGCAGATCAATTGTGTTGTTGCATTAATTCCAGTCATCATTTCTGTTACACTAAATTGGGGCAGGCATGGCAGTGGGGGCAGAGAATCAAACAGAGACCCAAAATAGTTTTAACACTGGTGGGGTTTCCCTACTCTATTGTCCTTACCAGCCTCCCATCAATGACATAATAGGGATCCCAACCTTAAATATCAGGATCTCCATTTACATTGAATTTCCAGTGTAGATCAGGCATGTTCATCTGAGCGTTCCTACATTCACTTCAGTGTGAGGGCACCACAGTGTGAATCATCACAGGTTCCTCATGATGGGAGCCCGGTGAACAAAATTCACCAGAGTATACAGGAGGAAGGTTGTCGTGCCCAGGCAGCATCTTGGCACTGATGGGGGCAGCGCCAGGGATTCCATGTTGGTGATGGGCTCCATGGTGGTGGGAGTAATTCTGTGTTTGTGATGGTGGGGCTCCAATTCTGAGGGAAAAGGGATTTGTGTCCGGGGAGAAAAGTAGTTTCCATTTTCATTTCACTGGGTCCTTGTGTTCTTTGTTGTTATTTGTTTTTATATATTGAGTCACCTTTTCAAAATGTCTCCCTCCATCTTTCACCAAAGTTGCTGGTGAAGTTTTCTCACTGAGAGTCTTGTCAATGTGACATTGTGGGAGCTGCCTATGTCAAAAAATATGGTGGGATGGCAACAGTGGTTAGCACTACTCCCCCAGTAGTGCCAGGGACCCAGGTTCAATTCTGGCCTTAAGTCACTGAAACTTCACACTCCACACTACAAACTTCACGCTCTCCCGTGTCTGTGTAGGTTAGGTTGATTGGCCATGCTAAATTGACCCTCATGTCAAGGGGATTGGGGACCCTCATGTCAAGCAGGGTAAATGGGGGTTACAGAATAGAGCCTAGAAGGGATTGTGGTTTGTACAAACTCGATGGGCCAAATGGTCTCCTTCTGCACTGTAGGATTCTATGATTCTATGATAAAAGCCAGCAAAACAGTTGTTGGACTATAGCCTGCTTTTCACACCTGAGCTCACATTTAAATAAAGAATCAGAAAATTATGCCCATTGTTTCACATCTAGTGATGGTCAGTAAATTGGACATGTATATTTATAGTTATATAAATACTCAATAAGATCCTATTTTGAGGAGAATTAATATAGCAGGGATCAAGGGCCCTGACAGTATCCAGACTCTGATGTAGACGTGTGCTTCAGAACTAGTCACTAGAACCAGCTCAAGAAAAGCTGTTTCAGCACAGCCACAACACTGGCATCTACCCGGCAATATGGAAAACCATCCATGGGCTGGCCTGTTCAGAACAAATCCAATCTGGACAATTCCCGCACTATCAATCTATCCGAATCATCAACAAAGTGGTCATTTGCAGTGCTGTGAAGCCACACTTCCTCATTGTGACCGCTCCACTAAGACGCAGTTCGCATTCCAGAGAATCATTTTCCAGACTTTACATGGACACGTGCTGAATTCCAGAAATGAAGTGAAGCTCATAGCCCTTGACATCATGGCAGCATTTGACTTTAAGTAGATTTGATAAGATTTATGTCAATGGGAATAAATGGGACAATCCTCCACTAACACAAAAGAAGATGTGAGTGTTGGAAGTCAACAAGCTCAGCCCCTGAACTTCCTCAGGGTAGTGTACAGGGCCAAAGCACCTTCAGTAGTTTCATCCATTATTTTTGCTCTTTCATAAGGTCAGCACTGGGGATGTTCACTGATGATTGCACAATGTTCAGCATTATTTGTGACTCCTTAGATACTGAAGCAATCCATGTCCAAACGCAGTAAGGCCTCAACAATATCCAGAGTTGGGGAATGACCTGCAAAATCAACACAAAAATGCTGGAGCTGGAATCTCCCATCCTCTGTTACTGTACTTAATGATGATGCGGAGATGCTGTCGTTGGACTGGAGTAAATATAGTAAGAAGTCTCATAATACCAGGTTAAAGCCCAACAGGTTTATTTGTAGCAAACGCCATGTTTGCTACAAATAAACCTGTTGCACTTTAATCTGATGTTGTGAAAATTCTTATGTAATTAGTGTGCAGAGCTACTATCTCTCTACCATTACCCTTTCTACCGATGGAACCCCGGTTTCAGCATTTGTGTTAACAGGCCTTGGAGAAGATTGTATCCTCCAATACAGAGTCCCCTCAGCTGGCTCTATCATCACTCTCTGCTCCTGACCATTTTGGAATTGTAAGTCACCCGGTGAATACTAACCTAACTCAGTCACTGAAGTTCATAAATCAGCATTTCCCCTATGACAGTGCTCTCTCTATAGGAATCAACTCCTCTGAGAATTCTTCAGTTCTTTGGGCTACTGCTTATATTAATTATCCATAGCAATGCAAAAACTCCCGGTATAATTAAAATGATCATATTTGACTCATTGCTGAAACTATTAACATCACTGCATTTTAGATAACATCTGGATTGTTGGCGCAGTCTGTCATGATGTAGCTGTGATGTTCCATTCTCTTCATCCCCTGTGGTCATGTCCACTGATCCTCTCAGCCTCTTGGTCTGCAGAAGTCAGCTGCACGATCTGTGGAGTTCCAGATCCCATCCTCTCTCTTAAACATGTATTCTGGACACATTTTCCCCGAGGGGGCGATTAACAAATGTAAAAATGTCTTTAGGGACGTGTTCACCCGACAAACGCAGTGCATTTGCAAAAGATGATAATCAGGCAGATGCATCACAAGTGCCATTGGCAGCGTTAGAGAATGTGTTTCAACTCAACTGAGCTGATATCACATTGCATAAGGGTCTGGGAGAGCAGCAGGAGCAGATGGGTAACTGGGGAAGTGAGAGAACGCACAGAGGGTGAACAATGGGTGTTCCTGAAAGTTAAGCAGGTGTGAGGAGCGGTGGGATGAAGCATGCTTGTTAAGACAGAATAAGAGGGCAGAGATGTGGTAAATCTGGAACTCTCCCTTTCTGAGCTGGTTAAACAGCTTGCTGCACAGGATCTTGGTATGCTCCTGATGCTGGCCTCTTCAGCCACCTTACACCCACACACATCTTACTCTCTTCTGCAAATTTACAGAGTGTACCAACACCTAAATCTAGATAACAAATCAAAATTGCAAAACAGCAAGGTCTTAATACTGGTCCTCGTGGGACAGCACTGGTAACTGAGCAGATCCTCATCAATCTATTATTATCTTCCAACAGTCAGTTGTCAATACGTCATCATTTATATCAGAGAGTTCAGCCTTGTAGAGAAAGCCAGTTGGAAATCTTCAGTAAATCTCTCAAGCTGAGAACACCTCCAGTAATTGGCTTGGTCAACCAGCTGTAAGATTAATGTTGCTTTCTCTCTCATGTGGTTGGTTCTATGCTGCCCAGACAATTGTCCCTCTAAGGAATTTCGAGGATAATGGAGACAATTGCATTTGGGTGCAATTTAAATATGGTGGCAGGACCTATGATCCCATGAGGTAATGCAAGATGGACAACTTCCTGCACCCCCTCAGAGATTTGTCCAGTTCCTCTCTGATGCATAACTAATGAGCTGCAAAATGGAAGCTGACTCTTATTTACCCATCCCATCATTCAGTGGGAATCAAGCCAATTTTCTCACCCATTATTGGTCTTGAATGGAATACTCTGTGATATTAAGTCTTTCGATGTTTTTAAGCAACATTAAAATCGAGCATCTCTCTCATAGACTTTGGACTAGATTTTACCAATTGGAGGTTAAGTGCCGGATCCAGGTGTAAAACGGATCCGAGCCTGAAATCCTTGTTCTAGGGCGACCCTATGCTTTTTGCTGGCTCCAGTCCAGTCCATGCTGTGGAGCGGGGCTTAGCGCTGCCGAAACGATTGGAGCTCTGAACTGCACCTGCACAGTTCGAAAAAAATCTGAAACAGCACGCCTGGGCATGAAAGACAAAGCAGAGAGAGCCAGGTGGGGGAGGGGAGGTGCAGGTGGGCAGGTTCAAGTGGACCTTTGGTTGGAGGGTGGAGGAGATGGAGGTGGAGATTCTCCCAAATCCATCCTCCACCACCTCCCCCCAGCCAGAGATCCATCTGACCCTGCACCCCTCTCTTCCTCTGGCAGACGCCAGCAGAAGGCCAGGAAGGTGCTGCAGAATGTCCAACACGTGCAGTAAGAAGTCTCACAACACCCCAGGTTAAACTCCAACAAAACTTCTTACTGTGTTCACCTCAGTCCAACGCCAACATCTCCACAACAACAAGTGCAGGTCAGAAGGATGGTGGAGGGACAGTAGCAATCGAGGTAGGTTGGGGGTGTGCTCTGTTGAATTGGCGTAGGGGGGGGGGCCTGCCTTCCGGGGGGAGAGGAGAAGGGGGTTCCGATTGTGGGAGAGGTGCTGTGCTGTGGAGGGCCTGTCTCCTGGGGAGGTCAGATCGCGCAGGGGGCGGGTCTGCTGGAGTGGTTAGCAGAGAGGTCTGCAAACGGTGTTCGAGGAGGATGGACTTTGGACGTTCTCCTGCAGAACAGGAATCTGCTCCAGATTTTTATTCTGCAGGTGGATCGCCGCGGATCTGAAGACGGTAAAGTGAGATTTGGCAGTAGAGTTGGGTGCGTGGTTCATTAAATCAATTTAAATGCATGCTAATACAGCTAAATCATCGGGCCGCCTGATTGGAGCACGGACCGGATCTGCACCCTAATCGGGTGTCAGTAAAAGCGCAATCTGCTCAGTTTCGGGTGCAGATGGCGTTACAAGCCCGACTATACCAGAATTTCGCAGCCGTAAAATCGGGCCCTTTCTGTTATTGTGTTGTTAGCTGTCAGTTTAAAGGTTGCAGGTCAAACCCTGACCAATTATTGATTCACCTGTAAGCTGCAGACAACGCCAAGTTTGTGGAGGTGATCTTGAACCCACATTTGCTGTCAGTGCCATTGCCAGGAAGTCAGAGAATCTGGCTGGCGAACATGTGATTTCAGATCTTTCCCACCCCTTGCTGGCTCTCACCAATAATCATTTGAATATATTTAAATAGCATTAACCCATCCCCTTGCCAGATTTTGACCACACACCGCCCCCAGCATATTGACAGTGGAGCTTCATAGGAGAAGGGGGATTCATGGCTGGGAGCAGAGGATCCGGGGATCCTGGGGAAAGGGGGAGAAGGGGACAATAATCGGTGGAGGGGAGGGAGTCCCTGAGTCCTGTGCAGTACGCTGGGGAGAGGCTTATACAGGCTGTGATTGAGCACCCTTTAAAGATAGTGCTCCGATCTCTGTACAGGCAGATTTTCTCTGAAGAAAAACCCACCAGTTTTCTTACTGGAAACAACACTGTCATTTTTTGATAAGATTTAGGCCATACTTTATCTGAAATAGACTATAGTGTATGATCAGTATATGTACACGCTTTACTGAAATAGACTTTAGTCCATTGTCAATGTGCGTACGCACTGACTGTGTTGTCTGTAAAAGTAAATGAACTGAGTAAACCAACCTCAATCAAACAAGGAAATGGTTTCCTGTTTTGAGTCAAAAATCTCAGCTGGACACTGGGTCTGTGAATACGAGGAAGTGAAACAATCAGTGTAGAACAAAACAAGATCGAGCTCACTTCAAATCAATTGTTTAGGTTTAGTTGAGCAAATACATTAAAAATTGGTGAATCCTCCAGAGATACACAGCACAAACTTGATCATCTTTAACCAACTGATTCAAAATTTTAAATGGCAGAAAATAATCAAGTCAGGGTGACAGTTTTTGCAAAGACAGTGGTGGATGTCTGTGTGTGCGTCTGTGTGTGTGTGTATGTGTGTGTGTGGCTGGGCGGATGTGTGGGAGGGGGGAGTTGAGGGAGAAGGGAGTGGTGGGTGAGGGTGGTGCGAGGATTTAATGGGCCAAGCTGGTAGAAAGGAAGACAAAGATACTGAAATGTTCAACCATGAAACAGAGCCTGGGGGCAAGTGTTAGATTGGTGCTGCACCCAGAACTATTGTGTTGGTGCCAGGGGATAAAATCCTAATTTCCAGCAGCTACTAGTTAGTTTATTCTGGGAGCCAAATTGTTTCAGCCCTGTTAACTGGGATTATTCTACTATTGAGATAGGTTTCTTTCTCATTCAAAACTTGCATTGAATTATATTCTCTTACTTTTAGGTAGAATTTCTAAGGCTGCTAACGTTGTGTGATGCTATTAGTTATTTTTTGTGGATGGAATGGTTTGCTTATTTCTGCTTCTCTTTACTTGTCATGATGTGGAGGTGCCGGCGTGGGACTGGGGTAAATACAATAAGAAGCCTCACAACACCAGATTAAAAGTCCAACAGTTTATTTGATAGTAAACCCACAAACTTTCGGAAATGCTTGAGACAATACACATCTCTTTAATCTATGCTTAATGCTATCTCCACTCATACTGTCTGCATCTTTAAGACTTGAATAGCAGATTAGCTGTAAAGGCTAGCATTCTAATCAGTAATCTGTAAACTGTGTGTGCCTTTATATGCCCTTCCCTGATCAGAATTTTCCACATACCTGATGAAGGAACAGCATTTCCGAAAACTTGTGGGTTTATTATCAAATAAACTAGTTGGACTTTAACTTGGTTTTGGGAAACTTCTTACTCTCTTCAGTTGTGTCAGCACCACACCTGTATTCTGCCAATATTTATAACTAGTGCACTTGTTAAGCCAGGCATGGCCTGCTGAAATAGCACTTTCTGATCATTCATTACAATGAATTATTCTCATTCATATCACATCAATTTGCACCCATTTTCAAATTACTTGGTAAGGGACAACTGGATCATAATAGATTGATTTTTTTGACAGTCATACATCTGCTGGTCTCCCACCAGGAGTGATTTTAACCTGGATTCAAGATTTTAACTTCAGAAATAAATAATTGGTGACAGAAGAACGAATGAATTACATGTTTGGTTAATAATGTCAAATACTTCTAAAAAAAAGTCATAAAAGTTCTGCTTTTTATATAGATTATCGTAATGTGATTGTAATAAACTGACAGGGAGGCTGATCAAGACTAGAACAGTTGTGCATTCAATTAGATGATAAAAGAATGATAGCTTTTGGAAGGATTAAATCAAATGGCCTTCAAGCCAAATCTATCCTGTGATCCTGCAAAGGGAGAGAGAATTGATATGAATTGTAGGAAAAATAAATACCCGAAAAAGAATCAAACAAAGTCGTACAGAGATTGGAGCCCCTAGAACAGCTGACCTCCTGAGAAAGAGTCATGCAGGTGGGAGTGACAGTGAGAAGCAAACACTCCGGGTCCTCTGCAGTGAGGCCCCAGAGATTTTAACTGCTAGGCCTCATCAACCCAACTGGTCGCTCTCCCAAATCCAGTGGGGAGTAGTTACTGGCCAGTGGTCAGGAACAGAATTTTAGGTGGAAAGGAGATATCACTAAACACTTAAAGAAAGCCTGGAAAGGATGATTTTAAGAAGCTTCAAGAGCGAATTGTGGTCAGTGTAGGGGATGCCCAAGCAGAAGACACTGATAGATTCTTAATGGAGGAACACTCCTGCTGCTCCCAGCCCACAGAAAATGTCAGAAAATAACTAATTTCTTTAGCTTCCTCCTGCTGCCAGGCTGGTTTGAAGAGAGGAAAGCAAAATGCCTTTGCCACAAATATTTGAAGTTAAAATGGCAGCTTGACCACCTCCCCCCCCCCCCCCCCCCCACCACCAACCCCCCATGACAACAGATCTACAAATTTAAAGAAGGACAAGATTAAAAAAAAGAATTTTTAGAAGTTTATAGCAGTGAACTTCACAATTCAGGTAACAGAAATTATGCATTGTTCTGCATTGTTAAATAAGTTAAAAACAAACATAAATTGGGCATTCACTGACAGGAAGTAGCAAATTCCACCACTACACATCGTACCTGGCCAAGAATAATTCTGGTGCAAGAGCATTTAACTTATTGTTCCATAATAAAATAAAAGCTTTTGTACCTTACAGAAACAAAGACACAAGAAGAAATAAGGTTTAAAAATTTCATCTGTTGGACAAGCTATTTACTAAACACAGCTATTGAATCTAATATCTCATGATGGTGCTATGCAAGTCATTGGAAATGTAATTATCTTCAATTATTTTTGTCAACTGTTTGTCTGATGATTTTATCATAACTGTTTGCAATCTGCATTTTCCTTTCTTTTTGCTGGTCCTTGATTGATGGTTTCTGCTATTGCCTCTGTCTGATAAGTGACAGCCATTTTTATATTGCTAATGATCAAAATATGTCTGGATGCAGCTGTCACTCACGTAAAACTGCAAATAAATCTTCCTTTTGTGGATTGGAAAATGTTCAGTGGCTGGTAAAGTGGACGTCACAACTCAGAGGTACTCAAACAATCCTGGTTTCACAATGTGGAGCGGGGGTGGGGGGGGCGGGGGGGGGGGGGGGGGGGGGGCTTCATTCAGAACAATTGGAAGTAGCTCAGTGTAGTCTCGATATAAAAACAACCTCAGCTTCCTTGCTTCTTGTGTTGAACTGCCAGCTCTTGCTGGTATGAAATGTTCAGGGAACTCCCTTTGTATTATTCTAATGGATTTTTACAGAACATTGAAAAAATACTCTAAATCAGTCAGACATCTGGCAAAATGCTTTAAAATCTTGCGGCCAAAACTGCCTAACTCAATAACATTCATTAATCTGATTCAAAGCATCTTAGGGCAAATTTATCAGAGAATCACAGAACGGTTACAGCAAAGGAGGAAGCTGCTGTGTCCTTGCAGGTTCTCTGCAAAAGCAACTCCCTGAATCCCACTCCAACCCTAGTCCCATTCTCCTCCTGCCCCCCGAGACACCCCCCAAGCCCCACTTCCCCGAGCTCCCTGCCCATGCTCCCGCTTCCCCCCTCCCTGAGTCCCTCTCCCCACCATGAGTACCCTCCTGAGACCCACTCCCCCACCAACTCCCCCTCCCCCCATCTCCCACTACACCCCATTTCCCACTGCCCCTGACTCCATTCCCTGACTCCCGTTCCCTCTACTCTCCCAAATACCTTCCCACTCCCACTCCCCCCATTCCCACTTCCCCAACTCCCATTCCCTCCTTCTCCCATCCCCCACTTGCACTCCACACCCACTCATCCCCATTCCCACTCCTCCCCACCCAACCCCCCCCCCCATTTCCACTTCCCCAACTCCCACTACCCCCCCACTCCACACCCAACCCACTCCCACTCCCCACCCACTCCCACTCCCCGCCCACTCCCACTCCCCACCACTCCCACCCCAACCCACTCCCCCTCACTCCTACTCCCCACCCTATTCCCACTCCCTGTCCTACTCCCACTCCCACACACTCCCACTCCCCGCTCCACTCCCAATCCGTGCTCCACTCCCAATCCCCAACCCACTCTGACTCCCTACCCCACTCTACTCCCCCCACTCCCATCCCTGACCCACTCTCACTCACTGCCCCACTCACACTCCCTGCCCCACTCATACTCCCTGCCCCTCTCACACTCCCCACTCCACTCCCATTCACTCCCCAACTCCCACACATCCCTCTCCCACTCACACCCCCCCTCCCACTCATCCCCCACTCCCACTCACTCCCCCGCTCACACTCATCCACCCACTTGTGCCCAATCCCACTCACCCCCACTCCCATTCCCCTCAACTCCCATTCCCACTACTCCCATTCTCTCTACTCCCACTACTCTTACCCTTAAGAATTTTCCTTTGAAAACCTCAGTTGAATCTGCCTCCAAACTACTCTCACTCAGAACATTCCAGATCCAAATTACTCTCACACAATGCATTCCAGATCCAAAGAACTTATATTCAGTGAGCAAGTTTTCCCATTTTGCCCACCACAGGAATCATAGTGGGAAGAGGCAGACCATGGAAAGGTCCAGTGACCTCAGGTGAGATTTTCCAGTTTCAGATGAGCATGACCAGAAAATCCCACCCAGTAATCCAAGCTACTAATTGCATGAAAAGGAATCTCCTCATCTCACTGTTGGCCTTTCTGTCAATCTTAATGATTTTACAGTCATTTGTCAGAGGAATAGAAACTTCCCTGAAGACAGGTAAAGTGAATGTGTAGAATGAGGAAAGATGCAGTCCAATGAAGCAAAATGTGTGGACAATTTGGTGGCAATGCAAAAAAAAATTGAGCGATCCAGAGAAAAGTCATTAAAAGTAGGCACAAAATAAATCAAAGCTATTAGTTGCTGCAGGACTTCACTCAGGTTTAGAATAAAAACACAAAGAAATACTTCTGCAATTATATCAAGTCTTGGGTCAGAAAGTCCCCATGCACCCAAGAGTCAGGAAGTCACCAATCTATTCCTCACCTAAAGGCCAGCCTGGTTGAAAAGATAGCTTCCAGTAGAGTGGGAAGATCAGATGGCAAAGGCTGTAAATCCTTGCTATCCAGGGACTACCAATTCTGAGGCTTAAGAAACATATTTAGAAACAGATAAATTGAAAACTGAATCACAAAATGGCTCACATTCTCAGCATCATATTAAAAGTCAGTCTTCCAGACACGGCCTCTGTGTGAGGCAGATTACAGCGAGGCTTGCATTGAAGATCTGAAGTCCCAGCCCGATCCAATCACCTACCAACCATTCCCTATTCATCCCCAATTTGTACCGAATTGTATTTATTCTGAGAGCATCCAGTAGATAGTTTATTCGGTAGGTCACCACCCATTTCAATTGCTCCAGCGTTGCAGTAGGAGTTTACACTAAACATAATTCATGGCTGCTACTTCAACAGAAATTAGACGCCACATGACAAGAATAACGGATATTTTGCCATCTTAACATACCTCAATACAGTAAACACAATTCAAAAGACTGCTTAGGTTACTGAAGACAAATTGTCTCTTTTTGAATGTTTGAAATCAATTGCCCTCTAGGCAAAGGTAGGATGTCAATAACGTATTGGCATGTAGTCAAGTAATCAATGTGAAACCTCTCATTATCTGGATACACTTGTCACAATCAATCAAGACATCATCCCACAGATTGTGAGAAGCAACAAAACCTAGCGGGAATAGTAAAGACCTCTGAAACTCACTGCCCTGATTTAATGCTGGAGTATTTATTTAATAGGATACCAATGCACTTGGTACAAATGACTTTGTGGTAAAACTCTTAGGCCTTAGAACTTAAATCAAAGTTACTCTAGATTTTGGTAGAAGTACCCATCACTAATTACTTTATGTTCAAAAATTAACGTACCCTCTTTCTGTGCCATCAGCTAACAGGAAAGGTCCTTGACTTGAAACATCGGCCGGAGCTTTTCAGCAGGTCATGCCAGCAGGATTTTCTGGTTGTGCTGATGGAGCACACCCACTGCAGCATTCCCAGCGGTGTGAGGTGCATTTAGTGCACCAGTAGATCCCATTGCTGATGAAAGGCATACCGCATTTATTTCAGGAAAGCGTTTGATAAAGTTCCCCACGGTAAGCTATTGCAGAAGATATGGAGGCATGGGATTGAGGGTAATTCAGCAGTTTGGATCAGAAATTGGCTAGCTGTAAGAAGACAGGGGGGGTGGTGGTTGATGGGAAATGTTCATCCTGGATTTCAATTACTACCGATGTACCGCAAGGATCTGTTTTGGGGTCACTGTTCTTTATCATTTTTATAAATGACCTGGATGAGGGCGTAGAAGAATGGGTTAGTAAATTTGTGGACAACACTAAAGTCAGTGGAGTTGTGGACAGTGTGGAAGGATGTTGCAGATTACAGAGATATAGATAAGCTGCAGAGCTGGGCTGAGGGATGGCAAATGGAGTGTAATGCAGCAAAATGTGAAGTGATTCACTTTGGAAGGAGTAACAGGAATACAGAGTACTGAGCTAATGGTATGTTACTTGTAATGTGGTTGAGCAGAGAGATCTCAGTGTTTATGTGTATAGATCCTTGAAAGTTGGCTTGTTAAGAAGGTTTGTTAAGAAGGCGTACGGTGTGTTAGTTTTTATTGGTAGAGGAATTGAATTTCAGAGCCATAAGGTCATGATGCAGCTATACAAAATTCTGGTGCAGCCGCACTTGGAGTATTGCGTACAGTTCTGGTTGCCATATTACAGGAAGTATGTGGAAGCATTGGAAAGGGTGCAGAGGAGATTTACCAGGGTGTTGCTTGGTATGGTGGGAAGGTCTTATGAGGAAAGGCTGAGGGACTTGAGGCTGTTTTCATTAGAGAGAAGAAGGTTAAGTGGTGACTTAATAGAGGCATTTAAGATGATCAGAAGATTAGATAAGGTGACAGCCTTTTTCCTCAGATGGAGAGGGCTAACACGAGGGGACATAGCTTTAAATTGAGGGGTGATAATTATGGACAGATGTCAGATGTAGGTTCTTTACTCAGAGAGTAGTAAGAATATAGAATGCCCTGCCTGCAACAGTAGTGGACTCGCCAACATTAAGAGTATTTAAATGGTCATTGGATAAACATATGGATGATATTGGAATAGTGTAGGTTAGATTGGCTTTAAATTGGTTTCACTGTTCGGCGCAACATCGAGGGCCGAAGGGCCTGTACTGCACTGTAATGTTCTATGTTCTATATCCTGCCACCGAGAAACACGCTACGGGAAGGTCAGAGAATCATGCACATTAACTTTATTTCTCTCTCACCTGAACGCTGCCAGACCTGCTGAGTATTTCCAGCATTTCCTGTTTTTATTTCAGGTTCCCAGCATGGGTGGCATTTTGCTTTTGTTGCAGAAGCGTAATGTCTTGTTTTCACAGTGTTGCTATTTTAAACAGGTTTGTCACCGTTTATGTAACACTGTTATATTTGTATGTTTATTTTGAAAGTTGCAAGACTAGGAAAAATAAAAATATACTTATTTTCTGTTTAAGATTTGAAGTTCCAGAAATATTTAACACCAACAATTTCAAACTTTCAATGCTCTGGATAAAGAATTCTTTAAATAACTGGATCACAAGAATACAAGGGAAGGAGCTGAGTCAGCGACCTGGCCCTTTCTCACGGCTGACAGACAGGAATGCAGATTCTGACCACAGGGCTGCCTGAAATCACCATGCCGGGGGTGACCTTCAGGATTGCCAGGGCTAGAAGAGGCAGTCCAGCCATGACACCCCCACCCCAGCGGGGAGTGGCAAGATCAAGCCCTCACCTCCAGCATGAGCTCACTCAATCTCCTTAAATGACCCTTCCTCAGGCAGCAGCAGCAGGGCAAATGGACACGGGATCTAGCTCTTCGAGCCTACTTAGTGTCCAAGGCACCAGGCCAGTATGTCAGTTCCTAGGTGTAAGGGAGTACTGAATGATGGGCAATGCCAAGGCATTTGGCCAGAAGTGGGGGCTGAGTGGGGGGTTAAATCAGGTCACCTCATGCCTGCATGGTGTGTGTGTTTTGAGGGGCGGCAGGGGTGTTGGCTGTGATTTGAGTGGTGGGAGGTTTAAAGTTTATTTCTTGGTGTCTCAAGTAGGCTTACGTTAATGCTGCAATGAAGTTACTGTGAAAATCATCTCGTCACCACACTCCAGCACCTGTTTGGGTACACTGAGGGAGAATTTAGTATGGCCAATGTCAAAAAGTATAGCAGAAAAGTCAGTAGCGCAGCCAGTACACTACACCCCACTGCTCCCACTCTGAGTCGACACATAGTCAAAAAGGATTTTGCCTATTGTGTCAGTAGATCTGAGCCGAGATCGAGGCTGCTGCACAAATTATATTTATTTAACACCGTTGACATTATAAAATGTCCCAAAGTGATCTATGAGAGCACAATAGAACAAAGTATGGCATCAAGCCACAAGAGGAGATGTTTGGTCAGATGACCAAAAAGTCAAAGTGCTAGCTTTTTATAGGAATGTTGGAAAGGACGGAAATAAGGCAGAAAGACAGGGAGGTGTTCCAGGATGAAAAAGATACCAGAATTAAAAAAACACAGCTTCAATCTTCTCAATATTTAATGTGCGCTGATTCAGTACTGGGAAGGGGCGTATTCTCCCATCCCATTGTATTAATATTCTAGCACAGCAGAGTAGGAGAATCTTGTGACTGGGCATGTGTGGGATTTGTGCATGCATTCCCACCACAAGCACATCTCCCAACGCCAATTCCTGGTGTCATCAAATCCATGCTGGATATCAGCAGGAAAACAAGTAAGTAATTTAAATCTTTATTGAAATGTAATTTAAATGTATTTAGTGGGCCTGGAGATTCAGTCCTACCTAACTCACCTTGCTGACATATTTCACTCCAGCAGGGATTATACTGGTTCCCCACTTCAGGGGAATGAGCTGTCTAACCCCCACTGGAATGAATGGGGAGGATAGTCAGAGTCATGAGGGGGTCGGGCAGCAGCTGGTGATGCCCCCTTGGCACTGCCAGGGGACCAAGGACCAGGGCCTGATGGGGGGCTGGACCTAGGGGCAATTGATGAGGGTAGGAGGGAAGCTAGTGATTGGAACGGCTGGGGAGGAGGGATCAGTCATAGGGTATTTCAGCCGGCGGAGGGTCAGCCGTGGGAGTCAGTGATGGGGGGGTGCTGCCTTTGGGGGAGTCCGCACTGCGTGGAAGAGGATCTGGAGATCAGGATGGTCTAGGACATGGGGTGGGGGCTAAAGCTGGAGAGCCAGGCTGGCCAGCGATCGAGTTGCCCAGCAAATGTGAGGCTGACAGTTTAGGGCCACTGCGCTTGCACAAAGGCTGGCTGGTTTCAGCTTCGTACATGGGAATAGACCCAGCTTCCTGAAATCTAATGGTATTCATGCTGGAGCTTTCTGCAGTGCACAGAGTGTGGGAAATTCCAGTCTGAACTCCCACTGAGAAAAACAACATGAATTACTCCAGTTTTCCCATAAATTCAACACTCAGAATTTGGGGGGGGGGGGGGGGGGAATTTTGCTCTGGATTCTGATAAATCGTCTGATAATTTAGCAATGATAGAGATATACTGATATAAAAGACTGATTCTCACTTCATCGATACCTTCTCTCATCTCATTAAAATAGTAATTAAAGAAATTGCTGACCACCAATACTGTATTTCTGCAGGAATTTCTAGTCTATCATTCCCTGAGTAAATAGGTCCCATGGGGTTGACTTGAGCTTAGAATGGGTAGATTCACAAATGGTTCCAGAGGTCAACTGGTCAGGACAGCTGCAGAGTCCTGACACACATCTTGGGTCATATGTCTAATCTGCAATTCGGAGAATGGATGATCTGAGCCAGTGTTTGGAACGTGTTGCTTTTAGTGTATTCATTATGATAAAATACTTAAAATTTGATCATATTGTGTGAGCCTTCCCATCAGGCAATAGAAACTCTAGTATCTTTTTACAAGATGGTTTCCAGGGGGTTCATCACACTTCCGTTTCCAGGGATCTTAGTAAGATTCTTCTTCCGCACTTACACAAAACATCAGGAAATCTGAGTGATCTGATTGATCTGAAATTGAATGATTGGTTACAGAGGAGTCTCTTCCCAGGAGGTACTATTATTTTAAATTTCATTTTGACATTGGATTTCATTGTCCTTCAGTGATTTATAATGTAATTTTGTTTTCAGATGACTAATAAACCCATTCTGATGCACATGATTGCAATAATGTCTGGGCAGTAAATATAGCAGACGCATGTGAACTTGGAGGTGCTTCAATTGAAATACAATTTGATAGGCATTTTTTATATCATTTGTTCAAATAAGTTACACTTCACTGCTTCCATTTTTATGGGGATATCAGGGTTGCTAACCAAATAGATGTGCTGCAACTGTCTCTTTTGCATTGACATGAGTCAAAGGCTTTGGGCATGATCTTACCATTGCGTTGTGCCCATTTTCAGATGTGAAAACTTGGTAAAGTTGGGGATGAGGCAATTAGCGTGATCCAAAGCTGCATCTACACAGATGCCCACTTTACCAAAGCCCGTGATCCGAATCATGCCTGAAACGGGTGCAACGATGATTTAAATATAGTTGCATGCATTTATATTGAATTAAGTTTAAAGTTTATTTTATTCATTAGTTACAAATAAAGCTTACTTCAACACTGCAATGAAGTTACTGTGAAATTCTCCTAGTCACCAAGTCAGGTGCCTATTCGGAACAATGCACCTGATCAGCATGGGAGGAAACCGGAGCACCCAGAGGAAACCCACACAGACGCAGGGAGAATATACAAACTCCACACAGTGACCCAAGCCAGGAATCGAACCCAGGTTCTGGCGCTGTGAAGCAGCAGTGTTAATCACTGTGCTATCGTGCCATCCCTCAATGGGCTTCCTGCCCAACTTTATCAGCATTTTCCCCTTTACTATCGCGTTCGCCCATTCAGATTTGGCACAAAACAGACATGCTCGGCAAAGGTCTGTTTGGGATGTTCCAAGTTCTAAAGAGATAAATTCAGAGCTTCCAACAGCTCTCTCACTCAGATTGATGATGGTGGGGGGAGGGTGGTAGGCAAGATCATTCTCTGGTGGGTCAAGGAGGGAGGCCTGATCAATCTTTGGGGAGAGGAGGAAGGGGGGGCAGGATCGCTCTCTCGTGGTGGGGCGGGGTGGGGGGGTGGGGAGGGAGGCCAGATGATTCTCTGGTGAGGGGGCAAGGAGGGAGAACCGATCATTTTCTGATAGGACTGAGGGAAGAGGGAGGCCAGATCTCTCTCTGGTGGGGTGATAAGGATTTCAGATGGTTCTCTAGTGGGAGGGGAGGGATACATCTCTGGTGGTGGTGGGGGAGGGGAGGCCCGATCATTCTCTGGGGGAGGGGGAGGTATCATAGCCAGTCTGCAGACAATTGATGGAGAGGATGTGGGGCAGAGGGTCTTTGATCCTTTTGAGTGGTGAGGAGGGAAGGAGGTAGTGATGGTGGGTGGATAAAGAAGATAGTTATGTTGTGGGGTGGGGCAATGTCTGTAGGGGTCATTGCTCCCGGGCCCCTTTATCTGCTTTTTGTGGTCTGGGAGTGATGTGACAGGAGTGCGTTTTATAATTAGTTTTTCACTGCGCATGTGCAGCTGAAAGCTCGGATTGGATCTGCAACATTTCAGGCGCAATAAGCCCCACCCACAATATGATTCAGACTTGTGATTTCTTTTCAGGCTAAGTGCGTACAGAGGTGCCTGAGAACAGATTTCCAACCGGATCTGAATTGCGCCCAGATTCAGCACTTAGAATCAAAATGATAAAATCAGGCCCTTTGTCTCCGCAATGTAGAAATTTAGATGATAGAAACTTGCTTTGCAATTGATTGAAAAGCTTAATGTGTGCAATCAAAGAGAGATCATTTTCTTCAATCTTTACCCAATGTATTGAAGAAGCACGTGTCAATATCACATGAAAACATTCTTTCTGGTTGTATCACAACTTGTATGGCTCCTGCTCTGTTCAAGCTCGCAAGAAACTACAAAGGGTCTTGAATGAAGTCCAGTCCATTATTCAAACCAGCATCCCACCCACTGACAACTGTCTATACTTCCCACTGCCTCAGAAAAACAGCCAGCATAATTAAGGACTCCATGCGCTCTGGATATTCTCTCTTCCACCTTCTTCCATCATGAAAAAGATACAAAAGTTTGAGATCACATACAAAATGACTCAAAAACAGCTTCTTCCCTTCCGCCATCAGACTTTTGAACAGATCTACCCTACTTTAAGTTGATCTTTCTCTATGCCCCAGCTATGACATGGCAGTAACATACATTCTGTGCTCTCAATTTTCCTTCTCTATGTATGGTATGCTTTGTATAGTACGCAAGAAAGAATACTTTTCACTGTATACCAATACATGTGACAATAATAAATCAAATCAAAAATCAATTACATTATTACAGTTTATTAATATCAATTGCATTGTTAACGCTAAGAGAAACAGCTGAGAGATATTGATGGTCTTTGAGCACAGCTAAATAGCAGATATCTCCACTGCCGCTATGTTCACAGCCAGGTGGCCCTGGAAAGGAGGAACAAGGTGTCCACCAATATGTTTGAGGTGTTCTGCAACCAGTGGGCAGCAAGGAGGCTCGGGTGCATCATCACCCCCAGGAATAACATTTTGCTTATTAAATTAAGGGGCCACCCCCTCACTTTTTTGTGGGGAGACTCTTGGGGGTGTTGGGGGGTGAAGGAGCGGTGGGACGGCACAATAACTATCCAGAAGCTAGAAGTGGCTTTAATTCTTCAAAATTGTGAGGGATAACTAATGCTGTAACATAATCGAAACCATTCAAAGTATTTTCGGATACTTTCCAGGGCAGAACAATTGCCCATGGGGAATTTACAGTTTCTGGGCAGTTGGCATGAACCTTATCATGACATCTTTGGCACAGCATTACTCCCACCCCTCCCCTCTACCCTCACACCACCGCCTCCCCACCCCGCCTCGAGCCCAGAACCCAGAGACTCTGATGTGGAGCTCAAAAATTACACCCATCAGCAAGTACTTATCATAATTTGTATTCCAGGGAGATAATTGCCTTCTGAGGTTTGATGCTGACCCTTATAAAAGAACAAAAAGCAAAGAAAATTACAGCGCAGGAATAAGCTCTTTGGCCCGTTAAGCCTGCACTGACCATGCTGCCCGACTGAACTAAAACCCCCCTACACTTCTGGGGACCATATCCCTCTATTCCTATCCTATTCAGGTATTTGTCAAAACATCCTTTAAAAGTCACTACCGTATCCGCTTCCACTATCTCCCCCGGCAATGAGCTCCGGGTACTCACCACTCTCTGTAAAAAATTTACCTCATACAACTCCTTTAAACTTTGCCTTTCTCACCTTAGACTTATGCCCCCTGGTAAGCGACTCTTCCACCGTGAGAAAAAGCTTCTGACTATCCATTCTATCCATGTCTGTTATAATCTTGTAGACTTCTATCAGGTTGCTCCCTCAACATCCATTGTTCCACTGAGAACAAACCAAGTTTCTTCAACCTCTCCTCATAGCTAATTGCCCTCCATGTCAGGCAACATTCTGGTAGACCCACCCTTTTATGTGGTTAGACTTTCACACCAATCCCATTCCAGTTAATCTTCACTTTTCTCTACCCATAAATGAATGTTATTCCAAATAAAATGTTACAGAAAGTGTTCTTCCTTGATTTGAGACAAAAAACAGAAGCTCTCAACTGTCTCACCTCCAAACCTTCGGGTTCTACTGAATGGTTGACCAATGGGAATAATATTGATTCAACATTATCATCATTTATTGGCTGATGAAAGTTTAGTCTAATGGGTCTGTCAAGGCTGAAAATAATACCGAGATCTGTTTTCCACAGATTGAAATTCTGCTGGTGTAAGGTATTGAGGAAAGACAGGCAAGGAAAGAAAAGGGGATGGGTCTCAGTATTGATTAAGGAGAATTTAACATTGTTGGAAAGGGTTGATGCTCTAGATTATTCAGTAATAAAGGCCGGAATCCTTCATTGTTGTATATCCCGCCATCGATGCCAGTGAGAATGGAGAATTTGGCGGTTAGCCAGTTTGCAATAGAGTGTAGTTTTCAAAGAGCAGTGTCTTGATTTAAAGCTTTTTAGAAATTGTTGAGATTTCTTGCCAAATTTCCATTAGGGATTTGATTAACACAGCAATTATCACAACACTTGCCTGAAGCCACACTGGGATTCATTCAGCCAAGATCTGCAATCTTGTCAGCGGCACAGATAAACTTCTCCATGATGTTGAACAGGGAGAAGCTCAATAGTTAGTAGTCGCTGCAATGACTGTGGTCTCATTCTTGCACAGTGTCACAATCTTTGCGACACACATATCCTGGGACACTGCCCCTTCCCTCCAGCAGAAACAGAGAAGTTCCAACAGAATTTGCAGGAAGAAATGTTTCATTTTCTTGTGCTTGATGCGTTCAGGGGATATAGCATCTGTATCTGGCATTTAGCCTGTGGCAAGTGAATTAATAACTTTGCTAAGCTCCTCCACAGTGGATTCAATATTCAATATGACAGACAGGCTTTCTCTGATCTCCAGAGCTTCCTCAGTGACCAGACTCTCCCTAAAGTACAACATGTACAAAGTACGACACTAAAAGTACGTACAAAGTACAAAGTACGACACTAAAGTCGGTGGAGTGGTAGATAGTGAAGAGGGGTGTTATAGTTTGCAGAGGGACTTGGACAAGTTGCAGAGCTGGGCCGAGAGGTGGCAAATGGAGTTTAATGTGGAAAAGTGTGAGGTAATGCACTATGGCAGAAATAATAAATGTGTAGAGTATAGGGCAAATGGTAGGATTCTTAGTAGTCTAGATGAACAGAGGGATCTTGGTGTGTATGTGCATAGATCCCTGAAAGTAGGCAGTCAAGTCGAGAAGGTTGTTAAGAAGGCATATGGAGTCTTAGCTTTTATTGGTAGGGGGATTGAATTTTGGAGCTGCAACGTCATGTTGCAACTGTACAAAACTCTAGTGCGGCCGCACTTGGAGTATTGTGTGCAGTTCTGGTCCCCACATTATAAGAAAGATGTGGAGGCATTGGAGAGGGTACAGAGGAGGTTTACCAGGATGTTGCCTGGTATGGAGGGCAGGTCTTATGAAGAGAGGCTGAGGGATTTGAGGTTGTTTTCGTTAGAAAGGAGGCGGCTAAGAGGGGACCTTATCGAAACATATAAGATGATTAGAGGTTTAGATAGGGTGGACAGTGATAGCCTTTTTCCTAGGATGGAGAAAGCTAGCACGAGGGGACACAGCTTTAAATTAAGGGGTGATAGTTATAGGACGGATATCAGAGGTAGGTTCTTTACCCAAAGGGTGGTTCGGGAGTGGAATGCCCTGCCTGCAGCAGTTGTAGATGCGCCAAGTTTGGTGGCGTTTAAGAGGTTAGTTGATAAGTATATGGAAGAGAAGGGAATGGTTTAGTTTGGAGGGGCATTGCTTTTTATATTGGTCGGCGCAACATCGAAGGCCGAAGGGCCTGTTCTGTGCTGTAATGTTCTATGTTCTATGTTCTATGGCAGTGTTCCATGTTCACTGGAATCAGTGTTCCATAATAACCCAACAGTTATTATAGATAACATAATAACTGTTGGATTTCACTGTTATCCAGTGTTCCATAATAACCCAACTGCTTATTACAGTCATGGAAGACCTTCTTGGCCATTGTTTTCAATGTCGCTGCTTTCTTCACAGATGAACCTGTTGTCTTTTTGATCCCAGCATTAATTATTTTCTATAACATAGAACATAGAACAATACAGCACAAACAGGCCCTTCGGCCACGAGTTGCGCCGATCACATCTACCAATCCACAGACCTATCTATAACCCCCTATCCTATTCTTTTCCATATACTCATCCAGAAGTCTCTTAAAAGACCCCAGTGAGTTTGCCTCAACAACCTCCGACATCTCCTTTGTATTTGCTTCCCTGCGCCTTAAATCTGTGTCCTCTCGTAGTGACCATTTCAGCTCGGGGAAATAGTCTCTGAGAGTCCACCCTATCTATTCCTCTCAACATTTTATAAACCTCTATCAGGTCGCCTCTCAACCTACGTCTCTCCAGTGAGAAGAGTCCCAGCTCCCTCAACCTATCTTCATAAGGCCTGCCTCCCAATCCAGGCAGCATCCTTGTAAATCTCCTCTGAACTCTCTCAATAGCCTCTACATCCTTCCTATAATGAGGCAACCAGAACTGCGCACAATACTCCAACTGGGGTCTGACAAGAGTCTTATAGAGCTGCATCATTACCTCCTGGCTCCTAAACTCTATTCCTCGATTAATGAAAGCCAGTACACCGTACACCTTCTTGACCACTTCCTCCACCTGCGAGACCGATTTAAGATTCCTATGGATCCGGACCCCAAGATCCTTCTGCTCTACAACACATCTAAGACTCCTACCCCTTATATTGTAACAGAGAACATCTGGGCATTGTGTTAAAGTTACAAAGTGATCATTGGTGCGTGATCTAATAGTTCGTTGGACTCCACTTCAAGTAGCTCTTATTGCATTCAGAGCCTTCCAGCTCAGATCTCTCTTGTTATTAATGAGAGAGTCATAGAATCCCTACAGTGCAGAGGGAGGCTATTTAACCCATCAAGTCCGCACCAAAAACAAGTTCACCCAATCTATTTCTGTAGCTTTGCATATTTACCCTGCTAATCCCGCGACACTAGGGTTAATTTAGCATGGTCAATCAACCCAACCAAGAAGATTGTTTGGCTTTGCTTGTATGTTCTAAGCAAAGTGGGAGTATTCTCCATTCTGCTGCACTTCTTTTGTAGCACATCGGGCAGGAGACTCTACCCTTGGCCTACTCGCAGGCTTCCTGCTGGGCATCACAGCCTCTGTGAGTTCTTCAGCAGCTGGATTTCCATCAGCTTGGCGCCAAAAATTGACATGAAGCTGAATAATTTCTTTAGAAAAGAATTGTAATATATTTTGTATATCATTGGAGATGTAAATGTAGTTGTGGAGAACACTGAGATACAGGGTTGCAAACTGGAAAATATTGAAGTAGATAAGGAGGATGTGCTAGATATTCTTGAGGGTTTAAAGTTAGATAAGTCCCCTGGGCCGGACGGGATTTACCCTAGGATTCTCTGGGAGGCGAGAGAGGCAATTGCAGAGCCTCTGGCTCTGATCTTCAGGTCGTCGTTGGTTATGGGTATAGTGCCGGAAGACTGGAGGATAGCGAATGTGGTCCCATTGTTCAAGAAGGGGAATAGAGACTTTCTGGGGAATTATAGGCCAGTGAGTCTTACTTCTGTTGTGGGCAAAGTATTGGAGAGAATTATTAGGGATAGGATTTATAGTTATTTAGAGAGAAATGAATTGATTGGGGATAATCAGCATGGTTTTGTGAAGGGTAGGTCGTGCCTTACTAACCTTATTGAGTTTTTTGAAAAAGTGACCAAAGAGGTGGATGGGGGTAAGGCAGTTGATGTGGCATATATGGACTTTAGTAAGGCGTTCGATAAGGTGGCCCATGGAAGGCTTCTGCAGAAAATGCAGATATATGGGATTGAGGGTGATTTAGCTAATTGGATTAGGAATTGGCTAGCAGATAGAAGACAGAGGGTGGTGGTTGATGGGAGATATTCATCGTGGAGTTCGGTGACAAGTGGTGTACCTCAGGGGTCTGTTTTGGGCCCCTGCTGTTTGTAATTTTTATAAATGATCTGGATGAGGGTATTGAAGGATGGATTAGTAAATTTGCAGATGACACTAAAGTCGGTGGAGTGGTAGATAGTGAAGAGGGGTGTTATAGTTTGCAGAGAGACTTGGACAAGTTGCAGAGCTGGGCCGAGAGGTGGCAAATGGAGTTTAATGTGGAAAAGTGTGAGGTAATTCACTTTGGCAGGAATAACAAATGTGTAGAGTATAGGGCTAACGGTAGGATTCTTAATAGTGTTGATGAACAGAGGGATCTTGGTGTATATGTGCATAGATCCCTGAAAGTTGGCAATCAAGTCGATAAGGTTGTTAAGAAGGCATATGAAGTCTTAGCTTTTATTGGTAGGGGGATTGAATTTCGGAGCCGCAACGTCATGTTGCAACTGTACAAAACTCTAGTGCGGCCGCACTTGGAGTATTGTGTGCAGTTCTGGTCCCCACATTATAAGAAAGATGTGGAGGCATTGGAGAGGGTACAGAGGAGGTTTACTAGGATGTTGCCTGGTATGGAGGGCAGGTCTTATGAAGAGAGGCTGAGGGATTTGAAGTTGTTTTCGTTAGAAAGAAGGCGGCTAAGAGGAGACCTTATTGAAACATATAAGATGATTAGAGGTTTAGATAGGGTGGACAGTGATAGCCTTTTTCCTAGGATGGAGAAAGCTAGCACGAGGGGACATAGCTTTAAATTAAGGGGTGGTAGTTATAGGACGGATGTCAGAGGTAGGTTCTTTACCCAGAGGGTGGTAAGGGTATGGAATGCCCTGCCTGCTGCAGTTGTAGATGCGCCAAGTTTGGTGGCGTTTAAGAGGTTAGTAGATAAGTTTATGGAGAAAAGGGAATGGTTTAGGTTAGAGGGTCATTGCTTTTTCCTAATTGGTCGGCGCAACATCGAAGGCCGAAGGGCCTGTTCTGCGCTGTAATGTTCTATGTTCTATTAGTGGGCCCAGGACTGAGATCTCCAGGCCCACTAGCCTCCAACCTCCCCCCACCTGGAGTGGTTCACTCCAGCAGGGTTTAGTCCAGCCCCTCACTTGCAGAGAGCTGGTGGTTCGACCATGCAAGAGAGAAAGGGTTGGCAGTGACAGCCTGGGCCTTCCCACACTGCCCAAGGGGCAAAGTGCCTTCAGGCATTGCCAAAGAGCCTAATGGAGGTGTGGTCTGGTGAAGGCGGGGTCCCTGGGGAGAGATTGGTAGGAACGAGGGGTCATGCTGTCACTCTGGAACGAGGGGAATGGAGGCCAGTAAATCAGGACTGAAGACTGGAATAGGAGAAGGTAGTCAACCTGCTCGGGATGTTGGGGCTGCTGGGAACGGGGGAGGGCATTAGGGAGAGAAAACTTGGAGATTGGTGTGGCAGGGATCATCGAGGCAGGCCTGGGGCAGCGGGGGCCGAGGCTGGACCAAGCATGTTTGCGGGCTGTGGTGGGGGACTGCACAGCTGGAGATACAGGGGTTGTAGGGTTGGCAGATGATTGGAAGGCCTGCAATGCAGGGCTACTGTAAATGTGCCGATCTCAACATTGACAGTTTGCCGCAATGCACAGTGACCCACTCAGCACTATGCTGCCAGCTCTCAAAGAACAACAACAAAGAACAAAGAACAAAACAGCACGGGAAACAGGCCCTTCGGCCCAACAAGCCCGTGCCACCACCCCGATGTTCCCACCTCTATCCGTGATCCCTGTCTATGTTTATAGATCTGTGGATTAAAAACCAAATTTGAGACAATTTAGGGATTTTGTTTTGCCAATTAGCCTAAGAGCACATTTTTGGGATGTGGGAGGAAACCGGAGCACCCGGAGAAAACCCACGCAAGCACGGGGAGAATGCGCAAACTCCCACAGACACAGGCCCAAATCCATCTATCTGCACAGCACAGCCATAGTCACTGGGCTGTCATGTTGCCCATCAAATAGTCCAGCGGGAATAGGTGCTGCCCATTGATTTTCAGTGTGATCCACACTTGTGCAGTCTGCAATGCATAGAGTGAGGGAGATTCATTTTGAAACTCCTGCTGGAAAAATCAGTGGGATTTACTCCAGTATCTTGTGTGAATTTGACAGTTGGAATTTTTTTGGAAAGATTTCCCTGAGATCTTTGTAAGGGAAGACTGGAAATTGTTGGAAGTTCAGTGAGATTTGTGGCTCACAGTGTGCCTAATTTTGGGTGTGTTGTTGAGAAATCCCTGGAATCTGATTTGATCATATCTGATGTTCTTTGCATAGTGTGATGTGTCTGACCATAGTTTTCCTGTTAATTCACATCTACTTCATATTTGTCCTGAATGTCAGAAATTTGACAAATATTGTAAGTTGTTCTATCTTTCTGAACTTGTGTTGGAAAGTTTGTTTTTGTTTGTTCAAAACACATAAATCTGAAAGCTTTATTCACTTAATAAATGCCTTGAATCTCATATTTTATCTGCTTTAAAGAAAATGTTAAAGTTTTAAAAATTTATTATTGGTGTTACAGATAGGGTTAGATTAACACTGCAATGAAGTTACTGTGAAAATCCCCTTGTTGCCACATTCTTGTTCAGGTACACTGAGGGAGAATTTAGCATGGCCATTGCACCTAACCAGCACATCTTTTGGATTGTGTGAGGAAACCTGAACACAGGGAGGAAACCCATGCAGGCACAGAGAGAATGTACAGACTCCGCAGAGACAGTGACCCAAGCTGGAAATCGAACCCAGATCCCTGGCATTAGTAGGCAATGGTGCTAACCACTATGCCACTATTCTACTTGTCACGAACCAAATCTCACCAACAACCTGGCTAAAGATCAGAACAATATGGGGAGAGCATTTTTGCTTTGAATGAAAAAGCTTCAAGGTTTGTCTTTTGTTGTTTGACTCCCCAGGGTCTGAGAAATAACGGATGCATTGGAGATCATCTTCCAAGATTCTGTACAAAGTTCCTACAGATTGGAAGATAGCTAATTTAACACCATTAATTTAACAGAGAATTAGAGAGAAAATGGAATTATAGACCAGTCAACCTGATGCTGGTAGTAGGGAAAATGTACATCCATCTTGGAGAAATAGCAGAGCACTTGGTAAACAATGGCACAATTGGACAGAGATAGAATGGAGTTATGAAAGGGAAACTCTGCTTAAGCAATCTACTGGAATTCTTCAGTGATGTAACTCATCGAGTTGATGAGAGGGAGCCAGTGGATGTGATTTATTTGGACTTTCAGTAGGCTTTTGACAAAGTCCTACATAACAGATTAGAGTGCAAAATGAAAGCACATGGGATTTGGGCTAGCATATTGAGATGGATAGAAAATTGGTTGGCTGACAGGAAATAATGAGTTGGAATAATTTTGTGAATGGCAGGCAATGACTTGTGGGATACTGCAGAGTTCGGTGCTTGGACTCCAGTTATTCACAATAATAATGATTTAGATGAGAGAACTAAATGTAATATCTCCAAATTTGCAAATGACACAAAGCTGGGAGGGTGAGCTGGGAGGAGGATGCAGAGATTCTTCAGTGTGATTTGGATAAGCTGAGTAAGTGGGCCAGTACATGGCAAATACAATATAATTTGGATAAATATGAGATTATCCACTTTGGAGCAAAAATAAGAAGGCAGATTGTCATCTATATGGATAGAAATTCAGGGAGGGAAATGTGTAACAATACCTGGATGTCTTTGTATATCAGTCACTGAAGGTAAGTATGCAGGTACAGCAGATGGTAAAAAAGGAAAATGGTATGTTGGCCTTCACAGGAAGAGGATTTGAATACAGGAGTACGGAAATCTTGCTGCACACCTGGAATATTATGTGCGGGTTTGGTCTGCTTATCCAAGGAAGGATGTTTTTGTTATTGAGGGAATACAACAAATGCCATTCTGATCCCTGGGGTGGCAGGACTGACATGAGATTGAGTTGGTTAGCATTATATTCGCTGAAGTTTACAAGAATGAGGGGGGTCTCATGGAAACTTATTAAATTCTGACAGGACTAGACAGAATAGAAGCAAGAAGGAAGAGATGGGTGGTGGATCTATGTAAGATGTTCTTCAGAGAGTCAATGGGCTGAGTGGCTTCCTTCCACACTGCAGGGATTCAGTGGATTCTATAGTAGAAAGAGAAAAGCTGTTGTCATTGATAGAAAGGTCAAAATCAAGAAGACATCAAATTAAAGTGAGTGGCAAAAGAACATTAGAAAATATTTCTTTTGACTGGTTAGAATCTGGAATGCATTGCCTGAGAGTGTAGAGAAGGCAGATTAAACTTTTAAACCTTTTAAAGGAAATTGATTAATTCACTGAATAGAATAAAATTGCACCATTAGAAGTCGAGCAGTGTCATGACGGGCCTAATGGCCTTCTTCATTGATGTAGCCATTCTATAAGTTTCAACCAACAAAATAATTATAAAGCAGACTATAAACACTTAGCAGAGATGTTAAGAACTCTTTGAAAGCAGGTCAGTGAAAATACATGACTCTTTCCCAGTTTTTTTTATTCATTCATAGGACAGGATGTCGCATACTAGCCATCATTTATTCCCCATTCTAGTTGCCCTTGGAAGGTAGTTGAGAACAATCACATTGTTGTGGCTCTGGAGTTACAAGTAGGCCAGACCAGTTAAGGATGGCAGATTTCCTTCCCTAAATTACATTAGTGAACCAGATGGATTTTTCTGACAATCATTTGTAGATTGCTTAATTCCAAATATCTTTTCATTGAATTCAAATTCCACCATCTGTCATGGATTTGAACCTAGGTCCCCAGAACATTGACTGAGTTTCTGAATTAATAGTGCAGTGATAAAAGCACTCGCCCATTGCCTCCCCCTGAACAGATATTCAGAGGGAAGTTCCAGGCATTTGATTTCATCTAATTTATTTAATCTCAGAGTTTCAGTGCAGTTGTTGATGTTAGCCGCAATATCTCCTTGAACTAGCATCAAGGGTGATTTTAACTTGGTTCCAGTTCATTATCCAGTATCGATGCTGGAATGAGCACGTGTGTAGTCATCAGGCAGAAAGAGAACTGGGGTCAGCTGTGATTTATTGGCAGTCAATAACCTGCTGACATTGGTTGAGTTGCTTATGCATGAATAATATCTCACACGAGAGAAAGCAGAATAGAAAATACAATTCAAACAATGACAAGATCATCTAGTAAAAGAACAGTGATAAATAAATCATTACTTTCTGAGGTAGTAGTATAATACCTCACAGAAATGATAAATTAAAACTCCAAAAAAATTCATTAGATTTTTCTATATAAAATAAACAAAATTGGAGTTTCACAGGTTACTCATATTGTTGAATCATGGGTATGGCCAAACTTTTTATGCTCATGGGCTACTTGGGTCTTCGAATTCTTGCTAGTCACATAAATTCTGTCACAGTTAATTCTGCAATAACCGCTGGCTGATAGCAACATCTTTTGGTGTGAAAATTAAGATTCATCCAAAGGGTATTTCAATGGGTTTGAAGATATATCAAATCAAAAAATGAGCTGCAGAGTTGCGCTTCTGTGTCCATAATCAGCACACAAATCACCTTGAGATAGATATAGGCCTCAACAATCCACCTGCACCCAAATGTTAATTGTGAACCAGGAGTTTCAGTCTATTAGCTAAGATCAAGCCCCAAAATCAGGTGCAATGTCTTTTCCTCTCAGTTTGGATTTTGTTTGTCTCTTGTGTGGGAACCATCAATTGGATTCAATTTGGTTTTAGAGAAAGCAAAGAGATGGATTAAAATCTTGCCCTGTCTATTCTGCACATTAGCTTTGTAACTTTAAGAATGGAGTTAAGACAGAAAATGCTGGAAATATTCAGCAACACTGGGAGGCTTCATGGTGGCAGGGGACAGAAGATTAAGCAGGAGCCCCAAAATGACATTCACATCAATGGGATTTCCACTCTCAATTGTCTTCTCTCTCCTCCAGTGATGTAACAGGGTTCCGTTGTGCAATGAATGGCAATGGGGGTAACCCTATTAAAATAAATTACCATGTTTTCAGCAGGTGCCCTTGCTGTATCACCTTGCCCCCCTTACATAGGGAATTCCTCCCCGTGCCAGTGTGATGCCACATCGGTAAGGTTTCAACAGATTTCGTAGAACGGGGAACTGATGAACAGAACCCGCCTGGGGTGCACAGAAAAGTACAGCACCAGGGGGACAGACAGTCATGCCTTGGCAGTACGTGGCACTGCACCTGACACTAGCTCTGGCACTGCTTCTTATCACAGACAGGGAGCAGTGTTGGGCAGGGGCACAATTTCCTTTGGAAAGGGTTTGTTGGGTGAGAAGGTTCAATGGGGATTCCCAGTTCCCAGAGTAGGGCAGGGGCAGGGGAAGAGGTTAGTTTCATGGGGCGTTTGTGTTTTTATTTCCATTTTTTGAAAATCCAGAAAGCCATTAAAACAGCGGCCTGAACTTACAAAAGCCCAAGTTGCTGCTGGACTCTGATGGACCCATCCTTTCCATTTTCAAAGAGTTTAAAAATGCAGCAGGGAAACAGAAGGAACTGACAGGGTGCCAATTGCTTCTTCCATCCAAGACAACATTTGGGGAGAAAACAAACTGTGGGAAAGTTATTCAGAACCATGTGCCCAGGGACATGGGAAAATTACTTGGAGTGTGTACACAGGGGCATGAGAAAGTTACTCAAAGTCGTGTACACAAAGGTGTGGGAACGTTACTCAGGGGCGTTTACACAGGGGCATGGGAAAGTTACTCAAAGCTGTGTTCAAAGGGGTGTGGGAAAGTTACTCAGGGATGTATACACAGGGGCATGGGAAAGTTACTCAGAACTACATACCCACCTCTCTTTTATATTACTGATGCCTGTTAAGTCACAACATATCCTATTTGTGGGTCGGCCCATATCAACTGAATGAGAGAATCATATATTCTGCCATGTTTTCTGCATCTCCCAAGTTACAATGCTGGTGTGAAACATTGAAAGGGCTTTGTGGACACACTGTCAAACAGGCCCCTGTCAATTAAAGGACCATTCCTCGGGTAATTCTTGAAATATAAATAATGAAATAGCATGGCAGCCATTCCTTATTTTTAGACTCTAACGGGTCCCAAAAGGCCTGCAAACCTTTTTCTTGCTTACCACATACAGATGACACAGGGTTGGATATACGGCCAAGGTCATCCAAGTACCTGTAGGATACGTTTGGTCCCGGTGCACCAAGCACATCTATCAATCAAACTGACAGAAAATCCTGGAGCCCCTTGATGTTTAATTCAAATAGAATATCTAATATCTATTCAAACTTCAGGGAGAAAAATATTACAAAATGAAATGACTGACAAATGGGAACAAAAACTTTAGAAATAGAGATATTTGCAAATTTATTTCAGAGCTAGAAGTAATTTTGGATTTTTTATAGTGTACATAATGCCTATATTCTAATTTTCAGATTTTTGATGCGTGTTCCAGTGTTGTAATATTTTTCCATCTTTTGTTTTGTGCATCCTAGATGTCCTATCAAGTTTGATGAAATTAGAAAGGCCACTCAGAATATTTCTGAAATACAATTGGAATGAAAGCTTTGAGCTCTCACTGCCACTGAAACTTTGGTAAAACTATGCTTAGACATGTAATCACCCTTCAGTTTATTGATTTGGCTGAAAACAAACACATTTAGAATAAAACTGTTACAGATCTCATTGTGGGCATTATGTACTTGCAAGTTAATGGGTCCTTTGAGATTGTGGAATTGATGATTGTCCTTGGTGCAAACTCCTATACGCATAACACTATTATTTCAATATTTACTCTACTTAGTTCAGGCTTAACTTACAGTATTTATACAACTTTCTCCTGAGCTAGCTGTGCCAGTATCATTTCCTGTGAATACTGTTCTTATAAAAAATATCTTGCCCTGTAAATTCTTGTCAAACTGTGCAAAAATACTTTTCTCTTTCCCAATTTAATGTACATTATAGTACACATTATAGTGTGGCTACAGATTATGCTATAATTTATAGCTTAGCAATTCCAATTAATAACTGAATAGATAAAACAGCATGTGCCAAAGCAGATGTTTAAAATTCTGGTAGGATACAGATTGCTGATAAAATTAAGCTTTCATATTTTTAAAAAATATTTTGTCATTTAAATCTCTAACAAGTCATTCTCCTTCAGTAACTTTTTCCTTTCTTGTTATCTCTGTGTAACTAATTTCTAAAACAGATTCAGTAAAATCTGTGGGATTGGAAATAGAAGTATTGTTTTTAATGGGATAAGCTACTTTTGATGCTATCAAGCCCACATCAAACTCCTTTCTGGTGCTCCCAGTATTCTCTGCTTTTTAAGCCTTCTCTGAACCTCTCAGAGTCCTTATCTTCTCCTAGTCAATGGGCTTCGCCCTATGTTCTCATAACTCAGCCCACCTTTCCAAATACTGAGGCCCTGATCACCAAGAAGTTGTCAGAGACTACTTAAACTTGGCTGTTGCCATGAGCTACGTGTAACAACAGTATCTTGCAGAACAAGCCATGCCACAAAGGTAGTCTGGAGACATCCAAGATCAGGGCATTGCCCCAGCTGAATCTTGACTCTGTGCATTCTCAATGCATGCAGCTACCATAGCACTGACTGTGATACATATCATTCTCTGGTGTGGATGGGAATGCAATTCTTGAAATTTTTTTATTTGAAGCAATCATGTCATCCTCTTACTGAAATCAGTCATACCGTCTATCCAAAAATAAACCAATAGTTCCTTGACGTGAATGAACATTTGCTCTCTATCATGACTCTCAGCCAAATTTCCCCTAGACATATCCTAGCACTGCATTTCCCCAGATGTCCCAACTGAAAATGTAAAACTATTTCCCTGAGGCCTGTTAATGAACTTGTTAAAGAAATCAACAAGCACTAACTTGGAGGTGTGAGGGTTACCAAGCCCCCAATCTCACTCTCTGTTTGAAATTTCTGTTTTCAAAGTACATCCAGGCTGATTCCTGGGATGGCAGGTATGTCATATGAGGAGGGACTAAGTCGGTTAGGACTATATTCGCTGGAATTTAGAAGACGGATCTCATAGAAAGTCAAAATTCTAATAGGGTTATTCAGGATAGATTCAGAAAGAATGTTCCCAATGGTGAGAGAGTGCAGAACAACAGCTCATAGTTTAAAGATAAGGGGTGAATCTTTCAGAATGAAGGTGAGAAATTTCTTGAGCCAGAGAGTGGTGAATGTGTGGAATTCTCTATCATAGAACGTAGTTGAGGCTAAATATTGTGTGATTTCAAGAAGAAATCAGAAATAGCATTTGGGGCTAAAGGGATCAAGGGATATTGGGGGAAGGGGGAATCAAGATATTGAATTTGATGATCAACCATGATCAAGATGGATGGCAGAGCAGACTCAAAGGGTCAAATGGCCTTTTCCTGCTTCTAGTTTCTATGTGTTGTGTTTCAAAGGCATTACAATTCAATAATGCAATTCTGGAATATGATTTTCAAAATATAGCCACACCAGTTCCTTTCCCTGCCAGCCTTTAGTATCAGTTCATTTATTCCCTGATCATACTACTTGTCATAAATGTGCAGATCTTATGGGATTGGATGTGAGCAGCACAGTGGGACATGATCACTCAAATAATGCATATAGCCCATGTTCAGGGAAGATCAGGTGATACATCAAAAATGTTCTGTTCTTTTCTAATCTTGCTGGCTTCTCACAAAGATCAAAGTCAGAATATAGAAGCAATTGTCAATCTCCAAAGAATTCTCTCAGTAATTATCCTCTAATTGACCTCAAAAGATGACTATTTATAACATTTTGTGTACTTCAGCTAAGGTCTTAAAGGGACAGACTGGAAACTGAAAGTACATTAAAGTGCTCTAGATGACCCATCAGCAAGTTGGAAATAACTATAACTGCCTTCTATATCATCTGATCCATTTCTTCTGTAATTTTAGGCAGTGTAACTCATTCAAGAAGCTCACAATAAACCACAGCATCTCTCTTCCCACAACAATAACAATTGTTGCCACCCAGAGTTAAAAATCAGGTTACACAGCCTTGAATTGAATAAGGCACTCAAAGCAAGAGAGACAAAGAATTCTGTGACAACAACTGTATTTATTGTGAAAGCTGGAATCCTATTTTTGTGAATATTGTCAGTACAAATGCAAATCTACTCGCCAAGAATGTGATCGGGAGACAAGAGCGCTGAGAAAGAGCAGAGATAAATCAAAAAACAAGACAATAGATCAGTGGCACAGTGGCTACACTGCTGCCTCACAGCAGAGGCCTGGGTTCAATTCACGACTGGGGTTAGAACAAAAGAACAAAGAACAAAACAGCATGGGAAACAGGCCCTTTAGCCCAACGAGCCCACGCCGCCACCCCGATGTTCCCACCTCTACCCGTGATCCCTGTCCATGTTTATAGATCTATGGATTAAAAACCAAATTTGAGACAATTTAGGGATAATTTGTTTTGCCAATTAGCCTAAGAGCACATCTTTGGGATGTGGGAGGAAACCGGAGCGCCCGGAGAAAACCCACGCAAGCACGGGGAGAATGTGCAAACTCCCACAGACACAGGCCCAAAATCCATGTATCTGCACAGCACAGCGATAGTCACTGAGCTGTCGTGTTGCCCATCAAATGGTCCAGGTCAAGCGTACACTAACGACGTGGAGCACTAGGATACTCTCGAAAAAAAATCCAAGAGCAGCCCTCTCACGACCCATCGCGTGTTTGCCCCTCGTTAGACAACAAGGTGGACCAAAGCACCCGTAGGATAAAAACAAATACATCAATATCATCATCTATTTACACACTTCCCAGGGACTCCCAAGGCTCATGATCCCTATTTTAAATCAGTTTTCTATCCCCTCCATTCCCATTCTGTTCATGTGCCCATCTAAGTATTTCTTAAATAACTCCAGAGTACCTGCCTCCACCACTTTACTTGGCAGTGCATTCCATACCCACACCACCCTCTGTGTGAAAAAACTCCCTCTAGCATCCAAATTATGCCTTATCCCCCTCACCCTAAGCCCGTGACCCCTCGTGCTATTTGAGTCCATCCTAGGAAAAAGCTTAACCCTGTTTACTCTATCTATACCCCTCAAAATCTTGTACACCTCTATTAGATCTCCTCTAAGTCTACGTCTTTCTAAGGAAAACAGTCCCAATTTGCCTAACCTCTCCTCGTAACTCAGACCTTCCATACCAGGCAGCATCCTGGTAAACCTCCTCTGCACTCTCTCCAGAGTCTCCACGTCCTTCCGGTAATAAGGCGACCAGAACTGGACACAATATTCCAAATGAGGTCTAACCAACGTTTTATACAACTGCAACATTAAAGGCCAGCTCTTGTACTAGAGACTCCTTCCTATAAAGGCTAACATACTATATGCTTTTTTCACAACCTTCTTCACTTCCTCTTCCAAATTCAGAGACTTGTTCATCTGCACCCTGAGGTCCCTCTGCGTTTCTATACTCTTAATAGGTCTACCCTTTATCATATGCCTCCCCCCTACATTCTTTCTCCCGAAATGCATCACCTCACATTTATCAGGATTGAATTCCATCTGCCATCTATCTGCCCAAGCTACCATCCTATCTATGTCCTGCTGCATCGCCTGACAATGCTCCTCACTATCCGCAAGTCCAGCCATCTTTGTATCGTCTGCAAACTTGCTGATCACTCCACTTACTCCCTCTTCCAAGTCATTTATATATATTACAAATAGAAGAGGTCCCAGTACCGAGCCCTGCAGCACACCACTAGTTACTGTCTGTGGAGTCTGCATGCTCTCCTTGTGTCTGCATGAGTTTCCTCTGGATGTTCCGATTTCCTCCCACAGTCCAAAAGTCATGCTGGTTAGGTGCATTGGCCATGCTAAATTCTTCCTCAGTGTACCCGAACAGGCAGCAGAGTCTGATGACAAGAGGATTGTTGCAGTAACTTCATTGCATGTTGATGTAAGCCTGCTTGTGATATTCATAAATAAGCTTTAAAATAAATAGCATAATGCAAGGTGTATGGAGCATGAAGGAGGGAATGGGCTGAAGTGCTGATAGCAATTGATTAAATTCTACTTTTAAATAATAAACAAGGCAGTGTTTCTGTCCAAAATAAGTGTACTCCCAGAAACTATACTTCACAAAGAGCCCCTTTTCTTCATTCTCAACAGTAAAGTATTATTTGTGGAGAAAACCAAACCTTATCCTGATATCTTTAAATGAAACTGCAAACCCATGCAGATAGATAAAGACACACAACAATATCTATGACAGGAAGACCAATCATGGAGCATTTCACCAGTGATTCTCAATTTGAGTGATTGTTTGAGGAATAAATCAGCAGCAAGCCCAACGAGAGGAGACAGCTCTGGATTTAGTTTTAGTTATCAATTGGAAAGTACTCTAGTGGATGTGATTGTAATTCAGTTAGAATCAGGGCAGTTGGGAGAAAGTCAAAGTGTTCATAGTCATGGAGATTTACAGCATGGAAACAGGTCCTTCAGCCCAACTTGTCTAGGCTGCCCTTTTTTTTAAAACTCCGAAGCTAGTCCCAATTGCCCGCATTTAGCCTATATCCCTGTACCCGCATTTAGCCTATATCCCTGTATACCCATCTTACCCATTTAATTGTCTAAATGCTTTTTAAAGACAAAATTGTACCCATCTCTACTCCTACCTCCGGGAGCTTGTTCCAGACATTCACCGCCCTCTGTGTGAAAAAATTGTCCCCTTGGACCCTTTTGTATCCCTCCCCTCTCACCTTAAACCTATACCCTCTAGTTTTAGATTCTCTTCTCCACAGCTGCTTACTTATTCCCATTCCTTTAACAGCATTTATTTCAATTCTCTGAGCCTTCATAGAAAGTTAAAAACTTTGAATTCAATTTCAATCCACTCCTTTTAACTCACCTTTGACTGAAGTGTCTAATTCTTAGACAACATGCAGTCAGCTTTGTTTGTTGATTTTTCCCTTCTTTGTTTAATGCATCTGAATGACCAGACGGCCCCCCACATACCCCCCCCCTCCCCCACCATTGTTCCAAATCATAATATTAGGAAAGTAGAGAGTGGAGGGCTGGAGAGGGCTTAGCTGCTTCGAAGTTGCCTGCAGCTGCATGTAGTCACAGTCCTGAGGGAGGTTCTGAGGGGATTCTGAAAGGGGCTCATAACGAGGGTCCTGAGGATAGCTCATAAGGCAGGGGGATCCTGAGGAGTGGTCAAGAGGGGTATCCATCTGTGAGTGTCCCTCTTATGGGAAGGGGGTTGCACTTGATCATGGACACTGCACTTACTTCTTTCCCTCCCTTGGGGTCCACCACACTGGGTGTATGATATGCATGACCTGCAACAAAGCCCGCCCATTGCTGATCCCACTGGGGAGATGAATAAATGCAGGAGTGTTTTGAGTCAGACATCAAGCCATCAGACTAGCATTTTGCGTCATCTTGGGCAGACCCCTGAGCAGTGCCAGCGGAACCAGCTGGGTGAATGGTGACGGCTTTGACTCTAATGGGGGCAGATGAAATTCTCACCCCCCCTAAAGGGGCAAAATAAAATTCTACATTTCCTGTCCACTTAAAAGATAAGTTCGATGCAATCATTTATTTCTTTCATACAACACAATATTACATTTATCCTTTAGAATGGATTCTAACTTTATTCTTGTAATGACTTCAATTAGGCCACTGAGGTTGGCCTATTGAATATGAGCTCCCTGATTAAGAAGTCAATTGATGGGCTAATCAGGGAATCTCTTCCTTGTATTTAACCAGAAGTGTCAGTTCCTCTGGCACACCCAAGGCTAGCCCGCTGATTGATAGTACTCTGTATATTGCTGTTGGAATTGTTAATGAAGGGATTTTGATGAAGAGACTTCTGCTCCAAATACTTTTTTTACAATTCTGTAAATATGTAGAATATTAATGGGACATGAATTAAAGTCAGTCAATCAGAATTCTTCAGAATGGTTAGCTAGCCAATGTGAAATAAATACAGATTGTCAGAGTTTTAACTGTCAGTGGTTTTATAATCAAAGGTCACCGGCTGATTAAACAATGACAATCCAGTAACCAGTCATAGATTATTCCCCCTTGCCGCAGCTTCCTTTTGAAAGGACTTAAAGGAATGTGATGGAAACTCTCCACTTGCCTGGATGGGTACAGCTCCAACGATGCTCAAGAAGCTTCACACAATCCAGGACAAAGCAGCTCGCTTGATTGGCAATCCATCCCCAAATATCCATCCCCACCACCACTGATGCTCAGTAGCAGCAGTTTGTACAATCTACAAGATGCACTGCAACAATTCACCAAAGATCCTTAGACAGTACTTTCCAAACCACAACCACTTCCATCTGGAAGGACAACGGCAGCATATATATGGGAACACCACCACCGGCAAGTTCCCCTCCAAGCCACACACATTTGTGACTTGGAAATATATCACCATTCCTTCAAATTTGCTCAGTCAAAATCCTGGAATTCTCTCCTTAATGGCATTGTGGGTCAACCCACAGTTCATGGACTGCAGCGATTCAAGAAGCAGCTCATCACCATCTTCTCAAGAGCAACTAGGGATGAGCAATAGATGCTGGCCAGCTAGCAATGCACGTTTCCCACAAATGAAAAAAATAAGCTGTATTCAAGCTGCTAACATCAAAGAAACACAAACACTATCAAAGCATAGATTCCCTACAGTGCAGAAGGAAGCCATTCAAATCTGCACCAACTCTTCAAAAAAGTATCTTAGCCAGGTCCACCCACCCCACCTTGTTCCCATTTCCCCATGCATTTTCCATGGCCATTCTATCTAACTGGCACGTCTTTGGACAGTGCGAGGAAACCGGAACATCTGGAGAAAACCCACACAGATATGGGGAGAATGTGCAAACTCCACACAGACAATTACCTGACGCTGGAATCGAACCCAGGTCCTGGAGATGTGAGGCAGCAATGCTAATCACATATGTAAAGTACATTTATAAGTCCTTTAATATTGGGAATAAGATTTTGTTTTAAAATAAAATTTAATAGTTTGAATCAGTGAACAACAGACTTGAGCGTAATGTGGAAGATGGAGTTCAGTTCAGAGTTACATTCCAGTCAGACAGCAGCAGTTTTAAAAATAAATCAGTCATTTTCACCTTCATTCTCACCATCACTGAGTGCTAACTGTAACCATGGTAACTCCCCAACACTTCCTGCCTCATGCCATTCTGGAACATCAGCAGTCCACTGTCACCAATGTTAAAATTTACAATATTCATAACAAATGTGACATAAATAACATTTCCTTATTGGGTGAAATCTAAATACTCATTCAGACGTGGGCTGACGTTCCTCACCACATCATGTTTCATGAAAAAAAAATGACGACTAAAATGATTGCGTCTCTCCATGCTGGATTGAACACCAGAATGAAACCCAGCTTTCCTGCCTGGCTGTAATGTCACAGAATAGCCCATCAGCCATTAACTTTGCATTTCAGTGGAATGGAAATCTACTGAAGTTCTAATGGATGATCTGCTTCATAAAACTTTCCAAAAGCCTCCTTTGCCCATCTCCCATGCAGATCACTATAAAAGCAGAATCTCACTTAGAACATAAATATTGATGTGAATATCTCAACTGAGGTTACTGATGTCCAAATTATTCTACTTATGAAGAAGATGTTTACTGTGTACATAACTAACTTGAACGAATAACATGATTTTTTTTACTGTTGGACGCTAACGTGTTTAATGGCCAGGATTTTCCAGCTCTGCTTGCCCCAAAACCAGAAAATCTCACCCATGGCCAAACGGACCTTTCCATGGTCTGCCCCTCGTCACTCTGATTCCCGGGGTGGTAAAATTGCAGGCAATGACTTTATGTAAAACTCTGGTTATCATTTCTCCCATTACTTCTAATTTAAAGAACTCATGCTCTCAGTCTATAGAATCTGTATCCATGGAAAATCAATAAACTTTGAAAGAAAATTAAACATCAAGAATATGCACACGACAGTTTTGTATTACTGAGCAGTTGTAGTGCCGAGGCTATTGCTGTTGGCAGCGTTTATTAATTAGTCAGAAATGCAGGCAACTGCAAAGTTGCCAGGTTTGTAGATGATACCGTTCTGCAGTGGGATAGAGAGTTTGAATAATAAAAGATAGAGAAAGCAAAGGGATCTGAATAGCACAGGAAGGTGGGCCAAATGGTTCTTAGTGCAACCAAATGTAAGGAAGTGAAATAAACAACTGAAACACAAAAGAAATAATTCTAAATGACAGGACATAGCACAACAAAGCACTTGGGACTGCTGATGAATAGTTCACTGATACCATTACCATGGCTGGGAACAGCAGAAAGAGTTGCCTTACTGTTTATGATATATAAATATCTATCTAAATATATATATATAAGAACTCAGATGAAGGAATCTAATGGATTGTTGGTAAGTTTGCTGATGATACAAAGATAGATAGGAAAATAATCATGAGGAGGACATAGCTCAGTTAAGTGAGCGAGCAGAAAATTGGCAGATGGAGTATAATGTGGGGAAATATGAACTTGATAGGAAGAATAAAAAAGCAACATATTATTTAAATAGAGAAAGATTGCAAAACTCGGTTCATACAAGAATAAAGAACAGCTACTATGTAGATACAGCAAGTGATGAGGAAGGCAAATGAAATGCTTGCATTATTTGCAAGGGGAATGGAATGTAAAAGTAGAGAATTTTTGCTACAATTTAATTTGTGTTGGTGAGACTATAGTCAAGAGTACTATTTACTGTTTTGGACTGCTGCAGCATATTAGCTACAGAGTTTTGATACTATCGCTTCTCGGCCTTTTGGCTAAGATCAAGTGTAGTATCAATGTTTTTTTTCCCAAAAATATACTTTATTCATAAAAATCTCGTTTAAAACATTGTAAGTCTACATGTCAACAAATTGCAAACAGTGCTGAATGAAATATTTTTATAGTTCTGTACAGGTTACAGTTATTTCCTTTCAATAAGAACAGATCCATAAAATTCTCAACTAAAACACTGCAAGTGTACATGTCTGCAAATGGCAAACAATGCAGAATAAAACATTTTTACAGTTCTATACAATTTACAGTTTTTTCATTTCAATACTTAAACTATATGCATGGCTCAAAAATTACTGTGTGCCGTTGTTGCTCAGATTGGTACACAGTTGCGCAGGTTGAGGGTATTCTGCAGTTCCCAGGCCCTCGGTCTGCTTCTGTTAAAAGGCCTTATAGTGTGGCCTTTCCCCACTGTACCTTTGTGGTGGCTGCCCCAAGCTCCAGCGCGTCCCTCAGCACGCAGTCCTGAACCTTGGAATGTGCCAGTCTGCAATACTCGGTCAAGGACAGTTCTTTCAACTGGAAGATCAGCAAGTTTCGGGCAGACCAAAGTGCTTCCTTCACCAAGTTGATATCAACTTGCAGTAACCTCATGACTTGGTTGAAGTCATTAGGTTACATTTCAGCTTCATTTAAAGCAATTTTTAAAAGCGGTATCTACGTCTTTTGACTAAGATGCAAATGAGATCAAGCCTTGGAGGAGGAGCTATGCCTACTCCAATCAGCTTGGACCATGTAGGCCAAGCCCAAGACAGGAGGTGAGAGCCCTGTCTTGTCAGCTTGGATCGGGAATGGCTCAACTTGTTGAGACTCTGAGTTGGAGTTGATTCGATTGAATTGGAACAAAAACAAAAAAAAAATATTGTTTTGGCCTTCAAACTTGGGAAAGGATATAATCGCATTAAAAGGAGTGCAGAGAAGGCTAACTCCATGATTTCTCAGATAAAGTGGAAAGTAGTATGGGAAAGCTTACATAAATTGAGCCTAAATCCATTGGAGTTAGAAGAATGAGAGATGATCTTATTGAAATAAACAGAAAACTGGAATTGACAAGATGAATGTTGAGATATTTTTACCTTTGTGGAGGAGACTAGCACTAAAGGTCATAGTTTAAAAGTAAGGGATCATCCATTTAAATGGAGATGAGGAGAGTTTACTTTTCTCTCAGGAGGTCGTTGATCTGTGGAATTTTCTTCCCCGGAGAGCAGTGTAAGATGGATTATTGAATATTTCTCAGGCAGAGTTAGATAAAATTCTGACAAGGGAGTCACAAGGTACAGTGAATTTATGTCCTCAGTCAAATCAGCCATGATGTTGTCAAATAGTAGAGTGGGCTCAAGGGGCCAAATGGCCTAATTCTGGTCCTAATTAATGTACAAAATTTATCTACCTCAGTGTTGGGCGCTGTTGGTAATTCACTGAGGCCTTCACCAGGGATCATTGCTGAATCCCTGGAAACAAGCAAGTGTGGTCAAATTAGGTGTACAGAGAGAGTGTTGCGGTGAGGGTGTCATAGGTGAAGATAAGGAGAGGCTCCCATTCAGCAACCTCTTCCCGATGCTGGATATCTCATTCAGGCACAAACTTGGAATTTTCCCATCTCATCCACCATGGAAGCAAAGCATGCAAAGATCCACTGAGCTCAGGCGAGAATTTCTGGCCTTAGGGTGAACACGGCCAGAAAATCCTGCCTCAAGTGTCTTTGAAAGAGGTTTCACCTGGGAGGCCGTTGGTAAACATGACGAGGTTTGTTCCGCAATCTTCAGAAGGCAAAGGAAACCCGCATGGGTTCGGGAGAATCCCTTAGTCCACTAAAGCTAGTGAGTTCAGCAATAATTGCCTTTAAATGGCTCAATGATGGTAGCCCATTCCCTCTGACATCAGAATAGGGGGTTTTCCTGCCAGGAGGAATGGGCTGACCACTACCTAGCCCATTTGGCTGGGCTCCTTTAAATTCCAGTCATAATCAATGAATACTAAAATGGAGATTCCCTATAGTCAAGTGGATAAAGTTGTTAAGAAGGCATATGGAGTCTTAGCTTTTATTGGTAGGGGGATTGAATTTAGGAGCCGCAGCATCATGTTGCAACTGTACAAAACTCTAGTGCGGCCGCACTTGGAGTATTGTGTGCAGTTCTGGTCGCCACATTATAAGAAAGATGTGGAGGCATTGGAGAGGGTACAGAGGAGGTTTACCAGGATGTTGCCTGGTATGGAGGGCAGGTCCTATGAAGAGAGGTTGAAGGATTTGAGGTTGTTTTCGTTAGAAAGGAGGCGGCTAAGAGGGGATCTTATTGAAGCATATAAGATGATTAGAGGTTTAGATAGGGTGGACAGTGATAGCCTTTTCCTAGGATGGAGAAAGCTAGCACGAGGGGACACAGCTTTAAATTAAGGGGTATGAGTTATAGGACGGATATCAGAGGTAGGTTCTTTACTCAAAGAGTGATTAGGGAGTGGAATGCCCTGCCTGCAGCTGTTGTAGATGCGCCAAGTTTGGTGGCGTTTAAGAGGTTAATTGATAAGTATATGGAAGAGAAGGGAATGGTTTAGTTTGGAGGGGCATTGCTTTTTATTTTGGTCGGCACAACATCAAAGGCCGAAGGGCCTGTTCTGTGCTGTAATGTTCTATGTTCTATGTTCTATGTTCTATATTTACAGAATTTGGACAACTCTTCACCAGAGGAGTCTACCCAATTATTAAAGTGTGATCCTGGCCCAGATCCATTTTCCAACCGTAGGATCACCACCCTCCATCATCACTTCAAGGAGTAAACATTGTTAGCAACATGTGCACTTCAAACCAATTCTAGTCAGCAGGAATGCCGAGCCACCGGGAGCAAAGCAGAAAAGAACAATTAAATCAGTGTCTAATTGTAGACTTTGGCTACACTTTGCAGTAATCCACAAAGCAGAAGGTGTTAGGCATTTATTTCCACTTACATTTTTCCGCAGATTTTTCCGTAGGGTTTTGAATTTGCTTTGATTAGAAAGTCCAAAACTTTACAGCCCTTTATATTAGTCCTGGGACTGGTGTGGACAGGGCAAACAACTGCGTATCTCTTCAATCAACCAGAATAAACAATCATTCATGAGTAGTGGAATGTCTGATTAGGAAATATCAGTTGAAATAATTTATACAATGTCAAATTACAGACAGAAAGCCAAATAAAGGGGAAGGGGTGGATGGGAATGACAGGTAAAAATGAATTATAAAAAAAAAGAAAAACTACTTTAACATTTTTATTACTTTAAATCTCCAACAATAATTAACTTTTAAAAAAATGAGACATACTCGTAAAAGATCGTTGTCAATGTCAGAGAAATTGTTGGCTGTAACTAAGATTATTAAAAATGTAGTTAGACTTGAATATACAAGCCTTAACTTTCTCAAGCATATTTAGTAGCTACTAATAGAGTACAGCAACTGAGTAATTGCACATGTTTCAAGGATGAGTCTCTCAGTGAGATACCGTGATATCAAGCAGGGGAACTCTGATAACTACTTCCTATTTAACTGTGTATGTACAGTTGCCAGAACTTCCTGTCTGATTTATATTTTGATAATGGAGGGTATTGTCAGTCTCACCTTACAGCAAACTTTACCCAATACATTCCCATGTCTAAACCCAGGGGGCAATCATTGGTGAAAAGAAGATGCAAAAATAGTTCAGATTTAATTAATTTACACTAAGGGTACTGAGCATGTGAATTGAACTGCTCAAAGAGGCAGTGAAATCAGATAGTGAGTTAAGGGAAAATTGGACAATTATTTCATTATTGAATTTGGAGAACTTGGAGACCGGATTTGTTTCCAGCTATGTACCTTTCTCTTGCATTCCTTCACAAGATACACAAGTATTTATAAGTATAGCCTATTCCCTGCAACCTTGTCATGTATATTTTTATAAATGTGTAGAGTTATGGGGTTAGGGCAGGTGGGGTGCATCTGAGTAAGATGTTCTGCCAGAAAATTAGTGCAGACTCAATGGGCTGAATGGCCTCCTTCTGCACTGTAGGGATCTTATGATTTTATGGTTCTGTTCCATTTATTGTTTTGTAAACTCAGCTATGTGTCTTGAATGGACTGGCAAATAGAAGAAAGTTATAATCTTGTACTTGAGCCAAAGGATTATAATGGAAGAATTAATATTAATCTCAATACATTAGTGGAAATGAGATGGATGATTGAAGTCTTCTCATGATCCACCTTGTCAAGCAGGTTTTTGAACTCGAGTCTGTAATTAATGTCACTGAAATGGACACTGAATGCTTTACGGCCTGGTGATTTATGTAATAGCCAAAATTACTAATTATATTACAATGCCAAGCAAGGAACAACGAGGTACCTCGATAGCATTGGCCAAGATTGACAAGCTGACAGTTATCAATGTCTACAAACTGCACCCCCCCCCCCCCCCCCCCAAAGGAGAATGGAGTAATCCAGCTCTCTCACTAGCCAATTGCTAATAGCCAATTGTACACACGAGAGACTTACCAGACAGAATTGGGCAATGATTCAGATAATAACAATGGATAGATCTGATGCATTGGGTGTCGGCACAGGACATCCTAGTGTGTGACATTAAACATTGTGTAAACTTCCAGCCAGCAAGGTGGGGAAGAACATCCTGACCACATCATTGTGTCACCAGCTAGCCAAGGTTTCCGTTGAATCCCTGTTCCGAACTGTCCACCCAACCTTCCCACATAGCAACATATGCTAATATTCAGCCACCAGGGAGTTGGGGGTGGGTGTTCAAATCCTTGTCATGTACCAAGAACTTCCTCCTTATTTCTGTTTTAAAGGATCATCCTTTTAGCCTGAGGTTATGTCTTTTGGTTCTAGTTTATCTTGCTAGTGGAAATATCCTCTCCACGTTCATTTTATCTAGGCCTCTCAGTATCCTTGAGGTTTCAATAAGATCCCCCCTCATCCTTCTAAACTCCAATGAGTACAGACTCAGAATGTTCAACCGTTCCACATACGATAGGCACTTCATTCCAGGGGTCATTCTTGTAAACCTCCTCTGGATCTTTTCCAAGGCCACATATCCTTCCTTAAATACAGGGCTGAAAACTGCTCACAATACTCCAAATGGAGTCTGACCGAATCTTATACAACCTTAGAAGTACATCCCTGCTCTTGTATTCTAGCCCTCTCAATATAAGTGCTAACATTGCATTTCCCTTCTAACTGCCAACCGAACCTGCACGTTAACCTTAAAAGGTTCTTGAACAAAGACTCCCAAGTCCCTTTTTTGATTCCTGATTTCCTAAGCATTTCTTATTTAGAAAATAATATATGCCTTAATTCCTCCTTCCAATGTGCATAACCTCTTACTTTTCCACATTGTATTCCATCTACCACTTCTTTATCCATTCTCCTAATCTGTCCAAGTTCTTCTGCAGCCCCCCGCTTCCTTAATACTACCTATCCCTCTACATATCTTTGTATTATCTGCAAAATTAGCAACAGTGCCTCCAGTTCCTTTTTCCAAATTGTTAATGTATATTGTGAAAAGTTGTGGTCCCAGCACTGACTTTGTGGCACACCATTAGCCACTGGCTGCTACCCTGAAAAAGACTCCTTTATCCCCACTCTCTGCCTTCTGCCAGTCAATCAATCCTCTATCCATGCCAGGATCTTAGCCTTAATACCATGGGCTCTGAACTTATTTAACAGTCTTTTACGCGGCAGCATGTTGTCAAAGGCCTGCTGGAAATCTATATAAATCACATCCACTGGCTCTCCTTTATCTAACTTCCTTGTCACTTCCACAAAGAACTCTAACAGATTTGTCAGACATAATCTCCCCTTGACAAAGCCATGCTGACTCAGTCCTACTTTATCATGAACTTCCAAGTACTTTGTGATCTCATCTTTAAAAATGGACTCTCAAATTTTGCCAATGACCAAAGTCAGGCTAATCAGCCTATAATTTCCAGTCTGCTGCCTCCCTCCCTTTTTAAACAGTGTATTACATTAGCTACTTTCCAGTCCTCTGGTACCCTCCAGTAATTCCTGAAAAATCACCACCAATGCTTCCAGCTATCTCTTTTAGAACCCTGGGGTGCAATTCATCTTGTCCAGGTAGTTTATCCATCTTCAGACCTTTCAACTTCCCCAAAACCTTCTTAGTGATGGCCACTACACTCAGCTGTACCCTTGACTCTCCTGGAGCTCTAGCATCCCACTGGTGTCTTCCACTGTGAAGACTGATACAAAGTAACTATTTAGTTCCTCTGCCATTTCTTTGTTTCCTATTACTACTTCTCCAATGGTCCAATCTATATTTTTGCCTCTCTCTAACCTTTTATATATTACAAAAAACTCTTTCCATCTTCTTTTATATTACTAGCTAGCTTAACTCATATTTCATCTTCTCCCTCCTCCTCCCTCCCATTGCTTTTTAATTGCTCATTTTTAAAGACTTTCCAATCCTCTGGCTTCCCAGGAATCCTCACCACTTTATATACTTTTCTTTCGTTTTTATGCTGTCCTTGATTTCCCTCATCAGCTATAGATGCCTTCTCCTCCCCTTTTTCCTGTTTCCTCCTTCTCGGGACAAATTTCTGTTGTATCTCCCGAATAACCCCCCCAGATCTCCTGCCATTGCTGTTCCACTGTCTTTCCTGCAAGGCTCCCTTTCCAATCAACTCTGGCCAGTTCCTCCCTCATGTCTTTGTGGTTACCTTTATTTAATTGCATTCCATTACATCTGATTCTAGCTTCTTCCTCTCAAACTGCAGGGTAATTTCTATCATATTGTGGTCACTGTTCCCTAATGGTTTCTTCACCTTGAGTTCCCTAATTGAGTCTGTCTCATTGTACATCACCAAACCGAGAACTGCCTGTTCCCTAGAAGGCTCTGTCACAAGCTGCCCCAAAAAAACCATCTCTTAGACATTGCACAAATTCCTTTGGGTGGGATCCACTACATACCTGATTTTCCCAGTCCACTCCCAGTACACTCTCCCCTCCCCCCTCTCCCTCACCTACCCTCTCCCTCACCCCTGCTCCCTCACCCGCCCTCTCCCTCACCCATTCTCTCTCCACCCCTTCTTCCCTACCCTGTCTCCCTCACCCCACTTCCCCCCCCCCCCTCTCCCCTACCCCCCTCTCTCACTCTCTCTCCTCCACCAGCATCTAAACCATGCTTGTTGCTGCAGTAAAGAGGAACACCCACACTGTTTCAGAGCAGAGTACATTCCTTGTAGGAGACCTGAGGGCAAAGCCCTCTATTCATAATATCAACAACCTGAAGATCCAGCAGCAGCCACAGCACTGCTTGAATCTTTGGACAACTACAGGCAGCAGAATTGGCTGGATGTTACACCCCCTCCTTGTTGGGCCTGGCATCTCCTGAGGTAACTTGGGGCATCAAACCCAGCAGAGGCCTTTAACTCACAAGTAACGCAAATATTGCTCCTGCCAACTATCGGTCAGCTCAAAGGGGATTCATCAACACAGACCGGAGGTCAAGGGCAAACTCAGAGGAGCAATGGCGAATTGTCCCACAGTCAGACCATTTTACTCTCCTGTGAGAGAACCTCTGCAGTCACAAACTCACAGTGCCCTCTGCTCCTGGGAGTGGGAGGGGGACACTAAACTGGATAGGCAGAGGCACTTACCCTGGCAATGTGCAGTAGATCATTAATTCTCCAGCAGCACTGGAGTCCGATTCTGGTGTGGACCCCACACCCTCTTAGCTGTGCTGCTAACTCCATCCAGACAGGGTCTGGCATGAGGGCCTCCTGCTATCATTCCTAGGAAAGAAGACATCATCCCTTCTTTCCCAGGTGGCCAGGAGAGGAATCTGCTGAGAGGTGTCACTAAAATACGAGACCACACACTGTGTGGGGACAGATATCTTTCCGAAGAGTGAGGGGTAATAACAAAGTGGGTACTCAGCAATTAAGTAACATTTAAATATGGCACCCAGACTTTCAAACCCATGAGGCCACAGAGCGACCCACACTAAAGGTGGTGGGGTGGGAAGGTTAGCAGGAAATGTGAGTTGGCAGCAAGGCAGGTGGTGTTGTCAATGGCCGCCTCTTTGCTCCTTGTCCATGTCCTTGATTCCTCCCAGATTAGCTCAGATTGTGGGACAAATTCCTTTTGCAGTTATGCAGTCTATACAATTTCACCAGTCATGCAGTCTGCACTGTTTCATCAGTCATGGTGGCGCACATGCTAGGTGCCGGGGAGAGTTGTGGAGAAGGCAAGACTGGTCTCATATCTGGTGAAGGCACAGTGCTGTCTAGTAAAGAAATACGTCGGCCACATATGCAAGTGAGTAAAGCCTGCTCCAGGAGACAAGCAAGGATCAAGTTCATATGCAGCAGCCTGAGAATGAGAGATTTTGATGTCCGTGGTGGGACCATGGCAGCCTCTGGGTTTGGTGGCTGAGGCAGAGGAAGAAGTCGGCAGGGGCCTCTCTCCAGAGGTGGTTAGCATGTCCACTTCACCAGTGGATCCTGTGTCATTGGCCTCTGAAGACACCTGATAGAATTGTGGCATTCTGCAAGGGTCTGAGTGTTTCCAGACCAGCTAACATTATCTTTCCCTGATGTCCCTTCTGTAATATTGTTGCTTCACTGCACCAATATTACAGTGTTAACTGTTTCTCTTTCTATCATAGGTGGTCCAAGAATTCAGGGGGTGGGGAGTGTGGTAGTGTGGCTCCGTTAATGGGGGGAATGATTCATGGGTCATATGACCAAGCTGGAACCAATGGAGTGCAAGTGCATGAACCTGAGCAATTGGGAGCAGGGGTCCCAGGACTGGAGGCTGCATTTGGCAGGAGTAGACCTGTCTAGTTGTGCCGTTAAACCCTTTATTCTACATAGTTCTTCTCAGTCAATGAATCTTTTATTTTGTTACTTGCCATATCAAGTGGTTTCGAGTTATTACAATATCAATACTATTTAGACTAAATTGGTAAAATCGTTATTTGTTTGCAAAAACATTTCTCGTGCATTCCAATTTAAAAAAGGCCATATATACATATGCTAATTCAATGCTTTGACACAGGTTCTGTTACTGGAGCTAACTGGTGTGATACAGAAAAGTAAATAACGGACAAAAGCTGAGCTGACATCACAGGGAAACAGGAAAAGGGTGTTAAATTGAACTAATCCTATTCACAAGAACTCTAAACCTTCAAACAAAACAAACGTTTGCAGCTAAATTGGTCCTTATTGTGTTTATTTTTCATCCTGTAGCCAATCGGTGCTTCCATTAGGGCCACAATTGGTAAAGGGGACTTTGCTTCCAGCAGCCTGAAGCAAGGTCACTTGCATTTATTAATCAGGAACCAAGCAGCCTCTGAGGTTTGCTCAGCAGAGCAGATCCTGGGCCTGCTCATCTCCAAATTACTGCTTTCTGCAGCAGTCCGTATAGGTACTGCTGAAAGCGGGACCTGAATTATACATGAGCAATCAGAAAGATCATGATTCTCTCTGCCCAGCACTATGTTGCTATTGCAAACTCCTGCCAGCCGACACCAACCCCACTCTTTCCTGCCAGGAGCTATATCGAGGTTTCTACTAGATAAGCATCTAAACTGATCTGATGGTCAATTGCATCGGGGAGTGCACTGGGTGCTGATAGATCATAAAACTAATAAAAATGAGATTCAAGGCCCAATTTTGGATAAGTTTCAGGCCTCCAGCTTCTGATGCGCATCAATTTCTGCCACATCATATCCCAAGGGGTGGGAAAGTGGTAGAAAATCTTCAAGAGGATAAGCCTGGCACAAAGAACAGATATAACTCAAAAAGTAGAGAAAGGGGTAGGATTTTCTGTTTGGGGTTGGGACTCCCAGCATCATCAGCACTGCTATGTCCTGAGAGGGAAGGTCAGCCCTGGTTGGGTTTGACAGCTAATTAATGGTACTGATCACAAGTTGAAAGAAGATCTCTTTAAACGCAGGTCTGCTATGGAGGGGTGACAACAGCCATTACAATGACAGCAATCCTGCAAATGAATATGAGCCAGAAGCCAACAGGAGGAGAGGCAAAGACTTGGCACCCTTGGCAGGACTGCCCCCTGTGGTGATGTTAAAGACAATATTAAAGAGGTGGGGTCCTGTTGTTAGGGATTGGCATAAGCCATCCAGCCAAACTAAGCCAGCCTGCCTACATGTGGCAGAACACATCAATGGCCTCAGTGTTATCCAGTGGATCTGGGTGCAGTGACACAAGAGGTTTAATGATCTTCATTGTTCCAGCAAAATCAGTGCAATGCAACATTGGGAAATGGCGGCCAAATGGTGGTGTCACTGGATTAGCAATCCAGAAACTCAGGCTAATACCCCTGGGAACACAAATTCAAATCCACAGCAGCTAGTGGAATTTAGATTTAATTAATACACCCAGATTATTATTTAAAAACAATCAGGAATTGAAAGCTGGTCTCATGCTGCCATGTATCTATCATAGATTGTTGTAAAAACCCATCTGGTTCACAAATATCCTTGAGGGAAGAAAATCTGCTGTCTTTACCTTCTCTACCTGACACATGACTCCACAGCCACAGCAATGTAGTTGACCTTTAATTGCCCTTTGAGTTGGTCCAGCTAGTTACCGTTGTATTAAACCACTACAGAAAAATCATTAAGAAATGTAACCAGACAAACCACCGGGCATCAAACATAGGCATCAGGAACATAATGCCATGCCCAGCCTCTTCACTAACACCTGGAGCTTTTGCCAACACCAGGACAATTGTCCCATAAAATAGTCAAGTAACAGCCTGATGTTGTCATATTCAATGAATCATACCTTACAGCCAGTGTCCCAAACACTACCACCATCATCCTTGGCTTTGTCCTGTCCATGAAAAGAAGAACAAATCCAACCAGTTTTTTTTAAAATTCATTCATGGGAGTCACTGTCAGTGGTTGGCCAGCAATTATTGTCCATCCCTAGTTGCCCAAGGGCAGTTGAGAGTGAACCATATTGCTGTGACTCTGGAGTTACATGTAGACCAGTCTGGGTAAGGGCATGAATGAACCACCCGGGTTTTTCCAACAATCGACAATAGTTTCACGATCATCAGTAGATTCTTAATTTCAGATTTTTTTTATTGAATTCAAATTCCACCATCTGCTGTGGGAGGATTTGAACTCAGGAACCCAGAATATTAGCTGAATTTCTGGATTAATAATCTAGCAATAATATCACTAAGCCATCACTTCCCCTTCTACTCCATCCGGCTACTCTTAATTGTCAGAAAAGAGATGGAAGGATCCATCGACAGTGCCCTCAAGCTTGGTTGCATGGCAATAATCTGTTCACTGGTGCTCAGTTTGAGTACTAGAACATAGAACATAGAACATTATAGCGCAGAACAGGCCCTTTGGCCTTCGATGTTGCGCCGACCATTATAAAAAGCAATGACCCTCAAAACTAAACCATTCCCTTCTCTTCCATAAACTTATCAACTAACCTCTTAAACGCCACCAAACTTGGCGCATCTACAACTGCCGCAGGCAGGGCATTCCACTCCCTAACCACCCTCTGGGTAAAGAAACCTACCTCTGATATCTGTCCTATAACTATCACCCCTTAATTTAAAGCTGTGTCCCTCGTGCTAGCTTTCTCCATCCTAGGAAAAAGGCTATCACTGTCCACCCTATCTAAACCTCTAATCATCTTATATGCTTCGATAAGGTCTCCTCTCAGCCGCCTCCTCTCTAACGAAAACAACCTCAAATCCCTCAGCCTCTCTTCATAAGACCTGCCCTCCATTACCAGGCAACATCCTGGTAAACCTCCTCTGTACCCTCTCCAATGCCTCCACATCTTTCTTATAATGCAGGGACCAGAACTGCACACAATACCCCAAGTGCGGCCACACTAGAGTTTTGTACAGTTGCAACATGACGTTGCGGCTCCGAAATTCAATCCCCCTACCAATAAAAGCTAAGACTCCGTATGCCTTCTTAACAACCTTATCGACTTGACTGTCTACTTTCAGGGATGTATGCACATATACACCAAGATCCCTCTGTTCATCAACACTATTAAGAATCCTACCATTAGCCCTATACTCTACACATTTATTATTCCTGCCAAAGTGCATTACCTCACACTTTTCCACATTAAACCCCATTTGCCACCTCTCGGCCCAGCTCTGCAATTTGTCCAAGTCTCTCTGCAAACTATAACACCCCTCTTCACTACCTACCACTCCACCGACTTTAGTGTCATCTGCAAATTTACTAATCCATCCTTCAATACCCTCATCCAGATCATTTATAAAAATATAATTATATTATATTTATATAGGGCCCCAAAACAGACCCCTGAGGTACACCACTTGTAACCGAACTCCACGACGAATATCTCCCATCAACCACCACCCTCTGTCTTCTATCTGCTAGCCAATTCCTAATCCAATTAGCTAACTCACCCTCAATCCCATACATCTGCATTTTCTGCAGAAGCCTTCCATGGGCCACCTTATCGAACGCCTTACTAAAGTCCATATATACCACATCAACCGCCTTACCCCCATCCACCTCTTCGGATCAATCAGCTCGACTTCATTTCCCAACATGAACTAAAGAAACTCAAGAGGTCAGGTAAGAGTCACTGAACTTGATGTCAAGACAGAATTTGAGTGACTGACATCCGAGATCCTTGACAAAATTGAAGTCTAAAGGAGTCAAGGGGAAAACTCTGGTTTGAGTCATACCTGGCATAAAGCAAGATGCTTGTGGTGGTTGGAGGTCAATCACCTCAGGTCCAGGATATCACTGTAAGCTTTCCTCAGGATATTGCCCTAAGCCCAAGCATCCTTAGGTTCTTCATCAATGATTTTCCCTCAACCAAAAAGTCATAAATTGGGATGATTGCACAATGTTCAGCGCCATTCACAACTCCTCAGATACTAAAGCAGTTTGTGCGCATGTGCAACAAGACATCGACAATATTTACACCGGGACTAGTTAAGTAGTTAGTAACATTTGCGCCACATTAGTGCCAGGCAATGATCATCTCCAACAAAGGAGAATCTAACCATTTTCCCTGAACATTCAATGGTATTACCATTGCTGAATCCCCACTATTAACATTCCTGGGGAGTATCATTGACCAGAAACTGAATTGTACCAGACATATAAGCAGCCATAAGATCAATTCAGAGACTAGGAATTCAGGACCTCCTGACTCCCTAAATGTCATGGGTCGGGGTCAATATCCACTATCTACAAGGCACAGGTCAGTACTGTGATGGAATACTTGCCTGGACAAGTGCAGTTCCAACAACACTCAGGAACTGCAACCTCATTCAGATCAAAGCTAGTGTCCTATTAGACATGAATAGGATACTAGAACAGCACCCCATCCACCACCTTCAATATTCATTCCCTCTGTCATCAGTGCACAGTAACAGCAGTGTTTACCATCTACAAGATGCACTGCAGCAAATCCTCTAGGTGTCCTTGCAAAAGTGTGACCTCTACCACCTAGGGCATGGGCAGCAGATATATGAAAACAGCACCACTTGCAAGTGCCCCTCCACTGAGCACTCTTTCTTAACTTCTGATCAATTCCTGTGAAGTTTCAAAATCAAACCCAGAGGTAAAGTATCTCAATGAAAAACGTAAAGGCTCACAAGCTCCATTGGAAAATTTGCAAGCAAGAAGGTAAGTTTTCACTTTGTGGATGGGAGTACAGATTGTTACATTGCAAACTTCTGCCACCCTGTGGCAAGATTTCATTTCAGCCTTCAGAATTTTATCCCAGTTACTCCTGAAGACAGAAGCATTTCTCTCTTAAGAAATCTAGACAACCAGAACTCTCAAAACCTGTACTTGTATTCTCAGTTACAATTTAAAACGTATTTACCCAAGGCACAGGATTTTGTTGCTTTTGGCAATGTCATTTTGGCAAGCTTCAGAGATAATGGGTTATCATTCTTAATCCGTACACTCCGTGTCCACAAGCTCCCACACTGACTGGGTCCTTCCGGAATCATTCCTGTAGTACTGTCAAAGGTGACTTATTGTGAACAATTTATTATTAATATAATATAAATACTAAATAAGGATTTGACAGAACTAATACATGTCTGCTCTTTTCTCCTCTGGCTCCAACTGAGGTTTCTCCCCGACCCACGACATTTGCAACCGATTGGTTCAGCTTCCCGCACAGCCCTCATCTGAAACTCAGGGATCACCCCCTTAAAAAGGGTCACACAACCACACTCATTCCCCTCTAACTCCTGAGTCCACCTATGAATGAAACAAAAAAGAACGTCATTAAACACAGGCTTGCATGGCACAACAATACACCAGGAACACGCAAGAGAAAAAGTTCATTCACAAAGTCAATTAGTTTGGAGGCTTCCGGACTCTGGAGGAACATCTCAACTTGGTACTGGGTCGTTCAGTGAGTGTAAAATCCAGGCTGGCAGATGCAAAAGGGAAACTCAATCACGGGTTGTCATTCTCCTCAATAGGTACTGCCTCCTCAGCTTTGGATACTGTGAATTATCTCAGCTCCACATTAACAACAGGCGGCTTTGCATCAGCAACTGGCAAACAGAGGTCAACAGCACGACGCACCTGTTGGTCTCCTGGATCAGGTCCAATTCTCTTCTTCAAATAATCCACATGTTCCTTTACATAATGACTTTGTATTTCTACAACAGTTCCGCTCTTTCCACAATTTTACCAGCTGTCCATGTGAGTTCACCTGTAAAATTCCTGTCCAGAACTAAATCATCAACCTGGAAAATTCTGTTTCTTTTTCTTGGGTCATGGCTTTTTTCTGGGACTTATTTGCCTTCCACCCTTTCCACCAAATCTGAAAATATTAAATCTAGGCAGGTCCACGGTGATGTCCCATTAGTAATTCAGCCGACACAATCCATGTGCTCACATTCGACGTGGTAGAAATCTCACAACACCAAGTTAAAGTCCGACAGGTTTATTTGGTAGCACAAGCTTTCAGAGTGTCGCTCCTTCTTCAGGTGAGTGAGGAGTTGTGTTCACAAACAGGGCATATATAGACACAAACTCAATTTACAAGATAATTGTTGGAATGTAAGTCCTTACAGGTAATCAAGTTTTAAAGATACAGACAACGTAAGTGCAGAGAGGGTTAAGCACAAGTTAAAGAGGTGGGTATTAGTAAGAGAGGAGACTTGTGTATTAGTTCTGTAAAACTCTTTAACCTGATGTTGTGAGACTTCTTACTGAACTTACCACAGTCCAACACTGGCATCGCCGCATCATGGTTACAACTGGTCAGAAGTTTAGTTGGACCAACCTGTCAGAATTGTGGAGACAAGAAGAGGGCAGGAGTTAGCTACTCTGCAATGTGAAGCATACATCACAAAATTTCTCCAGCATTTACATGGGTTAAAGAATGTGATTGAATATTCATCACTTGTGTGGATGGGTACTTCTCCAATAAGAATCTTAAACATCACTCAGAATAGTTGTCTAAATGATATTTATCCCTGTCATGCAGTCAATGCCTAACCCCCAACAATGCACTAAAGGATATTCCTCTGAAATTTACCCAAGCTTATGTTGCTGCTTTTCCTATGACCTCAGCATGATAGAGAAGGACAGCAAATTCATGTTAACACCATCACCTCTAAATTTTCTCATCCTAACTTGAATATATTCCAGCTTCATCATTCCTGAGTCAAAATTCTGGAGCAGGTAATTTAACAACATCGCAGAAGCACAGAAAGCACTGCTGTAGCTTCATGAATCAGCTAAAGATAGGGAGAAAGATGGCTGCAACAGAATCACCCACATTCCCTGCAGAAATGAATGAGGTTTTGATTTTGAAGCAAGTGCACCACATCTAGATATGGTGCGTGTGAAGAGGTAGTCACTAACATACATAACTGCATTATACAGAGCAATTACTTACAGTGCCAGCTCATTTACTACCCCATCAATTCAAACAAATTAATTCATTCAAAACGTTATTGTAATTACAAATGAAGTATAGCCAATGCAAATCTCCAGTGTGTGATGGGTGGGTGAGATGAGCAGTGTGTGAGCCCCATGCTGCCTATTGTTCTGCTTCATAGCACTTTGAATGTCCATGGACCAGCACTTCACAACAATAGCTTTCTTCTGCGGATGTTCTTTCATTTATTTACTTAAATCAATTTCCCTGAAAGAAACCCTTCCATGTAGCATAGCTGAATTTTCCACACACATGTAATCATGTAGCTGGTTAGTAACTGACCTATGTCTTTATGACAAATTGTCGCCTCAGCTATTCTTTATTGAAGACAGCAGGTAACAAGGGAGAGATCACAGATGGGGTGAGACCAACTTTCCTACCACACTTAAGACAACAGCTCTGATCCTATCTTAGTTTGGCACACTGATATCCAAAACCTCACACATCCCTCCCCCCCACCCCCGCCCCGTCCCACCCAAAAAACATTAGACTGCTGCCAGTGTTTGGAGGGATCTTAAATTAATTCAGCTTTGAACAAACAGCTGAAATACATTTCTATCAGAATTAAGCTGCTCTCAATCCTCCACTGTGCTGATAGCAAATAGCCCAACGGGAGTTACACTTCATACGAAGCAATTGCATTAATTAATGTTTACACTTCTGCCTCAAATAAGAGGCTGATGCTTCAGTGGTAGAGGAATCTTTAGTTCTAGTGTTTAATCTCTAATTGTTGTATACTCTGTTGTTGCTTTGATGCATTTTACTTTGTTCTCCTCGGACTCTCTGCTTCCTGCAGATGATTTGTTTTTATCGTTGCAGGAAGTGACTTACGTTGTCTGTGGGGTCAAAGGCTGCTGTGAGAATAGACAGGAGAAGGAAGAATCAGGAAGATGGAACTGTGAATAGGGAATACTCCTCAATGGGATTGCTCATGTTCTTTCGTAAATCCTGTGTCCACAGTGGGAGAAGATTTTTTTTAACAATAAAATGTCATAATCCTTGAAAGGCTTCGCAGAACTGATCTCATTACTAACTAAACTGTTTCCTGTGTACATTAATTCCCAGCACAGTATTCAGATAAGCAGTGCTGAATCAGTTTATGCAAAATATTCTATTGAAGTGTAATTTACATTTGTCATTGTTCATCAAGCCTGGCAAGAGAACGTGAAAACAACTCTGAACGCTAATGTGCCCTCAAGAGTGTGAAATCTAACTTTGGTAGAGATGCAAAATGAGTAGAGGTGGATTGACTATTAAGTGAACAGAAAATGCTGTAAAATCATAGAATCCCTAAAGCGCAGAAAGAGACCACAGAACAATCCCACCCAGGCCCCATCCCCATAACCGTACGTATTTACCCTGCTAAGCATCTGACATTAAGGCAAGTTACAGTCCAATCCATCTAACCTGCACATCTCTGCACTGTGGGAGAAAACCCAGGCAGATATGGGGAGAAATCCATGCAGACACAGGACTAACTACTTCAGCTGTGCGTATCTCAGCAGGTCTGACAGCATTCGTAGCGAGAGAAGAGAGCCAAGGTTTCAAATCTGGATGACCCAGAGTGGTAGATACTGGGAGATCTGCTGAGATTTTCCAGCATTTTCTGTCTGTTTTTGTTCTAGATTGCAGCGTCTGCAGTATTTTGTTTAATCTGCCACCAAACCAATGGAAAGGAAATTTAAGAGTGAGTAATGAATGACCAATCCACAATCACCCAATGTACAAACCTGCCCCCCATCCTAATCACCCACTGTACAAACCTACACCCCTCAATCCCAATCACCTACTGTACAAACCCGCCCCCCCAACCCAATCACCCACTGTACAAACTCGCCCCCCTCATCCCAATCACCCAACGTACAAACCTGCCCCCCTCAGTCCCAATCACCCAACATACAAATCCACCCCCTCATCCCAATCATCCAATGTACAAACTCGCCCCTCCCATCCCAATCACTGCCTGTACAAACCTACCCTCCCTCAATCACAATCACCCAGTGTACAAACTCACCTCCCTCAATCCCAATCACCCACTATACAAACCCACCGCCCCCAAACCCAATCATTCACTGTACAAACCCACCCCCCTCAATCCCAATCACCCACTGTACAAACCCACACCCCTCAATCGCAATCACCCAATGTACAAACCCATCCCATCATCCCAATCACTCACTGTACAAACTCGGCCCCCCATCCCAATCACCCAACGTACAAACCCGCCCCCCCATCCCAATCACCCACTATACAAACCCACCCCCCACATCCCAATCACCTCCGTGTAAAACCCCACCCCCCATTCAATCCCACATCACCCACTGTACAAACCCAAACCAGGCCCCCTCAATCACAATCACCCACTGTACAATCCCAACCCAATACCAATCACCACCTGTACAAACCCCACCCCCTCAATCCCAATCACCCCATGTACAAACCCACCACCCTCAATCCCAATCACCCCTGTACAAACCACCCCCTTTTTCAATCCCAATCACCCCCTGTACAAACCCAACCCCTTCAATACCAATAACCCCCTGTACAAACCCACACCTCAAATCCAATCACCCCCTGTACAAACCCACCCCCATCAATCCCAACACCACTGTACAAACCCACCCCCCAATTCCCAATCACCCCCTGCTACAAACCCAACCCCTTCAATCCCAATCACCCCCTGTACAAACCCACCCCCCTCAATCCCAGCACCCCCTGTAAAACCCAAACCCCCTCATCCCAATCACCTAATGTACAAACCCACCCCCCTCAATCCCAATCACCCCCTGTACAACCCCACCCCCACTCAACCAATCACCCCCTGTACAACCCACCCCCCTCAATTCCCAATCACCCCCTGTACAAAACCCAAACCCCCTCAATCCCAAGCACCCTGTAACAAAACCCACACCGCCACCTCAATCCCAATCACCCCTGTGCAAAACCCACCGCCCCCTCCTCCCAAACCCCAATCACCCCCTGTACAAAACCCACCGCCCCCTCAATCCCAATCACCCCGTACAAACCCCATCCCCCTCAATCCCAATCACCCCCTGTACAAGCCCAACCCCCTCAATACCAATCACCCCCTGTACAAAACCCAACCCCCTCAATTACACAATCACCCACTGTACAAAACCAACCCCCCATCCCAATCACCACTGTACAAAACCCTCCCCCGCAACTCCAATTCACCCACTGTTACAAACCCAACCCCCTCAATCCCAATCAACCACTGTAAAAACCCAACACCCCCCCTCAATCCACAATACCCCCCCACTAACAACCCACACCCTCAGATCAATCACCCGCTGAACAAACTAAACCGCCCTACATCCAATAACCTAATGTACAACCGCCCCCTTCCAATCCAATCACCCAATGTACAAACCCACCGCCCAATCCCAATCACCCCACTGCTACAAAACCCACACTCCCCTCAATCCAATCACCCCTTGTACAAACCCACCACCATCAATCCCAATCACCTCTTGTACAAATCCACCCCCCCATCCCAATCACGCATGTACAAAACCCCACCACCCCTCAAACCCAATCACCACTGTACAACCCACGCCCCCCTCCAATCCCAATAACCTAAGTACAAACAAACCCCCCCTCAATCACAATCACCCCCTCTACAAACCCACTGCCCCCTCAATCCCAACACACCTGTACCCCACCCCAACACCACCACCCCCCATCCCAATCAACCCTTGTACAAAACCCACACGCCCCCTCAATCACAATCACCCCTGTACAAACCCAGCCGCTCCCCTCAATCCACTCACACCCCCCCCCCACGTTTCACAAATCCACCCCCATCCCAATCACCCCTTACGTACAAACCCAACCCACTAAATCCAATCACCACCCATGTACAAACCACTGCACCATCCCAATCACACCACCCTTGGTACCAAACCCACAGCCCCTCAATCCCAATCACCACTGTACAGACCCACAGCCCCCTCAATACCCAATCACCCCCCTGTATAAACCCACAGCCCCCTCAATCCCAACACCCCTGGAACAAACACCACTGCCCACTGCAATCCAATCACACACTGTACAAATCCACCCCCCCAATCCAAATCACCCCTTGTACAAAACCCACCCCAATCAACCCAATACCCCTGTACAAAACCCACTGCCCCATCCCAATCAACCCCTTGTACAAACCCACCCCCCTCAATCCCAATCATCCACTTTACAAACCCACCCCCCTCAATCCCAATCACCCAATGGACAAACCCAAACACACCCCCCTCAATCCCAATCACCCCCTCTACAAACCCATTCCCTCAATCCCAATCACCCACTGTACAAACCCATTCCCTCAAACCCAATCACCCACTGTACAAACCCATTCCCTCAATCCCATTCACCCACTGAACAAACCCATTGCCTCAATCCCAATCACCCACTGTACAAACCCATTCCCTCAATCCCAATCACCCCCTATACAAACCCATTCCCTCAATCCCAATCACCCACTGAACAAACCCATTCCCTCAATCCCAATCACCCACTGTACAAACCCATTCCTCAATCCCAATCACCCCTATACAACCCATTCCCTCAAACCCAATCACCCACTGTACAAACCATTCCCTCAATCCCATTCACCCCCTGAACAAACCCATTCCCTCAATCCCAATCACCCCCTGTACAAACCCATTCCCTCAATCCCAATCACCCCCTATACAAACCCATTCCCTCAATCCCAATCACCCCCTGTACAAACCCATTCCCTCAATCCCATTCACCCACTGTACAAACCCATTGCCTCAATCCCAATCACCCCCTATACAAACCCATTCCCTCAATCCCAATCACCCCCTGTACAAACTCATTCCCTAAATCCCAATCACACCCAATGTACAAACCCATTCCCTCAATCCCATTCACCCACTGTACAAACCCATTCCCTCAATCCCAATCACCCCCTGTACAAACCCATTCCCTCAATCCCAATCACACCCAATGTACAAACCCATTCCCTCAATCCCATTCACCCACTGTACAAACCCATTCCCTCAATCCCAATCACCCCCGTACAAACCCATTCCCTAAATCCCAATCACACCCAATGTACAACCCATTCCCTCAATCCCAATCACCCCCTGTACAAACCCATTCCCTCAATCCCAATCACCCCCTGTACAAACCCATTCCCTCAATCCCAATCACCCCCTGTACAAACCCATTCCCTCAATCCCAATCACCCCCTGTACAAACCCATTCCCTCAATCCCAATCACCCACTGTACAAACCCATTCCCTCAATCCCAATCACCCACTGTACAAACCCATTCCCTCAATCCCAATCACCCCCTGTACAAACCACCCCCTCAATCCCAGTGAGTTGAACTTTACTTCCAATGACTCCAGATTTATAAAAAATATTTTGGCAAGTTTGAAATGTTTGCTTCCACTTTATGTCTTAAACCTAAACCCTGATTAAAACACAGAAATTCTTAATATCTAATATTTCAATTAATGTGTTTAAAATGTAATTAAGAAACATGGAGGTCTTACGATGCACTTTCCCAAAAAGTGCTGAGTGTGTCTACATCTCAGGGCTGTAGCAGCTCAAGAAGTCAGCTCGCCACCACTTCCTGAAGGGCAACTAGAATGGGGCAACAAACAATAGCCCCGATGGCCACATCCTGTAAAAATTAATTTAAAAATATAAAGAATTATTTACATAGGTTTAAAAATTCCTTAATGGTAAAATGCAGTTTATATTGGAGTCAATAAGCTATGACTGTACTCTAGCCATGCCTATAACACTACATCCTGCACTCTCTCCTTTCCTTCTCCCCTATGTACCATATGCTTTGTCTGGAAAGCATGCAAGAAATAGTACTTTTCACCATATATTAATTTATGCAACAGTAATAATAAATCAAATCAAAATCAAACAATGCCTGAACCCATTGATTTTGGCTCTCTGAGGGCATTGCATCTTTCTGTATCAGACAATTGACCTCATATTACATCAAGCCAATTCTCATAAACATATAAGGATGATGAGCCCAGGCAATAAGGTGAACCAAGTTTGAAAAGTAGGACACTACTGCCGCAGTTAAAACCAAAACATCCAATTTCAAGGAGAAATTAGATTCAACTCTTGGGGCTAAAGAGATCAAGGAATCTGGGGGAAAAGGGGTATCAGGATATTGAATTCAATGATCAGCGATGATCAAAATCAATGGAGGAGTAGGCCAAGGGCTGAATGGCCAACTCCTGCTTCTATGCAAACCTCCCTATTACTGAATGAGGAGGAACTTACATAGAACAAGAGCACAAATAGCAGTGCTCCCTTATAGTAAATCAGCTTCAGAACAATATAGTCCATTCTTGGACTGAAGACCATCTTTCTGTGAAGGTCAGTGCTATAACAATGCGAATGGTGATGACAGATTCATTGAATTGGAAAGACTTCTGCTGATCTCAGAAAGGTTACCAAGGCAACTATACATAAAGCAATAACAAAAGTTAAATAAAATTTGAAGCTTTACAAATTAGAGTTGGAATATGAACAGATACAAATGATAAATATAAATAAAATATTGTTTGGGCCGCAATGAACAAATATATACATTCTATGCTCCCCATTTTACAAAAGACATGAAAGTGAGAGAGAGCATTTAGTGTAGTTTCTACATGTTGATGGCAGGACTGGGAGAAGAGAGTTGCAAGAGACAAACATTGAGAATATTTAAAGTGGGATAGAAAGGACTAAAGAGAGAGATTTAATAGATTAATTTGAAACTGTTTCAAAATGAAATAGGGAAAGAATATTTTCTCTGGTTGAGGAGTCAACACTGAGCTAATCAACAAATTAGAAGAAATATCTTTACACAAAGGAGGGTTTAGCAATAAATCTAAACTAATTGGCGTCAGAAAGCAGGAACTGTGAAGAATTAGAATTCAAAGCAAGTGTGGGGTAAAGGCTTAATGACGCAGTGATCTACAAGATAAATGTGAAATAACAACAAAAATATAGATTGACAGTGTTCAGACATGCTCAGGTCAATCATACTACTTAATTATATTCTAATAATGTTGAATGAATAACTTCTAAATAACCATACTCATTTACATTGAGCAATGAATTTGGGAATAATGATTTTCAGCATTTTTTTTTGGATATCCCAGTGCGTGCAATTGGATGTCACACTTGTAATTTTGCATTTATAATGTTAATTGATTAATTCACCAATTGAGAAAATAGAACTGCTAGGAGTGACAATCACCATTGAATTGCCCCAAGTTCCTTTTTACTAACCAAGTCTCCTTCCTGCTCTTGAACTGCCAACACTCTCCCTTTATGCACTATATTCCTCATTGTTTACTTCTAGATTCCTCCCACCTCACTCACTCATTCAATTTGCTTGATAGCACTGACATATAGAGGTGCTAATCGCAAAACAGAATACATCGCAACTGAAAATATATGTGCAAAAATGTAAATACAGTAATCCAGCAAGGCTGTAAATGTAAATACAGAATCCAGCTGGGTTCTGGTCTCTGAATTCCAACTGATAGTGGGACTTTAGCAATGGTGGCCAGTTAAGTGTCAGGCCCTATGTGACACCACAGCTATGGCAAGTGCTGGAGGGGTTAGATCTTTGCACTAGCCTCTTGGTCTGCTCCGAGGAAGCTGTCTCAAACCTTCAGCAGGCAGTGCTCTCATTAGCCTGCTCACTACCCTTCAGCATGGGGGCAGATAGTTGTCACCTCCACCCCCCTTCTCCTTCCCTCCTTCATCCCTCTATCCCCAATCCAGCCTGCTAAATGGAAATGTGACAGTAAACTGACATGTCAGCTAGAAGCAGGAAATTAGCAGCACTTTCCCTGATTCTGCAGTTAATGAGAGCCCAGCCCAATGCAGCAGAGTTCAATGGTACACTCTGTCTCTACTATAATTTTGTTAAGAAACCTTAACATGCAGAAAGTATTCAGTTAATTATGAAATATATCAAAAACATTGGCCAACACTGGTATCACACAAACAGATCAACTTTAAATAGCAGAGGAACAGACTCGAGGGGCTGAATGACCTACTTCTGCAACTAGAATGTACAGAATGAGGCCATCTGGCTCATCGAGCCTATACCAACAACAATCCCACCTAGGCCCTATCCCTGGAACTCCAAGTAGTTACCCTGCTAATCTCCTGACACTAAGGGGAAATTTACCATAACCAACCCTACCTGCACATCACTGGACTATGGGAAGAAACCAGGGGACCCAGGAAACCCATGCAGACACAAGGAGAATGTGCAAACAGCACACAGACAGTGACGCAAGCCTGGAATTGAATCCTGGTCCCTGGTGCTGTGAGGCAGCAGGACTAACCACTGTGCCATCCTAATTTGTATGTTCATCATTAATGATAATTTTTCTCTATGATTACGGCTTTACTCAATAAGTCTTTCATGAAAATAGAATCCTCTCATTTTAATTCTGATACAGACCCAGAGGCTCATGAACCTCATGAAAAAGACAGGATTTACATCATAAACGCACTTTAATTGAGATACTCTTTAATTGAGGTAATCCAGTGACCTTAAGAAGAATTGACTTTGTTTATCAAAGCATCCTAGAGATTTTCCATTCTGATTAGTCACCATAGACACCACACAAAGACAGATTTCCACAGCGAGGACACTCAACCTGCATTAACTTCAGACTGTTGTATGGGGGAGTCACCTTCTCTGTGGTTCCAGGAATAAAAGGCCAAATATCTTTAGAAAGTAAATTAGGAGCAGTCAACCGTACACAACGAAACAAGTCAGATTACAAGAGAAAAAATGTTTTAACCAAATACGTCTTGACTTGCCAAGTCTGATGAGGCTACATATTGCAGCAGAGAAAACTGCAGGATTGATGGAAATGACTCAAAACAAGTGAAGGAAATATTTGAGTAAGAACAGATACAAAGCACAAGATAAAACTTTTCATTGCTATTGCAGAAGGTACAAACATCTTGATCAGCATCCTACCAGGCAAAAACTGAATTGTTTCACAGGGCAGATTAATTTTTTGTACTCAGTGCAATTAATCTGTCAGGCACCAAATGTCAGATCCATAGAAATTTTCAGAGTTAACAAGAAAAATGTTGTAGCTTTGAGAGTCTTGGGAAACTCACTGAGCTGCAATATATCTATAGAGTTCCCTCCAGTGGTACAAAACTGAGTTGCAGGATGAGTGATTTTATAGTTTTTGCAATTGTGCATATAATAACCAATTCATTATTCTGAATAAGTTAAATGCTGCTATCATCATATGATATTCTTTCATGCATCACTTCTACAATGGTGTAACAAGCCCAAGAATCGCTTGAAGTTCTTTGATGTCAATGCATCAACATCCTTGGTGAAAACATGCAGAAAAACAGGGTAACTTAGAATTTTACCAAATGACTGGATTCCCCAAAGCATTATTGATGGCAGCCAGTGTTTTATTTTCATATTTATTGCTGTGTTATGGATGACAGTGGCTGAGCAGCATTTAGAGTCATAGAGGATTACAGCACGGAATCAGGCCCTTTGGCCCAACTTGTTAATGCTGCCCTTTTTTTAAACCCCTCAGTTAGACCCAATTGCCCACATTTGGTTCATATCCCTCTATACACATCTTACTCATTTCACTGTCTAAAAATGTTTTAAAAGACAAAATTGTACCCGTCTCCATACTACCTCTGGCAGCTTTTTCCAAACATTCACTACCCTCTGTGTGAAAAAAATTGTACCTTTTGTATCTCTCCCCTCTCACCTTAAAACCTATGCCCTCTAGTTTCAGATTCCCCTATCTTTGAGAAAAGGTATTGAATATCCAGCTGATCTGGGCCTCTCATTATTTTATAGATGTATATAAAATCACCCCTGAGCCTTCTATGCTCTAGAGAAATAAGTCCCAGTTTATCCAGCCTCTCCTTAAAGCAACAAGAATAACATCCAATTAAATCTCTTCTACATTCTTTCTAGTTTAATAATATCCTTTCCATAATAGGGTGACCAGAACAGTACACAGTATTCCAAGTAGGTCTTACCAATGTCTTGTATAATTTCACAAGATGTCCCAACTCCTGTATTCAATGTTCTGACCAATGAAACTAAGCATGCTAATACTTTCTATACCACTCTGTCCACCTGTGGTTACACTTTTAAGGAGCTATGAACCTTAGATCTCTTTGTTCTCTAACTGTCCCAATACCACACCATTAACTAAGTAAGTCCTGTCCTGGTTCAATTTACCAAAATGCACCACCTCGCATTTATCAAATTAAACTCCATATGCCATTTATCAGCCCTCTGGCCTAATTGATCAAGGTTCAGTTGCAACTGGGGATAACTTTCTTCACTGTCCACAATGCCACCCATTTTGGTGTCATCTGCAAACTTACTAACATGCCTGCTAAATTCTCATCCAAATCATTCATATAAATGACAAATAACAGTGGACCCAGCACCAATCCCTGATACACACCACTTGTCATAGGCCTCCAGTTTGAAAAACAACCTCCAAAACCACCCTCTGTCTCGTGTCATCAAGCTAATTTTATATCCATTTAGCTACCTCACTCTGGATCCTATGAGATTTAACCTTATGCAACAACCTACCATGTGGTACCTTGTCAAAAGCCTTGCTAAAGTCCATGGAGACAACATCAATTGCACTGCCCTCATCTACCTTCTTGATTACCCCTTCAAAAATCTCAATCAAATTTGTGAGACATGATTTTCCACTCACAAAACTATGCTGAATGTCCCTAATTAGTCCTTCCATCTCTAAATCGTAACTCTCAAAATACTTTTAACCACTTACCCACTGCAGATATGAGGCACACCGGCCTATAGTTCCCAGGCTTTTCCTTGCAACACCTCTTAAACAAAGGCACACCATTTGCCACTCTCCAATCTTCAGACACCTCACCTGTGATCATCAATGATTCAAATATCTCTGCCAGGGGACCCGCAATTTCCTACCTAGCCTCCCATAGTGTCCTGGAATACACTTCATCAGGTTCTGGGGATTTACCTATCTTGATGCACTTTAAGACTTCCAACACTTCCTTCTCTGTTATTTATATACTCAAGACCTCATTATTTATTTCCCCAAGTTCCCTAACATCCATGCTTTTCTCAACAGTGAATACTAATGAGAAATATTCATTTAGGATCTCACCCATCTCTTGTGGATCCACACATAGATCACCTTGTTGACCATTAAGAAGTCCTATTCTCTCCATTGTTACTCTTTGGCCTTTATGTATTTGTAGAAGCTCTTTGGATTCTCTTTTGCCTTATCTGCCAAAACAATCTCATGTCCCCTTTTAGCCTTTCTGATTTCTCTCATAACTCTACTCTGACACCCTGTATACTCTTCAAAGGATCCACTTGATCCCAGCACCTATGCACATCATGTACCTTCTTCTTCTTGACCAGGGCCTCAATATCCCAAGTCATTCAGGGTTCCCTACTTCTACCAGCCTTGCCCTTCACTCTGAGGAATGTACTCACCCTGAACTTGGTTAACACACATTTGAAAGCCTTCCACTTACCAGACATACATTTGTCTTCCCACAGGTTCCCCCAAGTTCCTGCCTGCTACCATCAAAATTGGCCTTGCCCCAATTTAGAATTTTAACTTTTGGGCCAGACCTATCATTCTCCATTGCTAACTTAAAACTAATGGAATTATGGTCACTGGTCCCAAAGTGATCCCTCATTGACATTTCTGTCACCTGCCCTTTCCAAAGAGGAGATCAAGTTTTTCTCCCCTTCCATAGTTGGGTCATCCACATATTGAACAGAAATTCCTCTTGAATACATTCAATAAATTTCTCTCCATCCAAGCCTCTAATACTGTGGCTATCCCAGTCGATGTTGGGAAAATTAAAATCCCCTATTACCATTCTGTGTTTCTTGACAATATCTGTAATCTTACATACATGGTCCTCAATTTCCTGCTATTTGGGGCATACATTACAATCCAATCAAAGTGATTTCCCCCTTTTCACTTCTCAGTTCAACCCATTTTGACTCAGTGGGCAAACTCTCGGATATATCCCCTCTCAGTAATGCAATGATGCTTTCCTTAATCAAAAATGCAACTCCCCCCCTCCTCTTTTACCTCCTGTTCTATCCTGTAGCATCTATACCCTGGAACATTGAAGTGCGAGTCCTGTCCTTCCCTTAGCCATGATTCAATAATTGCTATAATATCCCAGTCCCATCTACCCATCCGTGCCCTGAATGCCCAACTCAAGTTTGTCTGAGGATATTAAGAATCAAATGCAGAGGCGGGACTGGAGTCAGAGGGCTGCAGCGAATGAAGAAATGATCAGCTAACCAATTGTGGTGGCAATAATCAAGGGGTTGCTGTTAGCCAGATCAGCACAAGAACTTTCCTGCTCTTTATAATAGAACTTTTACAGGAAAAAAAACCTTGGTTCAAGATGACACCACTTCTGTTATGTGCTCATATCCAGGAGTGGAGTTTAAATGCACACAAATATCTCATTTGAGTGGTGTCAGTGAATTAACTGTGTATTCAAAGGATTGTATAGGCTAGTTGGTTTTGGTGGCCAGACCTATCGGCTTATAAAAGGTAGGTGGATCGATGGGGATTGTGTCACTCAGTCATGTTTGTCTATTGCAGTTTGTTTGATTATCTTCAGGATGGAAGAAGAATGTCCCAACCCTTTTTCCTAGGTTTATTTGCTTCTCACAATGATTATGAGACTGCATAGGGTGTGGTGTGATTGATAATGTGCAGGAATCAAACCATGTCAGGATTGGAACAGACTGAGTTGACTAGCTGGTGCTTTCATCTTGGTTCTAAAGCTGGCTGGGATCTGGGCTTTGGGGAAGGTTTGGGAACAATTTTGTGGTTAGTGAAGTGGCAGTAGGGTTGGGGTTTGGGAAGGGAAAGTGAGGTAGAAAACGTGCTGGCAGAAGTAGCAATATATTGCACATCTGTGCAATGAGGGAGAGCAGAATCACCACACGGAAAGGAAGGTAAAGCCAAGAGATGGGAAGAGGGAAGCTGGAAGTGATGGCTTAAAAGGAGAGAGGGCAGAATATCAGAACAGTTTTTGGGGGGTGGGGAGAGGTGGAAAGTAGACAATAAACCCATGAACCAAATGGAATGTTATCCTTTTTGAACAATTCTACATTTGGGAAGAAGTTGAAAGAAAGGACAGTCCACAAGGAAATTAAAACCAGCTGTAAGCAATAGGAAAACACTGTTACAATATAGCACAGTGACACAGTGGGTTTAACACTGCTGCCACGCAGCATCAGGGATTCAAATTTGATTCCTGGTTCGGATCATTGGCTGTGTGGAGTTTGCACATTCTCCCTGTGTCTCTGTCAGTTTCCTCCGGGTGCCCTGGTTTCTTTCTACAGTCTGAATGACATGTTGGTTAGATGCATTGGCCACGCTAAATTCTCCCTCAGTATACCCGAACCGATGCCGGAGTGTAATGACCAGGGGATTTTCACAGTAACTTCATTGCAGTATTAATGTAAGTCTACTTGTGACACTAATGAATAAACTTAAAACAAACAAGATGTGCAAGAAATATCATACCAGGAGAACATATTACCAACGTGACAGGGATAAAAGACAACTTGGCCTGCTGTAGTAAATACAATGTTTAAGCATAGAACACAGGGGTATACAAATCTCAGCAAACAAGAATCAAAATCAAACCACTGAGAACATAACATACATAGATTTTAACATAAGATGAAGCAAATCACACAGAAACACATCGTACAAGATACCACAGATAGTATACTAATAATATTAATATCAGGTTCCAAAAACAGTAACACACCTATGACAATCAGCAAGAACAAGCTTCAGAATGCAATATGACATTGCTTTAAACCTGCTGTGATTGGCATGGATCACAAGGCAAAGATGATTGATTCTGATAATACTGTTATGCTTTAAATTGGGACTTGAAATTATATTTTATGTTTAAGGTACTCATGCAGTTGTCTTTGTGACATTGTGACAAATGTATTGTTTTACTTTAAGTAGCTCCTTCTTTCTTGGGCAGAATTTTACACTTTCCACTGACAGGTTTGTAGGTCCATTAAATTCCTCAGATAGTCTTCGAACCATTGTCTCCAGTCTGTGCATAGTTTTACTGCGGGATGGTTAAGGCCTGGCCAACCAGCTTGCCCTTGTCCCAGTTGAGGGAATTGAGGCTTGCAGAGGCCAGAAACTCATCATGCTCAGGACTCGGTTGAGAAAGAGAAGTATGAGGACATCTCCATTGGTCACGCTAAATTCTCCCTCAGTATATCCGAACAGAAGCCGGAGTGTGGTGACCAGGGGATTTTCACAGTAGCTTCATATCAGTGTTAATGTAAGTCTACTTGTGACACTAATAAATAACCTTAAAACAAAATAAGATGTGCAAAAAATATCATGCCAGGAGAACACATTACCGATATAACACTGTTGGACAGGGATAAAAGATAACTTGGTCTGCTGCTGTAAGTACAATATTTAAGCTTAGAACATGGAGGTACAAATCTCAGCAATACATAGATCTATGTATTTTATGTTCTCAGTGGTTTGATTTTGATTCTTGTTGCTGGGATTTGTACCACTGTGCTCTAAGCTCCTTTCAGCATCTGGCATACCTCCAAACCTCCCATCAAGATCGAACCACCCCCCCCCCGCCCACCTCGACAAGATCTGACACCACCACCACCCCCCCCCCACCCCACCCACCATCCCCCCCTCCAGCCCCACCACCAATGTGATGCTGGGCTCTGCAGCTTGCATTGTGGGCTACTTGCAATACCAGGAATGGTCATTACTGCTCTCAGCATTTCAGCTCTCTGAGAGGACTTGCCCCTGAGCAGAAATCCTGCCTTCAGCCAACTAACTCCCCCCCCTCCCCCATTGGAGTGTTAGAGGTGAAAACCCCAGCAGTGAAAAATCCAAATCCATATTTAAATGATACCACTGGCTCTCGCTCAATTTGAGGATAACATTTACTCAGGATCATGAGTTAATGCCCTGGATCCTTATGTGACTGTACGGGCTGATTCTCACATTTCTAGACACATGGAGCAGGATATCCAATGAGGTAGTGGGATCCAGAGTGCAGGATTTACTTCCTTTTCTTTCACTCAATGCCGCTCCTCTGCTTCATCTTTGGAGCTTTTGAGCACAAAGCGTGTCACACGTTAATGGACAAAGTCATCATCATTCTGAATGATTGTGGCGAGTTCATTGAGGTGAATGCCACCAAACTTCAAGGAGAACTTCAAAGAATCTTTGGAGAATTTGATTTGTCTACCAGTGGAATGTTGGCCATTTGAGAGTTTAGAGAACAGGACATAGGGAGGAGAGTAATGTAAGTAGCGGTGACGGTTTTTAACCATGCAGATTAGGTGGCCAGTCCATGGGCACTGATTTTGTTGGAGTTTTGTTTGAATGCAGTACATAGATCTGACTTCAAGAAGGATTCTATTGTCTCTCCACAGCCCTTTCATTGAAGCTGGAGGATGCGGCAGAGGCATTATTGATGGAATTTCTCTATCTGAATGACATCGGGCAAGGATAAGCCTCATTATGACACTGCTGATGACAGGATTATTGAGGAATAGCTTATTGTTCACTATTTAAACAGTGGAAGGAAAGCTGGGGTTAATCTTGTAAATGGATTATATTCCTGGTGCTTTCCCCGTTCAAACAATGGAGCAGTTTTATCGAACGTACAGAAAAGGAAAGAGGAAGATCATTTTGTGATGAACTAGAAATACAAGGTCAACAACATGGACGAAAACAGATTAGGGGTGATTCTGAGCCCACATCAGCAGAATGATGGCAAAAATGCAGCGAGAATCGTAAAATACGAATCTTGCCAGTGAAATTGCTATTTTGACTTTCCAGCCCATCGCCAGTGATGTAACGAGAAATCTGTCATGTAAATCTGGGAAGCTGATTTTAATACATTATAATTTTATTACCGAATCCTTCCTCATCCATCAGGTGCCAACAAATCATCATGCTGGTGCGATTTACATCAGCTGTATGAAAATGAAAACTTGGTGATATCGGAGTTCAGCGCTTGAGGCACTATTACCATTCAGGGTCACGATGTAGAGATGTAACCTGGTGTTGTGAGACTTCTTACACCATTCAGGGTGCTAGTGCAAGTCAGGGTGGGGGGGAGCGACAATGGAGAGAACACCAGGAACCCAGATAAATTCACATCAGGGGTGAAGTGGAGGGTGTGAAGGAGGAGGTTTGGTATTGGCATCTCCAGGTGGAGTCGCTCGTACACCTTAGCAGCCCTTGCTGGCTGTGAGCCTCGGAGATTTAAGGGAGTCTGACAACTAGTTTGCACAGTAAAGTTTGACAACACCAATTTTAAATCCAACCGATTTATTTGATAGTAAATCCACAAGCTTTCGGCCTTTGTGGCCTTCGTCAGGCAAATGAGGATTTAGAACATAGAACATAGAACAACACAACACAAACAGGCCCATCGGCCCACGAGTTGCGCCGATCACATCTACCAATCCACAGACCTACCTATAACCCCCTGTCCTATTCTTTTCCATATACTCATCCAGAAGTCTTTTAAAAGACCCCAGTGAGTTTGCCTCAACAACTTCCGACGGCAGTCGGTTCCATTCACTCACCACCCTCTGAGTGAAAAACCTACCCCTGACATCTCCTTTGTATTTGCTTCCCTGCACCTTAAATCTGTGTCCTCTCGTAGTGACCATTTCAGCTCGGGGAAATAGTCTCTGAGAGTCCACCCTATCTATTCCTCTCAACATTTTATAAACCTCTATCAGGTCGCCTCTCAACCTACGTCTCTCCAGTGAGAAGAGTCCCAGCTCCCTCAACCTATCTTCATAAGGCCTGCCTCCCAATCCAGGCAGCATCCTTGTAAATCTCCTCTGAACTCTCTCAATAGCCTCTACATCCTTCCTATAATGAGGCGACCAGAACTGCGCACAATACTCCAACTGGGGTCTGACAAGAGTCTTATAGAGCTGCATCATTACCTCCTGACTCCTAAACTCTATTCCTCGATTAATGAAGGCCAGTACACCGTACGCCTTCTTGACCACTTCCTCCACTTGCGAGGCCGATTTAAGAGTCCTATGGACCCGGACCCCGAGATCCTTCTGCTCTACAACACAGCTAAGACTCCTACCCCTTATATTGTACTCCTTCATCCCATTATTCCTGCCAAAATGGACCACTACACATTTATCTGCGTTGAAGTCCATCTGCCACTTCTCTGCCCAGTCTTGCATCCTGTCTGTGTCCCGCTGCAACTTTTGGCATCCCTCCAGACCATCCACAACACCACCGATCTTTGTATCGTCGGCGAACTTGCTAACCCATCCCTCCACTTCCTCATCCAGGTCATTTATGAAAATGACAAACAGCAGGGGTCCCAGAACAGATCCCTGGGGCACTCCACTGGTTACCAACCTCCATGCAGAACAAGACCCATCCACAACCACTCTCTGCCTTCTGCCGGCAAACTCAGTAAAGTTTTACAACACCAATTTTAAATCCAACCAATTTATTTGATAATAAATTCGCGAACTTTCGACTCTATAGCCTTCGTCAGGCAAATGCAGTGTTCTGGTCTGCAATAGCACTCATATCCACACATATCCACAAGCCAGTTCTGGATCCACGAGGCCAAAGCCCCTTGGATCCCATGCCCTCTCACCTTCTCCAGAAGCCTTGCATGGGGGACCTTATCAAACGCCTTACTAAAGTCCATGTACACTACGTCCACCGCCCTTCCTTCGTCAATGTGTTCAGTCACATTTTCGAAGAACTCAACTAGGCTCATAAGGCATGACCTGCCCTTGACAAAACCATGCTGATTATTTCTAATCAGTCCAAACTTCTCCAAATGTTCATATATCTTATCCCTCAGAAGCCTCTCCATCAGCTTACCAACCACTGAAGTCAAACTCACCGGTCGGTAATTTCCTGGACTATCCCTGTTCCCTTTCTTAAAGATAGGAACCACATCCGCAATCCTCCAATCCTCCGGAACCTCTCCTGTTTCCATGGACGACACAAAGATCATCGCCAGGGGCTCTGCAACCACTTCCCCACCTCCCACAATAACATGGTGTACATCCCATCCGGTCCCGGCGTCTTGTCTATCTTGATAGAATATAACAGGTCTAACACATCCTCTTTCCTAACATTCACATACTCAATCTTTTCCATACCTGCACTATGCAAGTATGCCTCAAACATACTCAAACCTGCAGTGCAATCTCCCAGTTCACTTTCCACCGTGAATACCGAGGCAAAGTACTCGTTAAGCACCTCTGCCATTTCTTCCGGATTCACACAGACTTTTCCCCCTTCACCTTTTATAGGCCCTATCCCTTCTCTTCTCATCCTTTTACTTTTCACATATTTGTAGAAGGCCTTGGGATTCTCCTTAATCTTACCTGCCAAGGCCTTCTCATGACCCCTTCTGGCTCTCCTAATTTTCTTTTTAAGTTCCCTTCTACACACCTTATACTCCTCTAGATCCCTAACATCCCCTAGCTCCATGAAACTTTTACATACCTTTTTTTTCTTCCTAACTAGGTTCACCACTACCTTCGTGCACCACGGTTCCCGCGTCCTACCAGAACCTCCTTGACTCCTTGGAACGTTGTCTTGCAGTGCCCCAGACAAACATTCCTTGAAAATCCGCCACTTCTGTACTCTTCCCCAAGAACACCTCCTTCCAGTTTATACGTCCAATTACCTGCCTAATGTTTTCATATTTCCCCTTACTCCAGACATACACCTTCCCAGCCTGCCTGATCCTATCTCTTTCCATTGCTATCATGAAAAAGATAGAATTATGATCTCCATTCCCAAGATGCTCTCCTACCGTGAGATCCAGCACCTGCCCTGGCTCATTAGCAAGCAACAGGTCAAGTACAGCCTCTCCTCTCGTAGGCTTTTCCCCATACTATGTCAGGAAACCTTCCTGAACACACCTAACAAACTCCACACCATCCAAACCCCTTACCCTTGGGATATTCCAGTCGATGTTTGGGAAATTGAAATCTCCTATCATGTCAACCCTGTTATTTCTACATCTGTCTAGGATCTGTTTCCCTATCTGCACCTCAAATTCCCTGTCGCTATTGGGCGGCCTATAGAATACATTCAGCAAAGTTATCGACCCTTTGCTGTTCCTAACTTCCGCCCACAGAGACTCCGTAGACATTCCCTCCCCATCTTCCACCTTCTCTACAGCCATGACACTGTCCCTGATCAACAGTGCCACACCACCTCCTCTTTTGCCCCCAACCCTGTCCCTCCTGAAGCATCTGAATCCTGGCACCTGAAGTACCCAGTCCTGTCCCTGAGACAACCAAGTCTCTGTTATGGCCACTATCCTCATAGCTCATAGCTCGTGGACTTACTATCAAATAAATCAGTTGGATTTAAAATGGGTGTTGTCAAACTTTACTGAGTTTACCCCAGTCCAACGCCGGCATCTCTACATCATAACTAGTTTGCAGGCAGTGCTTCCAATGTGCTTCTTGCTGAATTGGTGGTGACATCACCTCTAAAGGATTGTTTTTCCAAAGTGGTAGCTGGAAAGTGGGTGTGAGAAGCTGAATTCAGAGGATCTGCACAGCCGGTGACTGTGAGGTCTCTAAATGAGGTCCTGTGAGATGGCAGGTTGCACGGGCAGGGCAGGGGGACTCTGACAAGCAGTGCTCTCCAGTCTTACGAGGTCTGGAGACCATTACATGTGGAGTGAGGGTAGGAGGGGGGGAAGAGGAATGACTGCAGTGGGAATGAATCCCCACACTCAGGCAGCAATTGTGAGGTCAAAGGGCATGTTCAAGGCCACTGCTTATAAAGGCAAGACTGAGGGATTAGTGTCAAGGTGATGGGCTGGAATTTAATCTGCAGCTCCAAGGATGAATTTAACATGTTAATTGCAGTGTTCACATGAACCAAGTACCCCTTAGCTGCCACACCAGGAAGCCAGCTGCCTGTTCAGCTCTCTGACCCTACTTCAATGAATCAATTTTGTCAAAAAGAAAGCATTGCAATGCATGAGTGTGCCACTGATTGGTGCCCAATTTGTAAACCTTTGGAAAGATAGCCCCACAGGTCCCGGCAGAGGACAATCGAGGGGGCGTCCAACTCCACTGTCTGTCCCTCTACTGTCACTAAAGTAATGGCCACGTGTCACTTGAGAGAGAGCATACAGTGTCCACAGGCACCATTGAAACCTTCCACACACATTGGGCACTGCAGGGACTGGGGTTCATTATTTTTAATTACCTTCTGGTTTAATGTTCTAAGTTTCATTTGAAATTTGTTTTTGTTTGGGGTGATTCCCCTTTTAGAAGCTGCCCCTTGCGCTTTGTCCTTCAGTTTATTTAATTTGGCTTAACTGATTCAATTCTAAAGAGTTGGCAGTACAGTCTGCCATTGGGCACAGTAGGGACTGAGGCACCATATCTATTCCTTAATCATATTTTAATTTAATGATTTAAGTTTCATTGTGATTTAGTTTTAAGTAATATCCTTTTAAGGGACTACCCTTTCATTTTGTCCCTCAGGCATCTATATCAGCTACTTACTGGTCTGCATTAAGGTAATTAGGCAGTTAAACACATTGGTGCCTGTGGAGATAAAGAACCTTCTCTCCTCCCTGTAGCTTTCAATTCCACTTTAGCTTACCTGTTAAAGTAACCTCTGGCAATTTGACACTGGAAGCCATCACACCTGCAGAGAGAATGCTACACCCTCAAGATTGTCACTTTACATAACACAACACATTGACTTCAAACATATCAGGCTGTACTGAACAATACAGAGACTGAACTAATCTAATTTTCATAGCGATCATTTTTACCTTCCTCTATAACTAATTTGCATGTATAGGTTAGTAACTTTCGCTTTTCTTAAGTAACTTACGGAACAATTTTTAATAAAAATGTTAGTTTATTTTACTTAAGTAAAAAAGTTTTTCAGTTTAGTTATTTTGATTTGAATTTCTTACTCCACAGATAAAAATACTCACACATACACGCACACACATGCACACGCACACAAAGTTCATGGACAACATTTGGGAAATACTGTTTTAAAGTGTCCATGACAGCTTGTTGTTGGTAATGATTATTGATTGCAAAACTAAAGCATGAATTATAAATACAGTAAATCAAATATCTCAGGAGAGTAGGATCCCATGACCAGTATCAGCAAAACTCTATGTGAGCTAATTAAACAATGAGAAGGAGACAATTAATAGAGGTTAGATGAAGATTATGCAGCAGTGCAAGAGTTAATCTATTCATGTGAAACAAACTAAGCACAGATTTCTTTTCAACTCAAATTGTACAATATACCAATATTCTGCTGGAAAGCTTCAATACTGAATTATTTTACAAAACAAGCAACACCGACACACTAAGGAAAACCTTTGGTACCACAGTGCAATATAATGGAAAGGAGTTTATAAAATGTACATTTCACATCCAGAACCAGGGTCATTGAAGACACTTTCACTACTGAATTCTAAGGTCATGGTTCAAATTCCTATCTGGATGTTAGCTGGATGCTTCATTGCTACGCTGTTGAAGACAAGATATTAAACACCACCCTCAGCCTGTGACACCATCCTCCGAAAAGCAAGAGATTTTTCCAGTGCCCAAACTAATAGTGTCTCAATTAATATCACCAAAACGGATTATCTGTTCATTTATCTGGGACTTTGCTGTGTATACAAATTGGTTGTTGCATTATCCTTTTGATAACACCTACAAAATCCATGGGATATCACTGATTGATCTCCATATGGAGCTTGTTGAGTAGGCGTTCCGCTGATAACAGGCAGTGTCTTGCCCAGCTGGAACTCTTTATCTGTTACAAGGTGGGCCTAGGACTGCTGTTTTGTAGTCCTAGGCAGGGACTAGTGTGTGTATACCAAAGTAGTTGCTTTATATTCTGCAAATAAGCTATGTTCCTTTTCAGTCAGACTTCCTGAGTTATTAAATTCCCAACTTACAACAGGACTACAACTCAGAAAATCCTTCATTGATTGTGAGGCCCTTTGAAATAATCAGCCAAATTATTCATGCAATATAGTGAGCCATAACCTCTTAGTATTCCAGCATCACATTTAGGGAGTAATATCTCCTCACTCAGCCTGGCCACCGAACCCACCCTCACTCTCTAGCTCCGACCTTCTCCACCATCTCCCCTTCCAAATTCTACCCCCCCTCCCACCCACCACCATCAGGTCTCCCTCTCCAATCCACAGGTTTTTCCCGCCATTGCTGCCCCATCTCAGTTTCACCTCAGTTATCTGAACCACTCCTTACCTTTCAAATTGGCCTTCTCCCTTTAGATTGTGCCTTTACACATCTCCTTTATGGCAGCTAGTTCTGTAACAAGGGATATGTCTTTTTTCTCTGGGCTCCAGTTATTCTGCGCTGATGCTGCTGGGAACCGCTTTGCCGCTCCTGTCTCACCCAGCCGGAGGGAGGAAGGTTGGGTCAGATAGGGATTTTGAAAGTTCAGTGAGGACACGTCCTTCCAGAGTGACAATCCACTGGTATTACTGCGTTACAGGTTTATTCAATCTAATTTATGGTCCACAGTGTGTACCCTATTTTCAAAATTCATACTCATATTACTTTATGTCCTTGAAAGATTCTTCAAATATTCCCTGTTGCAATTTTCATCTTTCCAGAGAATGCTAAATTGTATTTTGGTGTTATTTAGAAAATAACAAAAGTGCTAAGAGAGAAACCATTTCCTCTGGTAAGTGGAAGGAATGATGTAGAGAAGCCAGCATTGGACTGGGGTAAACACAGTAAGAAGTCTGACAATATCAGGTTTAAATCCAACCAATTTATTTGATAGTAAACTCACAAGCTTTCAACCGTATGGAACTCACCTTTAGGTGTTCACCTAACGGAGACCATAGGGTCGAAAGCTTGTGAGTTTACTATCAAATAAATCGGTTGGATTTAAACCAAGTGGAAGGAACCCAGATCACCTGGAAGAAACCCACATAGACATGGGGAGAATGTGCAAACTCCACACAGACAATCAACCAAGACCAGGATTGAACCTGGGTCCCTGGTGCTGAGAGGCAGCGGTGCTAACCACAGTGCCAGCAGTTCACAAGACCGGTTCAGACAAGTCATCTTATTTGTCCATTTTACTGTTTCTACCTTCTGGGCTTTAGTTGGTAAAAAAGAATTTGCAGAGTAATTAAGAAAAGGCTAGAGTGCAGAACTAAATTTAACAGTTGTTTAAGGAGACAGCACAACAAAACAGGTTTAATAAATTTAATAATATGATTCTATGAACTGAACTTTCAAATTTGCAGCATTCCAGCTTTTGGCCAAGTATTCACAATATTTCTGCACTGTTGATTGGCTTAACTGTTCCTTAATATTCACGTCTAGCCTCATTACCAACAAAACTTTTCCTATCCCAATTATTTCTCCAGTACGGTGAATCTTCATGTTCTTAAAGCACAAAAAACACAGATAGTGTACAACTATCATAAAGTTCCATCTCCAGATGTGGCTGGACCACACCAAGCTTCACTGTTATCTACCAAAAGTGTCCTACACTTAGATCTTAGCAGAGAACTAAGATAACTCCCAATTTCTTTCCAAATACCGACCTGCTGCAAAAGCCCTTCTCTTCAGGAAGTGTAAAGGAGTTCTGCCCCCATCTAATCAATGGGACAAAGTAGAAAGGGTCAACAGCTTCAAGTTTTTAGGTGTCCAGATCACCAACAATCTGTCCTGGCCCCCCATGCTAACACTATAGTTAAGAAAGCTCACCAATGTCTCTACTTTCTCAGAAGACTAAGGAAATTTAGCAGGTCAGTTACAACTCTCACCAACCTTTATAGATGCACCATAGAAAACATTTTTTCTGGTTGTATCACAATTTGGTATGGCTCCTGCTTTGTCCAAAACCACAAAGAACTACAAAAGCTCATGAATGTAGCCCAATCCATCACACAACCAGCTTCCCATCCATTTCCCGCTGCCTGGGGAAAGCATTCAGCATAATTAAGGATCCCACGCATATCTGACATTCTCTCTTCCAGCTTCTTCTTTTGGGAAACAATCTGAAGTCACGTACCAACTGACTCAAGAACAGCTTCTTCCCTGTCAGAATTTTGAATGGACTTACCTTGCATTAAGTTGATCTTACCCTATACCCTAGCTATGACTGTAACACTACATTCTGCACTCCCTTGTTTCCTTTTCTATGAACGGTTTGTTTTGTCTGTAGGGCACACTAGAAACAATACTTTGCAATGTATGTTAATACATGTGACAATAATAAATGAAATCAAATCACAATCCTAAGGATATAAGGAACTTGTATTTTTGGTCTTTAGAGACTATCTGTTCAGAATTTTCATTGCTTCCCTCTTTCCTGTTGTGCAGCAAGCCAAGCACCGTCTAACTTCCCTGACAGCTTTCTGGCTCACAAAGCCACCTCACCATTCATCTCATCCAGAGATCCACATCCATCTGTCAATTTTCCAACCACTTCCTGTTCCTATTCTGGCTGTCACTGTAATGGAGTCAGAAAAATGCCTCATTTATACATAATCAGTTTGGTTCAGATGGAGGATTATATTAATGTTTCAGTTTCATTTTACAGGAAACTGTTTAAACTGCATTTATCTAAAAATGGAGCTAGCCGAATGATTCCTTTCAGATGATGGCAGTTAGCTCAGAGGGAAGTCAAAACTGGACTGATAAATGAATAAGTAACTATATTATAAAACAGTGTTATGATTTTAATTTAACATTGCCAAATAAAGGTGCTTGCTGAAATTCTTATGTTAAGCAGAGAGTACAATAGGAGTTACTCCTATTGTACTCAATAGGAGTTTACTCCTATTGAGTTTACTCAAAGAGTGATTAGGGAGTGGAATGCCCTGCCTGCAGCTGTTGTAGATGCGCCAAGTTTGGTGGCGTTTAAGAGGTTAGTGGATAAGTATATGGATGAGAAGGGAATGGTTTAGTAGGAGGGGCATTGCTTTTTATTTTGGTCGGCACAACATCGAAGGCCGAAGGGCCTGTTCTGTGCTGTATTGTTCTATGTTCTATGTTCTATGTTACCTTGGTGAAGAGAGTGATTCATTCTATAGTTCAATAATCTGATAAGGAATTTGAACAAGTAGGCAGGATGACTGGCCTTATGTATAGCTCTATAAAGAGATATGCAAAAACAAGGCCCCTTGTTTGTAGGATCATGTTTGTAGGATAAAGATGGTCTACATTGAGGGAGTTGTGAAACTAATCATGGAAAATAGCAAAGGATGAGATAAAGGGAGTAGTGTTGGTTTGTCCTTAGGATGTAATTATTTAAGAACACAAGAAAATGGTCACAAAGAATGTGACCATTGGGCGTCTTATGTTAAGGGGATCCAGCATAGGGCATGAAATCTTGTCAATAATAAAGTCTACTCCCAAAAAGAGGTCTAAAAGGATTCAGTTTTGAAACATTTCATTGCAGCAGGCTCTGAATTGGTGAGCTCCCGAGGGTGAATCCATATTAACTTTGGTCTACAAATCTCGGGTAGTTCAACAAAAACTGCAAGAACCACCAAGTCATTGGGTATTTCTGTATGCCAGCCACCCTGCCAGTCCAGAACCAGTACTCAGTACTGTCAATGTTGTATGCCTTCTGACACATACGCTAAGTTTTGCACAGATGGGTGAGGGTGGAGGCGGGGGCAATTAAGTTGGCCCAACCATCATGGTTCTTGCACAACAGGCTACACAAAATCCAGCCTATAGATTCATGTGGTCAATTCTTAAGACTATTCTGATATTGCACTGCATCAACAAAAATAAACATTTGTTGAAAAATATTAATTTATAAATTACTTTTTAATTTCAAAATAGTATCTAAGTTCTTAACTACTTCAAAAGTCCAAGTTGTAAATGGACCATGTGATTTCACAAACATGGATTTAAAGATTTTAAAAAGGGCTAGATTTTTCAAGAGGAATAATGGTGAGACAATGATCACAGGTATTATGAAGTGAATCAGAGTAACATCCAGCATCTGCACACACACAGAGTTAAATAGTAGTAGCTGCTGTCCAGTTTGACTTGCTGTTCCACAAGCTTTTCTACATTAGTATCTCAACAAAAGGCTTTATATTCAAACAGTCTGAATTACTACCAAAAAGCCCCAGTGGGGTGGCACACTGGCACAGTAGTTAGCACTGCTGCCTCACAGTGCCAGGGGCCGGGTTCAATTCCTGGCTTGGATCATTGTCTGTGTGGAGTTTGCATTTTCTCCCTGTGTCTGCATGAGTTTCCTCCAGGTGCTCTGAGTTCCTCCCACAGAACGAAAGACATGCTGGATATTTGCATTGATTCGAACAGGTACTGGAGTGTGGCAACTAAGGGAATTTCACGGCGAATTTATTGCAGTGTTAATATAAGTCTTACTTGTGACTACTAAATAAATAAATAAACAAACCTTAAACTAATTGAAACAAAAAATCTAGTTCCCAAATCTGGAACGTTATTTTTTCAAATATTAATTTTAGAGATTTGCTTTTCTTTATCTCATATATATAATCTCTCTCTCATTCAAACTCATCTTTCTTTCCATCTCTATAATAATAGGGGCTTTTAACTTCCCCAACATTGACTGGGACAGCCATAGTAATAGAGGGTTGGATGGAAAGAAATTTGTTGAATATATTCAGGAGGAATTTCTCATTCAGGATGTGGATGGCCCAACTAGAGAGGGGGCAAAACTTGATCTCCTCTAGGGAAATAAGGAAGGGCAGGTGATAGAAATGTTAGTGAGTGATCACTTTGGCACCAGTGACCATAATTCTATTAGTTTTAAGTTAGATATGGAGAGAATGATAGGTCTGGTCCAAAAGTTAAAATTCTAAATTGGGGCAAGGCCAATTTTGTTGGTATCAGGCAGGAACTTTCAACAGTTAATTGGGGGAGTCTGTGGGAAGGCAAAGTGATGTCTGGGAAGTGGAAGGCTTTCAAAAGTCTGTTAACCAGGGCTCAGGGTAAGCACACTCTTTTTAGAGTGAAGGGCAAGGCTGGTAGAAGTAGGAAACTTGGATGACTTGGGATATTGAGGCCCTGGTCAAGAAGAAGAAGGAGGCACATGACATGCTGGGATCAAGTGAATCCCTTTAGAGTATAAAGGATGCAGGGGTAGAGTTGATTATGAAATCAGGAGGGCAGAAAGGAGACACTAGATTGTTTTGGCAGATAAGGCAGATAAGGCAAAAGAGAATCCAAAGAGTTTCTACAAATATATAAAGGCCAAAAGAATAACCAGGAAGAGAATAGGACTTCTAAAGGATCAACAAGAACATCAAGTCATCTGTGTGTGGATCCACAAGAGATGGATGAGATCCTAAATGAATATTTCTCATCAGTATTTACTGATAAAGTGAATCCCAGGACATTGTGAGAGTCTAGGGAGGAAATTGCAGGTCCCCAGATATTTGAATCATTAATAGTCACAGGTGAGGTGCCTGAAGATTGGAGAGTGGCAAATTTTGTGCCTTTGTTTCAAGGACTGCAGGGAAAAGCCTGGGAATGACAGGTCAGTGAGCCTCACATCAGTGGTAAGTTGTTGGAAGATATTTTGAGAGACAGGATCTACAGGTATTTAGAGATGCAAGGACTGATTAGGGATGGTCAGTCTTTGTGAGTTGAAAATCATGTCTCACAAACCTGAGTTTTTTTGAAGGGGTGACAGGGTAGATGAGGCTAGTGCAGTTGATGATGTCTACATGGGCTTTAGCAAGGCCTTTGACAAGGTACCGCATGGTAGATTGTTGCATAAGGTTAAATCTTATGGGATCCAGGGTAAGGTAACAAAATTGTCTTGATGACAGAAGACAGAGGGTGGTTGTAGAGATTGTTTTTCAAACTGGAGGCTGTGACCAGCAGTATGTCTCAGGGATCGGTGCTGGGTCCACTATTATTTGTCATTTATATTAATGATTTTAATGAGAATATAGGAGGCATGGTTAGTAAGTTTGGAAATGACACCAAGGTAGGTTGCATAGTGGACAATGAAGAAAGTTATCCCTGATTGCAATGGGATCTTGATCAATTGGGCCAGTGGGCTGACAAATGGCAGATAGAGTTTACTTTAGATAAATGTGAGGTGATGCATTTTGGCAGATTGAACCAGGGCAGGACTTACTCAGCTAATGGTCGGGCATTGTGGAGATTACAGAACAAAAAGATCAAGGGGTACATGTTCATAGCTCCTTGAAAGTGGAGTCACAGGTGGACAGAGTGGTAAAAAGATATTCCGCATGTTTGGTTTCATTGGTCAGAACATAGAACATAGAACATAGAACAATACAGTACAAACAGGACCTTCGGCCCACGAGTTGCGCCGATCACATCTACCAATCCACAGACCTATCTATAACCCCCTATCCTATTCGTTTCCATATACTCATCCAGGCGTCTCTTAAAAGACCCCAGTGAGTTTGCCTCAACAACCTCCGACGGCAGTCGGTTCCATTCACTCACCACCCTCTGAGTGAAAAACCTACCCCTGACATCTCCTTTGTATTTGCTTCCCTGCACCTTAAATCTGTGTCCTCTCGTAGTGACCATTTCAGCTCGGGGAAATAGTCTCTGAGAGTCCACCCTATCTATTCCTCTCAACATTTTATAAACCTCTATCAGGTCGCCTCTCAACCTACGTCGCTCCAGTGAGAAGAGTCCCAGCTCCCTCAACCGATCTTCATAAGACCTGCCTCCCAATCCAAGCAGCATCCTTATAAATCTCCTCTGAACTCTCTTAATAACCTCTACATCCTTCCTATAATGAGGCGACCAGAACTGCGCACAATACTCCAACTGGGGTCTGACAAGAGTCTTATAGAGCTGCATCATTACCTCTTGACTCCTAAACTCTATTCCTCGATTAATGAAGGTCAGTACACCGTACGCCTTTTTGACCACTTCCTCCACCTGTGAGGCCGATTTAAGAGTCCTACGGACCCGGATCCTTCTGCTCTACAACACAGCTAAGACTCCTACCCCTTATATTGTACTTCTTCATCCCATTATTCCTGCCAAAATGGACCACTACACATTTATCTGCGTTGAAGTCCATCTGCCACTTCTCCGCCCAGTCTTGCATCCTGTCTATGTCCCGCTGCAACTTTTGGCATCCCTCCAGACCATCCACAACACCACCGATCTTTGTATCGTCGGCGAACTTGCTAACCCATCCCTCCACTTCCTCATCCAGGTCATTTATGAAAATGACAAACAGCAGGGGTCCCAGAACAGATCCCTGGGGCACTCCACTGGTTACCGACCTCCATGCAGAACAAGACCCATCCACAACCACTCTCTGCCTTCTGCCGGCAAGCCAGTTCTGGATCCACGAGGCCAAAGCCCCTTGGATCCCATGCCCTCTCACCTTCTCCAGAAGCCTTGCATGTGGGACCTTATCAAACGCCTTACTAAAGTCCATGTACACTACGTCCACCGCCCTTCCTTCGTCAATGTGTTCAGTCACATTTTTGAAGAACTCAACTAGGCTCGTAAGGCATGACCTGCCCTTGACAAAACCATGCTGACTATTTCTAATCAGTCCAAACTTCTCCAAATGTTCATATATCTTATCCCTCATAAGCCTCTCCATCAGCTTACCAACCACTGAAGTCAAACTCACCGGTCGGTAATTTCCTGGACTATCCCTGTTCCCTTTCTTAAAGATAGGAACCACATCCGCAATCCTCCAAACCTCCGGAACCTCTCCCGTTTCCATGGACGACACAAAGATCATTGCCAGGGGCTCTGCAACCACTTCCCTCACCTCCCACAATAATCTGGGGTACATCCCATCTGGTCCCGGCAACTTGTCTATCTTGATAGAATTTAACAGGTCTAACACATCCTCTTTCCTAACATCCACATACTCAATCTTTTCCGTATGCCTCAAACCTGCAGTGCAATCTCCCAGTTCACTTTCCACTGTGAATACCGAGGTAAAATACTCGTTAAGCACCTCTACCATTTCTTCCGGATTCACACAGACTTTTCCCCCTTCACCTTTTATAGGCCCTATCCCTTGTCTTCTCATCCTTTTACTTTTCACATATTTGTAGAAGGCCTTGGGATTCTCCTTAATCTTACCTGCCAAGGCCTTCTCATGACCCCATCTGGCTCTCCTAATTTCTTTTTTAAGTTCCCTTCTACACACCTTATACTCCTCTAGATCCCTAACATCCCCTAGCTCCATGAACCTTTTATATACCTTTTTTTGCTTCCTAACTAGGTTCACCACTACCTTCGTGCACCACGGTTCTCGCATCCTATCAGAACCTCCTTGACTCCTCGGAACGTTGTCTTGCAGAGCCCCTGACAAACATTCCTTGAAAAACCGCCACTTTCCTTCTGTACTCTTCCCCAAGAACACCTCCTTCCAGTTTATACGTCCAATTACCTGCCTAATGTTTTCATATTTCCCCTTACTCCAGATATACACCTTCCTGGCCTGCCTGATCCTATCTCTTTCCATCGCTATCATGAAAGAGATAGAATTATGATCTCCATTCCCAAGATGCTCACCTACCGTGAGATCCGACATCTGCCCTGGCTCATTAGCAAGCACCAGGTCAAATACAGCCTCTCCTCTTGTAGGCTTTTCCACATACTGTGTCAGGAAACCTTCCTGAACACACCTTACAAACTCCACACCATCCAAACCCCTTACCCTTGGGATATTCCAGTCGATGTTTGGGAAATTGAAATCTCCGATCAAGACAACCCTGTTATTTCTACATCTGTCTAGGATCTGTTTCCCTATCTGCCCCTCAAGTTCCCTGTCACTATTGGGCGGCCTATAGAATACACCCAGCAAAGTGATCGACCCTTTGCTGTTCCTAATTTCCACCCATAGAGACTCCGTAGACAATCCCTCCCCATCTTCCATCTTCTCTACAGCCATGACACTGTCCCTGATCAACAGTGCCACACCACCTCCTCTTTTGCCCCCAACCCTGTCCCTCCTGAAGCACTTGAATCCCTGCACCTGAAGTACCCAGTCCTGTCCCTGAGACAACCAAGTCTCTGTAATGGCCACCACATCACACTCCCAAGCGGCAATCCACACCCTAAGCTCATCTACCTTATTTACTACACTCCTGGCATTAAAATAGACACACCTCAGCCCCTCAGTCAGGATATTTCCCTTTTCCAGAACCTGCCTAACCCCCCTCTCAGAGTGCCTACAGTCCTTCCCTACCTGGGAACCAACCTCCTTATTCACTGTCCCATTGGTATTCCCACCCCCCAGCTTTTCTAGTTTAAAGACTCCCCAGTAGCCCTAGCTAGTCTACCTGCCAAGATATTAGTCTTCCTAGAGTTCAAGTGCCACCCGTCCTTATTGTACAGGTCACACCTGCCCCTAAAGAGGTCCCAATGATCTATGAACCTGAATCCCTGTCCTCTGCTCCAGTCCCTCAGCCATGCATTCATTCTCCACTTCATTTGATTCCTGCTCTCATTCTCCCGAGGCGCAGGCAGCAATCCTGAAATTACTACCTTTGCTTTTCTCCTCCTCAGCTTCTACCCAGTTCTCTGTAATCCCTTTTGATGACTGCCTCCCTCTTCCTGCCTATGTCTGCAGTACCTATATGCACTACAACTTCAGGTTCCTCACCCTCCCCTTTCAGGATGTCTGGGTGACGTCCAGAAACATCCCAGATCCCAGCTCCAGGAAGACAAACCACCATCCGCGACTCTCTCCTGGGTCCACAAAAACGCCTGTCTGAACCCCTCACAGTGGAGTCCCCTATTAGTATCGCCTTGCCTCTCTTTTCCTTAGATGTTTTGCGTTCTGGCTCAGGTTTAGAGAGTGGGCCACTGCTGCCTCCCTCGGATGAGTTGTCCCCCCCAGTAGTACTCAAGCAGGAGTACTTATTATGAAGGGGGACACCCTCCGGTGTGCTCTCCATCACCCGAGTTTTCCCCCTCCTGATAGTTACCCATGCGCCTTCTTCTCGTTGCCATGGTATGACCACCTGTTGATAACTCCTGTCAATTATCTCCTCGTTCTCTCTAATGAGACGAAGATCCTCAAGCTGCATCTCCAGTTCCTTAACATTATCCCTTAGGAACTGCAGCTCTACACACCTAACACAGGTATGGATGTCTGGGAGACCAGTAGCCTCCAAGACCTCCCACATCTGGAACATTGAATACAGGAGTTGGAACGTCTTGTGAAGTTATATAAGACATTGGTAAAGTCATACTTGGAATGCTGTGTCACGCTATTATAGAAAGGATATTATTAAATTAGAAAGAGTATTGAAGAGATTTACCAGGATGCTACTGGGACTTGATGGATTGAGTTACAAGGAGAAGCTGGATAGACTGGGACTTTTTTCTCTGGAACGTAGGAAGCTGAGGGGTGATGTTATAGAGGTCTATAAAATAATGAGGGGCATTGATCAGCTAGAAATTCAATATCTTTTCCCAAAGGTAAAGGAGTCTAAATCTAGAGGGCATAGGTCTAAAGTGAGAGGGGAGAGATACAAAAGGACCCGGAGGAGCAATTTTTTCACACAGGTGGTTGTGGGTCTGCAACAAGCTGTCAGAGGTAGTAGTAGAGGCAGATACAATCTTGTCTTCTAAGAAGTGTTTAGAGAGTTACTTGGGTAAGATGGGTATAGAAGGATATGGGTCAAATGCAAGCAATTGGAACTAGCTTAAATATTTAAAAAACAAGTTGGGCTGATAACCTGTTTCTAAGCTATAAACTTCTATGATTCCATGACATGATTTCATATTGCATTACATTTTGCAACTTGTATTTCTTGGTTTAGATTCTGAATGATTCAGTAAGGATTCTTCAATCTAATTGCTTGAAGAGATACACTGTTGCATGCTTTTTCCACAATCGTGATGTTGCACGATATCAGACTCCCAATTACAATAAAAGGTCTGTAGCAATATAATTGTAACAATGGTGAGCACTATTTGCTCATTGCTAGGTGAAAAATCTAGGTCAATGTTTTAAAATTATGCTTAGCGAGGTCTATTGTTCAGATTTTACCTCAGCAAGTTCTAAAACTATCAAGGTGAATTTCTTACTTACTCCTAATTGACCATCTTTCTCAGCCAAGATGGAAATTGTGGAGAATTATGAGAACTTAAAGAAATACATTGAACCACTTGCATTCTTCCATTTAGCAGTTTATTATTGGGCCAGTAGAAGTTTCCCTGGATTGTTAAATCTATATACTTTATACCAAAACAATCGCTTTTCATTCCTTCCCACATTTACAATCAAATAAAATGGGACTCTCAATTAATGTTCTAACTGATGAATCCCTATATTGCCCAGCTTTTATTTCCATCAATGATCATATCCAGCCATACATGCCAGAAAATTGTATCCTAAAAAATATTAAATAAGTAACTTAATATAAGTAACTTAATAAGTAACTCAACACTAGGTGTTGTAACACAATTTACAAATTAGAGATTGTTCCCAAGTTGAGGTAATAGTTTGGCTTGGAACAGGAAAACCATTATAAATAAAGCTTCCCTGTGATTTAATACAGTTGAAGTAAATGCAAGGTAAACAATACTTGAGTCATTTGCTTGAGTTTTTTGAAGATGTATCAAGCAAGGTGGATCATGAAGTTGTAATCCAGCCTCCCATCCATTGGCCTCCTACACTTCCTGCTGCCTCGACAAAGCAGCCAGCATAATTAAGGACCGCACACATCCCAGACATTCTCTCTTCCACCTTCTTTTGTTGGGAAGACTGAGTTCACTGACCAACTGACTGAAGAACAGCTTCTTCCCTGCTGCTGTCAGATTTCTAAATGGACTTACCTTGCATTAAGTTGATCTTTCTCTACACCCAAGCTATGGCTATAACAGTACATTCTGCATTCTTGTTTCCTTCTCTATGAATGGTATGCTTTTTCTGTATAGCAAGCAAGAAACAATTATTTTCACTGTATGTTAATACATGTAACAATAATAAATAAAATCAAAATATCTGGACTTCGAGAAGGCATTTGCGAAAGCATCATACAAAAGGTTAATATGCAAGGTTAATTCACATGAGATTATGGGTAATTTAACAATTTAGAGGATTGGCTAACCAAAAGGAAGAAAGAGTCTGGATAAATTAATATTTTTCTGGTTGGCAACATGTAACTAGTAAGGTGCCATAGGGTTCGGTCCTCAGGCCCCCACAATTTACAATCTACCTTAATGACTTGGATGCAGGGATAGTAGGTGCCCTGGCCAAATTTGTAGATGACACTAAATAAGTGGGATAGTAAGTTGCAATAATGAAATAAGAAATTTATAAATGGATATGGCTGGGTTAAGTGGTGGGCCAAAATTTGGCAAATGAATTTTAATGTGGTCAAGTGTGAGGTTATCCATATTGGTAGGAAAAATACAAAAGCAAATAACTAAATGAGAGAAACTTCTGAGTCCTCGTGCATGAATGACTAGTGAACTAGTTTGCAGTTAGGTGATAAGGAAATGGAATCCTGGCATTCATTACTAAAGAAAATATAAAAACAATGAAGTGTTGCTGCTACTGTACAAAGCAGAGACATCACACTTAGACTATTGTGTACGATTTTTGTTCTCTTACTTGAGGAGGGTATAGTTGCATTGGAAGCAGTTCAGAATTAAAATGAGAGGAGACATAATTGAGATGAGGTACAAGGTAAGGAGGGGATAGATAAAGTAGATGTGGAGAGGATATTTCCTCTTTTAGGACAATCTAGAATAAGAGGTCATAGTTTTAAAATAAGGGACGGCAAATTTGAAATAGAGATGAAAAATTACTTCTCTCAAAGGGTGGTGGATCCGTGGAATTCACTAACCCAGAATGTGGTGGACGCTGGGACTTTAACTAAATTTAAAGACGAGGTGGACAGTTTTTAATTAGTAAGGGTTTGTAGGGCTATAGCGAATAGGTAGGAAAGTGGAGTTGAGGCAGAGGTGAAATCAGCCACGATCATATGAAATGGCAGAGCAGGCAAGGACACAAATTGCCTATTGCTGCTCCTAGTTCTTACATTCTATTCTTATGAGGTGCCTTTGTTAGATGTTCAGTTTGGTAATTGAATCCTTTCAAAAGCCCTTCACAATGCCTGAGCTAGTAAAATACACTGAAGTAGATGGAGATTGCAACTTAAGAGTTTTGAGAGTCTGTGATGTACAGATATAGATGATCAAATGAATTATTCATTGGTATTTCAATAGCCCCAGTCCTGGAATGACACCATAGAGTGAATTACTTGTTGACATTGGCCCTTTGTCTTTGAAATGCATCGCATTTCATTTTACGCAGTAAGATAACCTGGAACTTAAGGAGACACATTATACAGAAGCATCTTTCTTAGCTGCCTGATTGATTTTAATAACTGAGAAAAGAGAAGCAAAATGTCCTTTTATGTCGTTGAGTTCCAAGAACAATTTTATTTTTCTGCATTTTCGTTTTACATAACACCATGAGTCCCTTGAAGCACAAGTCATTATAACACACTTAATCATTCTGCATATTAACACTTAGGTCACAAGACAGACTGGGGAAAATTATGTTACTATTATATGCCATAACATTAGTGTTCTGATGATATGGATGATAGTCTTCAGCATATTAGTCATCCTTCTGACAAGACGTTTTTTAAAAAACTTTCATTTAAACAGCAGTTTCACAGTCTCGTTTTATCCCAAAGTGTCAAATACTTTTCAAAGTATGTTGTTGTAATGCAGGAGATCTGGTAGCCAATGGCTGCACCCTAAACTCCCACAACAGCAATGTGACTATCATTAAATAATCTGTTATAGATTTGCTGGCTGAAGGAAAACAGGACACAGAGGAGAACACAACAAACAGAAGCAGGATTTGGCCACCAGGCCCTTCATGCCTGCCTCGCTTTCAATACAATTATGGCTGATCTATTCTGGTCTCAACTCCTTTTCTGTGCTGTTTTCCCACAGAATTTGATTCCTCAATCTATCAGATATATATCCACCTCCTCTTTGAATACTTCTAATGATCCAGCCTCCACCACCATTTGGGGCACAGAATTCCAGAGATTCACCACCTTGCGTGAGAAGAAATTTTGATGCACTTCAGTCAGGACAGTGGCAAATTGGTTAGCACTGTTGCCTCACAGTGCCAGGGAACCGGGTTCAATTCCTGGCTTAGGTCACTCTGTGTGGAGCCCGCACATTCTCCCTGTGCCTGCATGGGTTTCCTTCGCGTGCTCCAGTTTCCTCCCACAGACCAAAAGACGTGTTGGTTAGATGCATTGGCCATGCTAAATTCTCCCTCAATGTACCCAAACAGGCATTGAAGTTGGCAACTAGAGGATTTTTCACGATAACCTCATTGCAATGTGAATGTAAGCCAACTTGTGACACTAATAAATAAACTTTACTTTTAAATGACCAGTCCTTTAGCCTATAGCTGGGTCCCCTTGTTCAAGACTCGCCACTAATGAAAACATCTCACCATCTACCCTGTCAAACCCCCTCAGGATCTTATCTGTTTGAATAAGGTCATCCCTCACTCCTCAAAATGCCAAGGACCATAGAGCCAGACTACTTAGTACCTCTTGGTAGGACAACCCTGTCATCCCAGGAATTAGTCTGGTGAATTTCTGAGGACTGCCTCCAATGTTACTATATCCTTTTTTAGGAGATATAAAGGAGAGCAAAACTGTATGCACTGTTCCAGATAAGGCCTCACCAATTCCCTGTACAATTGCAACAAAACCTCCCTATTTCAAAACTCCGATCCTTTTGCAGTAGAGGTCTAAATTCAGTTTGCCTTCTTAACTACTTATTGGAGATGCCTGCTAGCTCTTTGTAATTCATACACACAGACATCTAGATCCCTCTGTATTTCACTCACCTGCAGTCTCTCTCCATTTAGATAATAATCTGCTGTTTGATTCTTACTACTGAAGTTCATGACCTCACAGAACTCCCATTCGCTTCTTCAAAATAGAGTCAGAATCTTTTCTATCTATCTTAAAGTTTAACTTCTCATATGAATGATGGCATTTCCAATAGTATAGCATTCCTTCAGTACTGCACAGGAGTGGCAGCCTAACCCAAACTGAAGCTCCAGTAAAACTTGGACCCAGTTGATTCAGTTCTGAAATGGAGAAAGGAATGCCCAGTCTGAACCAGCAGTCCATTAGGAAGTGCCAGTAAATATCATCAGAACTAGCTACTTTCCCAGTCTATCCAGTGGTATTACTAGCTCTAATTGTTTGTTGCGTTTGTTGTATTTAAATATTGCAGACTCAAATGAGGATCAATCTGTGCAGGTTTAGGATCATCCAGATTCCTTTCATGAGTCACTTATTCACAGTCAATGGTGTGAAGCCTGATGCAGACAAGACAATGGCTACATGACAGATGATGTGGAGATGTCGGTGTTGGGCTGGGGTAAACATAGTAAGAAGTCTCACAACACCAGGTTAAAGTCCAAAAAGTTTATTTGATAGTAAACCCACAAGCTTGAGAACTTTCTACTTACCTGACAAAGGAACAACATTATAAAAGCTTGTGGGTTTACTATCAAATAAACTTGTTGGATTTTAACCTAATGTGAGACTTCTTACTATGTGACAGATGGCCATTCCCATAGACAAGCATTTTGCTGCTCTCATAACTTACTTTAAAAAGCCTCTTCACGCTGTGTCTGCAACACATGATGTTAAAGCTACAACATTACATCTTTCAGTGTCATCCATAAATGTTGTAAGAAGTTGTACCTGGCTGATATCCTTTCCAGAGTCTTCCTACCCACAACCGACCAGGTACATCATGAGGCAGAGTCATCCAACTCTGACAAAGGATCGTCCAGACACAAAATATTGGCTCTATTCTCTCTCCATAGATGCTGTCAAAGCTGCTGAGATTTTCCAGCATTTTCTGTTTTAGGTCATGAGGAAGACAAAAGTACTGTCAAGATCTTTAAATAAAATAGAGATTTCAGAATTGAATAAAATGAAGATTAAATAGGTGTTGGATAAAATAAAGAATTGGATAAAAGGGGAACTGATAAAAGTGCAGCTGTCTGGAGAGTTTTTGATATGCAAATTAGCTTAGCAGCAGGGAAACAAGTGTTTACTTAAAAGTGACAGGCAGAACAATGGAATATAGAATTTTAAGTGTTGGAGCTGTAGAAGAGATGAGTTCAAAGTGGAGATAAAAGAATACAATTCACACTGATATGCTAAAAGCCTGGCCCCAAGCTGAGTCATTTAATTAAATACAAGGAGATCAATAGGGAAATATGCTACATCAGTTGCCAGGAGGTTTCTCAGAGTTCAGGAGAGGACAACAGTAGGTGAATCATCACAACTACAGCCACATTCAAGTAGAAAGCAAACGATCCCAAAGCTCAGAAATCTAAGCTCTAACCAGCTGTTTTGAAAATCTCGGAGAAACAGTATGCTGAACCAAAGGACTTCCTAACAAAGAAAACTTCTGGGTGTTAACTACTTGCTGGATTTAGCTCATTGACTTATGCTGTGTAGAATGTTTATTTGGTAAAGGAATTTTTCTCAGAGTTCAGATGGAAGGCAAAGGGGTTAATTTCATAAGATATTGAGTACATGTAGCCATTATTTTAGTTGTGTACCTTTGCTTTATATTGTGACCTTTCTTTTTGTGCCTTTCTTTTAAGATAACATTCTTTTATTTGAATGCTAATATTAAGGCTTTGCCTTTCCTCACTGCTTTGCATTTCTTTTTTCACATTACACAAATCAAATAATGCACATTTAAAATTGGTGTTCCCATTTACCCTTCAGGGTTTTGGAATACCTTCGATCTAATATCAGCAAGGTTCTTGACAGTAGAGGTACTTTCCTCTCACTGAGTCCAAGAACTCAAGAATGTCCTACAGGCAGATGTCACATGTAAATAGCTTCATAATGTCATCATGAATGGCTGGCTCAAGTCCTCAAGAGAGCTTCCCCATCACAGAAGAACTAACCATACAGAATGGTCTATTCTGTATAGCCAACGATTCGTCACCCCTTCATTTCTTCAACGGTACTACACTTGACCAAGGGTATCCAGGGTGGAAGTGATAAGATACATGTCAAAGGGATCACCATGTATGCTGACACTGGGGAGATAAGGATTCAGATATGCACCATGTAATGCACACAAACCCCATCAAGTCAAATAGCTACTGCATCTCCATAAGGTCCCAGGCTTCCTATGGCCAGTTACAGCAGCTGACATTTTAATAAAATGGCTAACAGCACTTGGGCCCAGTCAACTTGTATCCAGATTGGTTTGATTTCCACCTCCTGCCAGACATGAAGAGCGATATAGTCGTAATCAAGCGCAAGAGACACCTTGCCACACACAGCAACCCTCAGAAAATAATGATGGACAACAGTTGCCTGTTCATCTCTACTGAGTTTAGGACTTTGGACACAAACATGAGATTTGGAGCACCTCATCAGTACCTCCTATACCCACAATCTAACCACCTGGCGGAATGGGCAGTATGCTCAGTTAAATATCTTGTAGAGAAACACAAGATATGCTGCACTCCTCCTTGACGTCAACAAAATGAAGGAGTAGTCATTGACTTCAGGAAGCATAGTGGAGAACATATCCCTATCTGCATCAATAGGGATGAAGTAAAAAGGGTTGACAGCTTTAAGTTTTTATGCAACCAGATCACCAACAATCTTTCTTGGTCTTCCCATGCCAACACTATAGTTGAGAAAGTCTACCAATGCCTTTAATTTCTCAGAAAACTAAGGAAATTTGGCATGTCAGACTGTCACCAACTTTTACAGATGCATCATGGAAAGCATTCTTTCTGGTTGTATCATAGCTTGTATCACAACTCCTGCTCTGCCCAAGACAGTACAAAGGATTATGAATGAAGCCCAGTCCATCACGCAAACCAACTTCCCATCCATTGACTCTGTTTACACTTCCCGCTGTTGCGGAAATGCTCCCAACATAATTAAGGACCCCACACACCCTGGATAGACTTTCTTCCACCTTACTCTGTTGAGAAAAAGATAAAAAAAAGTCTGGGGACATGTACCAACCAACTCAAGCTTCTTCCCTGCTGCCATTTGACTTTTGAGCAGACTGACCTTGTATTAAGTTGATCTTTCTCTACACCTAGCTATGAATGTAACACTATATTCTACACGCTTTCTTTTCCTTCTTGATGAGCAATGAGGAAAGACAAAGTCTTAATATTAGCATTCAAATAAAAGAAAGGTATGCTTTACCTGTGTAACATGCAAGAAATAAAACTTTTCATAATACATACGACAATAATAAATCAAATCAAATCAGTCTGCAATATGTGCCATGACAGAATCTGCCCTCGTCAACACTGTGACTGTTCTCCCAGCTCACCAGGACCACAATTCCTACCACCAAGACCCTCTTGCAGCTGGATGTCAAAACCAATGCAAGTGATGCTCTCATGGTGCATTGATGAAGAGGTAAAGATATTATGATCAAAATGCTCACAGACTCCACTCTTTAACACCTGGTCTCACAATCAGGATCCAGATCACATGCAGTCCTTACAAATTGACGGTGGTACACAGCCTTGCTCTGCAGCCAAACAGCTACACGGATGGCTCGGCGTCATAGTGGTCAGATTTGCTCTCAGTGCCAAATACCTGGATTCAATTCTGGGCTCAGGTCACTGTTTGTGTGGAGTTTGCACATTATTCCCATGTCTGTGTGGGTTTTTTCCAGGTGCTCCAGTTCCCTCCCACAATCCAAAAATGTGCAGGTTAACTTGATTGGCCGTGATAAATTGCCCTTTAGTGTCGGGGGATTATGAAGGTAAATATGAGAGGTTATGGGGATGGGACACGGGTGGGATTGTTGTTGGTGCAGCCTTGATGAGCCAAATGGCCTCCTCCTGCATTGTAAATTCTATGAATCTATAATACATTGTAGCTTCGGCTGTGCCCTTTGCATATGAAATCAATGTCTCCTACTATAGGTATTAAAACAAGCACCATCAACTGCTGTACCCAAGCCTTCCAGCCTACAATCCAGGCACTTTACACAGTGGCCTACGCGGGAAGGACTGCAGCCAGTGGGCACATCAAAAGGACATCTGATGCCATCCACACCAAGGACACCAACCCGAGAACATTTTCAGCACAGCCAACTGGCACAATCACATGCTCAGAATGAATGACTAAAACAAATACAAGATTCCAGGACAATGTCATGGACTAGGCTACAATTGACTTTTTTTAAAAAAGGGGGAAAGACATGATGAGCTATGCATCAGCTGCAGCAGGCTAATGTGTATTTTACACAATGTAAATAGTTATGTGTTGCTATCTTGTTCAATTTGTATGTTGTAAAGTTGTTTGCATTCAGTGATAAATGATAAAAAGCAAATTACTGCAGATGCTGAAATTGGAAACAAAATCAGAAAATTTTGGAAAATCTCAGCAGGTCTGAACATAGAACACTACAGCACAAACAGGCCCTTCAGCCTACAAGTTTGCTGATCATATCAGTACCTACCAGGCCATAGAACTATTTGTAACTCCCAATCCCATTAAATCCCATGTCTTCATCCAGAAGTCTCTTAAAAGACCCAACGAGTTCGCCTCTACCACCACTGATGGCAGCCGAATAGAACATAGAACACTGCAGCACAAACACAACTTGTAGGCCGAAGGGTCTCTGGTGGCATCTGAGAGAGAATAGAGCGAACATTTTGAGTGTGGATGACCCTTTGTTAGAGCATTCAGTGACTGCTTTTGCACATGGTTACATCTCAGTACTACTGGTTTTCACAAATGAAATGGGGGAGATATAGGTTATGTAGTCACGTGGGCACTGTGCTCATGCAGCTGCTAAAGGGATCATGTGTCGGTAGTGTGAAAGTTTTCCCTGGAGCTAGGGGAGATATGCAGCATGTAAGAGCTGCTCAGAATCCTTAAAAACTGTTATTAAAGAACAAAGAACAAAACAGAACTGGAAACAGGCCCTTTGACCTAACGAGCCCGCGCCACCACCCCGATGTTCCCACCTCTACCCGTGATCCCTGTCTATGTTTATAGATCTATGGATTAAAAACCAAATTTGAGACAGTTTAGGGAGAATTTGTTTTGCCAGTTAGCCTAAGAGCACATCTTTGGGATGTGGGAGGAAACCGGAGCACCGGAGAAAACCTACGCAAGCACAGGGAGAATGCGCAAACTCCCACAGACACAGGCCCAAATCCATGTATTTGCTCAGCACAGTGATAGTCACTGAGCTGTCGTGTTACCCATCAAATGGTCCAGTTCAAGTGTACACTAACGACATGAAGCATTTTTATTGTTCTAAGTTCTTAGTCGACAGTCGTTTGGACCTAGCACTTTTACGTATATATCATTAAAATAGAGACATTATCTACAACGCTTGGAATTGACTCCAGACTAAAGACTTAGAATAAGAAGCTTAATAAGAGCCATGCAAATTTAATTGAGAGAATCAATACAGTTGCTCTACATACACACTTTCCTTCCTAATCATGACAATCACCAATTACTGCATGGTTGCACTCTGTTTGTGTCTGGGTAACAGGAAAGTGTGGACCTGTTTAAGTTTATTAATTTATATCAGGGGTGAAGTTGGAGGGATGGGAACTGCACTTGCACAACTTCAACAAATCAATTTTCTTCATGAAAGCAAAGAGATATTGCAATAGTCAACACTGAAAGCGATATAGCAGATAACTTTAATTTAAAGTTATATAAATAAATGTATTACCCTGCCTGAACACTGTAAGAATTCCTTCTTGCGGTTAGCAATTAAGACTGGAAACATCCTCCACCAGTTCCTGGAAGGCTGTCTTCTCTGCTTCCAATCTTACCCAGCAATTATTGGGTGGCTTCCATCACCAGTCTTTGGGAAGGAAAGTTGGGTGGGACTGGACTGGGGCTGGATCTAGAACCAACCACAACACTAATGCATCCAGTATCCTGCTGAATTGAATCTGGCCAATGGGGAGATTGTGGGAAAAGAGACAGGGATGAGATATCCATTCTCCTCTGCTGTCTCAGCCGCTGCAGTGTAGAAGAGTTGACACCAAGAAGCATACAGGATTAAAAATAATGGAGTTTATTCACAGGGTGGTGTTCACTACAGGTTGCTCTTCACTTGTTTCACAGTTTCCCCATGCTAATGACTGTGGCATCACTTCTGGTGACTACATAAATATATTAATAAACAGTGCTTAGCGCAGCTACCAAGGATCAATATTAATACAGAACAACTTCGCCAACAAACTCAAACAAATATAATATGAACAATAATCAAACGAATCTCAGAACAATTGACTATGAACATCTGGTGTCTTCTTCTTTGTATTAGTTATAACCTCTGGCACTTTCATCTTTACACGAATTTCAGCAATGGTTGTTTTGACCAACGTTGACTAATGTTGTAACTAGAAATTGAATCCGTGTTTGGTCTGTAGTTGAGGTGTTGCTTTCCTTAACAGTGTCTATTGGTGTCAGGTTAGGACTTTGAACCTGGATTTTCAGCAGATTCTCCAGATGACATCATCTTTGTTTTGGACGATACATGAGACAGGTCCAGTCTGTGCAAGGTTTGTGATAGGAACACATTTTTCTCCTGTGGAGTAATTCCTAGCCAACACTCTTTGTCCTTGGTGGAAGACACAGGATGGTGGTCTGGGGGTGGGGGGAGTGATCTTACCAAAAACATTTTAAGTGCAGAATGAGAATAAAAACAGGAGAGTTTCAGATGTGTTTTTTCTGGCGAGGCCACAAATGAAATCTTACACCATTTAGTGCAGACAATGATGCACGACCAGATTCCTGCCAGCTAAAAAGCCAGCTGCTTAGACAAGAAAGTGCTATTGCACATGCACAGATCAGAGCAGAGAAATCTGTCAGACACTTCTCCCCCTGAATAACACCCAACTACCTCCCTCCCCAATTGGCTGATCACTCCAACCACACTCCTGGGTATCTCCTTAATATCCCCCCAACTCCAGCCATTCATCCACTCCAGCCTTGCACCTGGCCAGTCGACTATCCCATCAGCCAATCTTTAGTGGCAAAGTACTCACCTATCTCGCCTTTCCTTAGGCCCTGTCCCAATCATGGCACTGCTCATTTGCCTTGGGCCCTGTCCCATCATGGCCCCTTCCCTTGGCACTGCCTAGTGCCCAGAGAACATTCCCAAGTCACCAGGCTGGCAGTGCCAGTGTGCCAGGCCGGCACTGACAGCATCCTAGTTGAGGGCGTTGGCAAGTGAGCCCAGGCGATTCTGTCACTTATATTTAAATTCGAATTTTTGTATTAAAATCAGCTTCTCCAGAAGCTGATAAGTTCACGAGGCAAGAAACTGAACGTGAACCCAATTTTTCACTTGGCTTGCAATCTTTTTAGCTCGCTCAGCCCATCCACTGGTGGGACGAGCAGCTAAGACTGCCTCCACAATATTTTGGCTTTATTTTCCCACTGTGCTATCTGTCCTTGTTATTCCTGTTGAATGATTTCTTTTGTTTTTGGAGGATTGGAGGATTGCGGATGTGGTTCCTATCTTTAAGAAAGGGAACAGGGATAGTCCAGGAAATTACCGACCGGTGAGTCGGACTTCAGTGATTGGTAAGCTGATGGAGAGGAATCTGAGGGATAAGATTTATGAACATTTGATCAGAAATAGTCAGCATAGTTTTGTCAAGGGCAGGTCATGCCTTACGAGCCTAGTTGAGCTCTTCGAAAATGTGACTGAACACATTGACGAAGGAAGAGCAGTGGACGTAGTGTACATGGACTTTAGCAAGGCGTTTGATAAGGTCCCACATGCAAGGCTTCTGGAGAAGGTGAGAGGGCATGGGATCCAAGGGGCTTTGGCCTCGTGGATCCAGAACTGGCTTGCCGGCAGAAGGCAGAGAGTGGTTATGGATGGGCCTTGTTCTGCATGGAGGTCGGTAAAAAGTGGAGTGCCCCAGGGATCTGTTCTGGGACCTCTGCTGTTTGTCATTTTCATAAATGACCTGGATGAGGAAGTGGAGGGATGGGTTAGTAAGTTTGCCGACGATGCAAAGGTCGGTGGTGTTGTAGATGGTCTGGAGGGATGTCAAAAGTTGCAGCGGGACATAGATAGGATGCAAGACTGGGCGGAGAAGTGTCAGATGGACTTCAGTACGGATAAATGTGTTGTGGTCCATTTTGGCAGGAATATGGGATGAAGGAGTACAATATAAGGGGTAGGAGTCTTAGCTGTGTTGTAGAGCAGAAGGATCTCGGGGTCCAGGTCCATAGGAATCTTAAATCGGCCTCGCAGGTGGAGGAAGTGGTCAAGAAGGCGTATCGTGTACTGGCCTTCATTAATCGAGGAATTGAATTTAGGAGTTAGGAGGTTATGATGCAGCTCTATAAGACCCTTGTCAGACTCCACTTGGAGTATTGTGCACAGTTCCGGTCGCCTCACTATAGGAAGGATGTGAAGGCTATTGAGAGAGTGCAGAGGAGATTTACAAGGATGCTGCCTAGATTGGGAAGCAGGCCTTATGAAGATAGGTTGAGGGAGCTGGGACTCTTCTCACTGGAGAGACATAGGTTGAGAGGCGTCCTGATAGAGGTTTATAAAATGTTGAGAGGAATAGATAGGGTGGACTCTCAGAGACTATTTCCCCAAGCTGAAATGGTCACTACGAGAGGACACAGATTTAAGGTGCAGGGAAGCAAACACAGAGATGTTAGGGGTAAGTTTTTCACTCAGAGGGTGTTGAGTGAATGGAATCGGCTGCCGTCGGAGGTTGTTGAGGCAAACTCGCTGGGGTCTTTTAAAAGACTTCTGGATGAGTATATAGAAATGAATGGGATAGGGGGTTATAGATAGGTCTGTGGATTGGTAGATATAGATGTGATCGGTACAATTCGTGGGCCGAAGTGCCTGTTTGTGCTGTATTGTTCTATGTTCTGTTACAACAAGTCAAATGCCAAACATATTTCTTCATCATTAATAATACCGGAGAGGTTTTGGTCATAGAAAGAGCAGTATTCCTACACATTGGTAGGAATTGGTTAAGACGTTTGATCAGTGAAGTTTGTTGCCTGATTGCTGTCAATGCATGTTTCATGGTTTGGACAAAACATTCTAGTCCACGGGCTGGTACAGAGCAGTCCTAATATCTTATATATTATTCTCTTTCAAGAAACTTTTAAATTCTTGGAGACATATTAATATCCATTGTCACTGCTGAAGGCTTCTCCTAGCCTCAATAGACTTTTCCAACAAAGTAAATTTCATTATAGGAACTTCTGACCACTTTGAACGAACAAATTGTTACTACTAACACTCATCTTCTCAATGGTGGCGGAATGATCATTCTAAGCCCCAAAGGAGACATCCTGATTGTACAGACAGCTCCAATGTTTTGGAGGAGTACAGTTTCAAGTCAGGTGTTAGCTTTGAGGTCTTCCCTCATAGTACCATGTCCATCACTTCTGAGAATAGTGGATCGCTCAAAAATGTACTTCCTCACTTGAATGGAAGTGACTGGTGAATTGCCTACCTGTTCAAATTAGAAGACAGTTCTGCCTGAGTAGTTCGACAAACTGCTACCAAACTGCTAAGCAATCTTGGCAGTCCAGCCACATTACAATGTAGACTTGATAATTGATTCTTGATGGTATCAGTATGTGCAGACAATGAAAAATACCCATCTCTGCATTCCACTCACTGCCAATGACAAAATTTCCATCTGTTGTTCAAACACAGGAGTTAATGGTCAACGGTGTGAACTTTCTTCCCTATTTTTATAAAAATAGGGTTTTGTAAAAGGCAGGTCGTGCCTTACGAGCTTAATTGAGTTCTTCAAAAATGTGACTGAATGCATTGACGAAAGAAGAGCAGTGGACGTGGTGTACGTAGACTTCAGCAAGGCATTTGACAAGGTCCCACATGCAAGACTTCTTGAGAAGGTGAGAGGCCATGGGATCCAAGGGGCTTTGGCCTTGTGGATCCAGAACTGGCTTGCCTGCAGAAGGCAGAGGGTGGTGGTGGATGGCTCTTTTTCTGCATGGAGGTCGGTCACCAGTGGAGTGCCCCAGGGATCTGTTCTAGGACCCTTGCTGTTTGTCATTTTCATAAATGACCTGGATGAGGAAGTGGAGGGATGGGTGAGTAAGTTCGCCGATGACACGAAGGTCGGTGGTGTTGTGGATGGTCTGGAGGGATGTCAGAAGTTGCAGCATGACATCGACAGGATGCAAGACTGGGCGGAGAAGTGGCAGATGGACTTCAACGCGGATAAATGTGTTGTGGTCCATTTTGGCAGATCCAACGGGATGAATGAGTACACTATCAAAGGTAGGAGTCTTAGCTGTGTGGAAGAGCAGAGGGATCTTGGGGTCCGGGTCCATAAGACTCTCAAATCGGCCTCCCAGGTGGAGGATGTGGTTAAGAAAGCTTACGGTGTACTGGTCTTCATTCATCGAGGGATTGAGTTCAGGAGTCAGGAGGTAATGCTGCAGCTTTATAGGACCCTTGTCAGACCACACTTGGAGTACTGTGCGCAGTTCTGGTCGCCTCACTATAGGAAGGACGTGGAAGCTATTGAAAGGGTGCAGAGGAGATTTACAAGGATGTTGCCTGGATTGGGAGGCATGCCTTACGAAGACAGGTTGAGGGAGCTGGGACTGTTTTCCCTGGAGAGACGAAGGTTGAGAGGCGACCTGATAGAGGTTTACAAGATGTTGAGAGGAATAGATAGGGTGGACTCTCAGAGACTATTTCCCAGGGCTGAAATGGTCGCGACGAGAGGGCACAGATTTAAGGTGCAGGGAAGCAAGTACAGAGGGGATGCTAGGGGAAAGTTTTTCACTCAGAGGGTGGTGAGTGAATGGAATCGGCTGCCGTCGGTGGTGGTCGAGGCGAACTCGCTGGGGTCTTTTAAAAGACTTCTGGATGAGTATATGGGATCCAATGGGATTGGGGATTACAGATAGGTCTATGGCTGGGTAGGTTTTGATGTGTTTGGCACAACTTGTGGGCCGAAGGTCCTGTTTGTGCTGTAGTGTTCTATGTTCTATTAGAATTGTTTGAATATTTTTCCTCCAAAGATAATCCCTCAGGCTTCCCTTTCAATTTATGCATAATTACTTTCAGCGAAGCTCAAGGTTCGGAAAGGAAAAGCAATGGGTCTTTGTTCACCTGACGGCATGATGTAGGATATCACAGCTCCAACACCATAAAGAGATGTGTCACACACTAACTGTAGGTGTAGGGGAGGATCAAAATGTGTAAGAAGTTCAGATTTGAGCAATATTTCTTTGGTTTATTCAATTAGCATTATTGTTTTGATCCGCCCAGTTCTACTTCTTGTTCTGGCATAAGGGATGATGCAATGATTTTAAAATTGTTGCCAAATTTGGAATAAATCTTCCTTTGTAATTCAACAATCCTTGGAAGAATTGCAACTGGTTAATATTCTAAGACACGGATGCCTCTGAGATAGCCTTGACCTTTGAAGGAGATTTGTGAAGGCCTGTCAGATCAATCACTGGCCCAAATACTTAGCGAAGCGGAAGAACTCATACTTGTCCTTGTGGACTCTCAGTTCATAATCTTCCAATGTTTGGAGAGCGGCATCCAAATTCCAAAGATGTTTCTATTCCTCTCTTCCAGAGACAAGGATGCCATCCAAATGGCACTGGATTTCATTTAGTCCACTCAAGATCAGATCAATTGTCCTTTGAAACAATGTAGGAGCAGATGTGATATCAAACATCAATCTTTGTGCGTTATGACTATTGTCAGAAGTTTCTGTGTTTTCTGGTCTACATAAGTAAATCTGGCTTAGGTCCATTTTACTAAAATGTTGGCCTCCTGCTAATTACGCAAACAGATCATCAATGTAGAGTGATGGGTACTGTTCGTCACATAACACAATTTATGGTGACTGTAAATCCTTACAGATCATCCTCCATGATGACTGATACTATTGGTGTAGCCCACTTGCTACTGCTGACAGGTTCCAAGACTTCTGTCTTCACAAGTTGTTTCATTTCCACCTCCACTTTTGCTTTATAGCACAGTGTACCAAGATAAAAGCAAAATATGCTGGAATATAGTTCTGCAATAATTTATCCCTTTAACCACAAATTTCTTTTTGTTCTTGCAACCCCTTTATTATTCTATCCTTTAGCTATTGTCTAAATACACTTGAAGTTTATTATCTTCCCCACACTTTTAAGCATCATATCAATTTCAAATGTCCAAATGGCATCCTGTCTAAATTATTAGTTAACCTATGTTATCCTAGAAAGTCTAATGTATATTAGAACAGCACTGAACCTAATATTGTTCCTAAGGGATTCTCCACTGTATACCTCTCCTCAGTCCAAAATGTAGCTGTTCACCATAACTCTTGTTTTCTACCTCTTAGCCAATTTTGTACCATACTGTTCCTGGCCCTTTTATCCCACAAGTGTCAATTTTACCAACAAGCCTATTATGTAGTATTTCCATTTTTAAGCAATCTATATAAAACCACCAAAAATTCCACAGTTCTCGTAGAATCTAAAATTTTCATATGATCATTTCAAAATCTTGTGGAATTTGAGGATTTTACCATTGGACAAAATCCTTTTCACTATTCCTGCAAACTCTTGCATGAATAACTTGTGACAATAAATTATCATCACCTTTGATTAGTACTCTATCAATACAGGTAAACATATTTCAATTGTGCATATTTATTGAACAAACATCTATCACTGCTCGGTAATCAAGAAAGTAAAGCACTCACTCTGGTTGAACTACTGGTCCCCAATTCAAAGTGCATGCAGTGCCTGTTTAAATGAATAAAGCAAAAAAAAACAGTTGTGTGCTCTGTTTTTCATCTGAACATTTCAACAAATGCAGCAACATGTTAATGTACACCTGCAAATGTGAATATTCAGATCAAATGTCCAATGATTTTTTTTATTTATTGATCAGAAGTGCAATTTGACACAGTTGAATTCACGATTAGACAGGCAAGACTAGTGGATAACATTGTTCAATATACAATCAAAAAGGTAATCAACTTCCACTTGGAAAACATAACAGCTAAAGTTTTAACATTACACCTTGTTACTCTAGTTTGAAGAGCATGTGAAACAATATGAAATCTAAGAATTCACCTTAATTATACATTAATTAATAAAATGTTTACTGTGGGTTTATTGGCTTCAGCTAAAATAGCCATGTAGAGGTAATAGCTAAAAACATTGATTATTGCTGGGAACAAACACAACGTCAGAACTATATCTACAGTGCTGACTGATGACAGAGAGCAAAGGCTCTTTCCATTTTGGACCTCCAGCATCAATTCCAAATCAGTTGAACTGCTAAGTCCAGAGAATGGATGGAATAGGAGGCTGTAATGCATTGCTCTTCTTGGCCTACTCATTAAGGCAGGTCAGAAAAGAAAGCCAGCTCGTTAACAGTCTCCAGTGGCCTGCAATACAGAGAATGTATGATGCCAATAAAAAACATGTTTTGGAACTCTCTATTGGTGAAGGCGGTGCTATTATCTGACACCAAGGCCTTTAGTGTGCTGCGTATACAGAAGCTGCGTCTTAGCTTCTCGATTGCGGCATTGACTTAAAAAGTGAAGCTCATGCAATGTGCATCTAACCATTTTGAGTGTGCATCTACCAGAATCAAAACCATGGAGCCTATTAAAGGTCCTGCAAATTACACGTGCACAGTGATGAATTCTTTTTTACCATAATCTTGTTTTCATTTCACAGATATCACCGCTCGTCATCTGAGATGGTCCTTGATGCATAATCTACTGTCCTTTCTGTTCATCTTTCCAATAATGTGAAAGCACAGACCCAATCTGATCACATATTAGGATGAATTCTTTCTTTGGATCAAAATGAGTTAACAGGTTTGATGACAAGAACTGTTGTTTTACCTTGTTAAAGATTTCAATCTGAGATACCTTCCATGATAATATTTGATGCTTCCACAACAGGACATACAAGGGGCCAGTAATGTAATGAAGTCCGGAATGAATTTCCCGCAGTAGTTCACTAATCTCAAGGAGAATTGTAACTCAGTGACATTTTTTTCAAGGCAAGTGCCCCCTCGATGGCCCATACTTCCTCTGCTACAATTGTGAACATTTTGCATCCATCTGATTACCCAATTAGATTATTTACTTGGGCCAAAAGGCACATTTTTCTCTCTAAAATCTTTTTAGTATCTCTTCCAGGTTCACCAAGTGTTTTTGTTCTAAGGTGTCCATGACCAAGATGTCATCAAGGTATACTTTCACTTATGATAACCCCTAAAGTATGTTTTCCATTGTCCTTTGGAATATAGGCTGATGAGACCCCGGAGGGTGGGCCAACATATCCATGTAAGCCCTTGTGTGTACTCATCGTAACGTACTTTCAAGATGCCTCATAGTTCAAGTTGAAGATAAACATGGCTCATATCCAGGTTAGTGAATGCCTGGCCACCATCTGACTTGGCATAGAAGTCCTCAATGCTGGACATTGGGTACCTGGCTAATTTATAGATTATTGTTGACCATTAACTTATAATTCCCACAAACATAGATTGACTTATTTGGCTTAAGGATAAGGATGATTGGTGCAGCCCACTCTGAAAATTTTACTGGTCTTATAATGCCTAGGTTTTCAAGGCTCCTGAGTTTGGCCTCTATTTCCTCTAATTTGGCTTAGGCCAAAACCTTATCATATCAAGTACTTAGTGAAAAACTTAAGGATGTCTTCTACAAACTCTGATGTCTTACTTGCATAGGCACCTTCAGTTGAAGAATGGTCACTACCGCTCATGGCTGCTCTTCCTATCTGGAGGATATCACTTTCAGACATTCCTTGAAGCTTGAGCCCCTTTTTGCTGCACTTGGTAGTGACAAGGCTGCTTTAAAAGCTCTGTTTAATTCTAGTTCAGGTTCTGCCAATAATTCTTTTGGATTATCAAATTGTTTATTTCAAACACCAATCTGTCTCTCATCATTTCATTCAGAGATGACCCGAAGTCACAATGTTGCACAATGTCCACAATCTGTAATAGGATCTGTGGCAGTTTCCATGTAGTATTAAAGTGATATCTCTAAAGTATGGCACAGGGCTTTTAATTGTAAGGTAATTGAAAGAATTTGAATCAGAAGACCCGAGATAAGTCAGGCTTTTTATTATGATGAGCATTGGACCCCACAAGATTACTTACTGTCTTTTATCATGGCCAATATCATTTGCCCAAAAGATGTAGCACAGATGCTCTATATGTTGAGCTTAGTCTTCTCCATTCACTTCATAAGGTTCAACTTTAACAAAGAAAGGCATTTTTGTTCTTTTTTGCTTATAGTGAAGAAGCGCTGCTTTCTGCCCGATGGTAAAGGTTACCAGGAGTAGAGATAGAAAAAAAATCTTGTTCACTTTTGTCACCAATGTAATAACCTCACCAAAGCTGGTCCTCTGGTATAACAGCACTTTATTAAAACAAGGGAAAGGCTGAGGCTGACAACAGACCAAGCTGTGTGTTTTGGACCTACATAACCCTGCTGCAGGCTGGGTGTGGGTTTAAATTCCTGCCATCCTTCTTTTATTGGGCCAGCTCCCACTCACTCAATAGGGAAACTCATGTTCCATGAAGCCTAAGGTGAAATCTATTAATGACATCCTGTGTCTTTCATTCCCATTATAAAGATTATCAAACTGACTTTGCACATCAGGTAGTGGAACGTTCATTTAAACAGTGCGGTAGGCACTCAACTGGACAGCAGATTAATTCTGCCTTCAGTACATCTCCCTCCCTGAAACAAGGGTGACCGGGAATATTTTCTTCTGCCACGGATCTCTAGCAAAGATTGAGTTCTACTTTAAGATCAAGTTGCAATCTTTAGGCTAAAAAAATGTTTGTGTGTTACTGGCATTTTTATTGAAAACAAGGATTTTTTAGTTAAATGCAAATATTGTTGTCAAACAAGTCTGCTTCTCCTTAATCAACGCAGACCTCATTTTAAGTGAATTCATAGTAAGCACAAAATATTAGTTTGACCATAATTCAAGTATAAACAGAGATCATAAAAGTAATTCATAAAATCATACAGTGCAGAAGAGGTCCTTTGGCCACTGAGTCCACACTGACATTAGAAACACTTGAACTCCCACTTAATCCCATCTGCCAGCTCTTGGTCCATAGCCCTGAACATTACGATATGCCAACTGCTCTCCAGATACTTTTTAAAGAATGTGAAGCAATTTTACTGCCCTCCTAGGCAGCGCATTCTGGACCTTTACCACCGCTTGGGTAAAAATATTTTTCCTTGCATCCCCCTAAACTTCCTGCCTCGCCTAGAACCTGGGTCTCTTTTTGACTGACTCTTGAACAGAGCGAACAGCTACTCTCTATCTATCCTGTCCACGTCCCTCTATATTGTACACTTTGATCAGGATGCCCCTCAATCTTCTTTGCTCTGAGAAATGGAAAATAAGATTTAACATTTGCAACAAGTATTGCTGCAAATATTGGATAATGAGCCTGGAGTTTAAAAGAGATATTGGGTGGTGAAACAACGGAGGGTTGACATTGTTGGCTGTTCGAGATGTCAGCCTCAAAATAATCATGATGTAAAGATGCCGGCGTTGGACTGGGGTAAACTCAGTAAGAGGTCTGGTAACACCAATTTTAAATCCAGCCGATTTATTTGATAGTAAATCTGCTAGCTTTCGGCGTTTGTGCCTTCGTCAGGTGAATGAGGTGTTCTGGTCTCCAAAAGCACACATATCAGCACAGACAGCTTACCTGGAGCAGAGAAGCTACGACATCTTCTCCGGAGTCTTCAACATATCATTGATGATGATGAACATCTTGCTAGGGCCATCCCCATCACCCCACTTCTCGCCTTCAGACAACCGCACAACCTCAAACAGATCATTGTTCGCAGCAAACTACCCAACTTTTAGGAGAACAGTGACCACACTGATATGATATCACATTCAAGGTAAATGCACAAGAGCTTGTAGTTGGAGATGATATATTAGCCCAGATAAAATTAAAGTTTATTTATGAGTCATATGTAGGCTTACATTAACACAGCAATGAAATTTTTGTGAAAAAATCACCTAGTCACCACACTTCAGTGCCTGTTCAGGTACACTGAGGGAGAATTTAGCATTGCCAATCACCTAATCAGCACATCTTTCAGATTATGGGAGAAAATCAGAACACCCGGAGGAAATCCATGCAAATGCAGAAAGAAATTGCAGATTCTACACCGATAGTGATCCAAGCTGGGAATCAAACCCGGGTTTCTGGAGCTGCAAGACAGCAGTGCTAACCACGGTGCCACCTCAGACAGAAGACTGACTAACTAAGTGTACTTCTGCCAAATTTGCCGACAATGCAAAGATTAGCAGGGAAGCAAGCTGTAGGGAGGATACAAAGAACCTGCAAAGGGACATGGATAGGCTAAGCAACTGGGCACAGTAAATATTTGAAGGAGTAAATTCTGAGAGGATGCTTCCTCTTGTGAGGAATCACAGATAGGAGGCATTTCAGAATAAAGTGTTCTCCAATGAATGGAAATAAGAAGGAACTTCTTTCAGAAGTTTCTGGATCTCTGGAATTCTCAATCCCAGAGTGCTGTGGGGGCTGTGTCTTTGAATATATTCAAGACTGCTACAGGGAGATTTGTGGACTGTAATTTGGGATGGGGGGTGGTGGGGGGTAAGAGTTATGGGAACAGCCAGGAAAGTTAAGTTGAGGCCAATAGCAGATCAGTCAACATGACATTGAATAGTGAAGCAGACTTGAGGGTTCTATGTCTTCTCCCTTTCCATTCCTTATGTTATAGAATCATAGAGGTTTACAGCATGGAAAGGCCCTTGGGCCCAACTTGTCCATTGCGCCTTTTTTAAAAACCCTAAATTAATTCCAATTACCTGCAATTGGCCCATATCCCACTATACCCATGTAACTATCTAAATGCTTTTTAAAAGATAAAATTGCACCCATCTCTACTACTACTTCTGGCAGCTTGTTCCAGACACTCATCTGCCTCTATGTGAAAAAATTGCTCCTCTGGACACTTTTGTATTTCTCCCCTTTCACCTTAAACTATGCCCTCTAATTTTAGACTCCCCTATCTTTGGGAAAAGATATTGACTATCTACCTTGTTTATGCCCCTCATTATTTTATAGACCTCTATAAGGTCACCCCTCAGCCTCCTATGCTCCAGAGGAAAAAAATCCTAGTCTGTTCAGTCTTTCCTTATAACTCAATCCATCAAGAGTTGGTAGCATCCTAGCAAATCTTTTCTGCATTCTTTCTAGTTTAATAATATCCTTTCTTTAATAATGAACAGAATTGATAACAGTATTCCAAGTGTGGCCTTACCAATGTCTTGTACAACTTTAACAAGACGTCCCAACTTCTGTATTCAATGTTCTGACCGATGAAACCAAGCATGCTGAATGCTTCTTTCACCACTCTGTCTACCTATGATTCCACTTTCGAGGAGCTATGAACATATATCGCTAGATCTCTGTTCTGTAGCTCTGCCCAACACTCTATCATAAACTGAGTAAGTCCTGCCCTGGTTCAATCTACCAAAATGCTTTACCTTGAATTTGTTTAAACTCCATCTGTCATTTGTCAGCCCACTGGCCCAATTGATCAAGATCCCATTGCAATTGGAGATAACCTTCCTCACTACTCATCATGCCACCAATCTTGGTGTCATCTGCAAACTTACTAACCATGCCCCCTATATTCTCATCCAAATCATTAATAATAAATGATAAATAACAGTGGGCCCAACACTGATCCTTGAGGCACACCGCTAGTCACTGGCCTCCAGTTTGGCCTCTGTCAAGAAGCCAATTTTGTATCCGTTTAGATACCTCACTCTGGATCCCTTGAGATTTAACTTTACGCAACAACTTACCATGTGGTACCTTGTCAAAGGCCTTGCTGAAATCCATTTAGATAACATCAACTGCACTGACCTCATCTATCTTCTTGGCTACCCCTTCAAAAAAACTCAATCAAATTTGTGAGACATTGTTATGTTCTTAAGTTCAATAACTTTGATGGCTGACAAGTTAAAGTCTTATGTTATCTCTGCGTATTCCAGGCTGGCATAGCATGTACATTTATCACAACCAGCCATTTACAGAGTAAATGCCTCTTCCTCTTTGAACTCTGAAACTATCTCAGGCTGATCAACGTTGATGTAAGGCATACCTTTTACAGTCTTAGGAAATTAATAACTGAAGTATGTAGGGTCATTAGAAATTCCTACAATCCTTGCAGTTTCATATCGCATTGCGATCTTTGTTTTTGGAAGCACTGTGGCTTATTGCAGAATTCCATCAAATACTCAACTAGGTTACTCTTAGAAAGGTGCCCAAAGTTATGGTTACATTGCAAGTCCTTTTCTGCGAGTAAATTTGCCCAATATATAATTTAGACACCATTTTTGTTTGTGAAGAATAGCAATCCATCCCAACTGAATATGTAATGGCACAATCATTGTTCCGGTGTTTTTATTGTACAATTGATTGTGGTTTTGTAAATGTTTGTGCCCCATTTTCTTTCCATTATACTTTGTGGATTCCACATAGATGTGATTGCTAGGGATCAAGAGGTATTTTCACCCTGTTTGCCCAAGATTTAATCACCAGGGATAAGTTGTCTTAAAATAATGCTGGGCCTATGGACAGATCTACAATAATTACATTATGGCAAAACTAGGCACCTTATCACACAATAATCATGTATAACATGTATTAATAGAAAGGTTTCTCTTTCTGTACAATAATGCATTCTTTAATGTTAATGCATTGCTGCAAGAGGCCAACATAGTTTCATGGGTTCTAATAATAATGCCTTGTGCCTTTGGGAAAGAAGTCACTTCAAAAAAGATCCTTTGTTGACAGGCATGATCTTTCTGAAATACGTTGCAGTTCTTGGTTTTAGCAGCAATATTTCATTAATTTGATTTATGTTATCAGTGGCACAAATTTCAAGGCAGATTGACTTTCACCTCCATGGAGAGAACTGCTTCAGTCATGGAGGAAGTTTGGTGACAGGAGAAAACAAAGGTTTAGCTCATAGTTCCCAGAGTTAAATTTCCAAAAGAAATCAAAACTGTTGTGCCAGCTATTCCTTAAGAATAGTTTTGACAATGTTTACTCCTTACCTGTCTGGTTTCACCAGATTTCCTGAAGTAGTCAGAAAAGCATTCCTCTCTGCTTTGAAGAAATTTTAGAACTATGTTTGCTTCAGCTGTCTCATATAGACTGGGAATGAGAAAAAGCTAAGGATTATAGTCTGTTTCAGATTGTTGTTCAGTATTGCTTTATCTTGTACAAAACAGGTTTTGTGAAATTGATTGGAGATCTTTCCTTGAAAATAGAACATCCCATAAAAACTAAGTATGAAGAAAAATATTGCATTGTAAAGATAAAATAAGTCTTAATTTTGATAAATAAGCCTCCACTCAACGATTCCTTAATCAGTGTTGGGTTAAAACTCTTCAACTCTCTACTGAACAGTATTGTATGAGCCTCATCACATGGGTAGGCAGTGTTTCCAGAGGGTGATTGCCACTATCATTTTCTCAAAGGCAACTATGGAACAGCAATATACACCATTCCTCTTATAAATGCCCATATAACCAAAATTTATAAAAATAACTACGTTGAGATTTACAAGCTATATTTTCTCATTGTTGATTATGTTCCTTCCATTTCAAACCAATAAGTTGAAATGGGCAAAAAAAAGTGGCACAGATCCTTTACATGATCCATTGACTAGTGATAAAGTAAGCCGCGCAAAAAGTGATTTTCTTAGTTTAACCCAAAATCAAAATGTTTTCTCATGCATAAAAGGCGACTGTGAAGAAGCAATGCAATTTATACATTAAATTGAAGTACAAATGTTCTCATCTTAGTTACTGAACCATGTTCACAATATTGCTATTTATTCTGCATTTAAGTCCCTAAATACAAGGATAGTAAATCTTGACTTGTACAGAATGTCTACTTACTGCAGTATGTTGATTAGCAGCGTGCCATTCACAACTTCAAACAGTAGCATCTGGTAACTATTTCTAATTTGGTCACTGCTGAGTAACATGATGAAAGTTCTTTATACAGGATGCATTTCAACACTAGCTACCCAACCAAGGGCCTAATTTCAAAAAAGATATAATCAATGCTATTTAATAATCAACATTGCACATCATTGTTTAAGATTAGTGTTAGATCATTTTAACTCAAACCTTTCTGAAAGAGACAAGCTTTGGTTCACAATTGTAATCTCATTCAGTATTTAAAACTGGATTACATGAATATTCAAATGCTCAATCAGAACTACTATGCAGTTTTCTCATTACACAAAGTAAGGCACCCACATCAATCTCTCACAACATTCTTTGCAATCAGCTCAAAGATTCCAAAAACTGAATCCTGCAGGCAGCTTCACCTTCTCACTTCCTCAGACAATCCAACAAGCCACAGAAGGAACTTAAAGTTCAGAAAAAAGATAGCCAAGACTACTTGAAATAGATTAAAACATACAAATCAATCACTATCCCAAAGTCAGCATTATAGCTAACTGGACATCTACGAACACTTAAAAGAATACAAAACCAATCGTTTGCTTTTAACTTCACAATCTCAGTAACGCACATTGATGGCAGGGAATCTTTTCTTGCACATTAAAGTTAATGCACAAGTATGATCACAAGGGTTGCACCAATGCAGACTATTCTTTGGGAAGCCAGTCACTGTGTTTATCACTGACAGTATTATAAAACATTCTGCCAATTGTAGAAACATTTAAGTATGTGTTAATTGAGGGGTCAGAGAGGAATTGCCAGAATTATTTTTTTCACCCAAATTGATCTAAGGTTTTCTTTAAATCAAAATTTTCTTTCACATCTGCAAGGAGCTGGTGTATGGGGAGTACTGGGAGTGGTCTTGTTGCCCAATTGCATTACTATTTGTTAGTTAGTTAGATGATCCAGCAAGTTTTTTTTTACGTACTATTTTCTTCCTCTGTTTATACACAAGTCCTGGGTAAACACAATAAAAATGAAAAAAAAACCCTTGCTCCTCTAACTTTTTCAAATATTATTCAAAGGTGGAAAGCTATAAATTCCATGACGCTGACAGTCATGCTTCAATTCTTCTTGACAGCAAAAAGTTATCAAAAAGTCTCAAAGACAAGGTTGGTAAATAGCCTCCTAAATCTGACATTTTTAATGGGAAGACATCTAATCAAAGTTCCTAGCATCCTGGTAAAAACCTATGGCTGAAATGGATAGTTGGAAATTTTCCCCCACCCTGACTGTACAGACCTTCCAGAAGCCCTCAGAAGAGATGGAGACAAACAGAAATACAGTTACTGCAACTTCCTCAGGCTGTGAACAGGCCTTTAGCCTATTTAAAACTGTGGTGCATCATTCAGTGTCCCAATCTGCACAACTGCGCACTCCAAGATTGATCATCTCAGGATCCTACAGAAAGAGATCCCAGATCCTCCAGCTTCCAACACAGTCAATAAATTCCGTATCTCCAGCATGACTGGTACCAGTATTTTCAGACAAAGCTCAGCACTCTCAGACTTCAATCTAAACTCGTCCATTGGAAAATAATGCAAATGCAGGAAATCTGAAATAAAACAGGAAATGCTGAAAATATGCAAGAGTTCAAGCAATGTGTGGATAAAGAGAGAGAGAGACATAATGTTTCAGGTCAGTGACTTTCTATCATACCTTAAAGTTAGAGATGCAATGGGTTTTAAGAAGGGTCAGAGACAAGACAAAGGGTGAAGGGGGATAGAGAACAAAAAGGGACATTCATGGCAAGGTGGAAGACAGATGAGATCAAGTGAATAAGATGCTTTTCCAAGGCAAAAGACAATGGCAAGTGGAAGGTAAAAAGAAACAAGGGCTGGTTAGCTCAATTTAAGAGTCCGTGCTTAATAACACCAAAGGTTTGTGTTGAATTCCTGTGCCAATTCGTCTACCAATGGAATGCATCCCAGGGTTCTGAAAGAAATGGCATAAGTGATAGCAGGATGCCTTAGTAATTATTTATCAAAATTCACTGGACTCCAGGCAAGTGCCAGAAGATTGGAAAACGGCTAATGTTACGCCGTTTAAAAAAGATAGCAGACAAAAAGCAGGGAATTATAGGCCGGTTAGTTTAATGTCCATAGTTGGGAAAATGCTAGAATCTGTCATCAAAGAAGAAATAGTGAGGCACCTAGAAAAGAATGGTTTGATCAAGCAGACGCAGCACAGGTTCGTTAAGGGGAAGTCGTGTTTGATGAACTTATTGGATTTCCATGAGGATGTGACTAGTGTGGTAGACAGAGGGGAACCAATGGATGTGGTGTTTTTAGATTTCCAAAAGGTGTTTGATAAGGTGCCTCACAAAAGGTTGCTGCAAAAGATTATGGTGCAAGGAGTTGAAGGTAAGGTGTTAGTATGGATAGAGGATTGGTTGTTAATAGGAAACAGAGTTGAAATCAATGGGTGCTATTCTAGTTGGCAGTTGGTGACTAGTGGAGTGCTGCAGGGATAGGTGCTGAGGCCTCAACTATTTACCATTTACATGGATGATCTGGAAGGGGGGGGGGGGTGAGTGTAGGATAACGAAATTTGCTGATGACACGAAGATGAGTGGAAAAGCAAATTGCGTGGAAAGTGTGGAAAGTCTGCAGAGGGATCTGGATAGGCTGAGTGAGTGGGCGAAGACCAGGCAGGTGGAGAATAATGTTAGCAAATGTGAGGTTATCCCCTTTGGTAGAAATAATAGTAGGAAGGATTATTACTTAAAAGGCGAAAAGCTACAGCATGCTATAGTGCAAAGGGACTTGGGGGTTCTTGTGCATGAATCACAAAAACCCAGTCTGCAGGTGCAGCAGGTGATCAAGAAGGCGAATGGAACATTGGCCTTTATAGCTAAAACAAGGAGTTCTTGCTGCAACTGTACAGGGCACTGGTGAGGCCGCAACTGGAGTACTGAGTGCGGTTTTGGTCACCGCATTTGCGAAATGATATATTGGCCTTCGAGGGAGTGCAGAGATAATTCACTAGGCTGATACTGGAGATGAGGGGGTTAGCCTATGAGGTGAGATTAAATAGACTGGGTCTGTACTCGTTGGAGTTTAGAAGGCTGAGGGGGGATCTTACGGAGACATATAAGATAATGAAGGGGATAGATAGAATTGAGGTAGAGATTCTTCCCATTTAGAATGGATAGCAGAACTAGAGGGCACCACCTCAAAATAAGGGTGGGGAGCAGTTTAGATCAGACTTGAGGGGGAACTTGTTCACTCAAATGGTGGTGAGTCTCTGGAATTTTCTGCCCATTGAAGTGGTGGAGGTTACCTCGCTGAATATATTTAAGTCACGGGTAGATAGATTTCTGATAGATAAGGAAATTAAGTGTTATGGGGAGAAAGCAGGAAAGGGGAACTGATCCACTTCAGATCAGCCATAATCTTGTTGAATGGCGGGACAGGCTCGAAGGGCTAGAAGGCCTACTCCTGCTCCTATTTCTTATGTTCAGTTCAGGTAGGTCTTGGAGTCTGCCTCTTCCACTTGCCCCACAGTGATATCGTGGCAACATGGGAAACCAAGGCCGCTATATGAAAAGAGACAGAAAAAGAAACAAAGGTGATTATAGAGGAGGAACTGTAAATAGCAGAATGATTTTCAACAAGCTGTCTGAAAAAAATGGCAGCAGTAGTAATGATCTGAAATTGAATTCGATATTGAGTCCAGAAGGCTATAAAGTGCTCAATCAAAAAATGAGGTGCAGTTCCGGGAATCCAGTCAACTTCATCCAAAAGGTGGAACAGGCCTTGGAAAGACACAGAAAATGAATGAAGCAGAGAATTAAAAGTGACAGGTGACTGGAAAGAAAGACTTGTATTTATGTAGTGCCTTTCATAACCATCAGCTATCCCAAAACATTGTACAATCAGTGAATCATGCCATAAAGTGAATAACTCTTTTGGAATGTTGACATGTTGAGAGAAGAAGGAAAGAAGTATTTGGTTGTGACATAAATAGTGCAAAAATGGCAGAAGATAATCTGTTAAATGTGGAGGTGGAAACTGAGATACAGGAGGAAGTGATTAAAATTCTGGAAGAGAGAAGAAAGAGTGAGGGTTGAAAATAACAAACACAGTCCAGGAGCCTTGTTAACCACGGTAGAGGGGTATCATTGGCTGAGGAAAAAAGAAAGACATATTGGAAGCATGGAAGAAGTCATAATGATGGAACAGAAGTAGATAAACTGCACGAATGCAATAGTAACCCTATGGAAAGGTGAATAGAAGCAATTGTAGTTGAGCTGTCTCTGATGATTAGCAGGCTTATGGTAGATATTGATTAAAGATAAAATAGAGCATTTTGCGGCTATTTACAAAATTCAGCAAACTATTAGACAGTTTTTCTTTAAACCCTTATGTAATATCAAGCTTGAGTTGAGGAACATACACAAGCTCAAAACCATCAGCAAACCCAGACAAATGCACATGATGTTCAAAACTCCAGACACACACAATATTCAAAACTCCATCTGTTAATATACATATTATTTCTCTTCATTCCTTCATAAAAAATTGAATTGGGACAACAATGAGGTGCTGGAAAGGTGATATACAGCGTCACAACTAATGTTGAGATTCAGAACAGTACAGAAATAAATTTGAATCCTGATACAGATTATGGTGAGTTCTTTGCATCCAGTAAAATCATGCTGTTTAAAAAATGTTTATCAAATTATATGCTAAGTTTTAAAATTAACATTCATCCTGTTTTACATCATTAAATATTTAATATCCATTTAAAATTCAGCCAATTTTGATGTATTACAATGAGGGCAGATAGAAGTTTCATTCTATGTCTGTGCCACAATGAAAACTGAATAAAATTAAGAATAATAGTGACACGTTTCACAAAGTGAGTCTCAAAATCTACTTAAGGTAAAGCAAAGTGGTGAGAATGCCTTAAAATGTTTATTTTATTTTAATTATTTTATTAGAAATACTGTATTCCTAATGTTATATGACATAATGCAGCACTATTTAAAGAGACAGCCAAAAAAACTGTGGAAATTGGAATGAATTGTATATAATGACAATAATACACTGCAATCTTTGTAAAGTTTAATTATGTCACAGGTCAGGTCTCTCCACAAAACTCAAATTTTATTCGATTGTTGATAAGAGTTCTACATGAGGTTACACTTATCAATTAGAAAAAAGAAAATAGGAACAAATGAGACATTAAAAATAACAATACTGATGTGGATATTTGTTCATCAAGGCAGAAACTGGAACTCTAAATCAGTGATTTTCACTGTAGTGTATATGGAAGACCTAATTGTAGAACATGCCTATATACTAGATAGGACAAAAGCAATAATATATTATCAAATGAAGATAAGCAATTCATTAAGTCCTCCTTTGGTGCATTACCAACTTGGTGCAAATCTGCTCTGTCGAAAAAGGCAAGTAATACAGATGTAGATGCTTTATATAATCTGCACAAATAAGATTGCTGATTCTTTGTCCTGCTTTTCACAAGGGCCACATGTTATTTCACCACCATTCTACACTCAGGTGGCACTGGAAACTGCTAGCTTTTTCAGATGATCCATGAACACTTGCAGGCTGACATCATCAGTCAGGATTGGTGCTCCAGCCTCCTATGGAAAAGGTTCACATAGTGGTGTCAATAGGACAAGCAATCTTGTAACTTGCTACAATAAATCAGCTAGATTTTAGGGCATAGGTCACTTAAGAGGACACTGTTCTTCAGAATTTTAATAGCTGTATGTAGCCTGATGTATACCATATACCATACCACAATGAACTAAGATTGCCTCAAAAAACAAAACTAATATTCTAAAACAATACAATGTTGAGTGAGTCAGTGCTCCTTATAAATATGAGCCATCAAAACTCTTAATCATTCACTGACAAGAATGAGTATAGACATTGCTTCCTCTGCTCATAACTCACTGTGCTTCTCATGACTAAGTATTTGAGATAATATCTTCAGCTGACCAATAAGTATAGACACCAACACAGTGAAACAAAAATAATTTGTAACTTTTATCATTTAAATATCTAACAAAGTCTACAGATCATGCAAGGCTTACTGAAAAAGTGAGGGGTATGAGATCCAAGGGGACATTGCTTTCTGGATCCAGAATTGGTTTGTCCACAGAAGGCAAAGAGTGGTTATAGATGGGTCATATCCTGCATGGAGGTCGGTCACCCGTGGAGTGCCCCAGAGATCTATTTAGGGACTCTTACTCTTTGTGATTTTTATAAATGACCTGGATGAGGAAGTGGTGGGATGCGTTGGTAAGTTTGCTGATGATACAAAGATTGGAGGTGTTGTGGATAGTGTGGAGGGATGTCAGAAGTTGCAGCGAGACATTGATAGGATGCAAGACAGGGCAGAGAAGTGGCAGATGGAGTTCAACCCAGATAAGTGTGGTGGTTCATTCTGGCAGGTCAAATAGGATGGCAGAATATAATATTAATGATAGGACTCTTGGCAGCATTGAAGATCAGAAGGATCTTGGGGTCCGAGTTCACAGGATGCTCAAAGCAGCTGTGCAGATTGAAGCTATGGTTAAGAAGCCATATGGAGTACAGCTTTCATCAATTGAGGAATTAAGTTTAGGAGCTGAGAGATAATGTTGCAGCAATACAGGACCCTGGTCAAGACCCCACTTGGAGTACTGTGCTCAATTCTCATTGCCTCATTACAGGAGGGGCGTGGAAGCCAAAGACATGGTGCAGAGGAGATATACAAGGATGTTGCCTGGATTGGGGAGCATGCCTTATGAGGATAGGTTAAGGAAGTTTGGCCTTTTCTCGTTGGAGAGATGAAAGATGAGGGGTGACCTGATAGAGGTGTATAAGATGTCGAGAGGTATTGATCGAGTGGATAGTCAGAGGCTTTTTCCCGGAGCTGAAATGGTTATCACAAGAGGACACAGGTTTAAGTGCTGGGGAGTAGATATAGAGGAGATGTCAGGGCTAAGCTTTTCACTTAGAGTGGTGGGTGAGTGGAATGGGCTGCCAGCAATGATGGTGGAGGCAGATTCAGCAGGGTCTTTTAAGAAACTTTTAGGTAAGTACACGGAACTTAGTAAGATAGAGAGTTATAGGTAAGCCTAGTAATCTCTAAGGTAGGGACATGTTCGGGACAATTTTGTGGGCCGAAGACCTGTATCGTGCCGTAGTTTTTCTATCTTTCTAGATCGCAGTATGCTATAAATAATGGAAATAAATCATTCCATCCTATATGAATCTTTCAGCAAATCAAAGTAAAATCCATCAGTTCATGTTTCAAATTACAGCGTTTTTAAAAAAGTTGGTTTACCTGTCCCCATGCATACATGTTGTTATGGGTCTGTGAAGGGTTTACTTTGGACAACAAGAAACGAGCCTGTTTATGAAATGTATATAAATATTAATGAAAGAAAAAAGGCAGACATTTATATAGCACATTTCATAATCTTAGGATATCCCAAAGTACTTTGCAACCAAGAACATACAATCAAGAGGTGTATTCACTGGTGCAATGTCGAACATATAAAGCAATTAGGCCACTGAATCCATGCCATGGTATGCTGAGCAATGTCAGCCCATTGCTTCTGTCACCTTCATGGACAATGAGCTCCAAGTCATCAACCAACCACTGTACAAGAAATCCCTCCTCACATTACCCCTGTATTTCCCACTCAAAACCCTAAATCTGTATCGCCTAGTCTATATACTATGAGCTAATGGGAACAGTTCTTCCTTCTTCACTTTACTTAAATCTGCCACAATTCTACTGAATCTCTTTCGACCTTCATTATTCTTCAATCTTTCAATTTTTTCCAATATAATCTTCTAGCTAAAATCTCACAGCACTGTATCCTATCAGGGACCTTCAGATGCTTTAGTGTAGGATAATGGATTGAACAATTAAGACCCATAAAACGGGAAAAGAAATAAAACATCTTAAGTTCCTTCACCAAATTGTTTTGTGGCATTAATCTAAGCCAATGCCTTTGACTCAATAAAAATTGACTCAATGAAGCTACTGTAAGGATCCCCTTTTCACATTCTGTTGATGTTACAATGCAAAATCAGTTCTCCTAATAACCTTGGTCCCTTCACCCATAGTCAATAACTCACAGCAGAAAGCTCCTTCATATTGTTCTGATATAACTTTGAAGAATCCTAAAATAAAAAATATACTATCAAAATTACACAGTTTTTCAAATTTTATCTGGAATAACAGATAAACCTGAAAAACAAAATTCTGCGATTAAGATTAAGGTACCAGTGAAATAAACAAACTTGAATGTTATCAGCAACGTATCAAGATGCAGTGGGAACAGGCACATTGTATAAGTACGTACAACCCAAAGGAAAAAGAATTCACATATCTTCTGCATTTGTACAACGAAGTTAACACTAAATGTTAAATGTCCAGTACAGTGACTGATTTGCAACCCAAGAACTCCAGAAAAAACTGAGGTAATTCTTGACCAAACTTCCTCCACCCTTCCAATTGCTTGCAATGTGAAAAAAAAACAAAAATGTAAATTGCTAAAAGTTAATGTCAAACTGTAAAATCAGGTACCTGGCTTCCTCCATGCTCTGTGTCAACATAACGTGGCATTGGGAACCTGCTGTGCAGAATCTCTTGGGCATCATCTACAGGTGCTTGTAATAAATGTCGGAAATTTTCATATTCAGGCATGTCATGATAGCCAGCTTTGCGCCATTGAGCAATGGTCTAGGAAGAATAGTTGTGTTACTAAGTTCTATTTTCATTTATTGCCATAAAAAGGTCAATTAAATTATTTATTAGCTAAATGAAATTATCCAAAGGATCTTAATCTGTAAAACTAAGGTAACATTAGTAGTTCATGGCTGTAATGAATTATGATACTTCATCAATATTTCATCAAATACCACATTAATTAAATATTGGAGGTCTTCTTTAAAGATATAATGGATTCTTCAATGCTTAGTTTTAATGAGATAATTCAAATGATCCTAATGTTAACTGATAATGAGAATTACTTAGTATGTTTCATGTGATATGTTCCTACCTCTCCATGATAGATAAGTATCTGGAAGAAGGTGTCCATAAGAAGAATTCGATCAGGGAGTATACTGCTGCTGTCTAGGAGAACAGGCTACACAAAAGCAGAAGGATCACAACTTTGCTTGAGATTACAGAAAACATCACATTCCAAAAGGAATTAAACTACCTTGTCTCCCCAAACCCCAAAAGTTAGTAGAATACTCTTTTTAATAAATGTTGGGAGTTATGCCCAGAATTGTATAAGTGCATTGGTTTTCAGAACCTAATAGAAATGAGGCTAAATTGAATTTGCGTTTAGATCCAATTTGCGCCATAGTCCTCTTAATTGCCATAGCTATCTTTATTCTATGATCACTAAATCCCTTTCTCTCTAACTCTGGCCTCTTGCATATCCCTCATCACAGATAAATGCTGGATTCATTGCCTATATCCCACTATCCGCAATTGCCCCCTAAAAAATCTGTCATCTTATCCCCGAATATCCTACAAGAGCTCCTTAAAACCTATTTGACCAAACTTCGAATCTGTCCTTCTTTGGCTTAGCATCATTTTTTAGGCCATGTTTCGTATCCTGGGACTTGTTAAAGATATTGCATAAACACATTATGCTGTTTAGAGCTGCTAAAAATTGCTTAAAAATACAATAAATTCTAACATGTTGAGATCAGAACTGATGATCACAGAATCACTACACATAGAACATTACAGCACAGAACAGGCCCTTCGGCCTTCGATGTTGCGCCGACCAATATAAAAAGCAATGCCCCTCCAAACTAAACCATTCCCTTCTCTTCCATATACTTATCAACTAACCTCTTAAACGCCACCAAACTTGGCGCATCTACAACTGCTGCAGGCAGGGCATTCCACTCCCGAACCACCCTTTGGGTAAAGAACCTACCTCTGATATCCGTCCTATAACTATCACCCCTTAATTTAAAGCTGTGTCCCCTCGTGCTAGCTTTCTCCATCCTAGGAAAAAGGCTATCACTGTCCACCCTATCTAAACCTCTAATCATCTTATATGTTTCGATAAGGTCCCCTCTTAGCCGCCTCCTTTCTAACGAAAACAACCTCAAATCCCTCAGCCTCTCTTCATAAGACCTGCCCTCCATACCAGGCAACATCCTGGTAAACCTCCTCTGTACCCTCTCCAATGCCTCCACATCTTTCTTATAATGTGGGGACCAGAACTGCACACAATACTCCAAGTGCGGCCGCACTAGAGTTTTGTACAGTTGCAACATGACGTTGCGGCTCCGAAATTCAATCCCTCTACCAATAAAAGCCAAGACTCCATATGCCTTCCTAACAACCTTCTCGACCTGACTGCCTACTTTCAGGGATCTATGCACATACACACCAAGATCCCTCTGTTCATCTAGACTACTAAGAATCCTACCATTTGCCCTATACTCTACACATTTATTATTTCTGCCATAGTGCATTACCTCACACTTTTCCACATTAAACTCCATTTGCCACCTCTCGGCCCAGCTCTGCAACTTGTCCAAGTCCCTCTGCAAACTATAACACCCCTCTTCACTATCTACCACTCCACCGACTTTAGTGTCATCTGCAAATTTACTAATCCATCCTTCAATACCCTCATCCAGATCATTTATAAAAATTACAAACAGCAGGGGCCCCAAAACAGACCCCTGAGGTACACCACTTGTCACCGAACTCCACGATGAATATCTCCCATCAACCACCACCCTCTGTCTTCTATCTGCTAGCCAATTCCTAACCCAATTAGCTAAATCACCCTCTATCCCATACATCTGCATTTTCTGCAGAAGTCTTCCATGGGCCACCTTATCAAACGCCTTACACTGCAGAAAGAAGCCCACCAAGCCTGCACTGACAACAATGTCACTCAGGTTCTATTCCCATAACCCCATGTACTTACCCAACTAATCTCCCTAACGCTAAAGAACAATTTGGCATGCAATCCACTTGCACATTTTTGGGCTCTGGGAGGAAACCCACAGGCACAGGAGAATATGCAAACTCCACACACAGTCACCTAAAACTGAAATTGAATCTGGGTCCCTGGTGCTGTGAGGCAGCAGTGCTAACCAATATGCCACCATGTCACTCAATAACTTGAGAAGAAGTACTTATAAAAAGAGTATGCAAGAAAGGTTGCGTCCTTAAATAATATAGTTTCTAATAACAACTTTTATCAGGTTTGGTAAAAATCAGAACATCATACTGCTACTTAAAACACATATCTACTGTATTCTTTCCCAAAAACATAACTTGAGAATTTAAGGTAGCGTTACCCTGTTTTAAAATAATAAGTTAGCCTTCTGCCCTACTCTCTGCCATCATTTTTCATATCAGTCATTGTTTTCTTGAATGAAACTGCCAAATATGCTAACATTTACAGAATTGTGGCCAATCCTATATTACACTCTTGGAATACCATTATACCCTGGGTCAGCATTTTTTCAAAAATCTGGAAAGATTTGGATGGATGCTGCATCCACCCATTCCACTTTCAATACATTTGGGTGCTGCCCAAACCACTACAGATACAGCTGGAGCATCCCTGTTTGAAATGGGATCTGAGCATAGCATTAGTATGCCAACTCAAAGAAATTGCTCCATCCCTCTAACCAAACAAAATCCCATTTTAATCTGGACAGGACAGTTTCCATTCTGCAAGCAAACCTTATGGAGAGACACAGGTACCTCCAGAGACATTTGTTGTTCAAGGAACAAACGTGAAAATGTTGTTTTCTACCTTATTACATTTACATGCACCTGTCCATATGTAGGCAGCTCTCTGCTGTACTTCCTCTATGCAAAGCACAAATTAGCCAGGAAAAGGAGCAAGGAATTGGAGCAAATTAGGTTGTATTCCAGTTTCAGCACATTATATTCGCACAAAAATGGAGCACAGTCCCAATCGCTCCTACATGCTTATCGTCTGTGAAAGAGTTCCTATATTGCAAAAATGCTTCCTTGTTAAGACTGAACATGACTTCATGGCAAAGCAAGGTTCAGGTGTAAACTGCACATACCCTATGACCTTAGAGCCAACTAAAAGCCGCTTTCAACAGACAACGGTTACACAGTAAAGCAATTTTGTACAGCATATGTCACGCTGAACTGTCCAAACGGACTTCACACAGGATCCTCACAATTTGTACAGACGAAACACTGTTAAAGATCAGTTTGGGCTGGATAGTAATTAGTACCTCACATTGGATTGTGCATTCAGCTCCTCAACCAGGTCATAATTAATCTGTATCTCAACTCCATCTACCTGCCTGGATTCCATAGCCCCACCTTTCCTAACAAGTACCCCATTTAATTCTTATTTGACTATAATTTTATAATCAGAGTTCTGAGTATAATGAGAGAATTTATCAATACTTGTTGAATTCTTTTATTATATTCAGAGCGTACAATTTAATCCATTGTAATAACTGCTCACTGTTTATTCAATCTGACATCAATGGATGCAGAAAACATTTGGAATCACATTTCTCACCTCTGGAGGGCCATTGAAAGAATAGGCATAAAGAATGGGTTGAATCATGATGAGAGATTGTGTAAGATCCTGGCGCATGAAATGATGACGGTAATAAGAACTCTCATCAGGGCTGTTGTTAAAAACTTGCAAAAATGGTGATCTTCTCAAATGAAACATAAACTAAAAGGGAAACAAAAGTTCTGCATATTTATACAGTTAACCGAAAGTTTTTTAATGATTGCAATGAAAGAAAATACATTTAAATCCCAATTGCACACTGTTTATAAATTCAAATTCATTTAATAGTTTAAAAATTATGAACTAAATTCTAAGAGAAAATGCACACATGAAAAATGTTATTTTTACCTGTGGGTACAAAGAAAATGTTTCAGAAAATTTGAAAGAGGCTGGATCATCTTTATGATAATCTCCAAATTTCTGACACTGCAAAGAGATAGGATGTATTGCATATTATTTTTCAAAAGTATAACAACTTAAATCAAAGTAAATATTTAAAATTCTTCCTGTTTCTTTTCCTTCCCCCCACAGGAGTGTATCATACCAGTCGTATAAGCTGTCTGTCTAGCCATCGGAGAACATCAGGACCCTCCTCAGTTTCTGCTCTGTAAACTGCCAGTCTCGCCATGAGAACAGCTGCAGCTTCCTGGTCAAAGGATGCAGCAATATTCTGGATCTGTGTTTGTGCATCTGCCCAGCTTTATAAAAAGGGGAAAATACAAGAACATTTATATAAACTAGAAGCATAAACCCTATGAAACAAAGATAATTCACACAAATGAAAATTAATAATGAAACGTCTGTAATGGGCTTCATGTTTTGGATTTCAGTTGAAATACTTCTTAAATATATTATATACATAGCAAGGAACACAACATGTAAGGTTGGAAACATATTTTAATCTGTTTATAAATAAATATATATATATACTTTCATGGTCAAGATAATGGAATAAAACTACAGAACAAAATAGAGAAAGTTTTAAAACAATGGTCCCCATGAGAAAATAACATTCTCCTCTACCAACTGATAGAGCTGAGTACAAAAAAGACCGACAATGGGAACTTTATACATAATTTGCCAGAAGAATGTTGGAGCATTGTTCACACACAGCACAGAGAGATTTAATAAAACTGCAAGCAACAATCTGGTTAAACTGCATGACCAAGTTAGATCAATAAATATTAGCAGCTTCATGAGGAATTAGAATGCAAAACTGTAAATTAGATAAAATTGGATTTATACAAATGGTTATAAGGCAATAAGCCTTACATTGAATATTAGAGGTTCACAGTGCCATAATTTGCAATAGGAAAGATTAACTGTTCATAAATAGTCATGCAAAGCAGATATATACTAAATATAAAATCATTCCTTTGTTATATAATTCATGTATGTACAGAGATTTCATGTCTTCTGTAAGATCAATATTGACAGCAATGTCATGCAGTAGAATAGTTTATTTATTGAGATAGCATTCCCTCAAATGATATCATTGTCCACAAGGACAGTGGTCCCATTTGACCAACATCTCCTTTGGCTACCGACTGAAGTAGAGCTGGTGAAATCATTCACTGCACATTTATCTGCAGCTCTCAAACAATTACAGCATAGAACCTCCTAGTTTGGGGGAAGGCCTGGTATAATAAGTAGACTCCTGCTTTTGTCTGCACATTTTTCAGCTTTGGCTTCTATAGTTTAAAACTTGTAGCTTCCTTTCTGGTCCCATTTGGCCGACATGGCCAACATCTCGTTTGGCTACCGACTAAAGTAGATCTGGTGAAATCATTCACTGCACATTTCTCGATTTAACCACCATTCTTTTGTATGAGACAGAATTGTGGATTCTAGACTGAAAACAAATGTGACTGCTGCAGCACTTCCATCATGGACATCAGATGGCCAGGGCTACATTATAAACAATGAAGTTCTCAATATAGCCAATCTGTTCAGTAATGAATTAATTCTTTTCCAAGGCCAATTTGTATTCGCAGTACATGTGTCACACAGAGGGTTGCAGAATACTGAAAGGAGTGTTTTATGGTGAACTATGCTCTGGTAAGCAAAACTGAGATGCACCTTGCATCTGCTTCAAAGGACAGCTCTCCAGGCTAACATTGACCAACAGCTGGGGGAGCAAGAGATTGCCAACAGAAACAGCTGCTGTGCAATAACCAGAAAGGAAGCTACAAGTTTTAAACAAACAGAACCAAAACTGAAGAAACATACAGACAAAAGCAGGAGTCTACTTATTATTACCGGACCTCCTCCAAACCAGGAAATTCTATGCTCTAATTGTTTGAAAGCTGCAGATAAAATTTTGGCCTCATCAACCATCAGCGATCAAGCCAACTATAGAGATAAGCCTTCCCATAATCTTTGCCTGCGAAATACTTGGCATTACCATTCATTTCAGTTTTCGACCACAGTTGCTCAAAGTGATCGACTATCCAAGAACTCTCCTCTTTGAGGGCATCCATACAAAAGTCACATAATTACTGCAAATTTCTGGAGTAATAGTTCAGTTAATGACCAGAAAATGCAGAATATACAATATAATAAATTCTTTGAATTCAGCTTCCTATTTAGCTAATACTACTGGTCTTAGTGGAAAATTTATAAAGTTCCAAAAGAAAATAGCAAATATCCAACATTGTACTGATTCAACTCTATTATTAGTTAATAAATTTGAATTACATTCCTATGTGGCACATAAATCAAACACGAAGACCTCAGGAATGTCATGAATGAAGAAGAGTCATCCAAGTGTGAAATGTTAGCTCTGTTCTTTCTCCACTGATGCTGTCAAATCTACAGAGATTTTTCAGTATTTTCTGTTTTTGTTTCAGAATACAGCATCCTCAGTACTGAGACTTCATCCTGTTAACTATGTTGCCTGGTTCCTGTAGGATATCGTTACTGCAACTGACCTTACTGTCTTCAACATCTCTCCCATATAGGTAGATATAATGGTTTCTGAATGATTCAATCTCGAAGGCTGGAAGCCTTTTGGAGATATGTGAACATTCATTCATTTATGACTGTGTCGACCAACAGGACTATTGCAATAGGTAACATTGCATTAAGTTGGACCTGATTTAAAGTATAAGTTTTGGATCCCTTGTTGGGTTCCTCAGCCAGTTTGATTTGATTTATTCTTGTCAGATGCATTAACATATGGTGAAAAGTATTGTTTCTTGCATGCTATACTATTCATAGAGAAGGAAAGAAGAGAGTGCAGAATGTAGTGTTACAGTCATAGCTAGAGTGTAGAGAAAGATCAACTAATGCAAGTCAAGTCCATTCAAAAATCTGACAGCAGCAGGGAAGCTGTTCTTCAGTCTGTTGGTACGTGACTTCAGACTTCTGTATCTTTTTCCCAATGGAAGAAGATGGAAGAAAGAATGTCTGGGATGCATGGAGTCCTTAATTATGCAATCATTAAGCAAACTTTAATTATAAATCAGAAATTATGGCTATTCCATTCAAATTAATTCTACTTCTGTAGATACTGCTAGGTAACTGCAAATACAGTTTGTTAATTCTATGCTCTATGTTTGTGTATTCCATTTTACATTCTATGCTTGTTTTTCTGAAAGATTTTTAAGCAATTTAACATAGTACATTTTGAGATACAAGCTGGGGATACAGTTTAAAATATGAAGAGGTTATAAAAATCTAGAATGCAGTAGCTATAAAAAAAAAATTGCAACCAAGTTCGCAACACAAAGCAATTTTTGAATTGGCAAAACATTTACTTTAGGCAATATATCTTTTAACGAACATTCTTTGATGCTCATGCAAAAATATTTATACTGAGAAACTATAAATACTATCTAATACAAGATGCTAAAACCTTTAGCAAAATATTTCAGGATTAAAAACCTTTCTTAACCTTTGGATACATTACTGCATTTGCAAGTTTTATTATATTTTATCTGCAGGGTATTAATTTAATAGTACGTTGCATAATACAAAGATTTTCATTCAAACAATATTTATTATCTTTTGGATTTATTCTGAATTTATGAGATATCATAAAAATCATGGAAAAAAGATAGGGCAAATGAAATCTCCCTGGGTAACTCAACACAAATACAGCTTAATGATAAGCATGAAACTGTTTGCAGTTGGTGAATATTTGCCAAAAATGAATAGCCACATAGATGAAGCAAAAGGCTATTGATTTTAGGCTACTAATTCTAGCACCATTAACATTAATTTACTTGCTTCCCAAGGCCAAAATCATCAACATCAACAAAATGGATACTTGTTGTGCTGTACAGGAACATCTTTCTCTCCAAAATAACATTTCACCATTTATATTGAAATACTTTTGTTTGGTACTGACCTTTATCACAAGTTTCAAACTAAATGTTATCCACATAATTAGAAATTTCATATCTTAGAGCAGTGCTTAACCAAAGTATGCTGATAGTTGTTAATGTGAAATTCAAGACAACAATTTCACTATCTTTCAAAAATTGCACACACAAAAATAAGCAATCTCAGCCCAGAAAATTCTTTTGAAACTCATATTTGCTTACCAGATAACCAAAGCAACATAATTTCTAATACAAAAAATTCAAAATAATCTTGAAAATGATCAATAACTTATTTATCTCAATTTGCAATGATTAAAGAACCATCATATCCCCTAATGTTCAATTTGATTCTTGAAGTCACCTGCATTCTTTGTATATATCTACCAATACACTCCACATCATGGCAACTTCTTTCCACAGCTCAGACATCATACTTTCTCCTGAGCGCTCTGGCCACTAACGTATTCTATCACCCTTAAAATGCTCTCAGCCAAACACAACTTCTCCAATATTCAACCCAGCTGGTCACAGTAACGCAGCACATCTATGTGTCTCCCCTTTTCTCTTCAAGTTGTCATAGGTTCTATCCAATACATAGAGATCGCTCACGCCCAAAGTATACCAGCCATTGATCAACCTAATCTCTTTATTCAAATATTTTTCAGCAATTCCAAAGCACCTTTATACAAATTGCTTAATTAGCATTATTTTAGTGCAGAGTTAACCATTTAAAATAAATGGTTACAAGAACATCTGTTACAATCCAGAAAACCAGATGAAGGATAGAAATAGAACAAGTCTTGATACACTTTTAGAAGCATTGTAAAGACACACCTCCTAACAGCTTCAGACTCTTCACTTTTATAGCAGCACAACTGAATCCCCAGTTAATAATCACCATCTGCATAATGTTCTTTAGGGATGGAAATCTGCCATCCTACCTCTGACTCCAACACCATAGCAATGTAGTTGACTCTCAATTACTCGCTAACAAGAAATTAGGGATAAACAATAAATACTGGCCAGCCAATAATGCCCAAATCCCATAAATGAATAAAAAATATAATTAATATATTCTGAAGGTGCCACTTTATCCACCATGCCTCTCGCCTGAAGTGTGGTGATTCTCAGATTAAATTACTACCAATCAGTTCTCCAGCTCAAAAGGGAGAGCAGCCCATGGTCATCTGGGACTCTGATAACTTTACTGTTAACTTTCAATATAAAATTAATGTCAACTATATATCAAAAAGGTAAGCTATTTTTCCAGAACTGGAGCATCAAGATGAAAACAATGGATTCAAAATAAATTGTGCCATTAAATAACAACTGATGGTATTAAAGTAATCCATAGACCATTGGAACATGGCCTTACATTTAATTAAACTGCAGCTAATTCAATAAATAAAGCTCACTGAGCAATGAGTTAAGTTTAAATATCTAGAATTAACATATTATATTCAATTTCAAGTTGTTTCCTTGGTTAAAGGAAGAATGGATATCGTATTTGTCACTTCATTTGTACATGGTAAGCCATCTGTAAGGCAAGTGATTTAGCACATCAAAAGTGGCCAAAGATAGTCAGCCAGTGGAGTTTCACTCTCCATGATAGCTTAATTTTAAACAGCAGTATGATTAGCTTGAAATTTTCTGTTTCTCAAGTTTCTAGCTTATTGTGTCTATAGCCGTACACAGTTTGCTCAATGACTTGCAATGCTTAAACGCAGAGCTGAAAAGTGCCAGTGGACAAATGTACATTGATATTTCTGACATTAATTGATTTATTGGTGCAATTTCAATTGCTGTACTAGCAGCTAATAACCAGCTGGAAACTCCCTTCACTCTTCAGGCTGACAAGAAATGTAGCCCTTTAAATTTGGTGCAGATTAAAATTAAATTAACAAAGAAAAAGTAACAACAAAAATTGTGCTGTTGGGCAAAAAGCAAACCAAAGAATTAGTCACAGGATGAAGAGCATTTAGAAACCAGACCTGGCCAACAGACACCTTTGCTTAACCGTAATCTTTCCTTTCCAAAGCACACAATTTTCCAACAATGGATCTTGACCATAACCTTGTTGCAGGAAAAAAACATGATCACTTTACATCCTATTAACGTACAGTTTTACAAACAATTTACAGAAGAAGCCCATTTTAAAGAGAAATACAGCACTGCATTAGAAACATTGAGCAAATTTCTCCCATCCAAGACTATGCACAGACTTATAGGATGCATCCAGGGATTTTGCACCATTTTCCTTGCTGGGATCGGCTTGATGACATTCACCCTTCCCTCAGGGTATCATACCTCGGTGCCACATTGAAAAAGCACCTGACATCCAGAGCTTGCACATTTTTCCAGTGTCTGTAGGTTTCCTCTGGTTGCTCCAATTTCCTGCCACATTGCAAAGATCTGCAGCTTAGGTGGACTGACCTTGATAAATTGTCCATAATATCCAGGGATATGTAGTTTAGGTAGTTTAGCCATGGTAAATGCATGGAATTACATGTGTAAGATAGAAAGCGGGATTGAGTAAGATGCTCTTTTGGAGAGTTAGTGCAGACTTGATAGATTAAAGGGCTCCCTTCTTGAACTATAGGGATTCTATGGATTACTGACTCACCACCGAAGAAAGACGGACTTTCACGAAGAACTGAATCTGGAAGATCCACCCGATAGATGCTCCCCCACTCACTTACATGGTATTCCAGGGCACTGGCAGCTTCCATCATGAACTTTGAAGGCAACCCCATGATTTCTTTAGCTAAATTCTGATTTTTGCACACCATGTTGGCCAATCAACCTTACCCGCAAATCTTTGGATTGTGGGAGGAAACCAGAGCATCCAGAGAAACCCACGCGTTCACGGGGAGAATTTGCAAACTCCTCACAGATACTGACCCCAGAATTAAACCCAGATCTTTGGCACTGTGAGGTAACAGTGCTAATCAGTGTGTCACCATGCGGCCCCAATACAAATACAAATGGATTCTATTTATTAAAATACCACAAATAACAAGGCAGGGGGCAAAGTGGCATTGTTACTAATCATCCTTCAAATCCTACCATGGTAATTGGCGAATTTTGAATTTCATAAAAATCTGGAATTAAAAGTCTAATGATGATCATCAAAATCATCACTGATTGTCATAAAAATCCATCTGATCCCTAATGTTCTTCAAGGGAGGAAATCTGCCATCCTTATCTGGTCTGGCTTGCATGCATGTGACTCCAGATGCATGGCAATGTGGTTGACTCTGAAATGGCTACTCAGTACAAGGGCAATTGGGGATGGGCAAATAAATACTGGCCAAGCCAGTGACACCTTCATCACCTGAATGAATTAACTGAAAAAAATGATTAAAATGCTAAAATTATGAAAGGATGCAACAGAATAAATAGATGCAGGCTGTTTCCAGTAGTTAAAGGACCATGAATTCAAGATTAAAAGGAAACATCTAGAATCAGAGACTTGGACAGCATTGTGAAGCCGAGGAAACAGAGCTAGTGGTGGAGCCACAATGGAGATGCACAAAAAAAACTCACACCATGATGTACACAGTTAGAATTTAAATTAGATGTGGTGCCTTAGTGACTGAAAGTTAGAAGTAAAATCAAGAGCAAAAGGGCAACGTAGCTGGAGATTTATAAAGTCAAAATTATATTTTTAAAAAATGAGAATATGCAGATTTAAATGAACTACCAGATCTGTAATAGCAGAAACTTTCTTAGTAATTTATGAAATTCTCTCAGTAATGTGCAGCTAACTCTCCAATTAAAAATACAAAAGAAATTTTAAAAGTAACTGATATAAGCATTTATGTTTTACACACTTACTTTCTGGCAATTGTGGCGACTCTGATGCGCCTTTGTCCACTAGAATGCTGATACTGCGTCACAAACTGAATTGCACCACGACCACCTTGAGGAATTGGAGCATTGTGCTGAGAATAACAGACAAAAATAATATTTGGTGTCAGAAAACTTGCTACACAAAAACACGTTATGAAGAAATCAATGAAGTAACTGAGTGCATAACACTGCATCCATAGTTAAAATTGAATGCTAGTGCTTGTTAATTCACCATCCACTTATCCCATTCATAAAAGACTGACTGAACTAACTGATGAAAATGAGACATAACAGGATGGGATGAAACTAGTCTTATGATCATTGACTCAAAGCATGTTTCATTCTAACTTTGCAGAACTTACTGTTGCATGAAATAGGTGCGTTTCTCAAAGCAATGGAGTTATTTTATAAAGCATCCAATGAAAATTTAACCAGGGCTTGGATCTGCTTTTGTATGCTCTTCAGATGGAGTTAAAGCCACCATCAGAGGCAGACAAAATTGGAACTACAACATCTGTACAATCATTATTTATCCAGGTAAATCATCAATTCTAAGTTACTTTAGATGAGAATTGATGCATCAGAGATGGAGAATGTGCAAGAATTAGGAATCAGAATATCAATGGAGTTTCATTTTAGATTTTCAAGTCATGTTCAAAACAAAAAGGAAATTCAGTATGGTAATTTGCTTAGAAAATAAATAAAACGGTCATGTGTAACATGTATGGAAAGTAGTAAGAATAATGTACATAGTAGAAAATTTAAAAGATGGTAAATCAAAACAGGATTTCCAAACATATCCAAACACACTGAATTTTAGTTTTGGCTTTGCATTACTAAAGATCTGTTCTGCACATTCAGCACTTTTATTTGAAAAAGCAGATCTCTAGCAGTAGTTAACAGTTTTAAAAAATAACTTTTTTTTGATTTTTTAAAAAAGTCTTTTGGAAACTAAATATTAGCTCATTTAAGTAATGAAAATATGAGTACAAATTAGATTCATACTAGGTAGAACTTTTACTCCTTTGACAGCATTTATATTCTCCCACAAAACTCTTATTATTTCTTTACTTAGTTTTGACTCCTTTAAAAAGACAATGCCCCACCTAAAGTATGAAACAACCAAAACAGTTTACTAAAAGTTTTAAAGTTTATAAGTAGTCTGCATGTGTAAGAAGTTCACGATTCTGTCTTAAAGCTTTTACAAAGACTTGCAAGGACTCAAGTTAAAATGAAGAATCAATTAGCTTCTTGATTATTAAAATAAAAACATAACCACATATCATCTTGCACGCTTCACTGCAGAAGTGTCCATACTTATTCAGGATACAATTTTATCTCTTTTCAGTATTTACATTGTTCAATATTGAACAAAGAACAAAGAACAAAAGAGCATGGGAAACAGGCCCTACGGCCCAACGAGCCGGCGCCGCCACGCTGATGTTCCCACAACTACCTGCGATCCCTGTCCATGTTTATAGATCTATGGATTAAAAAACCAAATTTGAGACAATTTAGGGAGAATATGTTTTGCCAATTAGCTTAAGAGCACATCTTTGGGATGTGGGAGGAAACCGGAGCACCCGGAGAAAACCCATGCAAGCACGGGGAGAATGCGCAAACTGCCACAGACACAGGCCCAAATCCAAGTATCTGCACAGCACAGCGATAGTCACTGAACTGTTGTGTTGCCCATCAAATGGTCCAGGTCAAGCGTACACTAACGACGTGAAGCACTAGGATACTCTCAAAAAAAATCCAAGAGCAGCCCTCTCACGATCCATCACGTGTATGCCCCTCATTAGACAACAAGGTGGACCAAAGCACCTGTAGGATAAAAACAAGTACATCAATATCATCATCTATTTACACACTTCCCAGGGACTCCCAAGGCTCATGACCCCTATTTTAAATCAGTTTTCTATCCCCCTCATTCCCATTCTGTTCATGTGCCCATCTAAGTATTTCTTAAATAACTCCAGAGTACCTGCCTCCACCACTTTACTTGGCAGCGCATTCCATACCTCCACCACCCTCTGTGCAAAAAAACTCCCTCTAGCATCCAAATTATACCTTTTCCCACTCACCCTAAGCCCGTGACCCCTCGTGTTATTTGAGTCCATCCTAGGGAAAAGCTTAACCCTGTTTACTCTATCTATACCCCTCATAATCTTGTACAACTCTATTAGATCTCCTCTAAGTCTACGTCTTTCTAAGGAAAACAGTCCCAATTTGCCTAACCTCTCCTCGTAACTCAGACCTTCCATACCAGGCAGCATCCTGGTAAACCTCCTCTGCACTCTCTCCAGAGTCTCCACGTTCTTCCGGTAGTAGGGCGACCAGAACTGGACGCAGTACTCCAAATGAGGTCTGAACTGAAGAACAAGAGTAAATAGTGCCCTCGCATGCAAGTAATGCTAAAAAGCATTCAAAACCAACCACAAGATTTGAATCTGAGTGCCAAGGGATTTTAGAATTCTTGTTTCTTTCCATCCAACATGTCAATAATTTTGTTCCTCTACATCCCAATCTCAATATCTTGACACTTTTAGCTTGCAACAAAGATGAGCAGATAAAACCATCCAACCTGCTGTTAAGGTTGCAATTGGGTTTGACAACCAGGTTAAGAGGAGTGCAAAAGGAATTGTACTGTAATTTTGTAGCCTTGTTTCTGTGCTCTATATTCAGTCTAACTGCATAAAAGATAACAAACTTGCCAGGACAATGCTGCATTGTATTGCCGAGTCATTATCTTTCTGAGACCCTACACAATTTTAGTAAACAATAAAATTCAGGTATCTTTATTTTTAACTTCAAGCTTGAACATAAACAGAATGGAAAGTGCAATTATCACATAAGTTTCAGTATATGCCAAACTAAATAAAAAGTACATATTAGGTACTTTAAGTAAAAATAGAAAATGTTGTTAACACACAGCACGTCTGCCAGCGACAGCTAGGAAAAGACAGTTTAACATCTTAGTGTATATTCTTCCATCTACACCAAAAATTTGGTTAAATATGAAGAACTTTCAATGGCTCAATATTGCCGATGCCGGAAATCTGAAAAATAAATGAAGTGCTGGAAACACTCAACAGGTTTAACAGCATTATTTGTTTCTCTCTAAATTCCTAAATTTTGTCAGTTCTAATGGCCAGAAGTGTAATATATTTTAAGTAGATGCATAGACAGGGAATGAAAAACCACAAGAGATGAATTTTAATGGAGTGGAAAGGGAAAAAAAACTAATTGATAAAATGGGTGACGTTGCAAGGCGAAAGAGGGGAGTGTAAGGTAACAGGGGAAATTTATTGGTCAACCAAAAAAAGTAGCCTAGTCTACAGCATGTAAGTTGGCTTTTAAAAGTCTGTTCTCTTTTGCATGATAAATAGTAAAAGCAGAAATACCAATAGCTTTTCTTCAGACAAATGGAAGCATTGGCTACGATCTGAAATTATTCAGCAGAGTCCAAAAGACTGAAATACATAACTGAAAGATGTAATACTATTCCTCAAGCTTCCAATGAACTTCATTATTAGTGTTAGAGGCCAAGAATAGAGGGGTCAGAATGGGGTTGTTAGAGAAATAAATGACAATCAGAATCTCAGTCATACTTGCAGTCTAAGCAGAGATGTTCCACAAAACAATCACTCAATACATATTTGATCTCTCGAATACAGAGACAGCATTATGAGCAAAAATTAAAGCAAATTATGCTGAAAGAACACAAGTTGCACAAGTTAGGTGAGGTTTTAAAAGATTCTTGGTGCCTACAGAACTGAATCAGTGAAATCTATTTTCCTGAATGTAGCATGAGCTCTACACGAAAATATGCTATTATTTCTGATTAGAGAAGCTCTGTTTTATTTCAGAGTCCATTTTGTAAATACATCTAAGGAATATTAAATGATGCACAGTGACAAACTGCAATAATTTCTAGCTGCTTAATTATATACCACACTTTCTGACTTGACTATCTTTCTCTGTGCAAACCAGGGTTGACAAAACAACAATTTCTTCCGACTACCATCTTTAATGAAGATGCTCTCTATCATAGTTCTGTATGCCTGTGTAATGATTTTTACTTGTGTAGGATCCATTACGGCAAATATTCTATTGTTGTTAATACTTGGATTCAACCAAAAGCTGAAGGAGGACACATCAGTGCATATATTTAACCTTGGTATCTGTGATTTGATTTTAGGACTGACAGTGATTCCTGTAACAGTACATAGTACTCTGTTTGATGGAGATTATTACAGCAGATCAGACACATGGTGCCAATTCTTTGCTTTTCTCTATGTATTGCTGCAACCTGTTTCTGTTCATTCAATAATCTGGGTGACAATCGATAAATTTGCTGAAATCTGTTTGCCTCCCTATTACGTAGAATTGTTTACAAGATGGCGGGCTTGGGTAACCATTTTATCTTCTGGATCTACTGTTTTCTAAATGCAAGTTTACCCTTTGTAGGATTAGGACAATACACATATCAAGAACATAGATATATCCATGCACAAGTTTCAATTCCTCATTAAAAACCTATTGTGTGCTCACTGTAGCCATAGGATTATTTCTTCCGATAATAATCTATTGCTTGGCCACTTATGTTGTACAAATTGGAAGACATCGAGCAATACGAGGGACATTTGAATGCAATGATCAACACTTATTCTGTGCTAGCAAAACATTATCTGAGTAGCACAATCATACTGGTTTCAACAGCATGTAAGTTGGCTTTTAAAAGTCTGCTCTCTTTTGCATGATGATATAAAACCATTTTTTACATTTTGAGCTGCATGACCTAGGCAAAATAATATTCTTTTGTAGACAACACTGGGAAAAAAATTCACATTTGCCTGGTGGAGTTGTAATTTTCTGGAATGAAATCTTAATTAGCCTTGATCAAAGGTTTGGTTAACACGTGTGTTTTTAAAAATGAAACTAAACTTTAAAACGTGCTCAACTATCGGCATTCGGCTGCAAAATCTTGACATTAAATCTCAAGGCTACATGGAGGATTGTTAGCAGAAAGCAATGTTGCTTCATTTCGTGGCAAATCAAAATTGGAAGCTCATCATTTTGGGATTTCAAGAAAGAAGTTGGTTAGTTCAGTCATTCAAAATAGGCATTACATACTAGGTTTTTATTTTACAACGCTAATGTGTTTTCACAATTAATTCTTCAATATAATGATTATTTGATTCATGATGTTTGAAAGTCAAATATCATCTAAAATAATCAGTTTCAGTAATATTGAAAGTACAATATTAGTTGTAGCTAAGTCAGGTAATAAACTATTATTAAAAATATTACAGCATTAAACATCTGAAGTATTCGCTTCTGTTATGTGGATCTAGCCCATCCTTTTAATGACCTCAAGTCTAATTTTGTCAAGAGTTTTCAATTCGCAAGGTCCTTTTAAATGGAGAGACTCAAAGAATCCATTATTAGTTTAATGGCGACTAGCTACGTCATAAAACGAAAATTGGTTTACTAATGTCTTTTAGGGTAAGGATAGCAAATTTCCTTCCCTACACGTGACTCCAAACCCACAGCACCATGTTTGACTCTTAAATACCCTCTGATATGGCCAGCAGGGGAAAGGGACGGGGACGAGTAGACGAAGACGAAGAAGAAGAAGACGAAGAAGAAGAAAGACGGGGGGGGGTGCTTGTTTATACACCCTGGTTGGCAGAGAGGGAAAGAAAAGAGAACGTACAACAGCATATTATAAGGAGTAGGAGTGAGGGAATTTGGAAAAGGAAGGGGGTTGGGCATAAAGAAGAGAAAGAGAAGCACACAAGCAGCTGGATTGTTTCTACATTCCCATTTACTTCAACTAAAATGCAGCTATATCTTCCACATCCAACCTTCCAATAGACTAGGTGAGAATAGTGCAGTGAGTTCCTGAATCATTCTGTTGAGAGCCAGGGAAATTGATGCCTGCCTCTTTAAAAGTAAGTAAATGTAAAGGGGTAGGAGGTAACCAGGAGGGGAATTTATGGATAATTCGGAGGGTGGGGCAAGGGGGAGAAAAAAGGATATCAGCAGAGTAGTTGGGGATTCGACATAGTCCTGGCAGGACTCAGAAACAGTTACGAGAGTAGTCAAGATGGGAGATTCTGTGGGAGGGGCAGTGCTACATTACCCAGGCATTACAAGTGGTTTTAATTATAACTTTTCCTGGGTAACTATTCCTGTAAAACAGTCTGAGCCATCTGAAGACTGCAATTTAAATTAGGGTATCAGATACTCCCAGTGCAGGGCGAATAGGAGACAGAGAGTAATAGTGAAAGGATGTTTTTCTAGCTGGAGGTCGGTCACTAGTGGTGTGCCACAGGGCTCGGTACTGGGACCTCTTCTATTTGTAACATACACAAATGACTTGGAAGAGGTAGCAAGTGGAGTGATCAGCAAGTTTGCAGACGATACAAAGATGGCTGGACTTGCGGATAGTGAGGAGCATTGTCAGGTGATGCAGCAGGACATAGATAGGCTGCTGGCTTGGGCAGATATATGGCAGATGGAATTCAATCCTGATAAATGCAAGGTGATGCATTTTGGGAGAAAGAATGTAGCGGGGAGGTATATGATAAAGGGTAGACCTATTAAGAGTATAGAAACGCAGAAGGACCTGGGGGTGCAGGTGCACAAGTCTCTGGGTGGCAGAGCAGGTGGAGAAGATTGTGAAGAAAGCATATAGTACGTTAGCCTTTATAGGAAGGGGTATAGAGTACAAGAGCTGGCCTTTAATGTTGCAGTTGTATAAAACGTTAGTTAGGCCTCATTTGGAATACTGCATCCAGTTCTGGTCGCCTTACTAACGGAAGGACATGGAGACTCTGGAGACAGTGCAGAGGAGGTTTACCAGGATGCTGCCTGGTATAGAAGGTCTGAGTTACGAGGAGAGGTTAGGCAAATTGGGGCTGTTTTCCTTAGAAAGGCATAGACTTAGAGGAGATCTAATAGAGGTGTACAAGATTATGGGGGGAACAGATAGAGTAAACAGGGTTAAGCTTTTTCCTAGGATGGACTCGAATAGCACGAGGGGTCACGGGCTTTGGGTGAGTGGGAAAAGGTATAATTTGGATGCTAGAGGGAATTTTTTCACACAGAGGGTGGTGGGGTTATGGAATGCGTTGCCAAGTAAAGTGGTGGAGGCAGGTACTCTGGAGTTATTTAAGAGATACTTAGATGGACACATGAACAGAATAGGAATGAGGGGTATAGAAAACTGATTTAAAATAGGGATCATGAGCCTTGGGTGTCCCTGGGAAGTGTGTAAATAGATGATGATATTGATGTACTTGTTTTTATCCTACAGGTGCTTTGGTCCACCTTGTTGTCTAACAAGGGGCATACACGTGATGGGTCGTGGGAAGGCTGCTCTTGGATTTTGAGAGTATCCTAGTGCTTCACGTCGTTAGTGCACGCTTGACCTGGACCATTTGATGGGCAACACAACAGCTGAGTGACTATCGCTGTGCTGTGCAGATATATGGATTTGGGCCTGTGTCTGCGGAAGTTTGCACATTCTCCCCGTGCTTGCGTGGGTTTTCTCCAGGTGCTCCGGTTTCCTCCCACATCCCAAAGATGTGCTCTTAGGCTAATTGATAGAACGAATTCTCTCTAAATTGTCTCAAATTTGGTTTCAATCCATAGATCTATAAACATAGACAGGGATCACGGGTAGAAGTGGGAACATCGGGGTGGTGGCATGGGCCCGTTGGGCCGAAGGGCCTGTTTCCTGCGCTGTTTTGTTCTTTGACTGCCCAATGGAAGTTTGAACTTCCCAGGCAATTCTTGTACAAGCCTTAAGTGGGGTCTCCGGGGAGGGGGGGTATGGACCTTCATGAGTCACTGATGAAAGGTCACGACCAGAAACAATAACTCAGCTTCTCCCTCTATGTAAGTTGCCAGACCTTCTGAGTAGTTTCAGTGCAATTTTTATTCCACGAGTCGCTGCCTCTTTGGTTAGATCCATCAGTTACCCTCACATTTTCTCTTACTTCCCTCCCTTACTCACTCCTTTCTCTCTCCACTGCTAGCTGTCACTCCATGCCCCCTCCTCCCCACCATCCATCTCAAACTCTGATCCCATTTATTGCCGGAACTAAAGAGGCAGCTCAAACTAGAGAAAATGGGTCAGTGAAATACAAGGAGGAGAAAGAATGAAAAAATGTCAGTAAATATGAGTAGCAAGAATGAGGCCATAGTCAAAAATTTAGCATTGGAGTTAAAGAAAAGGGAAACATTAGTTGCATGTGATCAGAAAGAACTCAACCCACCCTATGCCTGCTCATTTTAAATCCAGTTAATTTATGTCTGAAAGCACATTCAATCTTCTAACTTTAAATGAAGAAAGACATTTATTGCAGATGCCCACTACATTGAGACAGCTCTGAGCATGACACAAGTATATAGTGCAATCCCAAAAATTAATCCTGTTTCAAACTATTGGAATTCATCATATTTTCTCAGAATTTGTAGCTAGATTGGTGCAATAACTTTAAAACAGCTTCTATGCCTGCACTACAAATTATTTTCTATTGTGTATGTTTCTATAAACTATGGGGCAATAGGAAATGTACAATTCTACCTGGTATAGAGATCTATTTCAAAGGAAAGGGTTGTTGACTTTGTTGATCATTCCACAAACATTTAAAGTAACAAAGCTCATCTACATAATGAGATAATCTATATTAATTACCAATATTTAATAATAAATTCCATTTATACTGTTTACATGGCTGCGCTACATCAAATATAACCCGTACATTCCACCTACTTCCTCCTTTTTTAAAAAAACCACTAGTCTGAGTTAACAACATGTTATGTTGGCACTGTTTTCTACAGCATTCTCCAACAATAAGAGAATTCTTCAGCCTGGGACTGCTAGACACTTAGGTCACGTTTCAGCAGTAAGTACACAGTTATGCAAAAATGGCAACTTTCACATTGAGAATAAGAACAAAATACAAAGAACAAAAAACAACACAGCATGGGAAACAGGCCCTTCAGCCCAACGAGCCCATGCTGCCATTTTAACAGTGTGAGTTCCCTTTCCCACTCATGATCCTTGTCTATGTTTATGAAAATCCACATTGGTGAAACAAATTGTCTCTAAATTGTCTCCCCAGTCTGGTTTCCAATCAACCTAAGAGCACATCTTTGGGGTTGTGGGAGGAAACCGGAGTACCCGGAGAAAACCCCTTCAATCACGGGGAGAATGCACAAACTCCCACAGATATTGGCCCAAATCCATGTATCTGCACAGCAAACAGTGATAATCACTGAACTGTTGTGTTGCCCATCAACTGGTCCAGTTTAAGCATATACTAACGATGTGAAGCACTAGGCTACTCTCAAAAAATCCAAGAGCAGCTCTCGCTCGACCCATCGCGTGTATGCCCCTTGTTGGGCAACAAGGCAGACTGAAGCACCTGTGAAATAAAAGAGAAAAACATCAATAACATGCACATCTTATGCACACATTCAAGGGAATCCCCAGAAGCTCAAAAGTAAAGCAAATGAGGCAGAAAAGTATGTTGGAAGGTCTGTAGGAATCAATTGATTCCCAGGAACTTCCCAAGGCTTTTGATCCTTATTTAAAACAGTCTTCTATATCCCTCCATCTCTATTCCGCTCATGTGCCCATCTAAGTATCCTTTAAATAACTCCAGCGTGGCTGTCTCCATCACCTTACTTGGCAGTGCATTCCATAGCCCCACAACCCTCTGTGTAAAAAATCTCTCTCTAACATCCAAATTATATCTCGCCCCCTCACCCTAAGCCCATGAACCCTCGTAATATTTGTTTCCAATCTAGGAAAAAGCTTACCACTGTTTACTCTATCTATACGCTTCACAATCAAATACACTCCTATTAGATCTCCTTTCAGTCTTCATCTTTCTAAAGAAAACAGCCCCAATTTGCCTAACCTCTCCTCGTAACCAGACCTTCGATACCAGACAGCATCCTTGTAAACCTCCTCTGCACTCTCTCCAGGGTTTCCACGTCCTTCCGGTAGTACATAGAACATAGAACATAGAACAATACAGCACAGAACAGGCCCTTCGGCCTTCGATGTTGTGCCGACCAAAATAAAAAGCAATGCCCCTCCAAACTAAACCATTCCCTTCTCTTCCATATACTTATCAACTAACCTCTTAAACGCCACCAAACTTGGCGCGAAGTAAGGCAACCAAAACTGGACGTAGTACTCCAGATGAGGTCTAACCAATGTTCTGTACAACTGCAACATTAAACACCAGCTCTTGTACTCTATACTCCTTCCTATAAATGCTAGCATACCATAAGCTTTCTTCACAAACTTCTCCACCTGCTCTGCCACCTTCAAAGACGTGTGCGCTTGCACCCCCAGGTCCCTCTGCATTTCTATACTCTTAATAGGTCTACCCTTTATCATATACCTCCTCGCTACATTCTTTCTCCCAAAATGCATCACCTCGTATTTATCAGGATTAAATTCCATCTGCCATGTATCTGCCCAATATGTTACATTGTTAGCCACTTTAACATTTGAATAGCAGGTTAGGTGTAAGGATTCGCATTCTAATCAGCAATCTGTGACTGTCTGTGCTGATATGTGAGTTATTGCAGACCAGAACACTGCATTTGCCTGATGAAGACGAAAAAGTCGAAAGCTCGCAGATTTACTATCAAATAAATCGGTTGGATTTAAAATTGCTGTTGCCAGATTCTTACTGAGTCTGCCCAATATACCAGCCTATCTACGTCCTGCTGTATTGCCTGACACTGCTGCTCACTGTCCGCAAGTCTAGCTATCTTTGTGTCATCTGCAAACTTGCTGATCACATACTTACTCCCTCTTCCAAGTCATTTATGTCCAAATAGAAGAGGTCCCAGTACTGAGCCCTGCAGTACACCACTAGTGACTGACCTCCAGCTAGAAAAAGACCCTTTCACTACTACTCTCTGTCTCCTTTTTCCAAGCCAGTTGCTAATCCATCTAGATACCTCTCCTTGTATTCCATGAGCCTTGATCTTTTCAACCAACCTCCCATGAGGGATTCTGTCAAACACCTTACTGAAATCCATATAGACGACATCAACAGCTCATCCTTCGTCGACCATTTTTGTCACCTCCTCAAAAAATTCTACCAGATTCGTAAGGCACTACCTCCCCTTACAAAGCCATGCTGCGTATCCCTAATCAGATTGCAATGCTCTAAGTGTGTATACATCCTATCTCTAAGAATTCTCTCCGACAACTTCCACACCACTGACGTCAAACTCACCAGCCAAAGTTATTCCTACTACCCTTTTTAAATAACAGTCCCACGTTCGCTATCCTCCAGTCCTCTTGGACCTCACCTGTGTCCAAAGAAGAGACAAAGATTTGCATTAGAGGCCCAACAATTTCATCTCTTACCTCCCCAGGCAGCCTGGGATAAATGCCATCAGGTCCCAGAGATTTATCAGTTTTAATGCTACCTAGAAATCCTAATACTTCCTCCCTCGTAATGGATATGTCCCTCAACTGGTCTAAGCTCCCTCCAAGACAGTACCAGTCATCAAACCCCTCTCCTTCGTGAATACCGATACAAAGTATTCATTCAGGATCTTCCTCATTCCCTTGGACTCTAAGCACAGTTCCCTTCCCTCTGTCCCTAAGAGGACAATTTTTCCTCTAACTACCCTTTCATTCCTAACATAGGAGTAAAATGCCTTTGGATTTTCCTTAATCCTGTCCGCCAAAACCATTTCATGCCCTCTTTTTACTCTTCTAACTCCCGTTTTAGCTCCCTCCTACTCTCTCTGTATTCCTCCAATGTTCTCTCCGTTCCCAGTTGCTTAGACCTAAAATACACCTTTCTTTTCTTCCTAACCAAGTCCTTAATATCCCTAGTAATCCATGGCTCTCTAATTCTACCTTTCCCATCCTTCCTCTTAACCGGTACATATCTTACCTGCAACCATTTCAGTTTTCCCTTGAAAGACATACATACCGAATGTGGACTTACCCTCAAACAATCTTTCCCAATCAGATTTCTTAAGTTCCTCCTAATCCGACTATAATTAGCCTTCCCCCGATTTAGCACCCTCCTCTTAGTACAGCACTCATCTTTTTCCATTTGTATCCTAAAGTAGACAGAATTGTGGTCACTGTAGCCACATATTCTCCTACTGCAACCTCAATTACCTGACCTGGCTCATTATTCAGAACTAAATCTAGTATAGCCGCCTCTCTAGTCGAGCTAGCTACATACTGTTCCAATGACGCTTCCAGTACTCATTTTACAAATTCCTCCCCAACCAAACCCCCTGTTCTAGGCATCTTCCAGTACACCCCAGGGAGGTTAAAATCTCCCACTACAACAACCCAATTCTTTCTGCATCCAAAATATCTTTATTTACATATACCTTCTTCCACTGCCCGCGGGCTATTCGGTGGCCTATAATACACCCCTAGCATAGGGGTGTATTTTTCAACTCCACCCAAAGCAACTCAATTCCTAACTCTTCTATATTATCCTCCCTCTGCACCCGCTGTGATGTGCTTCCTAATTAACAACGCCACTCCCCCACCTCTTTTCGACCCTTCTCTGTCACGCCTAAAACACTTATACCCAGGAATATTTCACTGTCAATGCTCCCCTTCCTTTAACCACATCTCTGTCACTACCACCACATCTAAGTTCCTTGCAAACATTAAGGAAGTTCGTCCGTTTTACCCATTAAGCTCCCCGCGGTAAAACAGACGCATTCCAGACCTCAAAGCCCACTCGGAACCTCCTTCTCCCGGATGATTTTCCTCCCATCCAAACTTACACTGTCGCCCAACTCGCTCCCAATCCCAGTGCCTACTGAGATATTGGTCTCATCTCCTCCTCCCCTCCATATTAGTTTAAACTCTGCCGAAACACTCCAGCCAATGTGCATGAAGTATGGAGAGGGTTGGAACCAAAAGATTTCTCTTCCCTGTCAAGTGAAGAAAGTTCAACCAGTAATAACTAATTGCAAAAACAGCCAGATAAACAAAAATAAAATAGACAGTGATGCCTTAGCAGTTCTCTTATATTTCAAGCTCAGTTTGCTAAACTGCCGTGACTATTGTTATTCAGGAATTTTTCTGTTAAGATTTGATTCATGAAAGAAAGCACTAAGAAAATTACATGCACTGCACTGAAGATATTACTGGCACATGGACACAAAATGTTAAGTGGATAGATAGCCAGAACATCAGGTATGCTGCCCTAATCATCGTTGGCATTTGAATCTGCATTTATGAGTCTGTGCATACAAAAAGTATTCACAAAGGCATGCACTTTTTTCTTGAAATTGATTTATTCTGTTTTATTTCTAGTTTTCCTTCTAATATGCTAGACACCATATATGATCATCAGTACCTATGAAACCTTTGGAGGCAAAGCTCCTCCATTTGCAGAAATGCTCTCCACATGGCTTATACTTCTCACACCTGCACTGAAGCCATGGGCTAATTCTATGACACAGAAATACATACTATGTTGTTTAACATAATTAGACAATAGAGAAATGGTTGTCACATTTACTTCATTATCTTTTTAAAACTTTAGGTTGAGGGCAGAAACAAAGAGTGGAATTCTCTCAAAAAAGTGCCAAATTTGCATAAAAACTGGAGTGCATACCATTACTTTTTTTTAAAGTGGGATTTTCAAAATGAATCTCCCACACACTTGGTCTCAGACTGCCCTGGTGTGAATCACCCTGAAAACTTGTGGGTGGGGCCAATTCCCACCAGAGGGACCGGGAGCATAGCACTTCATAGGCTACTGTGTGCATGCTAATCTGTCAGCACTGTGACTGGTGCATACGCAGTAGCCCCGCACTACGGGTCTCCCAGTTGCTGACCGTGTGTTACATCCATACCCCCCCAATCTCTGGCCTACTGGATAAATCCAGGCCAGCCCCAATCACCACCCCAATCCCCGCAAGGGCAGTCCCAATCTCCTCCCCCACGCCCCCCCCTCACCCCCCAACTACCGGCAAGTCCCGATGCCTGGGGAGCAGTGCCACTTTGTCCTGTGGGTAGTGGCAGGGGGCCAAGTTGGTAATGCTCAATGGGTACCCACCCTCACCCTTGACCTCCTGGAGAGCCTTCATGTCCTCCCTTCAGTCCAGCGGGGTCAGCCACTAGTTTCCCATTAATGGGAACTGTTGTAAATTCTGCTTGTTTCAAACAAACAAGTTTCAAACACCATTCCTGGTGGGGACAGAGATGCTAGTGGGCCTGGAATCTTCAATCCCAGGCTCACAAATCAGATGGAAATGGCCATTTACATAATTTTAGCTCCACGCCAATTTCTGGCATGGAGCTGACGTCTTCGGAAATCTGGTGGTCAGAGCAATGCAGTAGGCATGAACAATTGTTCACAAAATCTTCTATTATATCACAGTTTTGCTTTCAGAGCTTAGCACTTTCCTCATACCTGTAACATTCAAGAAATGTATTTTGTCAAGTCAGTTCTCAATTTCAAGACTAAAATTAAGTAGCTTGACAAAATATATTTCTTGATTGTATATCCTGTTTACAATTAGACTGATTTCAATCGCTGATGTTGAACAAGTTTTCTACATCATCATTCTCAAAAATAAAGCAAGCCATAACGATCAGTTCAAATAATTTCTAGGTTTTATGAATAATTATACAAGTAAATCACTTGATTGAAAACAGCACTTTTTCCAGAATTTCATAATGCAACTAATGTTCAGTCAGGAAGTACAGAAATGCAATGTGTAAAGGTTGGAGAAAAATCAAAAGGAGAGTGCTACTCAAGGAGGAATGCTCCCTTTCTTCAGTTAAAGAAGCGTGTGAGCCTTCACATTCATAACCAAAGTACTATGAAATAGTATTTCAGAAAAACTGAAGATTTTTAAATTAAAGACTGCATTCAAAGCAGATGAAAGCACTGGTGAGTGAAAGTAATTAAACAAGTATAATCTGAAGGAAAAATTAACTTAGGTAACACTACAACACAGATTTACACACCATCCAAGAGGTAGGTGGTAAAGCAGGGCATTCCTCATTGGCATCACTGAAGTCTGCTGCACTGGCCATACTTCTGGGGACAGAACTATGCAAAACACACTTCTCTCTATCATATTATTATTAATTTTTAACTAGTGACAGTTTAAAATATTTACTTATAGAAGTTTGATACGCATTATTACAACGTTATCACATTGTTGAGGAACCAAAGCTCCCCACCTCACAGAACAGGAAGGATTCATTCCTAAATTTCCATGATCTTTCATTTTATTGATGCTGACTGACACACTGTATTTCCAGTATTTTCTGTTATTATCTCCTCTGCCCAAAATTTAATTAGCCAAATTTCATTAAAGTTTGTTTTGTTTCATTAAAATTTGAGCACAACATTGTTTTGCCATAGTGAGTTTCACAGTATGTGGTAGCAGGGTGCTAGACCTATTGAGGTTATCCAACACTGAACACCTCCCAGACACTAATTAAAATTTAATTGAGAACTCATGTTTGATTATTGATGCTCATGTCAACCTGGTTAAACCATTAGCACAGGCAAATGTTCACTTTCAACAAAAACACTCCCTTCTGGAATGGCTTTTGATCGTTCACTTCTTCGAGGCAACTCACACCTGCTTTGTAATGTGATCAGTATTACATCATTCAAATTAACAAAAAAGATTCTAAAAAGCATCATTCAGATCCACAGAATGTTGTCACACATTCTTATGGTAATGATTTATTACACACAAATTAATTCAAACCTAAACAAATTATGCCACTTGCCACTGATGGGTTCCAGTGCTAATTCACCCAGTTTCATTGCTCAAATGGGTGTTGTTTATCTCAAACAGCAAGAATGGAATTTTTAAAAAATATTGTTGCGGTAATATATTATTCCGTGAAGAAGGCTGCATCTGTGTGTAGAAATTAGTTAATTAATTGGGGAAGAATTACTAGAAAGGTGTTCTCTGAAGAAATGAGACATGAAAAGAAGAGAAGGTACTAAATATATGCATGATGAACATACGGTCAAATGATTTTATAAGTAAATAGACTAGATTTAGAAAGTTGCATTAGGACTTGCATTTCAATGGCACAGTGGTTAGCACTGGTGCCTCAAACTGCCAGAGACCTGGGCTCAATTCTGGCCTTGGGTCACAATCTGTGCAGAGTTTCCACATTCTCCTCGTATTTATGAGAGTTTTTTCGGTGCTTTGGTTTCCTCCCACACTCCAAAGATATGTAGGTTAGGTCAACTGACCATGATAAATTGCCTTTAGTATCAGAGGATTAACAGGTTAATTAAACGAGGTTTTGGGGATAGGACCTGGATGGGATTGTGTTGGTGTGGACTTGATGCCAAAATGGCCTTCTTCTGCACTATAGAGATTCTATGATTCGGTGAGATACATAGGAACCTGTTTAATCTTAGCTGGTAAATTTCAAAATAAAAAACTTTTACGATTTGCAAAGCTTTCATAAGCAAACAGGGAAGTTTATTAAATTTTATATGTTCAGAATATAGGAGCTAAAGCAAAACATAAGAGTTTTATATTTTGCAAAGGTTAATTCAAGTTTAGGTATGGAGGACAATGGAATTATGGATGAAAGGGAAAAATGATATTTAAGGAAAGATGTTTAGTTGGTTAGGTGTTGGCTGTGTGAGGAAGATTGCTGAGAAACTTCTGTAGGCTGGGAGAAGGTGCAGTTTGAATCAGCCATCCTATCAAGCCAGGAAAGTCTTAAATTGTAAAAAGCAGTCTTATTCTGAAGTCTTGGATTTCCACAACAGAGTGGAAGTAAGTTTGAGAAGTTGTGTGGTAAGTATTAAAACTACAGTAGGTTGCCTAGGATAATAATATTAGATTTTCTTCATTTAAGCATCTATAAGGGATTATTACCTAGAACATGTTTACTTGTGGACCTGACCAAGTAGAGAATCGTGTGTGTGTGTTGGGGGGGGGGGATTTTAACTCTATAACTTCAATCTTTTGCGCTTATGTTTCCTTTTCTCCTTATTAATAAACATTTTACTTACCATTTTTAAAGTTGCAAAAGTGTTACTGGACTCCTTTCTGCTGGGATCAGTGTTTATCTCCTCAATTTCAGAATATTGAACAATGGTACTCCCTTTGGCTTGTTCAGAATTAACATCTGCTGAGGTCATAACCTCTTTAAAATTCAAATCACTGAACTTGAAACATAGCTAATATTTTCTCTCTTTTAAAAACATTTATTTTCTATAGTTATTTCTACATTTTCTGTGGCCAGGTGGCTAACAGCCTGAATAATAAGACCAACACACATTTGGACACTAAACTGCCGCAGCAAACACGATGAATCTACGTCAAGGATCATTGGGAGCCCAGATAGGCCAAGGTCAGAAACAATATAGGTCAGGACCAAGCAGGGCAAGTCATAGGAACAGAGATCAGAAGGACTTCACTGACCATGTTTGGCAGATGGTTTGTGTATTCCCTGGTTTCAGTTAGACTTTCTAGCATCTCAGATTCCTGCCACAACCTTAGTTGGCCCACGTGGCACATGCATTCCTGGCTATGGTGCATCTACTGTCCTAAAGGGATTTCAGTCTCAATGCATGCCATGACCTCCACCTGGTGGCCCCATTGGCTGGAAGTCTGAGAAGCTTTCAGAAGGATGCAGAGGATGGAGGTAAGATGAAACACCTGGAGGCCACTAGCAGCAAAGACCCAGCATGACCCGCAGCAAATAAGACAGCAGACAAGAATCGGAGGCAACCCAGAGACGATGGAAGAGGGCATACAAGAATCGCCTTTGAAGACTAGGACCCTGAGATGGCCAAGCCTCAGAAAATTGGATTCACAGCTCAGTCAAGTTCACTGACACGGGTAGTATTAGAATTTTAGGCAAATAGGATTAAGGTAATTTGGGAACAGTAATTGTGTGTTAATATTTATTGAACTTATTAATAAAATTGGGTTGAACTGTAAATCATCTTGTCCTTTAGTTCATCTCATGAATAAGGTCACCTAAGCCAAGTGTTTGAGATATATCAGCTGGTTGAAATCTCTGTCCACGTTACACAGACAAGAGCACAAATATGCAGACTCAATTAAAACGATATTTGACATTTACAAGTATAAAATTAGCCTTTCATACTAAGCCAGTGGAAATGTTTAGCCATAATTATGAAGTTAGCATGCCAATAAAAACCCAGTTACGTCTCATTCAACAAAGATGCAACTTTCTCAGGGACTACTGCAGCAAGACCAACAGTGCAAAAGTGGAAGCTTTTGTCAATTCACTGATTGCTTAAGGATTGCATTTTTGTGGGAGATGGTGATGAATATTAACAGTGCACCCTTTGTAGAAGCATAGAATCAATCAAAGCAACTTCTGAATTTCCAAGTTAGTCTGCACATATGGACTCCCAAAATTACTCTCAGTTTAATCATAGAATCCCTGCAATAAAGAGGGAAGCCATTTGGTCAATCATGGCTGCAGGAACTCTGAAACAGCATCTTATCCAGGCTGTCCTCTCCATCCAACCCCATTACCCACATATGTACCACAACTAATCCACCTGACCTGCACATCTTTGATCTGTGGGAGGAAAGCAGAGCGTCCAAAGGAAACCAATGCAGGCATGGGGGAAACATGCAAACGCCACACAAATAGACTGCAATTGAACCCAGGTCCCTACATTGCTAACAACTGTGCTACCTCTAACTTTCGGTTAACAGCCGAGAACTGTGACAAATGGTGCCACAGAGTCTGACAGCACTGTCAATTTAGGAAGAGTAATGGTAGTAAAGCATTCACCATCATTCACACTACAAAAATCAGTCTGCATTTTCTCTCTCAGTTGAATAAACAATAAAATAAATTTTAATGGATTATCAAAATAGGGGAAAATCCCAAACATGCAACTACATTTATTACACAAATATGTTCAACTGACAAATTCACATCATGGATTCCAGATAGAGAACAACATTAAACCATGTGCCTTCATTACTTGGTCTTTGGTCAAAATACAAACATACTTCAATTTCTCAAATTAAGAGCAGCATCCAGTGAAACAACTTTGTACTAATGCTGAAATAAATTCATCCAGCACTTAAGTATATTTTTTACATTTCTATATGTGAAAGAGCAATTTATTAATTATATTTACCCTAAACAAAATAAATATTCTTAAAATAGATGTAAATATTTTAATTACTATTTCAGAGGAATTTACTTTTAATCAGAACTCTCTTTAGTACTAAACCTATAAAACAATATTAAAGATTTTTCACACAATTCTACAAATTGATAGGTGCGGTTATGAATGGACCATATATTATATTTAAATGATTTTATAGTATAATCATAATACATACACATTTTACATGTTCATAATACATATACAGCACCTACATTACAAACAAATATGTACACAATTTGGCATTGAGTTCATATTCTTTTTAGAAATCCATCACTTAATTCAGTATTAAAACTGTTAATGGTATAACTCTCTCCTTATAAAATGGCTTGCCTTCCAACCAGCTGTGACCAATGCTGCAAAGACATCCATAAATGCAAGTTAATGCCCTGTGCATTGTACCTGATAAATTGGAGAATATGATGTTTTGCTCCATGGGAAATGTTACTCATATTAACATGGTTGACAGTATAATAGAGTAAGTCACAAAGTTTGTGTAACACAGTTTTGTGATTCTATTAGTGATAATTTTGAGATAAGATTCCAGAGTTTGATACAAGTTTGGCTGGAAATTATAGATAAATAAATTTATAAATGTAATCAAGACCACTGATGTAATTAATTTAAAAAGTCTAGATTACAATTAAAGTAGATGGCAAAGATCATGCATCACATAGGTTGCAAAAATGGATATTAATGCTGAGAAATTGAGAGGGCATCCTATAATATGACAGTAGCAAGAAAGTAATATTTGGTATCTGGGAAAAGAGGGAATGGTCTATGGTGTAGTACAAACTAAACTGATCTCTCCCTTCTTGTTTCTTGGTTCTACCCATAAAGACTCAGTGGGCAAACCTTGGATATATTCTTTCTACAGGAAGGATGTGGAAGCTATTGAGAGGGTGCAGAGGAGATTTACAAGGATGTTGCCTGGATTGGGAGGCATGCCTTATGAAGATAGGTTGAGGGAGCTAAGTCTCTTCTCCCTGGAGAGAAGGTTGAGAGGTGACCTGATAGAGGTTTATAAAATGTTGAGAAGAATAGATAGGGTGGATTCTCGGAGGCTATTTCCCAGGGTTGAAATGGTCATTACGAGAGGACACAAGTTTAAGTTGCTGGGCAGCAAGTACAGAGGAGATGTTAGGGGTAAGTGAGCGCATGGAATCGGCTGCCGTCAGTGATGGTGGACGCGAACTCACTGGAGTATTTTAAAAGACTTCTGGATGAGAACATGGGATTAAATGGGATTGGGTCTTACAGATAGTTCTATGGCCTAGTAGATATGGGTATGATCAGTGCAACTTGTGGGCCGAAGGGCCTGATAATGCTGTAGTGCTGTATGTATGTTAAGTACTGCCACAATATTCTCCCTAATCAGGGGCGCGGCACCTCTTCCTCTCTTGCCTCCTGTGCTGTCTTTCCTCGAGCATCTGTGCCCTTGAATATTGAGCTGTCAGTCTTTCCCCTCCCTTAGCCATGTTTGGTGAAGGCTGTGGTGTCCTGATCCCATGTGCTTGTCTGTGCCCTGATTTCATCTGCCTTGCCTGTCAGGTCTCTTGCATTGAAATAAATGCAGTTTATAAGTGTAAACATAATAGCCAACATAGAGAGGGATAGATGCATTGCAAGTAGGACACAATGCATTGCAAATAGGACATGATAACTAATGCACAGAATATAAAATTGAACACTTAACTTTTCAATTCATATTTGCGTGCATCAGTGTTGAGTTTTTAATTATTTTCCTCTGGATGTAGTAACTAATAAACATTTTCTTTCTTTGAATCAAGAAAACTTGGTTTATTGGCTCTTTATAAATAAACAAAAAATTAAATAATAAAAGCTGGACACGAGCGATGGGGTTCTTTTAAGCTACCCTTCTTGCAACCAAAGGAAGGAGTTGAATAAAGAAGTTGAGACAATGATTTCTCCTCGCCTGCATCATAAAAATATTGAGGTCCCATTTGGGAATTTAATTGAAGACTGAGGTCCCGTTTGGGAATTTATGGGGAGGCAATGATTGCTAGACTGTTGACTCAGAAGTTCAGCTGGTGTTCTGGGGACCCGAGTTCGAGTCCTGTCCTGGCAGACGGGGGAATTGGAATTCAATTTTAAAAAAATCTGGATTTGGGAGTTGACTGATGATCATGAGACCAATGTCACTTGGTGGAGGAACTCATTTGATTCACTGATGTCCTTTGAAGAGGGAGGTCTGCTGTCCTTGCTTGGTCTGGCCTGCACGTGACTTCAGGGCCACAGTAATGTGGTTGACTTTCAGCTCCCCTCTAAACAAGGGCAACTACAGATGGGCAAAAAATGCTGGCCAACCAGCAATGCCCAAGTCCCACAAATGAATTTTTAAAAATTAACTGTTTAAAGCGACTTCATTGCAAGACTAGTCATAGCATTAGGATGAACATGAAGAGGCAATATAAAAGAAAGGATGCATCAATAAAACCAGAAAGATCAGAAATATGAAAGTGGAAGGACATTTTGGGATAATATGAGAATACCACATCATACAATGGGCTTTATTAATGGGGAAATTGGTTACAAGAACCAAGAGATTATATTGAACTTGTGTAATGTTAGCTGGAGTATCACATCCAGTTTTGTATACTATATTTAGCAATCATTTGAAGATTTCGAATATAGTATGTTAAAGATGCACACGATTGTTCCCAGTGCTGAGGAGCTTCAGTACGAAGGTACTAATGGTAGATTGGAAAAGTTTCCTTGGGGAAGAGAAGCTTGACAAGTTAACAAAAATCACAAGTGGTCTAGATGAGACAGGCAGAGGGATCGGGTGTACAGATAAACAAGTTATTGAAAGTGGCAATGCAGCTGGAGAAGATAGTCAGGAAGGCATACGACATGTTTGCCTTCATCTGCTGGGGCACTGAGTTTAAAAATTGGCAAGTCATGTTGCAGCTTTATAGAACTTTAGTTAGGCCACACTTGGAGTATGGTGTTCAATTCTGGTCACCACACTACCAGAAGGATGTGGAGGCTTTGAGAGGGTACAGAAAAGACTTACTAGGATGTTATCTGGAATGAAGGGCATTGACTATGAGGAAAGTTTAGAGAAAATTGATTTATTTTCATTGAAATAACAGAGGTTGAGGGGCAACCTGATAGAAGTCTACAAGATTATGAGGCTCAAGGACAGAGTGGATAGTCAGAAGGTTTTTCCTAGGGTGGAAGAGTCAATTACTAGGGACCATAGGCTTAAGGTGCGAGGGGCAAGGTTTAAAGGAGATGTACGAGGTGAGTGTTTTTTTTTGCAGAGGATGGTGGGTACCTGGAATTTGCTGCCAGGGAAGGCAGTGAGTGACTTTTAAGGGGCATCTCGACAAATGTATGAATAGAATGGGACTAGTGGGATATGGTCCCCAGAAGGCTAAGGGGTTTCAGTTCAGTCGGGCAACATGGTCGTTACAGGCTTGGAAGGCCAAAGGACCTGTTCTTGTAGTGTAATTTTATTTGTTGTTCTTTATAGTGAAATGAGGTGCAGTGGATAAGGAATCTCAGGTTACAACAATGTTGAGCAAACAATCAGGGGGTACAGTGGAAGATTTCTTCAGACTGATAATAGAAGCCTGAGAGAACGAGGAGTAACAATCATGGGAAGGAGGATTCCACAATTTCATCTATTTTCCACATACCTGATTCACAACTTCAAAGTATATACCAAGAGTTGTATTGTGGTCCAGACCACAGATCTTCCACTGGCAGGTACCACCTGTTCCAATTTCCTATGAAGAAAATCATCAAAAACTGTTAGCTGCAATTATCATTTGTTAACCTGTACATTATATTAAAATTTGGCACTCAAGATTGATACATTTGCCCAATATGATTTTTATATGGATTTACTGGAATCATTCTTGTGAGGTGTAAAGGCTGATTGGAAATGCAGCTCCAGGTGAACGGTTTCAGTACAAACAACACCCAACCCTATCCGATACTGCTTGCCCCGTCCTCCCGATCCTGTTCGACCACTGTGACCCTGCCCGCCTTCCCTCCTCTGAGCATTGCTCACAACTCCCCCCCCGACAGTCCTCAATTTTCCCCCGACTGATATAGGTCAACCCTGTCCCCTGCTGACAGTGCTCAACCCTCCCCACCCCCTGACACTGCTCAACCTCCCCCCTGACAGCTCAAACCATCCACTCACCTCGACACTGCTCAACTTCTGGAAAGTGTTTCTTCATCGCGCACCTCCAGAGAGGACTCATCCAAACCTTGCACCCGTCCTACCCACTCTGGCACCATTCCTCCACAGGAGCCTTCCCGAACACCCACAACCCACCAGCCCAGTGCAGTTCATCCCACTCACCCAAAACTGCTCATGCCAACTACCTTCACAGCTCACCTTTGCCTCCTGTCTGTCAAGTTGCCCATCTAACTGCAGATGATGCCTTGCTGAAATCTTTCCAGCACAAGCAGAGCTGCATAATTGATTCTACTTTTCTGTTTACATCAACCTTAATTAAGAATTGAAAGAAACATAATTCCACTCACATTTTCTGATACACAAGGTCCTTTTGCACAGAGTGATATACAGGGTCCAATGGCTCCAGAAATCTTGATTTCCCTTGATGTCTTTAGAAAAAAAGTTTTAAAAATTTACATTTTTAATGCATTTTATTTAGAAAGAGTTTAGTTCTATGTCTCTGAATGTTAAGAATATAAAGGAATTCAATTATTCTCACTGTGAAATATTGAAACATTAAAAATAAACTTTTCAAAATGAGATGATCAAGTTTTACTTTTTCCACTGAATTCTATTTACCTGTACAATTAACAAAATAACAAACAGATTTAAAAAATAAATCAACAATTTCAGTGATTTCTGCTTAGATGTACACAATTACATGCAGAATTGAGGAAGTATTGCAATTATTGTAAGTGAGCAATATTGTATGTTTTGGGCTCAGACTTTTGATTCTAAAGTTGGCCGTGACACTTACTCAAAAAAGTAGAGTCAATCTTCATGGAAATATAGTGAAAATATTTCTATTTACTCAATTATAAATAAACTAGCTGCAACAGGAATAGAACAAACTAGGAAAATGGATGTCAGGTACTTCCTCCTGCTAGATTTCTTTTTCAGGACATTTGAAATTCTCAAAGCTCTTTGGATATTAATACTTGTTCCTGGTTTCATCAAATCGAAGATGGGAATGACCATTTGAAAGGCAGGCGTATACAGTCTAATCTGCAACATCCATAGCTAAAAAACACTCCCTCCTAGTTGGTGAATGATGCAAAAACAAAAATAATTCTTGTCACAAGAATTTAGAACTGAAGGATATACATAGGATTTACAAATGTGTTCTTTCTGATTTACACACAACATAATTGAAGGATACAATTGCTTTAAAAGAAACTGTAGGTCAAAATCCAGGTCCACTTGTTGTAACATTCCTAGCAATTTACTTTCTGTAGAAATTCTGATCCAAGCGTTATATTTCTTGCTAATGTCATATTGTGTTGCAACTAAACTAATGAACTAAAAGGGAGTTCATTTTGCATTCTGATAGGAAAATTTAAGTGGATCTCATTTTCTTAATGCGATTTTTGGAAATCTTTCAAATTCAGGAAGGCAGCTTCCAATCATAGTTTGTAATAATAAAACAGGTAATGGCAAGAAACTGCTGCTATTACCTTAATTTCTAGTGTACCACCAAATGCCATTTTAAATTGTCCCTGGATATCCTTTGTAAACACTCGCTGAAAGGTTTGCTTAAATAGAGATGTGTTGAAGGAGTCTCCCATCACCATGTAACCCCTGAAGAAATGATAAGCAAAAAAGTTACGATACACACCAGCATTTCCCTCAAGAGTGATGAAATCTGATTGCTAACTACAGCATGAGCAGACTGTCAACCGGAAGGTCAGAGTTCAAATCCCATACCTGCAGCATCATTGTTCAAATCTGATCAAAAAGATATGTTGGACATTTAAGCTTCAGCATATTAAAGGAGCATATGCGATAGATCAGAGTTATTATAGTGGAAAGAAGCAAAGAAATTAGATGGAGAATGATTTGTTCTTCCATTGTTTGGAGCCATCTTTTGGGATAATCAGGAAGCTGTATCCAGCTATTTGCTGAACTAGTGAATGATCACAGAAGTTTATAGTAGAACTGAGTGATAAGTAAAGCAATGAAATTTAAAAGAACATTCTCAACAAAGCTGAACAAATGAGGACATTCACAGTGAAGAATGAGACTATTCAGCTCATCAAATCTATACTGAACAGAATCCCACCTAGGCCTTATCCCCATAACCCCATGCATTTACTCTAGCTAATCCCCCTAACACTAAAGGGGAATTTAGTATGGCCAATCTACCCAACTAGCACATTACTTGACTGCAGAAGGAAACTGGAGTACCTGGTGGAAACCCAAGTAGGCCATGGGGAGAAGGTAAAACACCAAACAGATACCTACCCAATCCAGGAACCAAACCCAGGTCCCTGGCGCTGCGAGGTAGTAGTGCTGATGACTATATCACCAAGCCACCCCTACTGTGTCACCAAGCCATCCAATTTAAGAACAAAATAATAGTTAAAAGATGGGAAATAATACTAGTCCAAACTGATTTTATTCTCTATTGGCACTGTGGGTTTTCCAAATTTCCAGAATGTAATCAATCCCTTCAAAATGTAAAATTCCTCCCCATTCACCATACTTTAAAGATGGTGGATGCAGGAACATACAGCTGATTAACTTTTCACACTGAAAAACCTGATATGCTTGATCAGAATAATTCTGCGGCAAAACAAATTTATTTCATTCATTCTAAATATTCAACACTTCAAGTCAACAAATAGTCCCAATGGGTAAAATCTGCAATTTATAATTTCTACCATTTTTCCCAATTCCCCATTTATAGAACATGGCTTTTTTTTATAAAGCATTAAATATTCAAACAAGTTGAAACAAATTCCAGCACAGTAACATAAAAAACTGAAAATACTCTAAGATTAGTGCTGCATATGGGGAGATATAAAGTCCTAATGAATGTTCAAATCACAATGAGGGAAACATGAAGAGGGTAGGCACTCCTGTGACTGATAAAAGAGGAGAAAAAAGTAATCTGAAGTAAACTTTGAAAAGGTGCAATCAAAAATATTATCACACGACATGAGCAAGCTGGATCTCTAAAATACAACTGAGATATTTTGCTTTTCCAATCAAAATTCAAAAGTTAGAAGGATACATATTTACCATTCAAATAAAAAAATGATCCAGCACTTCAAAGAACAAATTGCAATACTTCATTTGAAATTAATGCTCAATAATGATGATACCGTAACAGCCAAATTACAGGTTAATAATAACCCAATGTTCAAATTTAAAAGATGATATCAAAAGTTTTAAAAGGTGCACATTAACCTATACAATTTACATCGAGATAGAAAGAAATATTCATATTTGTTTAGACATAAACAAGTTATAAGATATAAATCTTTAAAAAAAACATCGTGTAAAAAAAAAATAAGGTAAAGCGGGTTTAATTTTGTGCTTCTGTGCAAGGATGAGTAAAACTCTAGTTTGATTCATGTTAAAAGATGTTTGCATCTGGGGATTGTTGGCTTCGACAAGCCACCTACATGAAGTAAACATGAGGTTTGGAGTCCTTTATTCTAGTGTTTGAAGCAATGATATTTTGTTGGAGGCAGAGTATTTGAGTGTATGTAAAAGCATTTAGGACAACGGAAACCTGAAAGGGGGTGGAAAACCTGGTGCTGGATTCCATATTAAAAAGTGGAGTAAAAGCTTTGTTTAAAAAGGATAGTTGGAAAGCTGAAATGGATTTTTAATGCAAACAGCTGATGGAAAGCATAGTTTGAAGATAGATTTTAAAGCTTTTCTTTCTGGAAATGGAGTTTGTAAGCACTTATTTCAATCACATGGGGGAAGTTGGGAAGAAAACCATGAAAGATCAGTTGAGTAGTCATTGGGTGCTATCTTGTATATATTTGTAAAGTGAGAGAGAAGTAAAGGAGTAATTATATCATAATCAAACATTTCATGTTTAAAAAATGTTTTTTTCTTGCGAAAATTAATTAGCAGTCCTACGACTCTCTATTTTTCTTGAGAAAATAACAGTTACAATCTTTTGAGCTCGGGTTGCCCAGTAGCAACAATAACTTGTAACAGAATCTTTACATGAAGTCTGAAAACCATGAGATTGCATCAGATATGCTCTAAACTCAATGAAATCATAAAACTGAGAACAGCTGCAAACCTAATATAGAACAGAACAATCAGATGCATTGATTGGAAGCTTTCCATCTCATGAGATCATGGTTTGTTTCATGGCAGTTAAGGAATTCCACTTTGGCATGGCGTTTCCTGAGGAGGATGACATAGCCCAAGAAGGTACAGGATTTGCTAGCCTCTATTTTGTCTGGGTCTCATGTCAGTCAGTTGAGCTTTCCATTTCTTCTCAACTCTTCCAAATAGTCAGTCTCCAGAGGCCACAACCATTAGTGACTATGTCTCAGTTGCCCATTCCAATATCTGCCATCATATCTTACTTGCAGATGTGCTTGTAATTGATTATTGTGATATGGCAATATCCTGGACAATGACATTTGTCTTTCTGATGCTGATGATCAAATCAAATTCTTTACAAAATCAGAAATCTATCCATTTGTTGCTGCAGGTGTTCCTCAGTATAGGATACTAGTGCTGCATCATCAGCATACAGCATCATGCTGTACTAAAGCATTAAACCTTTGTAAAACTCTAGAAACAGAGATTTCACTAGATTCTGCTGGAAGAGTCAATTTAAACTAATGACATTGAGAGAGAAATGTCTTTACAGGAATTTGATGTTTTTCTAAGAATCTTAACTAATTTCTTTTCGGTTTTCATACACAGTGTCAAAAAGGAAAAATAGAATAGTGACATAGCGACTTAAGCGAAGATAGATTTTGCTTGGAGAATTGTAATGAATAAAATTTACATGGACCAACCAAGTCCAAACATATTCAAACCAAAAATCGCAGAATTTATTCACAGAACTTGTATCTGTATTGTTTTCACATTTAGGTAATTATGATTGGACTTTGGTTCTGTAGGATTAGTAACGTGATTTGAATACCTCACATAGTTTGTACTCACCCAGTATGATTTGGGCAGCATTTCATTTCATTGAGACCAGTTTGATCCAATGCACAGGCATAGATATCTATTACATGGCCATTTGCTGCTGCTCGATTTGACAAGGCTTCATAGTGCTACAATAAAAATAAAGGATACAATGCTGAAATAGTAAACCAACTAAAAGACTCCTGCACACAATAAGCATGTTGCAAAAAAAAAATAAATTCTCAACTCATACCATTTTCTATTAAAACAATTCTACCAAATTTGTTGTCAACAGTTACTATATTAATGAACTATTTATAAAACATATTCATTTGAAAAATATGTACTTCAGACTTAACTTGTGTCATTATGTTTACATTATGAAATAAAAATTGTTTGGGATTACATCAATGTGTGGTGGAGGTTCAACTTTGCTTCCAAAAAAAGAATATTTTGCAGGGAAAGGGTCAGGCATTGGGACTATCAAGTTGTACTTGCAGAGTACCAATACAGATGTGACATGGTGAATTTCCTCCTTCTGTGCCGTAACCATTCTATGATTCTAAAGCTGACAAGATTAAGAAGTAGAATTAGTATAGGTGGAGAGTAGGAATAACAAGAGTCAGTAAAATACTGGTAGTTCTAATGACCTTCTAATGGTAGTTACACTGTTGGATTTAAGCAAATAATTGGAACTTATAACAAAGACAATTATAATAATAATTGTGAATTGGACCACTCAAATTGGCAAAATTGGCTGGAAGATGAGCCTGTCGAATGGTTTTGTGACAACTTCCTGGAGTAATTCGTTGTGGAACCAACCAGGGAAAAATCTATTCCAAGCCTAGTATTGTGTAATAAACTAAGGTTAATTAGTAATCTCGTTGTAAAAGACTCTCTGGGAAAGAGTAATCATGATGCAACTGAATTTCATATCGAGTTGGAAAGCAATATATTCCAGGCCTAAACAAGAAGATTAAACTTGAATAAAAATTGTTATATACAACAGGGGGCAGAGCTGGGTTGATTGGATGCAAACAATAAAAGGTATGACCATGAATACACAATGGCAAATAATTAAAGAAAAAATTAAAAATATTCAATAAAAATATATTCCTCAAAAACAAAAGCATAGAATTGCAATAAGGTAAAAGGCTACAATTTCGCCATCAATTGCAGTAAGTCCGACATTGGGTGTATTTTAGAAACCAACAGAGTCACATCAAAAAGTTGATAATGTAGAATAGGAGAGTAAATGTAGAATAGAATAGGAATACAAAAAATAAACGCAAGAGTTTTTGCAAGTATATTAAAAGAAAGAGATCACCTAAAGTGAATGTTGTTTCTTTAAAGGCAGAACAGGAGAAATTATGGAAATGGCAGAGATATTGAACAAATATTGTGTCAATCTTCACTGTAGAAGACAAATTCTACATAAATAATAGAGTAACCTTTGGACGAAGAGAGTGAGAAGTAATTAGTATTAGCAGAGAAAAAGTATTCGCTAAACATAAGGCACTAAAAATCCAACAAATCCCCAACATTCCCATCCACATAATCCATACCCTAGGATTCTAAAAGGGTGGCTGAAGAGATAGTGAACTGATGTTTATCATTTTCCAGGTCTTTAGACCCCAGATTGGAAATTAGCAAATGCAACTATCCAAGAGAGGAGAAAGAAAACTGAGAACTAGAAACCAGTTAGTCTGACACCAATTCTCTAGGCAAAGCTGCAGTACATTAAAGAAGTCTTAGTATAGAAGCAAAACAATGCAGATGCTGGAATCTGAAACGGACAGAAAACGTTGGAAAATCTCAGCAGTTCTGATAGCATTTGTGGAGAGAGAATAGAACCAATGTTGAGTTAGGATGACCCTTTGTCACAGCTCTGAGGAAAGGTCACCCTGACTCAAAACATTGAATCTATTCTCGTTCCGCAGATCTGTCAGACCTACTCAGATTTTCCAGCATTTGTAGTTGAAAGAAGTCTTAACAATGCACTTAAAGCCATAGTGAGATCCTGGACTGTGAGTGAAGAGGCAGATCAGTACAACTTTCTCAAGAGCAATTATGGATTGGCATTAAATGCTGGCCTATTCAGTAATGCTATGGAGATGCCAGCATTGGACTGAAGTAAGCACAGCAAGAGGTCTCACAACTCCAGTTAAAGTCAAATAGCTTTATTTGGCAGTATGAGCTTTTGAAGCCTCAAGCTCCTTTTTCAGGTCAGTGAGGACTTGTGTTCACAAAGAGGACACATAAAGACACAAACTCAATTTGCAAATTTAATGGTTGGAATGCGAGTCTTTACAGGTAATCAAGTCTTAAAAGGTACAGACGAGGTGGGTGGAGAGAGGGTTAAGCACAGATTAAAGTGATGTGTATTGTCTCCAGCCAGGACAGTTAGTGAGATTTTGCACGTCCAGGCAAGTCGTGGGGTTTCCACATAGTGTGACACGAACCCAAGATCCCGGTTGAGGCCATCCTCATGCGTGCGGAACTGGGCTATCAGTTTCTATTCAACAATTCTGCATTGTCGTGTGTTGTGAAGGCTGCCTTGAAGAACACTTACCTGAAAATGAGCGGCTGAATGCCCATGACTGCTGAAGTGTTCACTGACTGGAAGGGAGCACACCTGCCTGGTGATTGTTGAGTGGTGTTCTTTCATTCATTGTCGTAGCGTCTGCATGGTCTCCCCAATGTACCATGCCTTGGGATATCCTTTCCTGCAGTGTACCAGTAGACAACGTTGGCTGAGTAGCAAGAGTATGTATCATGTATCTGTTGAATGGTGTTCTCATGTGAGATGATGGCATCTATGTCAATGATCTGGCACATCTTGCAGGAGGTTGCTGTGGCACTATTGTGTGATGTTGTGATCACTGTTCTCCTGAAAGCTGGGTAGGTTGCTGCAGACAATGGTCTGTTTGAGGTTGTGCAGTTGTTTGAAGTCAAGAAGTGGGGGTATGGGGATACGGACTTGGTCCTTATCTCAATATGCCAACATTTTTACGCACAGGTTCGAACAAGACCTCTTCACGGCGCAGGACCTTCAACCGAAGTTATACACTAGATACATCGATGATTTTTTTTTCTTTGGACTCATGGCGACCAATCATTGAAACAACTGTATGATGACATCAGTAAGTTCTATACCATCAGACTCACCATGGATTACTACAAGAATGTCCAGTTGCATTCTTGGACACATGCGTCTCCATCAAGGATGGTCACCTCAGCATTTCACTTTACTGCAAGCCCACAGATAACCTCACGATGATCCATTTCTCCAGCTTTCACCCTAAACTCATTATAGAAGCCATCCCCTACAAGCCCGCCATATACACATTATCTCTCAGATGAGGAGGATTTCAACAGACACCTACAGACGCTGAATGATGCCATCATAGAACATTACAGCACAGAAACAGGCCTGATAGCCCTTCTTGGCTGTGCTAAACCATTCTTCTGCCTAGTCCCACTGACCTGTACCTGGACCATATCCCTCTCATCCATGTACCTGTCCACATTTTTCTTAAATGTTAAAAGTGAGCCTGCATTTTCCACATCATCTGGTAGCTCATCCGACACTCTGACCACTCTTTAAAGAGAATATTGGGGAGGGTTCTTCACACACTTTTCTCCCCTAACCAATGTCCTCGAGTTTTCTTCTCCCCTAGCCTCAGTGGAAAAAGCCTGCTTGCATTCACCTTATCTATACCCAACATAATTTTATAGACCTCTATCAAATCACCCCTCATTCTTCTACATCCCAGGGAATAAAGTCCTAACCTATTCAATCTTTTTCTGTAACTCAGTTTCTCAAGTGCCGGCAACATCCTTGTGAACCTTCTCTGCACTCCTTCAACCTTATTAATATACTTCCTGTAATTAAGTGACCAAAACTGCACACAGTACTCTAAATACACAAGAACAGGATATGGCATTCGACTCATCAATTGACAGTTCTGATGTGCAACAGTGAAAAACCGCATCTGCTTCCTCGGAAGACAACATGGGACACGGCAGATAGAGTACTCTTCATCATCCAGTACTTCCCCAGAGGGGAAAAGTTATGGCATCTTCTCTGGAGCCTTCAACATGTCATCGATGAAGACAATCATCTCATCGAGGCCATCCCCACACCCCCACTTCTTGCCTTCAAACATCCAACAACCTTAAACAGACCATTGTCCGCAGCAAACTACTTAGCCTTCAGAAGAACAGTAACCACGACCTCACACACGTCTGCCACAGCAATCTCTGCAAAATATGCCAGATCATTGACACAGATGCCATCATCTCACGTAAGAACACCATCCATCAGGTACACAGTACATACTCTTGCAAGTCGGCCAACGTTGTCTATCTGATAAGCCGCAGGAAAGGATGTCCCAAGACATGTACATTGGGGATACCATGTAGATGTTATGACAACGAATGAATGAACACCACTCAACAATCACCATGCAGGTATGTTCCCTTCCAGTCAGGGAACACTTCAACAGAAATGGGCATTCAGTCACTGATCTTCGGCTAAGCATTCTCCAAAGTGGCCTCTACAACAATGCAGAATCATTGAGCAGAAACTGGTAGCCAAGTTCCGTACACAAGGATGATGTCAAACGGGATCTTGGGTTCATGTCACACTACCTGTAACCCCAACAACTTGCCTGGACATACAAAATCTCACTATCTGTCCTGCTGGAGAGAATACACATTTCTTTAACCTGTGTTTAACCCTTTCTCTATTCACCTTGTCTGTACCTTTAAGATTTGATTATCTGTAAAGACTCACAATCTCTGCAATGTCCAAACCCCATGACTGAATAAAAAGGTGAAGTTAATATGCTTTTCATACAAGAGAAATTCTCTTCACCAAATTGATTACATTTTGAGGATATAATCAATAGGATTGACAAGGAAAACCAGTAGATATGGTATAGCTGGACTTTCAAAGGCATTTGAAGTATCATAGAAGAGGTCAATAGGCAAGATAGGGCTCATGAAGTTGAGGATAATTTATTAGCATGGTTAGTTGATTGGTTCATGGACAAGCAGCACAGTGTACAGATAAACTGAGCATTTTCAAACTTGCAGGCTGTGTGAGATTCATGGAATACTACAAGGATCAGTAAATGGAGTATCAGCTATTTACAATTCTATGTCAATGATTTTAACGAAGAAGTAGTTACATATCTAAGTTTGTTGACAACACAAAGCTAGGTCAATTATGAGGACACAAGAAAACTGCAAAGAATATGGACAGAGTGGGCAACAAGGTGGCAGATGGAGGAAATGAGGGGTTATCCACTATGATTGTAAGAACAGCATGTTTGTAAACAGCATTAAACTTGTAGATACATGTATATCCAAGCGCCTCTGAACTTTTACAACGAATACAAAATTAGCATGCAGGTACAGCAAGCAAATAAGGCAGCAAATGGCATGCTTATCTTTGTTGTAAAGGGAAGAATATGCCAAAATAAGGAGCACTTGTACAACTGTATAGGGCATTAGCAAGATTACACATTGAACACTGTGATTTTGGGCTCTATATTTTGGGAAGGATATACTTGTATAGGATACAAGTATAGCAAAGGTTCATTAAATTGGCCCTTTGGATAGGAAGGTCATCCTAATTTGAGGGGTTGGGTAATTTAAGTCCATATTCTTTGAATTTAGGAGAATGAGGAATGATCTCATTGAAGCACACAAGATTCTGAAGGAATTTGATAAGTTAGATATTGAGATTGTTTCCCCTAGCTGTGAAATAAAGAATACAGGCTCAGCCTTAGGCTAAGAGGTCGATCATTTAGGCTGAAGATCAGCAGAAATGTCTTAACTCAAAACGTTTTGAGTCCTTCACCTTTTCTACTCGAGAGGTGGCAAAGTTTAGAATGCTATTCCACAAATAGTAGTTAACTTGTTAATTTTGAGATTGAGATATTTTGTTATATATTTTGTCCGAAAAGTTCCAGAGAAGTAGAGGAAGGGATTGCAAAGTTGATCCTGGATAGGTGTGAAAGTCATGATGTAGAGATGCCGGCGTTGGACTGGGGTAAACTCAGTAAAGTTTTGCAACACCAATTTAAAATCCAACCAATTTATTTGATAGTAAATCCACGAGCTTTCGACACTATGTTGTGCCTTCGTCAGGCAAATGCAGTGTTCTGATCTGCAGAGGCACTCATATCCACACAGACAGTTACATACTGCTGATTAGAATGCGAATCCTTACATCTAACCTGCTATTCAAGTGTTAAAGTGGCTAACAATGTGTGTGAAGGGAATCCTGAGCATTGGTTAGAGAATTGTGTATTTTCTCCAGACAGCACAGTAAGTGAGGTTTTTTGCTAATCCAGGCAAGTTACGGGGGTTACAGATAGTGTGACATGAAGCCAAGATCCCTGTTAAGACCGTCCTCATGTGTGCGGAACTTGGCTATCAGTCTCTGCTCAGCAACTCTGCGCTGTCGTGTGTCACGAAGGCCCCCTTGAAGAACATTTACCCGCAGGTCGGAGGCCGAATGCCCATGACTGCTGAAGTGTTCATCCACAGGAAGGGAACTGTTTTGCCTGGTGAATGAGCATCGCTCAACAATCACCAGGCAAAACAGTTCCCTTCCTGTGGGTGAACACTTCAGCAGTCATGGGCATTCGGCCTCCGACCTGCGGGTAAATGTTCTTCAAGGGGGCCTTCGTGACACACGACAGCGCAGAGTTGCTGAGCAGAGACTGATAGCCAAGTTCCGCACACATGAGGACGGTCTTAACAGGGATCTTGGCTTCATGTCACACTATCTGTAACCCCCGTAACTTGCCTGGATTAGCAAAAAACCTCACTTACTGTGCTGTCTGGAGAAAATACACAATTCTCTAACCAATGCTCAGGATTTCCTTCACACACATTGTTAGCCACTTTAACACTTGAATAGCAGGTTAGATGTAAGGATTCGCATTCTAATCAGCAGTATGTAACTGTCTGTGTGGATATGAGTGCCTCTGCAGATCAGAACACTGCATTTGCCTGACAAAGGCACAACATAGTGTCGAAAGCTCGTGGATTTACTATCAAATAAATTGGTTGGATTTTAAATTGGTGTTGCAAAACTTTACTAGGTGTGAAAGTAACAGGGTAGTTGTAATGGGGGACTTTAGCTTTTCTAATATCGATTGGAAAAGCTATAGTTCAAGTACGTTAGAGGGGTCAGTTTTTGTTCAATGTGTGCAGGAAGGTTTCATGACTCAGTATGTAGATAGGCCAACAAGAGGTAAGGCTATATTGGATTTGGTATTGCGTAATGAACCAGACCAGGTGTTAGACTTGGAGGTGGGTGTGCACTTTGGTGATAGTGACCACAATTTGGTTACGTTTACCTTAGTGATGGAAAGGGATGGGCACGTACTGAATAACAGTAGTTATAGCTGGGGGAAAGGTAATTATGAGGCTATTAGGAGAGACTTAGGATGCATAGGGTGGAGCAGGAAATTGCAGGGGCTGGGGACATCTGAAATGTGGAGCATATTTAAGGAACAGCTTCTGCATGTCCTTAATGAATATGTACCTGCCAGGCAGGGAGGAACTGGTCGAGTGAGGGAACCATGGTGTACTAGGGAAGTTGAATGTCTGGTGAAGAGGAAGAAGGAGGCTTATATAATGATGAGACGTGAAGGCTCAGTTAGGGAAATGGAGAGCTATAAATCAGCCAGGAAGGAGCTAAAGAGGGAGTTGAGAAGAGCAAGAAGAGGACACGAGAAGACTTTGGCGAATAGGATTAAGGAGAATCCTAAAGCTTTTTACAGGTATATAAATAATAAAAGATTGGTTAGGGCAAGATTAGGACCAGTCAGAGATAGCAGTGGGAAGTTGTGCGTGGAGCCTGAGGAGATAGGAGAGACACTGAATGAGTATTTTTCGTCAGTATTCACGCAGGAGAAAGACAATGTTGTCAGGGAGAATACTGCGATACCAGGTTGTAGACTGGGCAGGATTGAGGTTCATAAGGAGGAGGTGTTAGCGAATCTTGAGGGTATGAAAATTGATAAGTCCCCTGGGCCAGATGGGATTTACCCCAGGATTCTCTGGGAGGCTAGAGAGGAGATTGCAGAGCCTTTGGCTTTGATCTTCATGTCGTCGTTAGCTACAGGTATAGTGCCGGAAGACTGGAGGATGGCAAATGTTGTCCCTTTGTTCAAAAAGGGGAGTAGGGACCATCCTGGAAATTATAGACCAGTGAGCCTGACTTCTGTTGTGGGCAAGGTCTTGGAAAGAATTATAAGGGATAGGATTTATAAGCATCTAGAGAGAAATAAATTGATTAGGGATAGTCAGCACGGTTTTGTGAAGGGTAGGTCGTGCCTCACAAACCTTATTGAGTTTTTTGAGGAGGCGACCAAAGAGGTAGATAAGGGTAAGGCAGTTGATGTAGTGTATATGGATTTTAGCAAAGCGTTTGATAAGGTTCCCCATGGTAGGCTACTGCAGAAAGTGCAGATGCATGGGATTGAAGGTGATTTAGCAGTTTGGATTAGGAATTGGCTAGCTGATAGAAGACAGAGGGTGGTGGTTGATGGGAAATATTCAACCTGGAGTGCAGTTACAAGTGGTGTACCTCAAGGATCTGTTTTGGGGCCACTGCTGTTTGTCATTTTTATAAATGACCTAGATGAGGGTGTAGAGGGTTGGATTAGTAAATTTGCTGACGATACCAAAGTGGGGGGAGTTGTAGACAGCGAGGATGGATGTTACAGTTTGCAGAGGGACATAGATAGGTTGCAGAGCTGGGCCGTGAGGTGGCAAATGGAATTCAATACGGATAAGTGTGAGGTGATTCACTTTGGTAGGAATAACAGGCTTATGAAATATAGGGCTAATGGAAGGACCCTTAATAGTGTTGTCGAGCAGAGGGATCTTGGGGTACAAGTACATAGCTCTTTGAAAGTTGGCACCCAGGTTGATAAAGTTGTTAAGAAGGCGTACGGTGTGTTAGCTTTTATTGGTAGAGGGATTGAATTTAGGAGCTGTGAGGTTATGTTACAACTGTACAAAACTCTGGTGCGGCCGCACTTGGAGTATTGCGTACAGTTCTGGTCGCCGCATTGTAAGAAAGATGTGGAAGCATTGGAAAGGGTGCAGAGGAGGTTTACCAGGATGTTGCTGGTATGGTGGGAAGGCCTTATGAGGAAAGGCTGAGGGACCTGAGGTTATTTTCTTTAGAGAGAAGAAGGTTACGTGGTGACCTATTTGAGTCGTTTAAGATGATCAAGGGATTGGATAGGGTGGATAGTGAGAGCCTTTTTCCTCGGATGGTGATGACCAACACGAGGGGACATAACTTTAAATTAGGAGGTGGTAGTTATAGGACGGATGTCAGAGGCAGTCTTCACACAGAGGGTGGTGAGGGCGTGGAATGCCCTGCCTGCAGCAGTTGTGGACTCGCCTACTTTGGGGGCATTCAAATGTTCGGTGGATAGGCATATGGATGATATTGGAATAGTTTAGGTTAGAGGGTCCACCGGCCAGCGCGACATCGAGGGCCGAAGGACCTGTACTGCGCTGTAATGTTCTATGTTATCTGACATAATGAAGTTTGGGACAATGCTATAAGAGTTAGGTCACAGATGAACATGATCTCACCAGATGGCAGAACAGACTTGAACTCCAATGTTCCTATTTAAGAAAAGGAATAATATTTACCTTCATGGCTTTCTTCATATATTTAATGTTGTCTTTCTCAATGTCATGCCAAGATCTGATAGGTGTCTTTAGATCATCACCCACAACCATTCCAGGTCCTTGTGTGGCTGGGCCTCCAATGAACATCATCACCCGACCTCCAGTATTGGGGAAAGTGCACTGTTTTAAAAGAAAAAAATCATATGAAAACATGAGAAAATATAAATAGTTCAGAAATTAACCAAAAACATCACATTGCAACATCGCACTATATTACCATTTTTGTATTAAGATACAATAGAATCATACAATCTATAGTGTGTAGAGGAAGCCATTTGACACATCAAGTCTGCACCAACAACAATCCTATCCAGATTCTATTCTCACAAACTTTCCATGTTATAGAAATTTTGACCAATCCAGATAATGTTTTCCTATATTTCCTACAATTTATATATTTCATATAATCATGTATTACTTGAAACCAATACAATGTTATAGGATCTTCAATAGATTTCTCTAAATAAGATTTAATTTTGCCCTCGAAGGTAGAAGTACAACAAAGTAAACGTTAACAGATCTGGCAACTGATAGCATTAAGATTTTTTTCAAGTATAAAATGTTTACTTTATTTTTCATAATGCTTAAAACACTGAGTTGTGAATAAGCAAAAAGATTTAAGTACAAAAATCACTACTGGCTGGTGCATCAGTTCCAAAAGCAATCGATATGCTAATAAAACATTAGCCTTTATCATAGAATCATAAAATCTCTACAGTGCAAAAGCAGGCTGTGTGGCTCATCTAGTCTGCATGACCACAATTCCACCCAGGCCCTATTCCCGTAAACCTACATATCTACTCTGCTAATCCATTAACACTAAGGGGTAATTTAGCATGGTCAATCCACCTAACCTGCACATCTTTGGACTGTGTGAGGAAACCAGAACACCTACAGGAAACCCCACGCAGATATGGGGAGAATATGCAGACTCTGCACAGACAGTGACCTGAGGCCAAATTGGACCTGGGTCCCTGGCACTCAGAGGCAATAGTGTTAACCACTCTGCTGCAAAGAAGTTGAAATTTAAAAGTGAATAAGTAATACATCAGTTCATCTCACTGGAGTGTACACATTTCTTAGATGGTTTAATAGGATAGAATATCTTGTTCCTGCTGGCTGCAGCATAGAATTAGAGAACATCAACATAAGGAGATTTAGACATTTCGGAGTAGGAATAGACATTTAGGACTGGGGGAGGATAGGAGAAATTTCTTTACTTATTTTTATGAATCTTTGGAATTCTTGACACTAAAAGGCTGATAATCATCTTAACATTCAATATCATCAAAATTATGAAGATTATTACTGACCAGAAACTGAACTGACCATGCACTATAAATATTCTGTTTGGAAATAGTGGAGTGTGTAAGCAAATCAGAATTCAGAGAACAGAAGCCAAGAAGATATTTGACAATTCTTTTCCCTCCACCAATCTCTGAACATATCAATTCTGATAAGAGAGATAATTTACTCTTTAAGGCTAAAAAGAAATAAATTGAAGCACATTGTCAGAAAGAGAACACTTCACTTAGTTCCACTCCTGTCATTTCCCTAGTAATTTTGTGAATTTGTTCCCTTTTAACTATTTCTCTTTTATCTGTTGTGAATGATTCTGTTCCCACCACCCTATTAGGCAGTGTACACACAAGATCATCATAACTAGTTTAAAAAAGTGACTCTAGTTCTTTTGCTCATCATCTTGTATCTGTGTTCTCTCATTAGTGATCCTAGCAGCACAAGAAGCAGTTTCTCCTGATGTATTCTATAAAAACATCCACTATTTTGAGCATCTCTATCAAATCCCCTCTGGTCGAGAACAACCACCCCAGGTTCTCCAGTGACTGCACATAACTGGTGTTCTTGTACCATCCTAATAAATCTCTTCAGTACTCCCTTTAACTCTTGCTATCCTTTGCAAAATGGAATGCCCTGAATTGAATGTAGTACTTCAGTTGAAGCCTAACCAGCCTGTCTTATAAAATTTTAGCAATGAATTTTGCATTTTTTACTCTATTTCTGTTAACAAAGCCAAAGATTCATAAGCTTTTACTAGCAGTTTGCAATTGAGCCGAAATCCAGCTTCCTGTCATTAAACACTCTTTACTGTGTACCAAACAGAAGGGCTGCACAAATGGCATACAGCTAAACAGTCTATATCTCGGGACTGACAATGCCGGTACAGTTTGAATACATGTTCAAAAAAATCTTTCTAATCACTTTTCATTGGGTAATCCTCTGCTCTCTCAATAAGGAAGCTCATATTCCATGAAGTCCATAGGAAGATCTATCATTGGTGTGAACTAGACAAGGGACCTTCGTTTCTGGAGGGAGCGACACAGACTTACTGATGATTTGATTTGATTTATTGTCACATATATTAACACAGTGAAAAGTATTGTATCCTGCATGCTATACAGACAAAATATACCATTCATAGAGAAGGAAACAAGAGTGCAGAATGCAGTGTTATAGTCATAGCCAGAAAGTAAACAAAGATCAACTTAATGCAAGGCAAGTTCATTCAAAAGTCTGACAGTAGCAGGGAAAAAGCTGTTCTTGAGTTGATTGGTACGTGACCTCAGACTTCTGTATCTTTTTCCCCAATGGAAGATGGAAGAGAAAATGTCCACGATGCATGGGGTCCTTAATTATGCCGGCTGCTTTGCCAAGTCTGCTTTGCAGAGTCAATGGATGGGAGGCTGGTTGGGTGATAGACTAGGAACGTTCTCGACCTTTTGTAGTTCCTTGTAGTCTTGGACAGAGCTGGAGCTACGCCAAGTTGTGAAGTAACCAGAAAGAATGCTTTCCATTGTGCATCTGTAAAAAATTGGTGACAGTCATAGCTGACATGGCAAATTTCCTTAGTCTTCTGAGAAAGAAGAGGCATTGATGGTTTTCCCAACTACAGTGTCAGTATGGGGGGAGGAGGACAGATTGTTGGTGATCTGGAAGCCTAAAAATTTGAAGCCCTTGACCCCTTCTACTTCATCCCCATTGATGTATTCAGGAGTATGTTCTTCCTTACACTTCCTGAAGTCGATGACAATCTCCTTCATTTTGTTGACATTGAGGGAGAGATTACTGTTGCCACACCAGTTCACCAGATTCTCCATCTCATTTCTGTACTCTGTCTTGTTATTACTTGAGATCCGACCCACTACAGTGGTGCCATCAGCAAACTTGAAAATTGAATTGGAAGGGAATTTGGTGCATAAGGAGTATAAAAGAGAGCTGAGAACATAGCCTTGTAGGGCACTGATGTTGAGGATTATCATGGAGAAGGTGTTGTTGCCTATCTTTACTATCGTGGTCTGTGAGTCAGGAAGTTCAGGATTCAGTCACAGAGGGAGGTGCCAAGGCCCAGGCGACAGAGATTGGAGATGAGTTTCATGGGAATAATAAGTGTTGAAGGCTGAGGTATTGTCAATAAACAGAAATCTGACAGAAGTGTTCTTGTTAGCTAGGTATTCCAAGATTGAGTGCAGGGCCAGGGAAATGGTGTCCGCTGTGGACCTGTTGTGCAGTAGACAAATTGTGGAGGATCCAAGTAGCCGGGGTAGTCTGATGCAGGTTCCTCCTCAGATTCCAATTTGGCTTGAAGGTCCATTATTCAGCCTTCGTTGCAGAGACCATACCTTCACTATCCAGAGGGGTTAACACAGAATAAGCCTTGAGCTGAGTAATGGCACTGGCAGCTGCCATCTTCTTGATCAGTCGTGGGGCCTGGTTGGGATTAGACCCACTGGTTCTGAGATAGTCTAAGTGCTTCTTTAACCTGGACTTTGACCTTGTAAGGTGTTGGTTCAGTTTTCTCCATAATGATCCCAGAGACCCAACTAGGACCATCCCTAAAGTTTCTCATATGAACCTTGCTAAAGTTCTTTCTGTCCTTGCAGAGTTGGAATTTGTATTTTTGTTTTCTTGTTGGGACTCCATCCGCCCCACCAAGTTTAGGAATAGCAGCTTAACCTAGTACAAAGCGATCGTCCCATGAACAGCTCTACTGGGACAATATCGGCTGTTGTGTATGATGTGGTCCTGGAATTGAACATAAGTTGTGCCAGTTTAATCTCCATCAGTGCCACCAGTTATTTCTTCACGCCATTTTTTAAGATTTGAACTGCCCATTTTGCTAGACCGTTTGATGATGGATGATAAGGTGCAGTTTGGATAAGTCACACAACATTGGAGAACACCAAGTTCTGGAAATCACTGCTAGTTAAAAGCCATGGGCGGCACAGAGGCACACTGGTTAGCACTGTTGTCTTACAGCATCAGGGATCCAAGTTCAATTCCCAGCTTTGGGCACTGTCTATGTGGAATCTGCACATTCTCCTTGTCGGTGTGTGGATTTCCTGTAGGTGCTCCAGTTTCAAAACAAAACAAAACAGCACGGGAAACAGGCCCTTCGGCCCAACGAAAGATGTGCTGGTCATGTGCATTGACTTGAACAGGCTTCAGAATGTGGCAACTCGGGGACTTTCACAGTGACTTTATTGCAGTGTTAATGCAAGCCTTACTTGTGACTAATAAATCAACTTTTTTTAAAAAATTGTTATCCGAAATCAGGACATCAGCTATTCTGTGTGTACTGAAGCTTTACCATTATTTCTCAATCATAATCTGAGACAATGTGGAACCAATGCTGTGCACCTCCAGCCACTTGGAGTGTGCATTTACCATGATTAAAAACATGAAACACATAAAAAGGGCTCAGCAAAGTCTATGTGTACACATACCCGTGGTCTGCCAGGCTACTCCATTGGTGGATGTAGATTCTCTTGACTCTTTTTAAAAATACTTGGATTTGCATCTTGAGTACTGTTAGGCTATAGGCCAGGTGCATAGGTGGGATTAGAAAGGGCACAAGAGGGTCCTCAGGTTGGCATGGACAAGATGGGCTGAATGAACAAAGAACAAAGAGCAACATAGCGCGGGAAACAGGCCCTTCGGCCCAACGAGCCCCCGCCGCCGTCCTAATGTCCTAATGACATATCCTTGTCTTTAGGCTATGCCTATTGTTGAAGATTCCCATATAGGGAATGGAAGGATGGCTTCCTTCTATGTTACAATTTTTCTATGATTCCATACACAGTCCAAACAGTGAGTGATCTAATCTGGCAGAAACATGTTGATTAACTGCTGCCAAATCAAGCTCCATCCAGGATACACCTATTATGGAAGGCCCTGATTTCACCACTTTCAATGAGTCATCTTCAAATCAAAGGATGTCAACTCGTCTCACTTCCTCAGTCTAGCTCAACCAAAGTTGAACTCACCTCATCTTCACCAGCATTAAATTAAAATTCATGTTTGGCTTAAAAGTCCTATATTATCATCAGTCCCCAATGAACTAGCACGAGGGGACACAGCTTTAAATTAAGGGGTATGAGTTATAGGACGGATATCAGAGGTAGGTTCTTTACTCAAAGAGTGATTAGGGAGTGGAATGCCCTGCCTGCAAGCTGTTGTAGATGCGCCAAGTTTGGTGGCGTTTAAGAGGTTAATTGATAAGTATATGGAAGAGAAGGGAATGGTTTAGTTTGGAGGGGCATTGCTTTTTATTTTGATCGGCACAACATCGAAGGCCGAAGGGCCTGTTCTGTGCTGTAATGTTCTATGTTCTAACATTACTCTAGCATGAGAAGTCCACCGTAACCCACATCCTAGTGTTTTAATTACAGCTAAGGTAAACTTATGTACTTTTTGAGGCAGTCCAACCTCTTTTCCTAATTCAGAAGATGTTTTGTTAAACCAACATTTCCAATAAGAAGGTAAGAATATGTTACATACTATCTATTTTGTCTGGTGTGCAATACTTAGCAAGCCAGCACATTGTGGGATCACAGGTTCCACATTTCTGTAGTGGCTTGGTTGTAACAGTAGTAAACGGCAATTGCGGTGTTAATTACCTCCTGTTTTTACTTGTGTACTGATTGATCTGAAAAGGTACCAAGAGGAAAAACATAACTCCATTTTGATGAAAGGATGTAGATCTCCTCAGAATTTTCAGTTTTTAGTTCATAATTTCAGTGGTAATGTACTTTTGCTCCATATATCAAATTCCAAATCATTAATACATACCAAAAACAGTCATGGTCTTTATGCCACCCTCCTGGAGAACACCACTGTTTATCTCCCTCCAGTTCAAAAAACAATTCTTTACCACTATTCTCTGCTTTCTGTCACTTGCCCAATGTTATATTAATTCTGCCACTGTTTCTTTAATTCCCTGGGCTTCAATTCATGCACTATTAAAATTACAAGCAAATAATGCAATTCTTCACATTCAAAATGAAACAGAATGCTAAGACAATTAGTAAACATTCACTGGGATTGTCAATTTTAAAAGCCTCACAAAAGTAACAGAGGTACAATGGCTGAATATAAGAAAGTATTAAAAATGTAAAGAGAAACAGAACCACCCCACTCCCCCGAACCCCAAATCCCTGTAATCTCACACATTTACCAATCTAACCTACACGTCTTGGGACACTAAGAAATAATTTAGTATGACCAATCCACCTGATCTGCCCATCTTTAGGCTGTGGAAGGAAACTCATGATGTAGAGATGCCGGCGTTGGACTGGGGTAAACTCAGTAAAGTTTTACAACACCAATTGGATTTAAAATTGGTGTTGTAAAACTTTACGAAGGAAACTCACCCAGAGGAAACCCAAATAGACACAGGGAGCTCGTGCAGACTCCACACAGACAGTCACCCAAGGCCAGAATTGAATCTGGGTCCCCAGAGCTATGAGGCAGCAGGGCTAACCACTGTGCCAACGTGCCTTCCCTATTTATGCAATAACAGTCCTTAGGCAGAGTGTCTGGTGCTGGAATGATAAACACCTGCAGTTAATCCTGTCAGACATTGTACAGTTCGGAAGAAGACCATTAGTAAACTGACTGCTTTATCACAAGTACTCTTGAAGGACAAACTATCCAATTTAAACTGAAATTAAATAAACGTTTGAAAACGAAAAATGTACAAAACTTACATTGCAAGGCCAAGGAAACAAGATTAGAATAATTAGCTGCAATTGAAGCGGAAGCTCCTGGCATAAGCATGATATAAAGCAATGACCTACCCCTGTGTTGTATTTCATTAATCAGGGATATAGTACTCTGCTACTTTACCTCTTGAGCCTGTTCGATTTGATTATGGCTAATTTTGTTATAAAACTGACCTGGCTCTTTCACAGAAAGAAGGGTGGGGAAATATATCTGGGTAGAGACTGAGGACCACAATCCGTGCCATGAGTTTTGGCACATGTGTGCAGTAGCATTTCTGGATGTGCATGCTTCTTTCTGGGTTTCTTCTGTAGTCAAAGCGTTCAGCAATCCTGACTGCAGTGCACCAGCGTGAAACAAAGCCACAAGAAGTCAATTTCAGGATCCAGCCAATGCCACACAAGGTGCGAGTCTCAAGACAATGGAGAGGAACCTTCAAACAGGGAAGGATCCTAAAAAAGCAGCAGCAGACTGGGTACATGAATAGGTCCCAGTTAAGAGACAGTAGTAGAGAAAGAGGCTCCAAGCAATAAAAAAAAGCTGCAGTTGGCAGAATTTAAGTAATGAGGGCTTGGGAAAAGCCCCAGACGTTGGAAAAAGCAGCAAAAGGTTGCTGACTGTGTGTGGTCGGGCGAAGGTAATCCTTTGGAGAAGTTCTGTTCTGCACAAGTGTGGTCAAGGAGCCAAAGTTGTGTTTCAGAGTTGGTGTTGGAATGCCAATTCCGAATCCAGAAAAACAGAATCTCTGGAGTTGAGCTTGAAGTGCTACAAGGTGGCTAATGTTAAGGCAGTCTAAGGGGAAGCAATGTTTTGAAATAAATCTCAAGGTGAGGGGGAAGCTGAAGACTGGAATTCCTCATGACGGAGTATTTCAACAAGATTGGTTGACTCAGTGTTTACTTCTGTCTGGATGGGTTGTTGAAAAATTCATGGAAACTGTCTTGCTGTATCTGCCATTCACTGTGCAGTGTGGTGTATGTGACCACAGTTTGTCTGTTAATTCACATGCATTTCATATTAACCTTAAATGTTAGAGTACAAGGTAGATAATGTAATTTGTTTCATCTTACTGACCTTGTATAGTAAAGTTTGCATTTGCTTGTTCAGAACTTGTGAAATCTTGTGGCTTCATTCTCTTAGCAAATGTTGAATCTCAATCTTTGTCTTATTTAACCAAAAGATTACTGCTCTTTAAAAGAATTGCATCAAACATTTTCAGGTGTAGTGCAGGGTCATAATATCAGTATCTTAACTTCATCTATCTGCCTTAGTTTCATAAGTATTAAAACCCTTGCCTAGCAAAAATCGATCAATCTCAGGTCTGAATATTATCTGTTGATCTCCAACCTCAGCAGATTTTTAGGGGATGAAGTTCCAGATTTCTAACACCCTTTATGTGAAGAAGTGCTTTCCTGGCATCACCCCTAGCTCTAACATTAAGGTTAACATGAAATACCACCATTGGACAGTTTCCTCTATGGATTCCATTAATTTTCCATTATCTCAAACATTTCAATTAGGTATGATTCTATACTATGCTAAGATCACTCCTTAATCTTCTGCACAAAAGGAAACATGGTCTCTGCTGCTCAGCTTCATAATTGATTACTTCCATTGTAAAAATATTGCATTGGAAAAATTATAACTGTTGGGCAATTATTTTTTTAAAGCTCAGGCTCTCCCTCTGCAGGTCTTACAGACAACATCACTTCTCTTTGCACAGAAATAAAATAATAAAACTATTAAAATTCAAAATCAAGCTATATTTTACAGCAACAACAACTTGCATTTATATCACATCATTCATGCAGCAAAATGCCTGATGTATTGTCAGGTAAAATTTGCAAGGAGGAGATGACTAAAAACTTGGCTGAAGTGGTAGGATTTAAGAATCATTTACAAGCATGGGAGAGGTAAAGAGGCTGAGGGAGAAAGAAGCTTCTTCCCACAAACAAAATAATGCCATTTTCATTGAGGATCAAGACTTGAGTTTGGTAACCTACTATTCTGATATTGGGTCAGAAGTTATTGTTAATTGTATAAATGATAAGTGTGGACAGATAATACCTGTGCACTCAGAGAAGCCACTTATGAACATAGGGTTAGGATTTGTTACGTCTCTTTGCAAATAAATCTAAAACAGTTATCTTCTGGTCTCTTTCGTCAACTTAAGAGGCTTAAGAAATCTATTATAAAGAATATAGAAAAATCGACTTGTACTACTTCAGTGAAGGCAATCCTCTGTCCGAGCATGGAAAGAGATAAAACACTTCACTTTCATTATACCAACGTTCCTCAGCACCTTCTTCAATTTGGCAAACCTGGCACTGCCACAAAACACTGGTAGAAAATTGATATGCAGGTGACATTATAAAGGTCACAGTTTGTCAATTAAGAGGCACTTGGGACAAAGATAGCCTCACAGAAATTGAAAAAAATATTGAAACAGATAATCACCTATACAAAGGACAAGAGCCAGGTTAAAGCATACATTAATTAGTTACTAGCCCACACACACAGCGATCAATTTTATCCTATTCTGATGGATAAATGCTGGAGGGACTGTGGCTACAAATACTTGTCATACATTCTGGTCCATTGCTGGAATCAGAAAGGCCAAAATAGGCCTCTTCTACATTGGACATCACAGGATACAACAGCCCAATGCATAATTTTGACCAGCAAGATAAAAAAATGGAGAATATGTCCATCTAAACAGCTGAATTAGTAGTCAGTCCTAATCTGGAGTACATCAGACTATCTTGATATTCCTGCAATTCAATCCATTCCATTTCACAGTAAGATTCCTCCCTAAACTTCAGCATAAACAGCAATTAAAATCAAAATTGATAGTCAACTAATTCAGGTAAGATACAATACAGCACTGAAGAAGTGAAATGAGGGCTTGTTATTTACAGATCTCCAAGGAGTCATGGTATTCCTTCCTCACCATTGAATTAAATATTTCATTTGGAAGTGGGGGACAGACATTTGAAGACAATTGAGATGATGCACAATTTCTTGCAAACCAAAACTATTCAATCTAAAATAGATTTGGATGCGTGCGTGTAGGGCAGTGGCACATGTAATTTGGCATGTTAACATATAGACAAATGACCAGCTAACGATATAAAATATTACACTTCTAGCAAGGTACATCACATAGGCTAAATAATAGTTGTGATAAATTCAACTAGGCACTACTCTTAATTTATGCAGTGGTACATTTCTCTTCATTGTTTAATGCGCATAAAATAGAATTGCTGAAAGGTTCCATACCTCCAACAGACCAACAGCAATGGATAGAGCAACTCCAGTGGATCTCAATGGTCTCTTCCCCTGTGGTACGGGCCAAGGGTCACGTTGCAGCTCTCCCAAAAGATCAGTCAAGTTCATGTCAATTTTTTGAACTGGTTGTAAAAATCTGTAAAATTATTATTTTTTAAAAAACATTATTTTAAGCACTTCAGGACAAATCATACTGCTTGAAGTGGATGTCCAATTCAGCTCTCCAAAAAGTTGAATCAATAGGTCAACACCAAATTAACAAACTTAAAAATATGATAATACCACGACTAAAAAAATCTCCAAGCTCAAGATAATGTTTAATGCAAAAACAGCTCTAAGCTCAATCAATATATTTCATTATTTCATTTAAAATGTGGATAACAATTCTTCATTTACACATTAGTCTGAGCTTTGGAAAGATTGATTGATAGTTTGTTTCTAACATTTGAAGGTTATCTGCTACATATTATAAATGAACAGGAATTGCTATTGATTATATATGATTTAAAACAATAACATGATTTAACAAAAAATTACATTTTCTATCCAAGTGGCAGGAAAGAAAAGCTACTAACTTAGCTTCAAAACGTTCAGCTAATATATTCTAGTGGCGATGGAAGAAAACCAGAAAGCTGTTCAGAGAAGGTAAATAATTGTCAGTAGGGAAGTTACCTATTTTGAAGCCTGGCATTTGAAGTCCAAATTGTGTTACATTTTCAAGGCTATTATGATTGACAACAGCTTGAATCCAAGCTTCCCTTCAAAAATATATGTTTCTGCACCTAGACTTTTAGAATGTTGGTTATGAGGGTTACAGAGAAGCCGTTTTCTACAGGTTCCCTCAGCTCCAAACATCTGACCAAAGTATCTCCCTCCTTCCCTCTCCTGCACTAACTAACCCTCATCATTACCGATTCCTATCTCCAACTCATCTCAATTTGCATGCTCTGCTTTTGCTTTCTTCCTATTCCGTCCAACCTTCTCCATTCATGTTATGATTCCCCAACAGTATATTCATCCTTTCAACCATGGCATCTCACATGGCCTCTGTACTCCAGTGACATCAATCACAGACAAATCTATCTCCAAACACAATTTTGTATCTTTTAGCACACATTGGCACAGTGGTTAGCACTGCTGCCTCAATACCAGAGGCCCAGATTCAATTCCCTGCTTGGGTCACTGTCTGTGTGGAATCTGCATGTTCTCACTGTGTCTGCTTAGGGTTTCCTCAAGGTGTTCCGGTTTGGAAGACTGCTGGTTCAGTGCATTGACCACGCTAAATTCTCCCTCAATGCACCTCAGCAGGCACTGGAGTACGGCAACCAGGGGATTTTCACACTAACTTCATTATAATGTTAACATAAGCCTACTTATGACACTAATAAATAAACATTAAAAATTTCTCTCTCAGTACCTTCCAATACTCTCCATTGTGTGCTTTCTTGCTAAACAAAACTCCACCATGTCAATTACAGTTGCACTTTAAAACTTCTAATTGCTTATTTTTTGATTTCCATTTGCTGCAGTACTTCTATTGAAATCTCCCTGATCCTAACCTGCACCTTTGAAACCTTTGTCACAAATAAAATGTTTATTTTCACCCATCCTGATGATTCCCTCTAATATTAGGAACAGAGGAGTATATAACCTCAATAGCCTGATTCACCATTCAATGGCTTAATTCCATTTACCTGCCCTGTTTGCACATACCTTAATATCACAGAATCCTTGCTGTGCAGAAGGCTGCCATTTACACCAACTCAGCATCTTACCCAGCTCAGGTCCCTTGTGCTGAGAGGCAGCAATGCAAATCATTGTGTCACTGTGCCTCCCATATATATCTTTCCAAAATCCATTAACCTCGGTTTTGAAACTTTAAATTGGTCTAGCCTCAGGTTTTTTTAAAAGCAGAACAGTTATCAGCAGAATGATGAGCAATCAAAGGATATGGATTTGAGGTAAGTTGCAAATGAATCAGAGCCAACATGAGGAAACTTCTTAAAAAGGCAATTTGTTGTTGGGATTTGAATGCACTACCTCAACAGTGAAGGAAGCAGATTCAACATTAACACTTGAAAGGGAGAACATTTACAGGACCACGGGACAGGGGACAGAGCAGAGGTGTCAGACTAATTCAATTGCAACATTAAAGAAATTCTATAGGTATGACGAGCTACGTTGCTTTGTGATTCAAATACTATGTTTACACCTCTCCAATCAAGTTTCTGCCTCTGCTACAATGCTGGAGTCACCTTCATTAGGCATCAGCAAAATTCTTTGCTATTGCAGTTCATTTTCTCTCACTGGTTGCCTCTACCTCTTTGCTGTCTTTAAAGTGATTGACAAGACTATATTTTCTTCCATTTGCCAGTTCAGTTAGATTACCTTTTTCTTGGAAATTTATTTCATTTTTGTGCTTGATTCTTCTTAGTCAATTCTTCATCTTTTCTGTGTGTCTGATCTTCACCCCTCAGATTTCCATTTATGTTCCTTTTCATCAGCTCTCTTTGATGTCATCCATTCATTGCTATTCAGTCTTCCTGAAGGACCACTTTTAATGTCCAATGCACGGAAGTTTTCATTTTAATAAAGCAGAATTTAAGGGAACTGTACATGCATTAAGAAGGAAATGCCACTAAATCTCCTGACCAATGAATTCAAAAGACTCCTGTTTTTATTTATCTGGGTATTGCTGACTGCTCACATTCTTCCTGCAGTCAGTAGATGCAGCAGTGAGACTTCCCATTGGTGACGCCACAATGGCAAAACTTTGTGAAAGTACATTGGCCATGCTGTCAGATATTCTGTTCAGCTATGATAAATACGTCCTATAGTGCAGCTAGTTTTACAGAAAGACTGACTGACACATTTTTCTTATGACAATACGTACAAACAAATTTGTCTCGAGATCCAGGCTTTAAAGAATCATGTACGAAACATTAACTCAGTAGCAACAGCAGAGACTACATGAAAATAAAGCAAACAAAAAAGGGAATAAAACTGAAGTGCGCAAAGCAAAAGAAAACAGCAAACTTAATACAATAATGAATCAATTTATTTTCTCCATATTTTCCTTGGTGTGCTGACATTGCAAGAGTTAAGTGTGTAATATACAGGTAAGAGGAATCATATGACAGACTAATACTTCCATCCCATTTTCTTTCTTCAGAAATAGGCATGGCTGTACAAGATATTTTGCATGAAAATATTAATAAAAATAGCCATGTCCTCAATGGATTTGCTTTTTCTGTAGCAAACATGATCCTAGAACATACCTCAATATCCATAAGAGAATTTACTGCAAGGAAAAGAATTGAACATTTCAGAAAAGCTAGGCCAGTAGTTAGATTTGATCCAAAAGAGGGCATGTTCTTCCAATTAAAACATCTGACATTTTTAAGGCAGCAAACTTATTTGCAATGGAATAGAAAATTAATTTGTGATTTCCATGAAAAAAATGATAATATTGCACTGCATACTTGTGCAATAATTAAGATTTCAGAGCATAAATGTAAAAACAGCTTTGTCTAAAGAATCAGCGGTCTAGTGAAAAGGAGAAATTTAAGGAAATTATGATTACAAAAAAATGTGTTAAAAAAACTAAGTGGGACTGAAAGCTGATAAATCCCAGAGCCTGATAATTTACATTACAGGATACTAAAAAGGGTGGTTATGGAAGCTGTCGATGCATAGTTGTCATCTTCCAAATGTCTGTAGATTCTCGAACAGTCCCAGATTGGGCAATGGCAAAGGTAACAGGGAATTACAGACTGGTTAGTCTCACACTAATAGTAGGGAAAATGCTACAAACTTTTATAAAGGATAATGATAACTGGGCACTTCAAAAATACCAAAGGATAAGACGAAGTCAAATTGGATTTAAAAAAGGAACTCGTTTGACAAACAACATCCGTTAGTTCGCCCACATCTATTCTGCTGATTGAAGACTCAACCAGCAGAATAGATATGGGCAAACTAACACATGTTGTTTATTGGAATTTTCAGAAAGCTTTTGATAAAATTCCACATAAGGAGTTAAAATTTATTTATTAGTGTCTGTCACAAGTAAGTTGACATTAACACTGCAGTGAAGTCACTGTGAAAATCCCCCAGTGATCACTGTGCAGCACCTATTCAGGTACACTGAGGGAGAATTTAGCATGGGCAATGCACCTAACCAACACATCTTTCAAACCTGGGAGGAAACTGGAGCTTCCAGAGGAAATCCACGCAGACATGGGAAGAACATGCAAACACTGCACAAACAGTGACTCAAGCTGGGAATTGAATCCGGCTCTCTGGCACTGTGAGACAGCAGTGCTAATTACTGTGCCACCGACCCACGAAATTAAAGTATATGGGATTGGGGATAATATATTAAACTGGATGAAGAAATTCACCAGACAGGAAACAGAGAACGGAAATAAATGGGTAATTTTAAAAGTGATAGATGGAAACTAGTGGGGTCCTGCAGCATGAACCCTAGCTATTCACAATATACATGAATGCTTTGGATAATGGAACCAAAAATAATATTTTTAAGTTTGCTGATGACACAAAACTTGGAAAGGTGAGTGGTGAGGAGGATACTAAGAGTCCCCAAGGTTTATACAAGTTCATCAAGTGGGCAAATATGTGATAGATGCAGTATAACGTGGATAAATGTCAAGTTATCCACTTTGGATGTAGAAACAGAATATTATTTAAACAGTGATAAATTGGGAATAAACAAAGAACAAAGGACAAAGAACAAAACAGCACGGGAAACAGGTCCTTCGGCCCAACGAGCCCGCGCCGCCACCCCGATGTTCCCACCTCTACCCGTGATCCCTGTCTATGTTTATAGATCTATGGATTAAAAACCAAATTTGAGACAATTTAGGGTGAATTTGTTTTGCCAATTAGCCTAAGAGCACATCTTTGGGATGTGAGAGGAAACCGGAGCACCCGGAGAAAACCTACACAAGCACGGGGAGAATGCGCAAACTCCCACAGACACAGGCCCAAATCCATGTACCTGCACAGCACAGCGATAGTCACTGAGCTGTCGTGTTACCCATCAAATGGTCCAGGTCAAGCGTACACTAACAATGTGAAGCACGAGGATACTCTTGAAAAAAATCCAAGAGCAGTCCTCTCACGACCCATTGCATGTATGCCCCTTGTTAGACAACAAGGTGGACCAAAGCACCTGTAGGATAAAAACAATGCTGTCATACAAATGGACTTGGGCGTTCTACCTAGTACACCAGTCATGAATGCGAGCCTGTAGGTACAATAAATAGATAGGAATGCAAATGGTATGTCGGCCTTCATTAGGAAAATGTTGGTACAGAATCAAGGATGTCTTGTTGCAGCTGGACAGGCCTTGGTGAGACCACACCTGGATCTGTGCTTGCAGTTTTGTATCCTTATCCAAGAAAGGATATATTTGCCATAGAGGAAGTGCAACAAAGATTCACCAGATAGATTCTTAGGATGGCAGGATTGAGAGAGATCCTAATTGAAACATATAACGTTCTGACACGTCTGGGCAGACTGAATGCAGGAATGTTGTTTTCTCTGGCAGGAGCAGTGTAGATAAGGGGCTACAGTCTCAGGGTATGGGATAGACCATTCAGAACTGAGAAGAAAAATCTCTTCAGTTAAGATGGTGAACCTATAGAATTCTCTACCACAGACAGCTGTGGAGGCCAAATCACTGAATATGATTAAGGAACATAGAACATGGAACATTACAGCGCAGTACAGGCCCTTCAGCCCTAGATGTTGCGCCGGCCAGTGGACCCTCTAACCTAAACTATTCCAATATCATCCATATGCCTATCCACCAAACATTTGAATGCCCCCAAAGTAGGCGAGTCCACAACTGCTGCAGGCAGGGCATTCCACGCCCTCCCCACCCTCTGTGTAAAGAACCTGCCTCTGACATCCGTCCTATAACTACCACCTCTTAATTTAAAGTTATGTCCCCTCGTGTTGGTCATCACCATCCGAGGAAAAAGGCTCTCACTATCCACCCTATCCAGTCCTTTGATCATCTTATACGCCTCAATTAGGTCACCGCGTAACCTAAGGAGGAAATAGATTTTTAGACTAGGTAGCATGAGGTATGGGGAGAGAACTGGAGTATGGCATTGAAATCGGGGTCATGATGTGGGACCAGCCACGATCACGTTGAACAACTGAGCAGGCTCAAGTGGCTGAATAGCCTATGCCTGATTTTTTTTTCTATACTTTTAGGTCTGTGGCCAGTTGTATTGCTGAAGCCACTATTATTCATGTATTTTCAAGGCTGAAACGAGCAGCTCAAAAAATTGAATTTACCACAACATTCAATGATGTGCGCAGGAGTTTTCTAAATTTTCCAAGCTGAGTGACCAAATTAAAACCTGCCATATTTGGATCTTCTAACTTTTTCATCTAAATCCTGGTGTCAGTGAAATGCTATTGAAGAGAATACTGCAAACCTAACAAAAAACCTATCCACTTAGAATAGTGTCTAGTTGCAGAAGTGCATAGTGAATTGGACAGACTCTTCATTGTCCATTCACATTCAATCTAAGGGATGAAAGGAACTTCTCTCTGTAAGGGTCATGTCTAAAACAGCATAGGTGATCTCAATCCAAATCCTGGAAATGAGACTATAGCACAAAACAATCTTATTCTCAAAGGACATAGAAAATCCTAATGTTGAAAATAGAAAAATCAATATCAGTTGTCCAGCAATGTGAGTCAATTCATCTAAGGTTGCAGTCAGAGCAGAATAGAGGAAGTTCTACAATACTTGATAGTGGCATTAGATGCACAAAACTGAAAATTATTACGATTTAAAAAAAAAAATCCTTACTAATTCGGAAGATTCAGATCAAAAAAGATACAGGGTCTGTAATCTGTGTTTTTTCAAAATGCTTCAACTAATTGTCCACTTCCCCAAATGTTAGCACTGTATATATCGTTTTGGGCATCTTCACTAGCATCGTGACAGGAGGAAAAACTCAAAAACTGATCAGAATGATTTATAATTTAACAACACTCAAAATATCGTTTTGAAACTTATACTTAAATCAAATCACATTCTCACTCATTTGTTAAAAATAACATTTTACTTATAATCTGAGTAGCTTAAAAGGAAAAGTTCTCATTAAAAAATTATGTTGAATTTAGCATCCACTAATTCTGCAGTAACTTATGCGTTTTCTAAAACTTAATGTTCAACTCCCACCTGATATTATTTAAGTCACATTAAGTTATTAAATAACAAAAAACAAGAACAGGAAATAACCAAAAGGATCTTAGCCTGTATGTCGGTCATTCTTTACATGACCAATACTTATGGTCTAACAAGTTATGCATGGCTATGTCCAGTGAATCCATGCTCATTCAAAGCTGCACAGCAAATATCCAAATTCACATCATAAAAAATCCTACCTGCCTGAGCTGGATTCAAATTCAATCTTAGAAATGCATTAACTTGCTGTTCAAATGATTTCCCATCAACAAAGTCAAAAATACAGTAAAGTAACTACAAATATTTATCCTTCTTGGATTATATCTTTGGTTTGAAATTAAATGTGTATTTTTGAAATAGATCAGTTACTCTGATCGTGCAAAATAAGAAACTGTCACATCCTAACAAATAATTCCTAATTTTCTTGATCCAAATAACAGTCCTTTTACTTTGAAGTTGCGACTTTACTAAAATACTATTCAGTCATCATGAAAAATGTTAATATTTGTATTAACGTGTCTGTGTCAACACCTGAAGTTGCTGCCATGATATGAGTTCAGGTTTATGACATGAACTCAGTCAGTTCTACTGCCATGACAACAGTAAAATCTAGGCCAATACCTTTAGAGTGGTGATATTAAGGTGAAGTTTACCTGTTGGATGGAGGTGGCTGCTGAACTTGAGGTCCACGACTTGCTTGAGTGGCTAATGGTTTCGTTAAGCCCAACATGTCCTGTTAGCAAAATAACAGTATAAATTAAAGTTTTCAATCATACAAGTTGTCTATTCTTCCACTGAACTAATGCTATTACCTATATGAGCATAAAAGTCATGATGTATATTTCAATGACATCAGTTTGCAAGCAGCTCTGGAACATTATTCTGATGCAATTAGAGTGATCAGAAAGTACATAAGAGGTTCTTCAATCAGTTTAAACTAAAGAACCCAGACAAAGTTCAGAAAAGCACAAGTTTAACTTTTTCAACTAGAGAAGGCAGTCAAGTCGATAAGGTTGTTAAGAAGGCATATGGAGTCTTAGCTTTTATTGGTAGGGGGATTGAATTTTGGAGCCGCAACGTCATGTTGCAACTGTACAAAACTCTAGTGCGCCGCACTTGGAGTATTGTGTGCAGTTCTGGTCCCCACATTATAAGAAAGATGTGGAGGCATTGGAGAGGGTACAGAGGAGGTTTACCAGGATGTTGCCTGGTATGAGGGCAGGTCCTATGAAGAGAGGTTGAAGGATTTGAGGTTGTTTTCGTTAGAAAGGAGGCGGCTAAGAGGGGATCTTATTGAAGCATATAAGATTATTAGAGGTTTAGATAGGGTGGACAGTGATAGCCTTTTTCCTAGGATGGAGAAAGCTAGCCCGAGGGGACACAGCTTTAAATTAAGGGGTGATAGTTATAGGACGGATATCAGAGGTAGGTTCTTTACCCAAAGGGTGGTTCGGGAGTGGAATGCCCTGCCTGCAGCAGTTGTAGATGCGCCAAGTTTGGTGGCGTTTAAGAGGTTAGTTGATAAGTATGTGGAAGAGAAGGGAATGGTTTAGTTTGGAGGGTCATTGCTTTTTATATTGGTCGGCGCAACATCGAAGGCCAAAGGGCCTGTTCTGTGCTGTAATGTTCTATGTTCTATGTTCTAAGGCAGCATTTATTTTCTCTATTCTGACTTTAGCTTCAAAAAGTGTGTTGCTCTTTTTGTATTTATTGTACTGCAGGTGTAGTAAAGGTGGTTCAGAAAGGCTCTGTAATGGCTGGATGAAAACATCCATTTGAACTTGATATTACTGTAATTCATTTGCATATATAAAGGGCAAAGTCTCCTATCAGATGATAATAGCCTTGGATGTAGAATTTTCAAACAAGTCGCATCATATTGTTTTCGTATGCCATCTTAGCATTTAGAACATAGAAAAATTACAGCACAAACAGGCCCTTTGGCCATAAGTTGCACCGAACATATCTCTACCTACTCGGCTTACCTATAACCCTCTATCTTACTAAGTCCCATGTACTCATTGAGAAGTCTCTTAAAAGACCCTAACGAATCTGCCTTCACTACCATTCACTGGCAGCCAATTCCACACACCCATCACCTTCTGAGTCAAAAATTTACTCCTGACATCTCCTCTGTACCTACTCCCCAGCATCCTAAACCTGTGTCCTCTTGTGGCAGCCATTTCAGCCCTGAGAAAAAGCCTCTGAGAATCCACTCAATCAATACCTGTCAACCTCTATCAGGTCACCTCTCATCCTTCGTCTCTCTAAGGAGAAAAGATCGAGCTCTCTCAGCCTATCCTCATAAGGCATGCCATCCAATCCAGGCAACATCCTTCTAATCTCCTCTGCACCTGTTCAATGGCTTCCATATCCTTCCTGTAATGAGGTGACCAGAACTGAGCACAATACTCCAAGTGGGGTCGGACCAGAGTATTATACAGCTGCAGTATTATCCCCCGACTCTGAAACTCAATCCCTCGATTGATGAAGGCTAGTACAGCATATGCTTTCTGAATCACATCCTCTACCTGCAAAGTTGATTTGAAAGCTCTATGAACCCGGACTCCAAGATCCTTCTGATCTTCCACACTGCTGAGTCTTATCCTTAATATTATATTTCTTCATCCCACTTGACCTGCCAAAATGAGCCAACACACACTTATCCAAGTTGAAGTCCATCTGCCACATTTCCCTGCATCCCATGTCTCGTTGCAACTTCTGACATCCCTCCAAACTATTCACAACACCTCCAACCTTTGTGTAATCAACCTCATCCAGGTCATTTATAAAAATCACAAACAGCTAGAGTCCCAACCCTGGGGCACTCCACTGGTAACCAACTTCCATGCAGAAATATACCCATTTATAACCACTCTTTGCTTTTTGTGGGCAAGCCAGTTCTGGATCCAAAAGCAACATTCCTTTGGATCCCATGCCCTCTCACTTGCTCAATAAGCCTTGCGGGGGGGATTTTATCAAACTCCTTGCTAAGTCCATACAAACCACGTCTACCGCTCTTCCTTCATTAACAAGTTTAGTTATGTCTTCAAAGAACTCAACCAGGCTCGTAAGGCACAATCTGTCTTTGATAAAGCCACGCTGACTATTGTTCATCATACTATACTTCTCCAAATATTCATAAATCCTGTCTCTCAGGATCTTCTCCATCAACTGAATAACACTGAGTGTAGACTCACTGGTTGATAATTTCCTGATAATTTACTTAAATAACTTCGCAATAATACAACCACATTATTGCAAACCAGTACTCTATTCCAAAATCAGAGCAGTGAGTTCCATCCAACAAATATTCAGTAACACTGCATAGATTGCAATGGAATTAGTTGCACCTTGATTTGCCATAATGCTTATTGTGGATTATTTGAATTTGGTCCTCAGGAAATGTGGGTGCAAGTTTGCAATGCTGAGATTTGTACATGACTTAAGGAGAATGGCGAGCTCAACAAAATTGCAGGAAATCTTGGACATCTGTCTTTGAAATACATTTCACGTATCAGACAGCAATTTGAATTCACTGATCTCACAGACCCACAATTGCTCTGTCATGCCTGCACTGGCTCTCCAAACGAGCATAATGACTTGGTGCTATTCCCCTGCCTTTTCCCCCATATCCTGCATACTGATTACTTGAAAAGAAATATCACATCTCCTCTTGAGTGCCTCGATTGGACCTGGGTCCACCACAAATGGTCGTACATTTCAAACCCAAAACATTAGTGTACAAAAGTTTCTCATATTTGCTTCTCTGGCAAGTCACTTTAAATCTATACCCTCTCATTCTTGATCCTTTTACAAATGGGATAGTTTCTCCCTACGTACTCTGCCAGCCTCATGATTTTCAGCATCTCAATCAAATCTCCTCTTAGCTCTCTTCTCCTCAAGAACAGTCCCAACCTCTCTTCATAACTGGAGTTTTTCACCCGGAAACCATTTTTGTAAATCTTTTCTGCACACTCCCTAATATGTTCACATCCTTCCTCTCGGATGGCACCCAGAACTGTACATAATATTTCAGCTGAGATCTAACTAGTCTCCTTGTTGTTGTACTCTACTCCCCTTATAATAAAGTCCAGAATATTATGCTTTAATAGCTGCACTTTCTACCTGTCCTGCCACCTTCAATGATCTGTACATATATACACCCAGGTTCCTCCAGTACTATGCCCCATCATGAATTTTACCTCTACTTTATACTGTCTTTCCATGTTCTTCCTACTAAAATGCTTCACCTCACACTTGTCCACAGTGAACTTCATCTGCCATTTATCTGTCCACTTCACCAACTTGGTCTATGTCCTTTTGAAGTTTTACACTGTCCTCTGCAGCTACAACGCTTCCAAGTTTTGTGTAAAAGTTTGAAACTGTCCCAGCACTCCAAAATCTAGATCATTAATACAAGTCAGGAAAAGCAAGGGTCCCATCACTGACCTCTGGGTTCCTGCCTCCAACCTGAAAAATATCCATTAATTATTACTCTCTGCTTCTATTATTCAAGAAATTTTCTAACCAGGTTGCTACTGTTACTTTTATCCCATTAGCTATATTTTTTCTCTCAATTCTGTTGTATGGTATTGTATCAAATGACTTCTGAATGTCCACGTACGTTACATCAACAGCATTATCCTCAAAAAAAAAACCCCAAGTTAGATTTCCTCTTTAGAAATCCAGGCTGGTTGTTCCTAACCAACCCACATTCTTCTATGGGACTGCTAATTCTCTTCTGAATATTATTGCTGGAAGGTTGCCTACCACTGATGTTAAACTGACTAGCTTGTATTGATGGGACCAATCTTGCAGCTTTTCTTTGAGCAAAGACATAACATTTGGAGCTTTCCAGTCCTCTGCACCTCCCAAGTATAGAGAAAACTGGAAGATTATGGCCCGTGGCCCTGCAATTTCAATTCTCATTTTCAATATGTTGGATGCATTTCATCCAGTCCTAGTACCTCATCAACTTTGAGCACTGACAGTCTATTCAACACTTTATCAATTTTGAATCCTTCTGCCAAAAAATAAAAATGGACACAGCAACAAAAAGATTCTTTCCCAGCATGTAGTAATCAAACTTGAAATGTCAAAGTTATAATAAAACATATAGACTTTAAAATTTAAATTACAACAGAACCTCAGAGTTAAGTGAACAATTGTGATTTTTTGTTAGATATAGACTAGAGTGAGGGGGGTAAAGTACAATTTGGATGCTAGAGGGAGCTTTTTCACACAGAGGGTAGTGGGGGTATGGAATGCGCTGCCAAGTAAAGTGGTCGAGGCAGGTACCCTGGAGTTATTTAAGAAATACTTAGATGGGCACATGAACAGAATGGGAATGGAGGGGTATAGAAAACTGATTTAAAATGGGGATCATGAGCCTTAGGAGTCCCTGGGAAGTGTGTAAATAGATGATGATATTGATGTACTTGTTTTTATCCTACAGGTGCTTTGGTCCACCTTGTTGTCTAACAAGGGGCATACACGCGATGGGTCGTGAGAGGGCTGCTCTTGGAACTTTTTCGAGAGTATCCTATTGCTTCACGTCGTTAGTGTACGCTTGACCTGGACCATTTGATGGGCAACACGACAGCTCAGTGACTATCGCTGTGCTGTGCAGATACATGGATTTGGGCCTGTGTCTGTGGAGTTTGCGCATTCTCCCCGTGCTTGCGTGGGTTTTCTCCAGGTGCTCCGGTTTCCTCCCACAACCCAAAGATGTGCTCTTAGGCTAATTGGCAAAACAAATTCTCCCTAAATTGTCTCAAATTTGGTTTTTAATCCAAAGATCAGGGATCGCGGGTAGAGGTGGGAACATCGGGGTGGCAGCATGAGCTCGTTGGGCCGAAGGGCCTGTTTCCCATGCTGTTTTGTTCTTTGTTCTTTCCTCCAATTGCACAAATATCAATTAGGTACTTACACATGTTCTGCCACAGTAGGTTATGTTTGTTGGAAGAACACATCTATTTTTAATTTTCAAATAAATCATGAAGTTTAATCTTGAAAGTTAGTTCTTAAACATATGTGCTATTGACTTTCTTCTTCGTATGTTTTTCACATCGACACAACTGCCTACCTGAAGCTGCTTTGCTGTTAGGTCTTTTGTGCCTCTGAAGACATAGCTCTTCGAAATACCTTCACAACCAAGTTCATGAACTTGCACCATTCTGCCAAATGTAATAAGGCCAACCAAAGCTGTAGGTGGCAAAAGGCTCAAGGACATTTGCATTGATTCTTTCAAGGCCTGCAGATCTTCATCTTCCATGCAAGTATCCACAACATAAAGAAAGATTAAAGGCATTTGAGGACCACGCTGTGGAAGAGAAAAAAAAGGTTTGATCAGTACAGATTTAAATCATCAATTGTACACTTTTTTCTGAAATACCTAAAAGTTCTGAAAGTGACATAAACTTTCACATTCTAGTTTACTAACAAACTTAATTAATTTCACTTTTAGCACTCCAAAAGTGAAAGCAGAGTAACAATCAGGTAAAAGTTATGCAATCTGTTCCTCAGCTTTAAAAAATAAGCAACCAATTTAAGTAAACCAATTTCAGCATTCTGTTAATATTCATGGACACACTAACTTTTGTTTTCAGTTTAAGAAATCAGCAAAGCTCAAAAACTATAGTCTTGTAATTCCATGTAAGCTACATCAGTGTCCTGCAACCCAACAACTATCCAAGAACTCTGCATCCCCCCAATTCTAAAGTGAGATGGAAATAATTTATTTTGTAATATTCAATGCTCATTATCAAGTATGTTAGTGCACGGCTGCCAAATAACACAGGGCCATTTATGTTAAAATCCAAAATCACAAACAAGGGGAAAAACAATTTATATGAACTTTATACACAATTGTTTGTTAAATAATTCCTAGAAAATTATTTAACAATAGTCTGGAGGCGAGGGCATGAGAACAAATTAGCTTTACAAAGCTTTTAAATTCAAACTGACTGGACCAACTTGAATTATACAAAGATCATCATTGCAATTAATTCTACAATTGGTCTTGTAATTTCTACACTATAAATTGTCAAAACTCGAGAAAACTCAAAGAATTGGCATCATGTTTTCTCTGTATATTTACACTAATCCAAATTACCTACCTCTAATTTCCTGAGCCTTTACTTGAGACTAGCATCTGAAACTAATGATGCACACTCACAGACTTCATCAGAAACATAAAGGTATTTCGTAACAAGGAAAAACTATAGAGAATCACAGTCTCATGGCTGCGCTAGGGCAGCCTATTGATTATCGCCTGTCCATATTTTCGAGATGCCTTATGCCTGAGAAAGGATTCCAACTCTTGGGATGATTATCCATTCTCAGTCCCAATTGGTTCCCCAAGACATATGACTTCTGCTCTGTTGCCCTTAAAGGGACCACCACCACCATTAACACATCTGTCCTCCTTTAACTTCTTTATACAATGGCAGTGTAGCACAGTGGTTAGCACTGTTGCTTCACAGCTCCAAAGACCTGGATTCAATTCCCAGCTTGGGTCACTGTCTGTGTGGAGTTCACACATTCTCCTCGTGTCTGCATAGGTTTCCTCTGGGTACTCTGGTTTCCGTCCACAGTTCAAAGGTTGATCGACCATGCTAAGATTGCCCTTAGTGTCCTGAGATGCATAGGGTAGAGGGATTATTGGGTAAATATGTAGAGATATGGGGGTAGGGCCTGGGTGGGATTGTGGTTGGTGCAAACTTGATGGACCAAATGGCCTTTTTCTGTACTGTAGGGTTTCTATGATTCTATGAACCTTCAATAACTGTTACTCGGTCCTAAACTCTAACTAAATATTATACACAAATTGTGCAATTATAAATTGAGTCTTAAATTGAGTATCGACATTAGCAGGAACTGCAAATAACAAGCAACTCTTTTGGTACAGGCAGCTCATTGTTTTTTGCTGACACAACCTGTCAATAAAAGGTCCATCAGGTACATTGGTGCTTACAGGTTCAAAAATATTTCTTGATTGGCAACGCTGACTGCTGGAGCACCTTTCTACTCTTCCAGTTATCCACATATTTATAAAAGATTTGTTCCTCCATGTCTATTGGGTACAACAGGAGTTTGGTAACAGAGATAATTCCAGAGACTTAACTTGACACATTACTGTTATGACAACATGTCATATTATTTACTTAACATTGGGTTTTTTTGCAGCATTGATGGCACATTGATAAAATCTTGAAGCTTGTGTGCCATGTACAGTGCTAAGTATGGTCTAACATGGAACTCTCATACAGATTTGCTGTGTTTCTATTCATGTGACCAACTTAGCAGTCTTATTCTGGCACGTAATCTATCTCTTTCGCGATCTGAATTACTGATTCTGCTGTCAATTTCAATGTTTTTCTTTGACCTCTTCAGTTAATTTGTCATTGCCAAACTTTCTTCTTCAAGTTCTTAATGTCCTGATTCAATTCTTCACTGGAATTGTTCTCATTTTCTGGTTGTGTTTCATGGAGTGCAGCTTATTCTACATTCCCTCATTAAGTTCTCCTTATTCTTAACTTCATTTTGCCAATTTTTGCAACTGTCCTCCCCCAAAAGTTTGCTGTCAGTTATTTCCTATTGTTGTTTTGTCTTCTCTAGAGCTTTAATTTTTTTGCTGATTCCTATTTATGTTCAATAATTTTTAAATTTCTGCACTTTCAGTGGAATCCATCATATTCTTACTGGACATAAACATTTCATAAATGGAATCCTCATTTCTACTTGTCTTAACTTCAGCTAAACCCTTTAATGTTGGTAGGGTCTGTCTCCGACAAAGTGTTCTCCAATCCACTCATTGGTCTTAATTTGGTCTTCTGGGATCTTGTGTCGTCACCCTCCATCCGGAGCCTTTCAGTGCATTTCACTGCTTCCTGAGACCTTCCTGTGCCTCTTCCTGGCAACCTTCATTGCCTATGGACATTTTCTGAGAACTGCCCTCGATCCAAGGTCTTTTCCACTTTCCCTGTCCATTGCCCTCTGTTTCATCTTGTGGTTGCAGCTTTAAATTATTGCCACATTAAACACATCACCACTTGAAATGCATTACCTCTTTAAAATACATTACATCTTCAAGACTGTCATCTATTTTAATGCTATCAGCAGTGTGTTTTCCCATGTTTCTGAAGTTTTGGCACATACTGCCACTCATCCTTTCAACCTTTTGCAAACTTTCAAAACTTCATTTCTTTTGCTAATGTAAAGCTTTCTCAGCAATCTCTGCAACTTCTGCTATCTGGCCACTTGGGAAAGTCCATTCTTTTCTGTCTTTTGATGTGTTTTTTTCATAAATTTCAGTGGAAACACGGTACTTCCGATTTCATTTGATTTCATCTAATATTGTCACATGTATTAACATAGTGAGAAGTATTGTTTCTTGTGCCTTATACAGACAAAGCATACCATTCATAGAGAATGAAACAAGAGAGTGCAGAATGTACTATTACAATCATAGTTAGGGTGCAGAGAAAGGTCAACTTATTGTAAGGTAAGTCCATTCAAATGTCTGACAGCAGCAGCAAAGGAGCTGTTGTTGAGTCAGTTGGTATGTGACCTCAGACTTTTGTATCTCTTTCATAAAGGAAGATGGTGGAAGAGAGAATATCCTGGCTACTTTGCCGAGGCAGTGGGAAGCGTAGAGAGAGTCAATGGATGGAGGCTGGTTTGCTTGACCGTCTTGGGCATAACAGGAGCCATACCAAGCTGTGATACAACCAGAAAGTATGCTTTCTATGATATCTGTAAAAATTGGTGAGATTCATAGCTGACATGCCAAATTTCCTTAGTCTTCTGAGAAAGTAGAGGCATTGGTGGGCTTTCTTAACTATAGTGTTGGCATGGAGGGATCAGGGCAGGATGTTGGTGATCTGGGCACCTAAAAACTTGATGCTCTTGACTCTTTCTACTTTGTCCCCGTTGATGTAGACAGGGGCATGTTCTCCTTTACGCTTTCTGAAGTCAATGACTTTGTTTTGTTGACAAGAGGAAGAGATTATTGTTACCACACCAGTTCACCAGATTTTCCATCTCATTCCTGTCACCTGAGTCGTCATTGTTTGAGATCCAACTACAGACGTCAGCAAATTTGAAAATCAAATTGGAAGGAAATTTGGCCACACAGTCATAGTATACAAGGAATATAGTAGTGAGCTAAGAACATGGCCTCTGGGTACGAGTTTCATGGGTATTATGATGTTGAAGGCTGAGCTGTGGTCAATAAATGGGAGTCTGACAAAGGTGTCCTTGTTATCTAGGGTGGGGTGCAGGGACAGGGAGATGGTATCTACTGTGGACCTGTTGCAGTGGTAGACAAACTGTAATGGATCCAGATAGTCCTGAAGGCTGGAACTGATTCATGGCATGACTAGCCTTTTGAAGCTATCACAATGATGGATGTCAGAGCAATCAGCTGATTGTCATTGAGGCATGCTGATTGGTTTTTCTTAGGTACCAGGATGAGGGTCATCTTCTTGAAGTAGAATGTAATCTCAGATTGTTGTAAAGAGAGGTTGAAGGTGTCTGTGAATACCCCTGCCAGCTGATCCACGCAGGATCTGAGTGCTCATTCAGTCTATCCAGGCCACTCACTTTCCATGGGTTGACCTTCGAGAAAGCTGCTGTGACATCTGCAATGGTGACCTCAGATACAGGTTCATCCAAGGTGGATGGCATACTCTCACTGACCTCTTGCTCAAAATGAGTGTAGAATTCATTGAGCTCATCAGGGAGGGGTGTGTTGGAGCCAGTGATTTTACATGCCTTCATCTTGTAGCCTCAAATATCTTGCAGACCTTGCTATGGTCGGTGGGGATCAGTGTGGCCAGCCTGGACTGTGGCTTAGTGTGGTACTGTCTTTTGGCGTCTTTGATGGATCTCCTTAGATCATAACTGGCTTTCTCGTATGGATTAATATCGCCTGACTTGAATGCCTCAGACCTGGACTTCAGCAAGCAGTGGCTATCCCTGTTCATCCATGGTTTCTTGTTGGGGAACATATGGATTTGCTTCTTTGGCACAAAGTCTTCTATACACTTACTAACGAAATCAGTTACTGTGGGGACTTGTTCAGGCTGGTCAGTTCTTAAGCACTGACCAGTGCACTGATTCCAAGCAGCCTCATAAAAGATCATCAGCCTCCTCAGACCAACATTGCACGACTTTGTTTGGTGGATTCTCCCGCTTTGTTTTTTGCTTGTAAGCCGGGAGCAAAAGCACAGCCTTATATCTGATTTGCCAAAATGTAGGCATGCAATAGATGGTAGGCATGTTTGATATTTGTGTAGCAATGGTTTAGGATGTTTTGGTCTCTGGTGGAACAGGGGACATGTTGGTCGACCAGGGTACTGTTATTTTCAAAGCTTTTTAACTTTTAGAAAAACAACAAGTTGGGGACTTCACCGTGACAACCCCCCCTCACCTCCCACTTCAAAACACCAGAACTTTGCTGCTTGTAGTTCCTCAGTGCAGGAATCACAACACAGGACCTCCACTGGCTCTGTTATCAGAACCTGGCAATGTCAGCCTTTTTCCATGGTTCTGGAACATGTCTCGAGTTCACAGAAACCCGATAGTGGAGAAGGCCATTCGGCCCATTGAGTCTGCACCAACCACGATTTCACCCAGGCCCTATCCCCATATCCCTACATATTTACCCACTAACTTTTCTAACCTACACTTCTCAAGACACTAAGGGCAATTTAGCATGTCCAATCAACCTAACCCACACATCTTTGTAGCTTGGGATGAAACTGGAGCACCCAAAGGAAACCCACAGAGACATGAGGAGAATTCCTTGGGTCATTTTTTCTCACTCAAAACACTACTCTGTGCTCTTTTCTGTTTTTATATTTTTGCAGCTTTTTTTTGTTTTTTTCAAACTTACTTTCCACTTTTCCTTGAACAGAAAATCACAGCTCTTGCCTCTGCATGTTAGTTTCCTCTTAATTTTTTTCTGTATGTATTTCTAAATTCCTGACTGTACTGGTCAACCCATGCTCTTTTTGAGTCTGTCTCAAAAGGTCTGGCAATATCTCAACATCAGAAATGTAAGACAGGCACCCATATGACTAATTTTTCTTTCGGATTTGAATTGAAACAAGTATCGTGCCAGAGGCTGTGTCCTCATAATCCATTTTATCCTCATTGCCAAATGTAATGATGCATGCTCTTTCATTAACTGGCCACTCACATTGCTACCTAGGTAACCAAATTTTGCACCGTGTAAAATTATGCAGTAAATTTATCAGAAAAGTGTCACTAAAGATTACTAGTATTCTACTGGCATTATAAAGTTCAATTACATTAAAAGAAATTAAGACTTTTTAAATAGTTCTGGTTAAGTAATTCCAAAATAACAAATGTATTGCATAACCCCTGAAGATTGGACAAATAGAACAAAAGCATTAACCAAATATATTAAATTGAACAAGAAATTGAGGCACAGTACCACAAGTTATCTTAATAGTTTTGGAGTGGACACATCAGTTTCCCTTCGAAAATTATTGAATTAAAAACTATTCAAACAGTACAATCATCCAAAGTCCCACCGAGTATAAATTGTGATTCAACAGTCCTACCTGGACTACATATTCAATTGTGGAAAACTGTGGTAAAAGTTCCGCTGGTTGATTCATCTCAGATATCCCGGAATAGGAAGGGGGAAACTGTTTTTAAATAAAGAAATTGCATCAAAATAGATATTTTGAAAGATATACCCTTCTCTTCCATACAAAACACCTCTTTCACTCACTTTTGAGTATTTGACCCAGTTGAATATGTTATATTCTATACTATAAACTGGAGTAAGGATAAGCTGATTACAGATAGGTTCTATTCAGATTAGGGAAGGATAGACAGAACACAAAGATGTTAAACTAGCAAGGGAGTTTGGGGATAGTGGGGGGAGGAAGGTGGAGGCTTAAGTGGAAAAGGGAATATTTCAAATACGAACAAAAGGGAAAGAGATTAAAGTAACAATTAAAATGGTGCTGTAGGCACTACAGGCAGAGAGAAAATTGAACCAGGAAAGAAAAATTAAAACCATGTGCGTGAAACATTAGAGAAGGACAGGATGCATGGCAGCTTCTATAACTGCACCAAGTATAAAGAACACATTGAATGAATTGTTTCTAGTTACACCTTTATAAGATCATATGTTCAGTTCTCTTAATTCCAGAACTGTTCCTTTAAATTGGAAAATTGCTCATATCACATCTTTAACAAGAAAGGTGGGAGTGGAAAACCAGGGAATTATAGAAGCAGGGAATTAGCTTAATATTTGTTGGTAAATTAATGGAGTCTATGATTAAGGTTTGGATGACTGAAGACCTTGAAACTTTTCAGTTAAACAGAGAACTGCCAGCAGAGATTTGTAAATCCTATGTATGTCATGCCTGATTGAATTTTATAAAAGTGTTACATAGGGGATGATTACAGATATTAAATAGACTGTCTTTTGTCCAAATTTACTAATGGCAAAATAATTAGCATTGTAAATGTAGTTTGAAATGCAAAATAATAACATATCAACATGTCAGAACAAATGGACAAAATCGTGGCAAATTGATTTAAATTCCATTTGAACCAAAAGGGAATGGAAGAAAATACTTTCTAAACAAAGAATAACATCATAAATTTCTAATTCTGGCTATACAAAGCTCAGATCATATCTGGTCTACCATGAGCAGCAGTTCTCAGTACGATACCTAAGGAAGGATGTTTGAGCGAGTGCAGTATAGATATACCAAAATGATATCTAGACTCCCAAATTAAGAGAAGAGGTGATACAAAGTAGGGCTATAGTCCCCGGAATTTAAATAGTTGAGGAATGATTTGATCAACGATTTCAAGACATTGCAGGGAATTGACAGAGGGAAATTATTGCCACCGATTTCAAGTCTAAGACTAAATGGGACACGGTTAAAAATCATAGCCAGATCTCTCAGGCGTGAAGTTAGAAAACACTTCTACGTACAAAGGGCGGGAAAAATTATGCTAAATCAATTGTTACTCTTAAATTTGAACTTAATGATATATTTGATAAACAAAATCTAAGCAAAATGAGACAAAGGCAGGTATATGGAGTTCGGTTCCAGATCAGTAATGTGATAATTTAACAGTAATAAAGCAGACTCAAGGGGCCAAATGGCCTACATTCCTATTCTCCAATACAAAAGTTGAAGTAACACATGGATCTAAAACAATATTTTGCCAATAATTAAAGACATTATCATAGATTCATGTCATAAACACTTCCCATACAACGTATTCATGTTACAATGTAACAAATAACCAAGTGCATCTTACCTGATTTCTCTGATAACAGAAATTACAAGCCCACAATTTTGCTTTGTAATCTACTTGGCTGAAAACAAACAAAAACCAATTAGGGAAAATAAGTAAAGCTTATTTTACCAGTATAGAAATATGTGTCTTACTCAATTTATAAATTATTACTATGGAATCAATTTTACCCAGTTCTTTTTTTAAAACACACATCAGTAGTCATCTTCAAATTACTCTTAACAGTTATAAGATGATCACACCATAACTTGACCTAAATGCCAATTCTGCTGGTGTGAGCTAATGATATGGAGATGTTGGTGTTGAACAGCAGTAAACACAGTAAGTTTCACAACATCAGGTTAAAGTCCAACAGGTTTATTTGGTAGCAAAAGCCACGAGCTTTCGGACCGCTGCTCTTTCATCAGGCGTCTCACTCCGAATCCTAGTGGTTTTTGTTACCAAATAAGCTGTTAGACTTTAACCTGGTGTTGAGAGACTTCTTATGCTGTAAGCTAACACAGCGATATCACAAAACCAATTTACCACAAGGATCATCATGAAAAATCCACAGAAGCAAACCTCCAACTTGTGTGCTATATGAGAATATCATTTTTTTCACTTCTTCAGTAGAACACTAGCAAAGATTAGGGGGTCAAACATGGAGCCTTTCTGGTCATGTACGGCACAGAGCCTCACCATGTTTCCCATTTATCCTACAAGTAATCAGCCTAACAGCCATTGTGGACGTGTACAACTGTGTTAAAGCAAGATTGTATGACTGGATTAAACACTGTGCTCAGAAGATAAATGCTCCAAATGTTAACTCGTCTTTTCTCTTCATTTTTATTTATTCACTGGAAGTGGGCGTCACTGGCTAGGACTGTGTTACCCATCACTAATTGAGACAGCGATGGTGAGCTACCTTCTTAAACCACTGCAGTCCTTCCATTGTAGGAACATGGTGCTGTTAGGAAGGGAGCTCTGGGATTTGGATCCAGCAACACGGATAGTTTCAAGTTAGAAGAGATTCTATTAGAGCAGCATTTCCAGAATTTCTAATTTCTTCCTACTGACCTTTATTATATGAATTGGAAGAATCTTTAAGAATTGTTAAGATGTGAATTCCAATCCTTTGTACCAAAACAAAATTTGTCAAGTCTTTAGAGAAAAAATACAATATTAGACAGAGCTGTTATTATGCTTCAGGATGAGATATTTATTGGTCAATTATTTTGTTTGAACTTGTATGCCTGGCTTACCATAATGGATTCAAAACTGCACGGCAGGTTGCTCTACTGCAAAGTACAGGTTCATATTGAATTGGAGGCAAGTCAGGTCGCTCTTTTAAAGGTGTAAACAAGGTACCCAAAGGAACAACCATTCGGGTTGCTTCTAAGCGGCTTGATGGCCAAACATTCCAGCTTAACCGGACTCCGTCCCGATCTTCATTCTGCTGGATGAATTCCATAAAAGTTGCCATTGTGACTGCACGACCTTAAATCTGAAAGAAAATAATCCACTGTTTAAAAATGTATTAAAACGAAATTGAAAGTTTATGTTTTAATGTTAATGAAGGTGTGAGTTACAAATGGCAACACTCAAATGTAGCTTTCTGTTTCTGTGATACTTGAACTCGTAATTTAAAATGCTATAAACTTGAGCTGAGTAGCAAGGGTTGAATTGTGAGCTGTAAGAAAGCAATGGAAAATGTGCTTGGCCAGGAGTGTGTTCAATCTTGAAGCACCATTGGACAAGATTTTATTCCTGAAAATATATACTTGTGCTCGGTAAAAGTATTTGTTGAAATCCTGGGAAAGTTTGGTGCTAGCAGGAGTTCGGGTTCACACCGACATTTAACTTGACACGGATGCAAGAACCTTGTTGACAAAAGTGCAAATGAGATGTGGATGGCCATCGATCCTCGGTGTATTCAGGAACAAAACAGTTATTTTAAACTGGAAATTAACCATAGTAACATAAAATGTGAGATGGCAAATTGACAGCCCATTGATCAAATTGGAGAAAAAACAAATTGGGAGATGCAAAACAGACTGTCCACTCATTATTACCAATCACACAAAGATCAACCACTGAAGATCTGAACATTAAACCTTTGGAGAACTGGATATCTGTTTGAGCAGCAATTAGCCACATTGCAGAACATGAAATGAGGACTTTCTGAAATGACATTCTAGAATGCACTCACCCAATTGCCAGCATCAGACAATTCACAACATGGAGACAATATAAAGAAAGCTGCACGTACTATTCACAGGGCAGAGACCAGAGTTCCTTGAACTGTTCAACAGATACATAAGTTCAGATTTTCTCCATGACAGAGAGACTCATAATGCAAAACGTGGAAACGGCCGAGTTCCCCAAGTCCTGCCCTCAAATCGGGCATTCTCTACCACTGCAGGGCTGGCACTTAAGTCCTGCCGGTGGTTCAGCATGTGCAATTGTGGAGACAGCCAGTCATTTAAATCGCCACTTACCTCTGTGTGAATCCCAGAGCGCACAGGGCAGACTTGGTAAGAGGAGATCTGAACTTGGTGGATTCTTTGGATAGTCAGGGTTCCTTATGAAAGGGTAAGATATCATTTTAGATAGAGACCTGAGATACTGGGACAGGTTAGAACTGGTTAGAATTAAACATGATTGTGCACTTTTTACACACAAACGATCCAGCTGCCAAAGAACTGGTCAGCTGTCCAGAAAATGTTCAAGGATACTAGGTGGGGTGACATGGAAGGCATGTGTGGAGGCCTTATGAAGATAGGTTGAGGGAGTTAGGTCTCTTCTCCCTGGAAAGACGAAGGTTGAGAGGCGACCTGATAGAGGTTTATAAAATGTTGAGAGGAACAGATCGGGTGGATCCTCGGAGGCTATTTCCCAGGTCTGAAATGGTCACTACGAGAGGACACAGGTTAAGGTGATGGGCAGCAAGTACAGGGGAGATGTTAGGGGTAAGTTTTTCACTCAGAGGGTGGTGAGTGAATGGAATCGGCTGCTGTCGGTGATGGTGGAGGTGAATGCGAACTCGCTGGGGTCTTTTAAAAGACTTCTGGATGAGTACATGGGATTAAATGGGATTGGGAGTTACAAATAGTTCTATGGCCTAGTAGCTATGGGTATGATCGGCGCAACTTGTGGGCCGAAGGGCCTGTTTTTGCTGTAGTATTTTATGTAAATCTATATATCTTGCTGTATTCTCTGACAATGTTCATCACTATCTCTAAGTCCAGTAATCTTTGTGTTATTCCCAAACTTATTGATCCCACCAGTTATATCTTCTTCCAAATCATTTATCTACATCACAAACAGCAGAAGTCCCAGTACAGAGCTTTGCAGAACACCACTATTCACAGACCTCCAACCGGAAAAAGACCCATCCACTGCTACCCTCTGTCTTCTATGGCCAAGCCAGTTCTCCACCAATCTAGCTAGTTCACCTTTTATCCCATGAGATTTAACCTTTTGCACCAGCCTGCCATGAGGGACCTTGTCAAAGCTTTATTAAAATCCATATAGATGACATCCACAGTCCTTCCCTTGTCAATAGTTTTTGTCACCTCCTCAAAAAACTCAACCAAGTTTGTGAGGCATGACCTTCCTCTTATAAAACCATGCTATCTATTGCTAATGAGATGATTCCGTTCTAAATGTGCATACATCCTATCTCTAAGAATCTCCTCCAATAATTTCCCTACCATGGACGTCAAGCTCACCAGCCTATAATTACCCGGGTTATCCTTGCTATCTTTCTTAAGTAACGTGACCACATTCGCTATTCTCCAATCCTTAGGGATCTCACCTGTGTCTAATGAAGAGACAAAGATTTCTGTTAGAAGCCCGGCAATTTCAACTCTTGCCTCCCTGAGCAGTCTAGGACAGATACCATCAAGCCCTGCGGATCTGTCTATCTTAACGTTCCCTAAAAAACCGAACGCTTCCTTGTAATTCAGATTTTTTCTAACAGGTCAACACATCTCCCTGAGGCACTACCAGTCAACACATCCCATGCTTTAGCTTCTAAGCATAGTTCCCTTCCTTCGTCCCTGACAAGTCCGATTCTTTCCCTGACAACCCTCAATGTATGTATAAAATGCCTTAGGTTCTCCTTAATCCTGTCTGCCAAGGACATTTTGTGACCCCTTTTTGCCATTCTAATTCCCTTTTTGAGCTCTTTTCTACTTTCTCTGTATTCCTCCAGTGTTCCATCTGTCTTTAGCTACCTGGACCTTATGTATGCCTCCTTTTCCTTTTTGATTAGACGCACAATTTCCCTGCTTATTCACAGCTCTCGAATCTTACTTTTGCTATCCTTCCTTTTTATAGGCACATACCTATCCTGCAGCCTTATCAATTGCTCCTTAAAAGACTCCCACATGCCAGATATGGATTTACCCTCAAACAGCCTTTCCCAACCAACAACCACAAATTCTGCTAATCCGGCTTAGTTTGCCTTCTCACAATTCAGCACCTTACCTATAGGACAACACTCATCTTTTTCCATTACTATCCTAAAGTTTACAGAATTAGAACAAAGAACAAAGAACAACACAGCATGGGAAACAGGCCCTTCGGCCCAACGAGCCCGCGCTGCCGTCCTAACGTCTTAATGTCACATAGAGACCAATATAGGGACAATTTGTTACCCAATCAGCCTAAGAGCACATTTTTGGGATGTGGGAGGAAACAGGAGCACCCGGAGAAAACTCACACAACCACGGGGAGAATGCGCAAACTCCCGCAGACACAGGCCCAAATCCATGTGTCTGCACAGCAACAGCAATAGTCTCTGAGCTGTCATGTTGCCCATCTGATGGTCCAGTTTAAGCATACACTAATGACATGAAGCACTAGGCCACTCCTGAAGTAACATCCAAGAGCAGCCCTCGCATGATGTGCCGCATGCATGCACCTTGTTGGTCAACAAGGTGGACCGAATAGCCTGTGGAAACAAATAAAGTATTTAAACAGTCCTCCTATATCCCTCTATCTGCAGACCGCTCATGCGGCTGTCCAAGAGACCCTTAAACAACCCTAGCGTGCCTGCTCCCACCACCCTACTCGGTAGTGCATTCCACACCCCCACTACCCTTTGTGTGAAAAAATGCCCTCTAATATTCGTCTTATACATAGCCCCCCTCAGCCTAAGGCCGTGACCCCTCGTTCTATCCAATTCTAATGGTGGAAAAAGCTTACCACCATTTACTCTATCTATACCCCTCATAATCTTATATACCTCTAAAAGATCCCCTCTCAGCCTACGTCTTTCAAGGGAAAACAACCCCAGTGTTTTCAATCTTTCCTCGTAATACAGCCCTTCCATACCAGGCAGCATCCTGGTAAATCTCCTCTGCACTCTCTCCAGGGCCTCTACATCCTTCCTGTAGTACGGTGACCAGAACTGGACGCAGTACTCCAGATGAGGCCTAACCAACGTTCTATACACTTGCAACATCAGACTCCTACTCTTGTATTCTATAGCCCTTCCTATGAAGGCTAACATACCATACGCTTTCTTTATCACTTTCTCCACCTGTACTGACACCTTCAGAGACTTGTGAACCTGCACCCCCAGGTCTCTCTGCATCTCTATACTCCGGATAGTTTTACCTTTTATCCTATAACTCCCCTCTACATTATTCCGGCCAAAATGCATCACCTCGCATTTATCTGGATTAAATTCCATTTGCCATCTATCTGCCCAATCTACCAGCCTATCTATGTCCTGTTGTATTGCCTGGCACTGCTCCTCAGTTCCTGCCAATCCAAGCATCTTAGTGTCATCAGCAAATTTGCTGATCACACCACCTAACCCCTCTTCCAAGTCATTTATATAAACCACAAATAGAAGAGGTCCTAGTACTGAGCCCTGTGGCACACCACTAGTGACTGACCTCCAGTTGGAAAAAGAGCCTTCCACTACTACCCCCTGTCTCCTCCTCCCAAGCCAGTTCTCAACCCATCTACATACCTGGCCCTGTATCCCATGCGCCTTCACCCTTTTTATCAGCCTACCATGGGGAACCTTGTCAAACGCCTTACTGAAATCCATGTAGACGACATCAACGGCTTGTCCTTCATCAACCGTTTTTGTCACCTCTTCAAAAAATTCCACTCGATTCGTAAGGCACGACCTCCCTTTAACGAAGCCATGCTGCGTATCCCTGATCAGATCGCAGCGCTCCAGATGCTCATACATCCTGTCCCTGAGGATCCACTCCATTAGCTTACCTATAACTGAAGTCAAGCTCACCGGCCTATAGTTCCCTGGATTATCCCTCTGACCCTTTTTAAACAACGGTACTACATTTGCAATCCTCCAGTCCTCTGGGACCTCCCCTGTGTCCAAAGAAGAGACAAAGATTTGCGTCCGAGGCCCAGCAATGTCATCTCTCACCTCCCTTAGCAGCCTGGGATAAATACCATCAGGCCCCGGAGCTTTATAAGTCTTTATGCTACCTAAAAGCTACCTTCATCCCTCATAATGATTATTTCCTTTAACGGGTCCTCAAAATCCTCAAAGCCGGCATCAGACATCAGGCCCCTCTCCCGTGTGAATACCGACGCAAAGTATTCATTCAGGATCTCCCCCATTCCCTCAGGCTCTAAGCATAGTTCCCCTCCTCTGTCCCTGAGAGGTCCAGTCTTCCCTCTAACCTTCCTTTTACTCCTTACATAGGAGTAAAATGCCTTAGGATTTTCCTTAATCCTACCTGCCAAAGCCATTTCGTGGCCCCTTTTTGCCTTTCTGACACCCCTTTTAAGATCCCGTCTACACTCTCTATATTTTTCCAGCGCTGCCTCTGTCCCAATTGCCTGGATCTAACGTACGCCTCCCGCTTCTTCCTGACCAAGTCCTCAACATTCCTAGTAAACCACGGTTCTCTAATCCTACCCTTCCCATCCTTCCTCCTTACCGGCACGTGTCTTTCCTGCAAAAATTTTAGTTTTCTCTTGAAAGACTCCCACATGTGCAGCGTCGACCTACCCTCGAACAGCTTATCCCAGTCGGTATCCCTAAGATCCAGACTAATCTGGCTATATCTAGCCCTCCCCCAGTTTAACACCCTCCCCTTAGGGCAGGCTTCATCTTTTTCCATTAATACCCTAAAGCAGACAGAGTTGTGGTCACTATTAGACACATGCTCTCCTACTACAACGTCAACCACCTGCCCTGGCTCATTCCCCAGAACCAGATCCAGTATACCCCCCTCTCTAGTCGGGCTATCCACATACTGCTCCAAGGACCCTTCTAAAACACACTGTACAAATTCCTCCCCGTCCGCACCTTCCGCTCTCGGCACCTTCCAATCTACCCCTGGGAAATTGAAATCTCCCATTACAACTACCCTATTCTTCCTACACTTATCTAAAATTTCCTTACATATCCCTTCTTCCACGGCACGCTGACTGTTGGGCGGTCTGTAGTACACACCCAACATAGTAACCTCTCCCTTCCTATTCCTCAACTCCACCCATAGCGACTCAATTCCTAACTCAGCCATACCACCCTCCTTCTGCACTGCTATGATATGATCCTTAACTAATAACGCCACTCCCCCTCCTCTCCTCAAACCACCTCTTTCATGCCTAAAACACTTATACCCCGGAATATTCAATTGCCAGTCCTGCCCTTCCTTTAGCCACGTCTCAGTCACCGCCACCACTTCTAACTTCCTCTCGAACATTCTTGCCTTCAGTTCATCTGTTTTGCCAGTCACACTCCTCGCATTAAAACACATGCACTGAAGGCCCTCAGGCACTCTCTGATCTTCCCTCCTACTCTCTGGAGTTACCCTGTCACCAATCTCTCTCCCACTCCCAGTTCCCTCTATCTCCCCACCCCCTCTCCATATTAGTTTAAACCCTGCCGAAACGCTCCAGCTAACCTCCCAGCTAAAATATGGGTGCCCTTCCCAGACAACTGTTCCCCGTCCCTCTTGTATAGATGCCCCTCCCTCCTGAAGACTTCTCAATGGTCTAAGAATCTGAATCCCTCCACCCTACACCAATCCCTCAACCACGCATTCAGTTGGAGCACCTCGTTGTTCCTAACCCTGTCATTCCCAGGCATCGGCAGCAGCCCAGAGAATGCCACCCTGGAGGCCCTACACTTCAGCCGGCCCCAAATCCCTGAACTGCCTACGTATGTCCCCTCTGCACTTTGTTCCTACATCCTTCTCTCCCACGTGGACTATTACATCAGCCTTAGCCCCTCCACCCTTCAAGATTCCCTCTACCCTCTCCGTAACATCCTGGACTCCTGCTTCAGGGAGGCAGACTACCATCCTGGAGTCCCGCTTTTGCCCACAGAACCGCCTGTCGATCCCCTTGACCTTCTCATCCCCCACCACTATCTCACATCTCTCACTCCTATCGTCCTCTGGGGCATTTAGATCCCCTTCCCTTGCACTCTCTACCTCAGCTGTTGCCCTACTCTTGATGTTCTGGGATGCCTCCTCTGGGGTGATCTTAGTGCCGTGACTCCTTTTCTTTTTCAACTTCCTATCTGTTACCCACCCATCCCTCCTCATAGGCCCTGGGGTCCCTTCTGGACTATGGTCCCTGTTCATTAGCCCCTCGTTCTCTCTGACTATAAACATATCCTCCAGTCTCAGCTCCAACTGCCTCACCCGATTGTGGTCACTATTTACCACATGTTCCCCTACTGAAACTTTGATGACCTGACCAGGCTCATTCCCCAATATTATGTCTAGTATAGTCCCCTCTCTAGTTGGGATACCAACATATTGTTCAAAGAACATTCCTGTACACATTTTATAAATTTCTCCCTGTCCAGACCCCAGCCCTAAGCGATTTCCAGTCTATACAAGGGAAATTAAAGTCTCCCACTGCAACTACCCTATTTTTTCTGCACCTGTCCAGAATCTCCTTACATATCCGTTCCTCAACTTCCTGTGGGGTGTTGAGAGATCTGTAGTATATCCCCAGTATAGTGACTGCGCTCTTCCTGTTTCTGCAATTCATTACCTGACCCTTCTAAATTGTCCACCTTCTGTACTGCTATAGTATGCTTTCTAACCAGTATTGCTACTCACTCACATCTCTTCCTGTCCCTTCTCTGTCACACCTAAAACACTTACCCCCCAGAATATTGAGCTGCCAGTCCTTCTTTTAACCAAGTCTCCATCACTGCAACCACATCCAAGTTCCGCACAAGTATTAAGGCTCTATCCATGTATTTGTCCAGTGGCCCCTTCAAACTCACTATTGTATCTGCTTCCACTACCTCCCCCAGCAGCGAGTTTCAGACATCCACCACTCTGTAGAAAAAAAAATTGCCTCATACATCATCTTTAAACATTGCCCCTTGCACCTTAAACCTGTGTCCCCTAGTAACTGATTCTTCCATCCTGAGAAAAAGCTTCTGACTGTCCACGTCCCTCGTAATTTTATAGAATTTTATCAGGTTGCCCCTCAACTTCCATCGTTCCAGTGAAACCAAACCAAGTTTCTCCAACCTCTTCTCATAGCTAATGCCCTTCATACCAGACAACATTTAGTACTTTTTTTCTGTACCCTCTCCAAAGCCTCCACATCTTTCTGATAATGTAGCAACCAAAACTGAACACTACATTCCAAGTGCGACCTTACGAAGGTTTCATAAAGCTGCAACATGACTTGTCAATTTTTAAGGTCAATGCCGATGAAGACAAACATGCTGTATGCCTTCTTGCCTACATTCTCCACCTGCATGGCCACTTTCAGTGACATGTATACCTCGACACCCAGCTGCCTCTGCTTATCAATAATCTTAGGGGTTCTGCTATTTATATACATTTCCTATCTTTATTGGACCTGCCATAATGCATTTTGGACTTTCCATAATACGTTACTTTGTATTTGTCCGAATTAAACTCCATCTGCCATTTCTCTGCCCAACCCTCCAACTGATCTATATCCTGCTGTAGTGTTAACTACTGTGCAACTGTGTCACCCTCTGGCTACCATGCTGTCCTCATGCTGACTGAGCTCAAAATTAAAAGGGATAGCTATGTTGACAAGAGTGTACTATAAACCTCTAAATAATGGAAGGGGTTAGAAGAGCAAATATATAATCAAGTTTGAGTGCAAAAATAACAGAGAAATAGCAGCTATCCTAAAATAGTTTGGGATAAGGGCAGTGAGAAGGGAATAGAGGGCAGTAATTTCTTGAACTGCATTCAAAAGAACTTATTTAGCCAGCACCTCACAATCCAAATGAAACAGAACACAATCCTACATTGAGTCTTAGGAAATAAAGCTGATCAAGTAAATTAAGTAACTAAGGGGGACCATTTTGGAGATAATGACCATTATGCAGTTGGATTTTGCATCATTATGAAAAAGGACAGAGCAGAAGTAAATGTTCTGAATTGGGGAGGTCAAATTTTATGAAGTTTAGTGGTGAACTGGTGAAAATTGACTAGATATAGTTACTTGGACAGAAACTAGTGGCAAATCAGAGGCATTCAAGAGTGAGATTCTAAGAGTATAGTATGCTAGCCTTTATAGGAAGGGGTATAAAGTACAAGAGCAGGTCTTTAATGTTGCAGTTGTATAAAACGCTGGTTAGACCTCATTTGGAATACTGCGTTCAGTTCTGGTCGCCTTACTACTGGAAGGACGTGGAGACTCTGGAGAGAGTGCAGAGGAGATCTACCAGGATGCTGCCTGATATGGAAGGTCTGAGTTACAAGGAGAGATTAGGCAAATTGGGACTGTTTTCCTTAGAAAGACGTAGACTTAGAGGAGATCTGATAGAGGTGTACAAGATTATGAAGGGAATAGATAGACTAAACAGGGTTAAGCTTTTTCCTAGGATGGACTCAAATAACACAAGGGGTCACGGGCTTAGGGTGAGGGCGGTAAGGTATAATTTGGATGCTAGAGGGAGTTTTTTCATACAGAGAGTGGTTGGGGTATGGAATACGCTGCCAAATAAAGTGGTGGAGGCAGGCACTCTGGAGTTATTTAAGAAATACTTAGATGGGCACATGAACAGAATGGGAATGGAGGGGTATAGAAAACTGATTTAAACTAGGGATCATGAGCCTTTGGAGTCCCTGGGAGGTTTGTAAATAGATGATATTGATGTACTTGTTTTTATCCTACAGGTGCTTTGGTCCACCTTGTTGTCTAACGAGGGGCATACACGCGATGGGTCGTGAGAGGACTGCTCTTGGATTTTTTCGAGTGTATCCTAGTGCTTCACGTCGTTAGTGTACGCTTGACCTGGACCATTTGATGGGCAACACGACAGCTCAGTGACTATCGCTGTGCTGTGCAGATACATGGATTTGGGCCTGTGTCTGTGGGAGTTTGCGCATTCTCCCCGTGCTTGCGTGGGTTTTCTCCGGGAACTCCGGTTTCCTCCCACATCCCAAAGATGTGCTCTTAGGCTAACTGGCAAAACAAATTCGCCCTAAATTGTCTCAAATTTGGTTTTTAATCCATAGATCTATAAACATAGACAGGGATCATGGGGAAAGGTGGGAACATCAGGGTGGCGGCACGGGCTTGTTGGGCCAAAGGGCCTGTTTCCCGTGTTGTTTTGTTCTTTGGTACAGCATGGACATGTCCCCACAAAGAAAAAGGGAGTTCTTCCAAATCTAGAACCTCTTGGTGATCCAGGAACATACAGGACGAGGTAAGGCAGAAAAAGAAAGATAATAACAGTAACAGAAAGCTTAGAACATAGAACATTACAGCGCAGAACAGGCCCTTCGGCCTTCGATGTTGCGCCGACCAATTAAGAAAAAGCAATGACCCTCTAACCTAAACCATTCCCTTTTCATCCATAAACTTATCTACTAACCTCTTAAACGCCACCAAACTTGGCGCATCTACAACTGCAGCAGGCAGGGCATTCCATACCCTTACCACCCTCTGGGTAAAGAACCTACCTCTGACATCCGTCCTATAACTACCACCCCTTAATTTAAAGCTATGTCCCCTCGTGCTAGCTTTCTCCATCCTAGGAAAAAGGCTATCACTGTCCACCCTATCTAAACCTCTAATCATCTTATATGTTTCAATAAGGTCTCCTCTTAGCCGCCTTCTTTCTAACGAAAACAACCTCAAATCCCTCAGCCTCTCTTCATAAGACCTGCCCTCCATTCCAGGCAACATCCTGGTAAACCTCCTCTGTATCCTCTCCAATGCCTCCACATCTTTCTTATAATGTGGGGACCAGAACTGTACACAATACTCCAAGTGCAGCCGCACTAGAGTTTTGTATAGTTGCAACATGACGTTGCGGCTCCGAAATTCAATCCCCCTACCAATAAAAGCTTAACACTGTAGAAAGCCTAGAGGAGTACAGAAGGTCCAGGAATGAAGTAAAAATGGAAATTAGGAAGACAAAGAGAGGGTACAAAAAATATTGACAGGTAAAAACAAAGAAAGCCCACAAATACTTTGCAAGTACATTAAGAGTAAGAGAATAAGAAGGAAATGATAGCGTCTATCACTAATGTACATGATCAACTATGCATCAATGCAAAAGATGTGGACAGAGTTCACAATGAGTACTTTGTATCTGTCTTCATCAAGAATGAGGATGGTGCAGACATTCTAATTAATGAGTGTGAAATATTAGATCCAATAAGCATTGAGAGATTAAGTATTGGAGGACCAACATGATTGAAAGCAAATATATCACCAGGGGCAGATGGATTGCACCCCTGGCTTTAAAAGGAAGCAGGGAAGAAAATAGTGGATGCTCTGAGTATCATTTTCCTAGATATCAGAGGATTGAAGCTCTGTGAATGTTATACCATTATTTTAAAAGGTTGCGAGTGATGGGCCAGAAAATTATAATCCAGTCAATCTGACTTCAGTAGTGAGCAAATTCTAAGAGACAGACAGGATCACTTAGAAAGGCACAGATTGATCAGGACAGTCAGCATGATTTAGTTAGGGGAAAATCTTGTTTTTCCTCAAAATGTTTGATGAAGTTAGTAAGACATGGAGGACTGATGAGGGCAGAACAGTGGATGTGGTCTACACAGATTTGAGTAAAGCATTTGATATGGCCCCATACAGCAGACCAGTCACAAAAGTGAAATCCTATGGCATATGGAGGAAAGCAGTGGAGTTGGATCCAAAATTGACTCAGACAAGTAAAAAAGGCTAATGTCAATGGATTTTTTGAAAATGGAAGAGGTTTAACAATGATGATCCACAGGGCTCAAGTGTTAGACCCTTGCTGTTTGTTGTACATGTTAATGATTTTAACGTAAAATTGTGCGAAGCCTGATTGGGAAATTTGAGGGTGACACAAAAGTCAGCTATCTAGTGATGGTGTTGACTCCAGAGTTATATCAATGATTTGGCTCAATGCGCACAAAAGTGGCAAATGGAACTCAATCTGAAAAGCATAAGGCAATGTTTTTGGAGTAGGCAAACAAAACTAGAAATACATACTAAATGGGAGGATTTTGAGATGGGTAAAGATAGTGAGAGATCTTGGGCTGTATGCTTATAGGACCCTGAGGTGGTAGGAGAGGTGGATAAGGTGGTTAAAAAAAAGCATAGAGATGATTTCCTTTATTGGACAAGGTAAAGAATACAAAAGCATAGATTAATGCTGGAACTTATAAAACATTAGGTCACAATTTATGTACAGTCTGGTCACTATCTTACAGGCAAGACATAGTTACTTTGAGGGAGCACAGACAAGATTTACAAGAATGTTGTTGGGGTTTGAAAATTGCAGTAATGAGGAAACATTGGAAAAGTTAGGGTTGCTTTCCTTAGAACAGAAGAGGTTAAGGCGTGACCTAATTAAGGTGTACAAAATTATGAGAATTACAGATAGGTCTTTCCTTTCTGCCCCGTTTCCTTAGCTACAGGATCAATTATTAAGGGTCATAGATTTAAGGTTATTCGAAGGAGGATTGGAGGCAACATCAGAAAAAATCTTTTCACCCAGAGGGTACTGGGTATCTGAAGTTCACTGCCTGGATGGTGGCTGAGGTAGAAATGCTCAACTCATATAAGGTACCTGGATCAATTGAAGTGTTCTAACTTGCAAGGCTTCCGACCAGGTGCTGGAAGGTTGGATATTTTCTCTTTTGGCCAATATAGACACAATGGGCTGACTGGTCTCTTTCTGTGCAGTAATTTTTCTATGATTCTATATTAAACAGTTCAAACAACAGTGCAAACAATAAGGAGTAAAAGGATAGAAGCATTCTAGTTAGAGGTGGCGCAGTGATTAGCACTGCTGCCTCACAATGCCAGGGACCCAGGCTCAAATCCAACATCAGATCACTGTCTATGTGGGGTTCGCACATTTTCTCCACGTCTGCATGGATTTCCTCCAGGTGCTCCAGTTTCTTCCCAGTCTGAAAGATGTGCTGATTACGTGCATTGGTCATGCTAAATTCTCTCTCACTGTACCCAAACATGCACCAGAGTGTGGTGATCAGGGGACTTTCATTGCAGTGTTAATGTAAGCCTACTTGTGACATGAATAAACTTGAAAAACTTGACTGAATCCATTCGTACATTATACAAGGAAAAATACCTAAGGTCTATCCCTAGTTAAGATTTGATATTGGGACTTTCAAAGAAAAATCTAATAGGGATAAAATTTTAATAAAACATACTGAGCATTTAAATATTCAAAACTGTCTAAATTACAAATATACATACATCAGGTCCTGAAAGTACCAGGCATTTTTTTGGTTAAATATCAATAAAATTGTGAACTTACACATCAATATTTCTGGCACCACATTCTTTTCATCGACACTTGTACGTTAAAAGATAGCATTGTGCCCCTCCTAAGAACTGCGTAACAATCTCCTATCATATAAAGTGATATGTTGAGCTGAGCATACATGAACTCAGACTTTGTTCCTACAGATCACCAAATATTAAGACATCAGATAAGTTCTTTGAGCTTTATTCATGAGGTCAACTAGACAATTAGGCACTGTGCCAAATTACTGTTGAACTCTCCTTAGACTGCATAAAATTAGCAATCAATTCATCCCAAACAGATTAATCAAAACTACGGCTATAGGCAGAAATCTCAATCTACTGACAGTCAACTTTGCTGACATTCAATTATTTCTTCTGTCAAACAATGATACTTGGAACAACACTAAACTGATGATCCATAACTCAGATTGATCACAAAATCAAAACTGAAACATCAATTAATCTGTCTCATTAAGGGTAGTTGTAGTGATTGTGGGAGCTGTTGCAAGGGATAAAACAAGGGAAACAATTCTTGCCACGACACTGTTGGACAGTGGAAGCTCTTCCTGCAGTTGCCAAGAAAAATACAGATCTAGAAAGCAGTCCTGGATACCAGAGTTTAGTTGCGAATATTGCCATGTCAAATATGTCAATCTTAATTATATAATGAAAGAACTTTATCATACCACTTTTAAATGTAGGACAGAAGAGCAAAAATAGGCCATTCAGCTCACTGAATCTGGTCTATTATTCAGTGAGATCGTGACTGATTTGGCAATCCATAACTCCACTTTCCCATCATATTTCCATAACACTAAATTAAAATTCTGCCTGTCACAGCTTTGAAGAAACCTAAGAACCCTATTTCTACAGCTGTCTACAATAAAGAATTCCATAAATTTGTTATTCTCAGAGAAAAAATCTTTCCTTATCTTGGTCTTAAATGGGCAAGTCTTATTCTGCAATGTAATAGGACAGCATGGTGGCACAAAGGTTAGCACTGCTGCCTCATAGTGCTAAGGACCCAGGTCTGATTCTTGCCTTGGGTCACTGTGTGTGGAGTTTGCACATTCTCCCTATGTCTGCATGGGTTTCCTCCAGTGCACCAGTTTCCTCTCACAGTTAGGTTGATTGATGATGATAAATTGCCCCTCATGTCAGGGGAATTAGCAGGGTAAATATATGGGATTACGGGAATAGGGCCTGGATGGGATTGTTATCAGTGCAGACTCAGTGGGCTGAATGGCCTCCTTCTGCAGTGCAGAGATTCTATGATTCTGTTCCAAGAATTATGCCCTCTGGTCCTAGATTGTCCCATAAAGGAAACAATCTTTCAGCATCTCCTCTGTGAACCCTAACACATTTGTGAGGCATGATTTCCCCTTCATAAATTCAAACAGAGTCAGCATGGCTTTATCATATGTTCATCCTTTCTAATGGACTCAAAATTTTCCCAATGACAGACGTTAAGCTCACTGGCCTGTGCTACCTGTTTTTTTTCTCTCGAGTAAAGGTGTTACATTTGCAGTTTTCTAATCCTCTGGGACTTTTCCAGAATTAATTGCCTCCCCAACTTTGCACCTTGAATTTTTTTATTATTTTTGGAATATTAGTATCTTCCACCATAGAAGTTATGGTAGAAGTGACACAAAACATTTAATTCCTCTGCCATATCCTGCATTCCCATTATTATTTCCCCAGTCTCATTCTCATTCTCTATGTTCACTTTGGAGTCCTTGTGCATTTATTTTGTGTTGAATACTATGTGTATTTTTTGCATTAAATACTATGTGTATTTAAGTGGAGAACCATTAATCTTGCCTTTTGACCATTATTTTGCCCTTTGATCTGTATTTATGTTTGTCCTTTCTGGTATCCATGAATCAATACCCACTTCTCTCACACTGGTTTATAAGCACATTCATCTGTCTAATTTTATGTACCCTATGCCAATATGCATAAAGCTCAAGTAATAATCCAGGCAACCTTAGAAGTTCTGTTGTTTAATTTAGTGCCTGGCTTCTCAAACTCTTTGTGCAGAACCTCTTTCTTCATTCCACCTATATCATTGGTTCTACAAGGACATGACAAGGAGATCCCCTATATACATAATTGATCAAAAAGATTTGGATAGATATTAATGTCATGACATTTCCATGAATTGTCTCAAAGCAGTTCACATAAAACCAATTAATCTGAAGCACAGTGACCTAAATAACAGTATTCAGCAGCGACTCCTTGTACATTAAGTTTCCTCACACAACAATGAATTTCCAGTTAACTTTTTTTTAATGGTATTAGTAGGTTGAAGAATGGAAGCTCCCCACTCTTCAGGCCATAAGCTCTTTAATATTCACCAAAACTACTGGAACAAGCAAACAGGACTTGGTTTAAGAGGAGTAATAAAGGGACTTTAAACAAATAAATCTTTAAAATAATACGCAAGTTAAATTTTTGCACACCCTGTTCATGTATATTTCACTACAACTTTCCATAATCTTGGTCACATTTTGGCACTTGCAATTTGGAACAACTCTGAAATATTGCTTGCTTATTTCCATTTCTGTGCATATTTATGAAGAGCTGCCCAAAGAGCATGCCACGTAACAAGTCAAACTCCTATTACTCTTATGCGTGGCTTTGTGCTAGATAATCATCACTCTAATCATGTATCTATATTTCCTTTTATGATGGATAGTTTTATCTTTGCCACGTCATACACCAACTCATAAAACGTGGCTGTTCATTACTAGTGAACTTTGTCCTCCATGATTTTGAAGGAATATGAAGCTGTTTGGTTACATACAGGGTTTCAGATAAAATACAGAGCATTCATCCATGTGCTGCAAAAATATTCACCTTATTTGTACAAGCTGCATACTTGTGGTCATATCACTAGACCCCCTTCCAATCTGAAAGTTAAATTTCTCTGTATATTGAAAAATTAGAATTACTTGACAACTGTTTAACTTGTGCTAGTTAAGTACATTTGCCATGCTAAATTCTCCCTCAGCGTACTCAAACAGGTACTGGAATGTGGTGATTAGTGGATTTTCATGGTTGCTTCATTGCAGTGTTATTGTAAGCCTACTTGTGACACTACTAAGTAAGTTTAAAATTAGTCAATCTCAGTTAGTGTATCATTTCTCAGGCAAAGAGGCTATAATTGTATGCAAGGCTCTTGGTAGTTTCGTTGGTGCCTTTATCATTTCAGCTGGGCTCTTATACCCCAACCTCTGCAACAGCGATCAACATAATAATTCCTGTTGTGATTCAAGTAAAAGGAACCAAAAGTCCCTCAACACCAATACATTACTAGTTTCACATCTTTGAAAAAATGTTCCACATTTCCATTCTTCACTAGAATGAATAATTCCACTTTCCCACGTTACTCCCCATCTGCTATCTTCTGAACCAATTAAACTGAAGACTGTATATATATTAATTACAAATACTTGTTTTTGTAATAAACATATTTTAGCTACATTAGTAAAACTGCAAGTTACGGCTCGAATATATCAAGGATTTTTTTTAAAAAGAGGTTTTAAAATTCTGCCAATTGAACTGATGCATGAGACATTTGTACTTAACGATATAGAAATGACATAAACCAAGAAAAAAACCTTGTTAAACTTAGTGCAATTGTGTCTGCAATTTGTATCCGAATTACAACACGAAGTGGGAATTCTTGACCAAAATTAAATTTGTATTACTTGGCAAGATCATGTGGAGTTGAACAGTGTGAAATGCATGTTGAGATCAATGCTTCCTTAAACTTCTCTCTAAACTCCCTGTATGACGAGCCCATTTAACTATGCAGACCTCTACCATTCAACTACGCAGTCCTTTAAGATGGTCACAAATCACAGAATCTTTATTGTGCAGGAGGCCATTTGGCCTAAGTCTGCACTGGCTCTCTGAAACAACATTCTACTTAGTCCCACTCCTCTGTCTTATCTTGCACATTCTCTCCTTTCAGAAAGTTATCCAATTCCATTTTGAATACCCCACTGAACTTGAATACCTCTATGAGGTCTCTTCTCAACCTTCTTTTCTCCAAAGAAAACTGTTCCAACCTCTCTAATCTACTCTCTTTAACCTGGAGTTATTCCTGCAAATCCACTCTCCAATGCCTTCACATCATTCCTCAAGCAGCCAAAACCAGAGGCAGTGCTCCAGATGAGACCTAATTAGTGTTATACAACAAGGCCTCTTCATGTGCATACGTGTTAAAGAGAATGTTGCTTACTTAGATTCCTGCATGGCACATTACTGACTGCAGTGTGATTGTTTACCCATAAACTTAGAGAATGTTAGTGGGACTAATAACACTAGAAGAAAAAAATTTGACATCCTGCAAAGAGTTTTGCAATTAGGAGATAGATTAAAGAACAAGACCTCAAAGGGTAATAATCTCAAGTTAACTCCATGCCATGCAGTGGTCTGGATAAGATTAGTAACAGGAAGGAGTTAAAGTGGTTAGAAAGAAAGGTGAAAAAAACAGAGAAGACTTGGCTTCAGAAAGCCTGAGACCAATTAGCCAGGAAAAGAGGGAAGGGTTTCACTAGAACAAAATGATTAGTCAAAGAGAAAATAGTGTGGTGGGGGAATTACTCAAACTAATACAATAGAAGGGATAAGAAACAGATTAAAAAGGAAAGCAAGAAGAATAAATGCAGAAAAGATAAGTGTAAAACAGGAAAGTTGCACAGAACATATCAACCAATAAGATTAGCAGACACCAGCAATCTTGAGCTGCAAACGGACAAAGCATGTGAACTAGAGGTAAAATTTGCGATGGGGAATAATATAAAAGCATTGAGAGGGAAATGATTTAACAGATAAGTTGTTCCAGCTAAAGCAGGACAACGTGTTAACCATTCTTAGTGACAAAATTAGGATAGACTATGAAGAAGGAAAACTATGATAACAAGATTAATCAAATATTTAATCACAAGTCATTAAAAGGAATGATACAATAGTTGAATTTATTTGCTTAGAATTATGAAATAAAAAGGGAATCATGACTCTATTGGAAACATATACATCAAACTATGGAAAGGAGATAGAAAGTTAGATAGCAAAAACACACAGAGTCAATGGCAGGATTCTGAAGAATGTGGAGGAACCGAGAGATCTTGGGGTTCATATCCACAAATCTCTGAAGGTTGCCACTCAAGTGGCTAGAGCCATGAAGAAAGCTTATAGTGTGTTACTGTTTATTAACAGGAGTTTGAGTTTAAGTGACAGGGAGTTATGTTCCAACTATACCGGACGTTGGTGAGACCACATTTGGAACAGTGTGTTCAGTTCTGACCATCTCACAATAAAAGGATGTGGAAGCATTGGAGAGAGTGCAGAGGAGATTTACCAGGATGCTGCCTAGTTTGGAAAGTAGGTCTTATGAGGAAAGGTTGAAGGAATTGGAGCTTTTCTCAAGAGAGCAGAGGAGGATGAGAGGCAACTTAATAAAGGTTTATAAGATGATGAGGGGGACAGATAAAGTGGACATGCAAAGACTATTTCCTCGGGTGGATGTCGCTGTTACTCAGGGGCATAATTATAAGTTTCATGGTGGGAGATATAGGAGGGACGTCCGAGGTAGACTCTTCACTCAGAGTGGTTGGGGTGTGGAATACACTGCCTGCTGTGATAGTAGAGTTCGATACTTTAGGAATTTTCCAGCAGTTATTAGGTAGGCACATGGAGCACAGCAGAATGATAGGGAGTGGGATAGCTTGATCTTGGGTTTGGACATAGCTCAGCACAACATTGAGGGTCGATGGGCCTGTACTGTGCTGAACTGTTCTATGTTTCTATAATGTAGAATGATTTTAATTATTCAAAGATTGAGTAAAAGTAATGAAAGTGGGAGCTGCAATTAAACTTTAAAATGGGGGAATACTAAACCAAACTTTATTACAGCTTTCACAGAAGTGTACGAAATTTACAAGAACACATTGATCAAATAAAACAGCACGACAGGACGGCAACTGCACAACAACATGATCAAAATCATGCCTTTGCATGTTAGCAAATTTTAAAATGTCATGGTCAGTTACACAAAGTTACATCGCATTGTTTACTGAATAATAATTGTTTTAACAAAAATCCCCAGAGATGATTTGAGGTACTTCAGCAAAAACATGTTTGTTAGTAATTGAAATGTCTATTTCTCCAAGGACTTCAAATGGAAATAGTTTATTCAACATATGTTGCCTTTTGGTAACTTATTTATTCTAAATATGCTTCAGCCCAGAAATGTTTTCTTTGTAACACCTGCTCCTCACAACCTAAAGCCCTAAAAACTCCTGCCAGGTGAAACAAGTATCTTTGTATACTTCTTTCCATTCAGTGTACAACATTTGGTGCCCACAAAGTCTTCTGACCTGCCTGGGGAGAATGGATGATGTGGTGATGATTGCTTTGGACTGGGGTAAACACAGTAAGAAGAATTCTGGTGGCCTTCACGACACACAACAACACAGAGTCGCTGAGCAGAGACTGATCGCCAAGTTCTGCACACAAGGACTGGGAGGCCCCAACAGGGATCTTGGGTTTGTGTCACACTATCTGTAACCCCCATGACTTGCCTGAACTTGTAAAATCTCACTTACTATCCTTTCAAGACACAATACACATCTCTTTAGCCTGTGCCTGATGCTATCTCCACTCACATTGTCTGCATCCTTAAGACTTGAATAGTAGGTTAGGTGTAAAGACTCGCATTCTAATTAGTATTCTGTAAACCGTGTGTGCTTTTTATATACTCTGTTCGAGACCAAAACTCTCCACACACCTGACGAAGGGGCACACTCTGAAAGCTTGTGGCTTTACTATCAAATAAACTGGTTGGACTTTAACCTGGTGTTGAGACTTCTTACTGGGGAGAGTACAGACAGATTAGATGACTATTTTGCAGAACACCTCATTCAGCCTTCAAGTATGACCTCGAGTTTCCAGTCACTTGCATTTTAATTCTCTATCTTACTTGCATGCTGAGGTTCATAAGGAGGAGGTGTTAGCGAATCTTGAGGGTATGAAAATTGATAAGTCCCCTGGGCCAGATGGGATTTACCCTAGGATTCTCTGGGAGGCTAGAGAGGAGATGGCAGAGCCTTTGGCTTTGATCTTCATGTCGTCGTTAGCTACAGGTATAGTGCCGGAAGACTGGAGGATGGCAAATGTTGTCCCTTTGTTCAAAAAGGGGAGTAGGGACCATCCTGGAAATTATAGACCGGTGAGCCTGACTTCTGTTGTGGGCAAGTCTTGGAAAGAATTATAAGGGATAGGATTTATAAGCATCTAGAGAGAAATAAATTGATTAGGGATAGTCAGCACGGTTTTGTGAAGGGTAGGTCGTGCCTCACAAACCTTATTGAGTTTTTGAGGAGGTGACCAAAGAGGTAGATAAGGGTAAGGCAGTTGATGTAGTGTATATGGATTTTAGCAAAGCGTTTGATAAGGTTCCTCATGGTAGGCTACTGCAGAAAGTGCAGATGCATGGGATTGAAGGTGATTTAGCAGTTTGGATTAGGAATTGGCTAGCTGATAGAAGACAGAGGGTGGTGGTTGATGGGAAATATTCAACCTGGAGTGCAGTTACAAGTGGTGTACCTCAAGGATCACCTTGCACCCTTTCCAATGCTTCCACATCTTTCTTATAATGTGGCGATCAGAACTGTACGCAATACTCCAAGTGCGGCCGCACCAGAGTTTAGGGCCACTGCTGTTTGTCATTTTTATAAATGACCTGGATGAGGGTGTAGAGGGTTGGATTAGTAAATTTGCTGACGATACCAAAGTGGGGGGAATTGTAGACAGTGAGGATGGATGTTACAGTTTGCAGAGGGACATGGATAGGTTGCAGAGCTGGGCCGTGAGGTGGCAAATGGAATTCAATACGGATAAGTGTGAGGTGATTCACTTTGGTAGGAATAACAGGCATATGAAATATAGGGTCAATGGAAGGACCCTTAATAGCTTTGTCGAGCAGAGGGGCCTTGGGGTACAAGTACATAGCTCTTTGAAAGTTGGCAGCCGGGTTGATAAAGTTGTTAAGAAGGCGTACGGTGTGTTAGCTTTTATTGGTAGAGGGATTGAATTTAGGAGCCGTGAGGTTATGTTACAACTGTACAAAACTCTGGTGCGGCCGCACTTGGAGTATTGCGTACAGTTCTGGTCGCCGCATTATAAGAAAGATGTGGAAGCAGTGGAAAGGGTGCAGAGGAGGTTTACCAGGATGTTGCCTGGTATGGTGGGAAGGCCTTATGAGGAAAGGCTGAGGGACCTGAGGTTATTTTCATTAGAGAGAAGAAGGTTACGTGGTGACCTAATTGAGGCGTATCAGATGATCAAAGGACTGGATAGGGTGGATAGTGAGAGCCCTTTTTCCTCGGATGGTGATGACCAACACGAGGGGACATAACTTTAAATTAAGAGGTGGTAGTTATAGGATGGATGTCAGAGGCAGGCTCTTTACACAGAGGGTGGTGAGAGCGTGGAATGCCCTGCCTGCAGCAGTTGTGGACTCGCCTACTTTGTGGGCATTCAAATGTTCGGTGGATAGGCATATGGATGATATTGGAATAGTTTAGGTTAGAGGGTCCACTGGCCGGCGCAACGTCGAGGCCGAAGGGCCTGTACTGCGCTGTAATGTTCTATGTCCCTGAAACACTTTATAGGAGGCCAAGGATAATAAAGCTCAACACAAGTTTAAGAAGTGGAACATCTTCCAACTAGAGACTTTTAAAACTCCATGGCTCAATATATCGAATCCAACAATTGCAGACTGTGCATACATTTTGTTTCCTATATTATTGCAATTTTTGGTTTGACGGTGATTTTCTGTTTTCTGCTTTCAGACTGCTGATTATTCTGTCATTCACACTTTTTTCTTTGCTTATTACTACTCCTTTTGACATTTAATCCCCATCCAACTTTCTTTTACACATTTTCCTCATATATCCCTTTCACTTGCTCTTTCCAGATTTGAAACAAAACATCCATCCAATTTTACTCTCCCCAGATATCAAGTATTTGCATTCTTTTCTTTTACAGATTCCCAGCATCTGAAGCATTTTGCCTTTATGTTTTTTTCCATAACTAGGTTAACTTAACACAAAAGTGCATACACACATATCATCATGAATTAGAAAATTCGAAATATTATTTCGATAGTAATTTATGTTTATTTATTACATATACTTAAAATAGCCATGAGTAACATTTTCATACCTGACAAAACTCGTCAATCTTGAATTAAAAGTTTCACTCCCGTCCCACACACACACGCACGCACGCACACAGCAATACTGGAGTTGGTTGGTTCAAAATCATTAGTTTCAGTGGGATTTATCATTTTGTAGCCTCAATGTTCTTGGCTGAAACTGATGGAAGCAATTTTAATAAACCTAAACCAGCCTTCTTGAAAGCCAGCCAAATTCAGTTTAAATGATGGCCTGAATTGAGAGACAATTAAACAAATAGTAATTCATTAAGAGATATGTTAGAAAGGCTGGAAATGTAATTTGGAACACAAATGTTTATGACTTTGCAATTATAAGCATTTTATTAACATTTGATTATTTTGAAGTGCTGAGAAAGGGATGAATGTGTGTTTCTCAGGCCACCAAAGAGATAACATGAATGTTAACCTTGACTAAGAAAAATACTGAATCACCTCTTCTTCAAGGGACCTCAACGCCAAATAACAGACCAATTATTGGTCATGACCCAAGCCTACTTCAAGAGACCTAGCTTGAGAAAATGCATTGTCATAAAATAAGGCAATATGTGTCCTGCAGTTCTGAAAGGCCGGGCAGAGGCAGATAGTCAGAAAGTCAAGGGCTGTCTTGGAGGTTCTTTAGCTTTATTACTTTACAATCTGGTCTGAGAAGGGTGATGAAATGTCTATTCAATTATTTATGTAAAACTTTTTTTAAAATTTTTACATTCTTGAAGTTCCAAAGCCATTGCACAGTGTGGGCCAGACAAGCTCAATTTCATCTCCTTGTTTGCTCCAAAAACCAAATTTAAATTGAATCCAATTCATGGTCCCCAAAAGTGAGAAACAAGATCAAAGCAGACAACATGAGGCATTGCACCCCATCTTAGGCTTGATCTTAGCCAAAGACTGAGAAGCCTAGAAGATCAATCTGATCACTGATACTCTCCGTCAGGTAAAATATCTAAATTAGACTCTTTCCTTTTATGTTAGTTACTGCTATTTGCTGTTAATTGGCACTTTGCTTTCTGTCTGACTAGTTAGATTATTATCCATTAAAAAGATTTCCGAATTTATCATTTAAGAAGTGTTCTTTCTTGCAATATGGTTATATCATTGGAGCCTTATGTGATTTACAACTAGAGGGGCTATTGCAAACAAGCACCTCCCATATAAAAAAAACACATATTTGTGACTGAAGCAGGACATGACTAAGATTGAGCACTTCAGAGATGACACTTGATAACACTGCATGTTTGGAAACATTTAACTAACAAAAATGGCGTTTAAAATGAAGCATAAGCTATTTGTCTCCATACTAAATGAAGCTAGAGAGCTTATTGGAGAATTTTCTGAGCTGCTATGTTCTGAATGTTCATTTGTATCAAGTGATCAATTGGAAGATGTGATTGATTTTACCTCATCTAAGGTTAAGAGCAAAATATGGAAGTTAGCAAAATATATAGATCTTTTCACCTGTGGTGCTCAACTGTTGAACTGTCAGGAGTGATATTATCATCTGTGACAAAGAACAGAAATAATTTGGGCTTGAGAAAGAATTGGAACAAGAGCAAAACATGTAGAAATACTTTCAGAACTGCTTGAATTGATTCTACAGCTCTGAGTTTCTTACCATGGTGCAACAGCGTTTAGCACTGCTGCCTCACAGCACCAGGAGCTGGGGTTCAATTCCAGCCTCGGGTCACTGACTGTGAAGTTTGCACATTCTGCCCACGTCTGCGTGAGTTTCCTCCAGGTGCTCCAGTCTCCCACAGTCCAAAGATGTGTAGGTTAGGTTGACTGACCATTCTAAAAATTGACCCTGGTGTTGGGGATTAGCAGGGTAAATATGTGGGATTTCTGAGAATAGAGCCTGACTGGGACTCTGGTCGGCGCAGACTTGATGGGCTGAATTGGCTGTCTTCTGTAGGGATTCTATGATTCTATGAAAAAGGAGTCCACTCAAAGAGGCTAGAACACAAAAGAGAACTACATTTGAATTGGATAGCAGAACATTTAAAGCAGATAAAATATGCGAGAGAACTCCATTCAAAACAATCCACGTTCGAACAGCAGACCCATGAGACATTTGTGAAAGGAGAAGATTATAAGCAGAGACTCTAATAAGATGAGGAATAGATTACATGAGTTAAACTGGAATTATGTGACACACAGGCTGCTTTGAAGGAATAGCAGAGATGGATCATTTTCATTGTGAATCAATATATAAGTTGGCAGAGTTGAAGAGATGGGATAATTTAATCATTGCAATTAGTCAGGGGAATCCCATAAAGTTTGTGTGCAATACGGTCAGCCTAACCCACTTTCACCAATTGAGTTTAATCAGCACATTCAATATTTACCCCTTCATTCCCTTTAAGATGGAAAATCAGACAAAAATAGATTGCAATACTTAGCAAGACTACAACTACAGATCCTGATGGACAGATCATAAGACAGCAAAGAGAAGTCAACACCTCTTTTGCATACAAAGATACAGGCTAATATTCAGGATCTGGGAAAGACTGATGATGGGGAAGATGCTCCAGTTGTGAATAAGTGATAGTGGCGACACAATGGCAGTAGTTAGCACTGCTGCCTCACAGTGCGAGGGACCCAGGTTCGATTCTTGGCTTGGGTCATTGTGCAGAGTTTGCACGTTCTCCCTCTGTCCTCATGTGTGGGTTTCTTCCGGGTACTCCGGTTTCTTCCCCCAGTCCGAATCAGTGCTAGTCAAGTCCATTGGCCAAACTAAATTCTCCCTCAGTGTACCCAAACAGATGCCGGAGTGTGGCGACAAGGGAATTTTCGCAGTAACTTCATTGCAGTGTTAATGTAGGCCTACTTATGACAATAATACATAAATATTAAACATTAGGTTTTAGGCAGAGTTAGGGGATGATAATGATGAGCTGCCTGTTCAACAAACTAAAGGAAAAAGCAGACATTGATATATATCTACAGCTTCCCTACATGTGCAGAACTTGGTTATAATTTTACAATCTCTAGATATTGCTTTCATAGACTTCATTGAAAGAATGAAAGAGACAAGACAATACTTTAGTGAATCACCATGTGTCTTTGCTAGCCATCTCTATCTTCTGTGAGCATTCCCAGCATGTTACTTTTAGATCAACATCAATTGAAAAGAACCAACCTAATTTCAAAAGTATATTGTTAAGACAATTACACCCAAAAGTTAGAAGTGGTCTGGGCTATTTCACCTAAGCCACTGATCCCATGTCTGATTGAATCCAACGCAGTTGATACTTGGATCTTTGTCAGAGTCCTGAGGACAGGTCCTGAAATGCTGTCACCTACCAAGACAACAACAGCCAAGATTCCACTTGAAGGGACAGATAGGTCTCAGTACGAAATGTTTCCATTATGATAGATTTGAACATGATGCTGAGAATGCATAGAATACCCACTGCAAAACTACAAAGACCAACCATTCCCCCAGTATAGTGGGGGAAGAATTGAACCAACTGAGGAAAGAAATAAAAGAACAAAAAAAAGGCTCATTAGAGGTCTGCTTTCTGTTCGATAGTATGGAATCCAATTCCAGGTTTGCATCAGACTTTAAAACTTGCATGTCAATGTCAATTCAGACAGATTCACCGTCATTGATTGAATTAGGTGGGCTTGCAGAGCATGTGACAGATTTTGGGATAAATGAAAATTATTCGAGGCATTTTACAGACTTTAATTCAGAGCTGGAAGGTGAAGTGATAAGGGAAAGTAGTTAAAACGAGGGCATATTGTTATCAGTACGTCCCCAAAACCGGAATTAGAACCCATCTCTAAATTGACTTGTGACAGTTCTCTGGTTCCCACAGTCACTTCAGTGACGTATCATAGAATCATACTATGCAGACAAGGCCCTTGGGCCCATTTGGTTGTACCAAAACATTAGAAGCACCTGAACTCCCACCTAACCTCATCTGCCAGCACATGGCCCACAGCCCTGAGTGTTACGATTATCAAGCGTTCATCCAGATATTTTTTTAAAGGATGTGAGGCAACTAGCCTCTACCACACAGAGCATTCCAGACCATCGCCACCCTCTGGGTAAAGAACTTCTTCATCTCATCCCCCCTAAATGTCCTGCCCCTTACTTTGAACCTATGTCCCCTCCTGACTGACCTTTCAACTAAGGGGAACAGTTGCTCCTTCCCACTCTGTTCATCTCTCTCTCAATCTTATACAGCTCGATTATGTCACCCCTCAAGTCTTGTCTGCTCTAATGACAACAATTCAAGCCTACGCAACCTTTCTTCACAACTTAAACATTCAATTCCAGTCAGCATGCTGAAGAATCTTCTCTGCACCCCCTCTTTCCGATAATGTAGTGGCCAGAACTACACAGTATTCTAGCTCTGGCCTCACCAAAATTGTATACAACTCCAACATGACTTCCCTTTTGTAATCTGTGCCTCAAATGATGAAGGCAAGTGTTTCATATGCCTTATTCACCACCTTACTAACATGCCCTTCTGTTTTCAGAGATTTGTGGACAAACATGCCACGGTCCCTTTGTTCAATAGGACTTCCTCACGTCCTACCATTTATTGAGCACTCAGTCGTCAGGTGGATAGGGTTGTAAAGAGTGCTTTTGGTACATTGGCCTTTAAAAATCGGAGTATTGAGTATAAAAGTTGGAATATTATAGTAAAATTATATAAGGCATTGGTGAGGCCGAATTTAGAATATTATGTACATTTTTGGTCATCTTGTTACAGGAAGGATGTAAATAATGTTGAAAGAGTGCAGAGTAGGTTCACAGGGATGTTGCCAGGACTTGAGAAGCTGAGTTACAGAGAGATTGAATAGGTTGGGACTTTATTCCCTGGAGCATGGAAAAATGAGGGGAGATTTGACAGAGGTGGTTAAGATTTTGATGGGTATAGATAGAGTGAAAGCAAGTAGGCTTTTTCTACTGAGGCACGGGGAGAAAAAAAACCAGAGGACATGGATTAAGGGTGAAAGAAGAAAAGTTTAAAGGGAATATTTGGCTGGTGTATTTGTTTTATCCTACAGGTACTTTGGTCCGCCTTGTTGTCTAATAAGGGGCATACACGCGATGGGTCGTGAGGGGGGTGCTCTTGGATTTTTTTTTTCGAGAGTATCTTAGTGCTTCACGTCGTTAGTGTACGCTTGACCTGGACCATTTGATGGGCAACACGACAGCTCAGTGACTATTGCTGTGCTGTGCAAATACATGGATTTGGGCCTGTGTCTGTGGGAGTTTGCGCATTCTCCCGTGCTTGCGTAGGTTTTCTCTGGGTGCTCCGGTTTCCTCCCACCTAAAGATGTGCTCTTAGGCTATTTGGCAAAACAAATTCTCCCTAAATTGTCTCAAATTTTGGTTTCAATCCATAGATCTATAAACATAGACAGGGATCACGGGTCGAGGTGGGAACATCGGGGTGGCGGCACGGGCTTGTTGGGCCAAAGGGCCTGTTTCCCATGCTGTTTTGTTCTTTGTTCAGGAGGGAGTGCAGAGGAGATTCACTAGGTTGATTTGGAGTTGAGAGGGTTGGCTTATGAAGAGAGACTGAGTAGACTGGGGCTATACTCATTGGAATTCAGAAGAATGAGGTGAGATCTTACAGCAACATATAAGATTATGAAGGGAATCGATAAGATTCAGGGAAGTTGTTTCCACTAGTGAGTAAACTAGAACCAGGGGCATAACCTCAAAATAAGGGGAGACAGATTCAGGACTAAGTTGAGGAGGAATTTCTTCACACAAAGGGTTGTGAATCTGTGGAATTCCCTGCCCAGTGAAGCAATTGACTATCTCATTGAATATTTTTAAGGCAAGGATAGATAAATTTTTGAACAGTAAAGGAATTAAAGGTTACAATGAGTAGGCGGGCAGGTGGAGTTGAGTCCACGAAAAGATCAGCCATGATCTTACTAAATGGCAGAGCAGGCTCGAGGGCCAAATAGCCTAATCCTGCTCCTCGTTATTATACAATTCAATGTAACAAAAAGAAAATCTTCCAGTTCTTTTTAAGTTAAGCAAAGCACAAAAAAATGCACCTGAAAGTCAAGAATGCATTGGCAAAATATTGAGATGCTGCATAAGTGTGCAGGTATGTTACGTGTGAAGTAACCAACAGAACTGGGGAAAATCAGCTCAAAAATGGACTGATTCAAAGATCTCAGTCAAGTGCAACTACTTGACAAATGGCACGACATGGTCAATGTGGTCAGTAGGGTGAGATGACACCTATAATTAAGGCACTGCACATACTCTATACAGAAACTGTCTTTAAAAAATTTAGAACATTATTATGTTCCACGATACTTGGTAAGGGAGTCAAAATAAAATGAATTTAGGATCGAGATAAATGCAGGTTCAAAAATAATAATGCGAAATAAGAAGTATCCACAAATTTGATTCAGTTTTAAAGAAAGAGAGAGCTGGAGGATCTTTAAGTTAACTGCATTCCGAAATGTAAATAACTTAAAATTAGCAATACTTTTGTTAGGAATGTTATTGATTGAGATAATTTATAGAGGGGATAATCACTGCAGATCAATCACCAGTTTTAAATCCAACCAATTTATTTGATAGTAAATCTGCGAGCTTTCAGCCTTTGTGGCCTTCGACAGGCGAATGAGATGTTGTGGTCTCCAAAAGCACACATATCAGCACAGACAGTTTACAGATTGCTGATTAGAATGCGAATCCTTACACCTAACCTGCTATTCAAGTCTTAAAGTGGCTAACAGCAGAGGTTAGAGAGATGTGTATTGTCTCCAGACAGCACAGTAAGTGAGGTTTTTTGCTAACCCAGGCAAGTCATGGAGGTTACAGATAGTGTGACATGAAGCCAAGATCCCTGTTAAGACCGTCCTGATGTGTGCGGAACTTGGCTATCAGTCTCTGCTCAGCGACTCTTGCAACCTAATACGTTGCAAGAAAGGATGTCCTGAAGCATGGTACATTGGGGAGACCATGCAGACACTACGACAGCGGATGAATGAACATCGCTCAACAATCACCAGGCAAAACAGTTCCCTTCCTGTGGGTGAACACTTCAGCAGTCAAGGGCATTCGGCCTCCGACCTTCTGGTAAATGTTCTTCAAGGGGGCCTTCACGACACACGACAGCGCAGAGCCGCTGAACAGAGACTGATAGCCAAGTTCCACACACATGAGGACGGTCTTAACAGGGATCTTGGCTTCATGTCACACTATCTGTAACCTCCATGACTTGCCTGGCTTAGCAAAAAACCTCACTTACTGTGCTGTCTGGAGACAATAAACATCTCTCTAACCTCTGCTGTTAGCCACTTTAAAACTTGAAAAGCAGGTTAGGTGTAAGGATTCACATTCTAATCAGCAATCTGTAAACTGTCTGTGCTGATATGTGTGGTTTTGGAGACCAGAACACCTCATTCGCCTGACGAAGGCCACAAAGGCTGAAAGCTCGCAGATTTACTATCAAATAAATTGGTTGGATTTAAAATTGGTGTTGTCAAACTTTACTGAGTTTACCCCAGTCCAACACTGGCATCTCTACATCATGATCAATCACCAGCCAGAGTCTGTTAGATTAGTGGAAAAAGGGAAGATTGAAAAGATTGCCCACTCAATGGGCACTCAATATGTCACCAACTTGGAAACCAAAGGAAAGGCAAAGAAAATAAATAGTACACATTAATCAGTTAGAAACTATGAAAGATTAAACACTACACTTTGCTTTGTATGGGTATGCAACTTGATATAAAGAGCCTGCTTAGATTTTTCATCAAAGATCACATTTTTACAAACCAGAAGATTAATCCAGAACTCATGCCACTTCCAACGCCTGTTCTGTGTTGCAAGTCCATGTGGCCAGCATGGAATTTTGCTTGGTCCAGTACTGCCTATTGGCATCTTTGACGGATCTCCATGAATCGTATCTGGCTTTCTTGTGTAGGTCAGGGTTGCCTGATTTGAATGCCTCCAACCTGGGCTTCAGCAGGCAGTGGATATCCCTCTTCATCCATGATTTCCATTTGGGAAACACGCAGATTTGCTTCTTTGGCACACAGTCTTCTACACACTTACGAATGAAGTCAGTTACTATAGTGGCTTACTTGTTCAGGCTGGTCACAGAATTTTTAAATACTGACAGTCTACTGACACTAAGCAGAATAGACCTACTTCACATTAAGTTGATCTTTCTCTGCACCTTAGCTATGACTATCATACTTCATTCAGCACTTTCTCCTTTCCTTCCTTATGTAGTTATGCTTTGTATAGCGCACAAGAAACAATACCTTTCACTGTATATCAATACATGTGACAATAATAAATCAAATAGATGATGTGACTAGACCAATATTGCCAATTTCATTGGATGTTAATGCAACTATTGTGACATGACTGTAGTTTGTAAAAACTGTGGTTGGACCATAGATGAAGTTTTCATTTGTCATTTTGATGTTAGGAAGCCAGAGAAACTGACGTGTGGATTCATTTTAGATCAGTCATCCACTTGTAAAATGTGTTTGCAGAATTGGAAGTACGAGGTCAAAGATCAATGAGCACAGAGTCTATTACATTACCATAAAGGTAAGACAAAAACTACTTTATGTTTCAAACCACCCTATATATCCTTTGTCTCTGATTTTGAAACACATTGTCAAAAGAACTGAAGTTTCCCAACAGAAGTAGTTAAGATGCAACAAGATAGGAGAACAAAGAGAAAGGAAATAAGGAACTCAAAGATGAGAAAATGCATTGGTGAGAAACTGTTGTCAATGCAAGCAAATATCCCAGGTTAAGAACTATTTCTACTGTCTTTATGTTTGTAAAAATGGTAACCACAATTGTTGTCTATTCATCCATTGTTACCCGAGAGTCCTCACCAAAAAGCTGTTATACTTAATTTGGGCTAGTAGTCACTTCTGGTCTCCAAGAGAAACCCATGAAATAAATTGAATAGTGAGGAATCAATATATATTGTACTCACACCCTATGAACTGTTCGTAGTTTCAAAATCACGAGTTTATCATTTTGTGGTTTGAATTAAAATGTTCTTTGAAATAATTTTAATAAAAATTAAACCAGCCTTGGAAGCCGGCCAAGTTTAGTTAAATTGAGAGACAATTAAAGAATATGTAATTTATTAATAGATATGTTAGAAAAGCTAGAGATGTAATTTGGAACACCATATAACTTTATAATATTATTAACACTTTATTATTAATACAAACTTTTAAAGTGCTGCAACAGAAAGGGATTAATGTGTGTTTCTCAGTCCACGTAAAAGAGATAATAATATGTACATTAACTTTGACTTGGGAAAGATTGAATGAAGCCTTGGCTAAGGGACTGGAGCTCCAGACAACAGACAGTTTGTTTGAGACCCAAGCTAAGAGACAGCTTGAGAAGAAGAATCATTTAAAACTAAGGCAATACGTGTATATAGCTAAATACAAATGGGATAATTCTTATTTCATTACTGACTAGTTATAGAATAATTAGCTATTTTCCAACAATTGACTAAGTTTGGCTTTCAATATTTTAAGGTATGCAAGAAAGGTCCCAAGAAGCCATTTAGAGTGAGGACAAGCAGTTCTGAAAGGGCCAGCAGAAGCAGAAATTCAGAGAAATGCAAGGAAGCGATGTGCTGAGAGCTGTCATCGAGATTCTTTGATTTTATTAACTGAACTGGTCAAATTTTTATTATGAACTCGTCTGAGAAGAGTGAGAGATGTCTGTTCATTGGTCAAGTTAAGCTCTCTCAATGTTAATACAGCTACTTGCTTTTAGTTTACAATTTAGCTTATCTGACTTGTTACCTTTCTTAATTGTTAATTTCTGAATTCACCATTTGAAAGTGTTCTTTCTTGCCATATGGTTAAGTCACTAGAACATTATATGATTTACAGTTGGAGGGTTATTGCAAACAAGTGAAACCCAGCTAAATAGAAAAAAACTTTCTTATAACATGAAGAGCCCAGTGATACTGGGCAACACATACATACCCCGAGAGCCCCGTGATATGCAGGCAACACAGACACCCCACGCCCCCCAGTGACAGCGGGCAACACAGACACCCCCACGACCCTCCATACTGCCAAGTGGCACTGGGCAACACAGACACGACCCTATCCCACCAAGTGACACCAGGCAACAGATACCCCTGCCACCAGACATTGGGCACCACACACACACACATCACTCCCGCCAGACACCGGGCTCTCCTCACACACACACACACACACACACACACACACCACAACACACACACACCAACACACACACACCCACACACCACACACACACGCTGCCCCGCCAGACATCAGGCACCACGCGCACACACACACCAGCCCCGCCAGACACCGGGCACCACACACACACGCCAGCCCCGCCAGACACCGGGCACCACACACACACACGCCAGCCCCGCCAGACACCGGGCACCACACACACAAACCAGCCCCGCCAGACACCGGCACCACACAACAACCCAGCCCCGCCAACATCGGGCACCACACACACGCCAGCCCCCCAGACATCGGGCACCACACACACGCCAGCCCCGCCAGACATCGGGCACCACACACACGCCAGCCCCGCCAGACATCGGGCACCACACACACACCAGCCCGCCAGATGCCGGGCACCACCACGCCAGTCCCAGCAGATACCGGGCACCACACACACGCCAGCCCGCCAGACACCCGGGCACCACACACACATGCACACACAACACGCCAGCCCCGCCAGACACCGGGCACCACACACACGCCAGCCCCGCCAGACACCGGGCACCACACACACGCCAGCCCCGCCAGACACCGGGCACCACACACACGCCAGCCCCGCCAGACACCGGGCACCACACACACGCCAGCCCCGCCAGACACCGGGCACCACACACACGCCAGCCCCGCCAGACACCGGGCACCACACACACGCCAGCCCCGCCAGACACCGGGCACCACACACACAACCACCCAGCCCCGCCAGACACCGGGCACCACACACACGCCACCACCCGCCAGACACCGGGCACCACACACACACGCCAGCCCCGCCAGAACACCGGGCACCACACACGCCAGCCCCGCCAACACCAGGCAACCACACACACGCCAGCCCCGCAGACACCGGGCACCACACACACGCCAGCCCCGCCAGCACCGGGCACCACACACACGCCAGCCCCGCCAGACACCGGGCACCACACACACGCCAGCCCCGCCAGAAACCGGGCACCACACACACGCCAGCCCCGCCAGACACCGGGCACCAACCACACGCCAGCCCCGCCAGAACGCCGGCACCACACACACGCCAGCCCCGCCAGACGCCGGGCACCACACACACGCCAGCCCCGCCAGACACCGGGCACCACACACACACCAGCCCGCAGACGCCGGGCACCACAACACCCATCCCCCCAGACACCGGGCACCAACCACACAACATACCCCCACTGACACCAGGCACCGCACACACATATCCACACTGACACTGGGCACCACACACACATCCCACTAATACCGGGCATTCCATATACCCATCCATCCCAGTGACAGCGGACACCACACACACACACAAACCCCGCTGACACCGGGCACCTCAGACACACACACCCAGACCCAGATACAGAGACGCACTCTCACTCCTGAAGTTCAGGGTGCTAACGGTTGCCGCGAGATTTCTTCTGCACAGGCCCAGGCCACCTTACTGATTGATTTCGATGCCCTGTTAGTAACGAGTGTAAAAGAAGTCACTTACCGAATCACAGCCGTTATGCTAATAGTCAAGGCCTCTGTCAGCCGCGGCCTGAGTTACTGCAGTAACCGGCTCGGCGCCCAGCTGACGCGGTCAATATGGCAGATTCTGCCACGTAGTGGCGGGGGCGGGGCTTGAGACGGAGGGCTGGACTTGAGGCAATGGGCGGGGCCTCCGCCCGATGAGGGGCGGGACCTGGGAGCGGGAAGGCACTTAGAGGGCGGGGCCTATTGCAGTGGACGGGCGAGGGGCGTGGTTTGTAATGAGGATGTTACCTGAGATGGACCGTGCCGACAGGTGAGACTTCTGGAGAAAGTGTTTCCGTACCGGACATTTCAGCCTGAACAGCTTCTCCTGCCCCTCCCGGGCCAAGGGTAACGCTCCACAGCTGGACCGTTTCTCAACAACCACATCACATCTGGAGCTTCGCTAACGAATCATTGAATATGTTGACAGGTATTTGATGGGACGAAGGACCTCTTTCTGTGCTGTAAAACTCTGACTCTCTCAGTGAATGTGCCACCAAGTGTCCTTTATAGGGGACTATATTATTGAAAAAAGGAACAAAGAGCCCACTTCACTTAATGCAGCTCCAGCTCTAAACAAATCAGATAATTCTAAAAAATAACTAAATTATAAATAAAAGGAAAAACTCCTGGAAACTGTCGGTTGGCCTAGCAGCAGCTGTGAAGAGAAAAACAGCGTCAATGCTCGAGGTCAGTAATTCCCAACGTGTAGTCGGGTCCAAGAGGGTAGCGTCTACAAGGGAATTGTAGTGATCCATGAGAAAAAAAAATTACCTGACACTTGTATGGATGAACTCTTTTTTGAAGGTCAGGTGAGGTGAAAAAAATTGCAAAAGCATTCAGCATACTTGATGCTGTGTTCCAAGGAATCGCAGATTGTCATTAAAGTTAAGGTCATAAACTGCAGACTTAAGAAAAACAATATTATGCAAGATAACCAGAATGAACTCAGCTTTGACAACTGCTACATTGCCATTGTGCCCAAAACTCATGGCATTGTTTATCTATATACCTCACCTGCTACTGCAGGAAGAGTTACAAAGCCCTACTCCTGTATTCTCTCCTGCACACGGTTCCTCTGACTACAGCACTTTAGCTGTGAAGCGCCCGTTTTCTTGCTGGCTATCCCTCAGAGCCAAAGGGGCATGATCAAACTGAAACCCCACTAGCTGATTCAAAAGGGATGAATGATAAATTAGTGGGAGAGGTGCAGAACTTTGTGCTGCCAGTACAATGAGATTCGACTGAATTTATGTAACTGTTTATGAATTGGCAATACAGTTGGAGAATAGAAGCAAGAGCTGCGAAGCTCTCCTGCTAATAAAGAAATGAACATATTTGAAGACACATTTATGGCCAAGTTCCAAAGGCAGATAGACTTCCAGTCTATTACTTCCACTGTTCAGAATTTGCAGATGGTGATGAAAAGGCCCAACAGCATCAAAATGATCAAGGCAGTCAAACAGAGATTCCCAATTTACAAATAACCTTTAGCAATGATTTTACTGCAGAATCAGGGTCAGATTTTTCACATGCAGGACAAAATAGAAATGGTTCTCAAAGAGACATGTGGGCCAAATAACTTGATAAATCAAATTATGACTTATGACAGAATCACAAATATGTTTTTTGGCTATGGTAAAAATGCAGCTTCCAAACAGTGGGAAGCATGGCGTCAGAAAGGGAGTTAGGAGGAAAAGGAGTCACAAAATTAACTTGACAGTGAGGATTAAGGAGAATTCCAAGGTATTTTATACATATATTAGAAACAAGAGGGTGGTTAAAGAAAGAGTTGATCCACTAAAGGACAAAGGAGGGAAATTATGTGTAAAACCAAAGGAAGTGGGTGAGATCCTTAATGAGTACTTTGCATTGATATTCACAAAAGAAAGGGACACGTCCATTGAAGGTATCTTGGGAGGGTATGTAAACTCTTTAGAATAAGTCAGCATTATAACAGAGGAAGTGTTGGGTGAATTAAAAAGCATCAAAGTAGACAAATCCCCAGGGCCATATGGCATCTATCCCAGATTACTGAGAGAAACGAGAATCCCTAACTGAAATCTTTGTTTCTTCATTGGCCACTTGTGAGGTACCAGAGGATTGGAGGTTAGCCAATGTTGTCCTGTTGTTCAAGAAGGGTAGCAAGAATAATCTGGGTAATAGGCCAGTGAGCTTGACGTCAGTGAGAGTGAAACTGTTGGAGAAGATTTTTAGGAATTGGATTTATACTCATTTGGAATTGAATGGTTTTAACAGGCAACATAATTTTGTACATCGGAGGTCATGTCTCACTGATTTAATTGAGTGCTTTTTTTACAAAGATTGACTGACTTGGGAAGGATTGTGCACATTATCTACATGGACTTTAAGACATTTCACAAGGTCCGTAACAGTAGACTAGTGCAAAGAATTAGATCTCTCAAAATCAGCAATGAACGAGCAATTTGGATTAAGAACTGATGATGATAGAACACAGAGGATAGTGATGGAAGGGTATTTTTCTGAATGGAGGTCTGTAGCTAGTGGTGTTCCACAGAGTTCCTCTGCTATTAATAACATATATAAATGACTTGGAAGAAAATATAGCTGGTTTGATTAGCAAGTTTGCAGATGATAATAAGATTGGCAGAGTTGTAAATGGTGATGAAAGTTGTCAGACAATACAGCAGGCCATAGATAAACTGGGGATAGAATATAAAAGCAGGGAGGTCTTGCTGCAACTGTACAGAGCACTGGTGAGGCCGCAACTGGAGTACTGTGTGCAGTTTTGGTCACTGCATTTGCGAAAGGATATATTGGACTTGGAGGGAATGCAAAGAAGGTTCACTAGGTTGATACCAGAGATGAGGGGGTTAGCTTTTGAGGAGAGATTGAACAGACTGGATCTGTACTCGTTGGAGTTTAGAAGGCTGAGGGGGGATGTTATAGAGACATATAAGATAATGAAGGGGATAGATAGGGTAGAGGTAGAGAGATTCTTCCCGTTTAGAGGAACTTTTTCACTCAAAGCATGGTGAGTCTCTGGCATTCTCTGCCCATTGAAGTGGTGGAGGCTACCTCGCTGAATATATTTAAGTCACAGGTTTCTGATAGACAAGGGAATTAAGGGTAATGGGGAGAAAGCAGGAAAGTGGAACTGATCCACTTCAGATCAGCAATGATCTTGTTGAATGACAGGGCAGGCTGGAAGGGCTAGATGGCCTATTCCTGCTCCTATTTCTTATGTTCTTATGGAAAATTGGGCAGAGAAATGGCACATGAAATTTAATTCAGAGAAATGTGAAGTAATGTATTTTGATAGATCCATTTCAGGTGGGAAGCTATAAAATAAATGACAGAACAATCTGGAGCATAGATACACATAGATCTGGTAGTACAAGTCCACAGATCCTTAAAAGTGGCAGCACAGGTAGAAAAGCTTGTTAAGAAAGCATATGGCTTGCCTTCAATAGAGGGGGCATCAAGCATAAAAGTTGGCAAATTATGTTTCAGTTGTATAAAACGTTGGTTGGGCCACTTTTGGAATACTTGTCCAATTCTAGTCACCACAGTACCAGAAGGACGTAGAGGCATCAGAGAGATTGCAGAAAAGGTTTACCGGATCTTGACTGGTAAAGAGGTTATAAGCTATGAGCAGAGAATGAATAAACTGGGGATCGTTCTCCCTGGAAAGACAGAGGCTGAGGGAGGTGTGGGGGAGGCAGGAAGAACTTGATAGATGTTTTAAATTATGAGGGATAAAAATAAGGTGAACAGTTGGATGCTTTTTCCCAGGATAGAAATGATAATTACAAGGGGAGAAAGGTTCAGTGGAAATGTCTGTGAAAAGTTTCTTTTTAAAGAGGGGGGTGGGGTCCTGGAATGCACTGCTAAGTGATTAAGGCAGGTATATTAGCCACATTTAAGATTTATCTTGATAGCCATTTGAACGAACGTGGAATAGGAGGGATACAAACAGTTGGATTAGATACGTAAATGTAATCGGCGTAGGCTTGGAGGGCTGTAGAGGCTGTTCCTATGCTGTACCATCCTTTGTTCCGTTTATGGGAAAAGAATGTGATGATGATAAAATATGCCTGTGTTTTCATTTTCCAGTGAGCAACATTGGAAAATGCATGGGGAGCATATGATAGTAAGAAGAACAAAATGTAATAAATTCAGTATGGATATCAAGGAAAATTCTGCTTGACCAACCTTAATTAATTTGACGTGGTAATAGAGCAGGTATTGCTGTAACAGCCGAACATTGAGCCACAATTTTCAGATTTAAATCTCACATCAGCACTTGAGCACAAGAGATGTGTTTTGGTTAACCTGCAAATCTTGCTTGCATAGGTTTCCTCCCACATCCTAAAGATATGCTCTTAGGGAGAATAAATTCTCCCTAAATTGTCTCAAATTTGGTTCCAATGCATAGATCTATAAACATAGACAGGGATCATGGGTAGAAGTGGGAACATCGAGGTGGCGGCACGGGCTCGTAGGGCCGAAGGGCCTGTTTCCTGTGCTGTTTTGTTCTTTGTTCCTCCTTTGGCAGGTGGTAAGTGCTGGAGAATTACCTGCACTGGATACAGAGCAGCACCCCTTTGGCTAATAACCTGTACCAGAAAATCAGGCATCAATGGACAAGTGACAGAATGGATTTCTAGCTGGTTTCAAGATAAAGCAGAATTGGATGACACCAACAAGTGGGGATGGGGGTAGAAAATTGGAGAGAGATATTCAATTTGGAGGATGGTTACATCGAATTACAGGAAGACAGTTATAAGTTTGCAGAATGGGCAAATTAGAAAATTAAAATTGAGCAAAAACCTTATAGTAGTACATTTTGATAGGCAGATTTGAGGGGTTATCATACAGAATATTCACATTTTGATAAGGTAGAGAAACAAAGGGAACTCGGAGCACAAAAACGTCCATTACTAGAACCTGGGTATAGCAAGATCATGAAAACAGATCAAGCATGAGGCTTTATTTCGTAGAGTGGAAAGTAAGAAAATCATTCTAAAGTTGTATCAAACTTTGGTTAAACCACACATTACTGCATGCAGTTCTGGTTGCCCATATATATGAACAAATGATTTGAAGGGAAATGTAGGTGGCCTGATTTGTATCATTGGCAAATATACCAAAATTGGGAGTGTAGTAGATAGTGAGGAAGATTGTCAGAAGACAACAAGATACAAATTGGTGAGACCCCTGAGCCAAAAAATGGCAGATGAAATTTAATCTAAACAAATGTGAGGTGATGAGATTTGAAAGGTCTGTTGCAGAAGGCAAGTATATAATAGTGTAAAGCCCTTAGAAATATTAGTATAGAGGGATTGAGCATGCAAATCCACACTTCTCTGAAAGTGGCAGCTCAGGTGGTCAAGGCAGCTTATGGCATGCTGGCCTTCATTGTTCAAGGCATTGAGTACAAAAATTGGAAAATCATGTTGCAGCTATATAAGACTTTGGTTAGGTCACATCTGGAGTGTTACATGCAATTCTGGTTGCCAGACTACCGAAGGATGTTGATTCATTGGAGAGGGTGCAGAAGAGATTTACCAGAATGTTGCCTGGTTTAGAGGATATGGACCATGAAAAAAGTTTGAACAAACTTGCATTGTTGTCATTGGAGGGTAGGGGAATGGAGGGGAATTGTGGGGGGAGAGGAGACTTGATAAGGGTTTACAAGATTATGAAAGACTTGGATAGAGTGGATATTCAGAGACCTTTTCCTAGGGTTGAAGGGTCAATTACTTGGGATAGGGGGATTGAAAGGGAGAGAGGGAAGTTTGAAAGAGATGCAAGTGGTAAGTTTTTTCACAGAGGTGATGAATGCCTGGAACATTCTGCCAGTGGTGGTGGAAGCTGATTCAATACCAACATTTAAGAGGCATCTGGACAGATAGATCAATAGGCAGGGAATACAGGGATATGGATATAGAGACAAGAAAATATTAAAGAGGCATCCCTGTCAATACAGACTTGGTGAGGCAAAGGGCCTACTGTTGTGCTGTACTGTTCTTTATTATAAAAATAATAGAGATAACAACGAGGGTGCAAAGATGATTTACATGGATAGATACCAGTAATGCACATACCAGGAAAGGATTGACAAGTTGGATCTTTTTCTTGAAAAGGACTGACAGTCCTCAGAACAAAGTAAAGTTGTAATAGACTACATACAAAGTTTCCTCTTCTAGCAAAATGAGAAGTCATCAACTTAAGAAAGCTACTAAGAAACTGGCAAAGAAATTCAGAAGAAACCTTTTCACATAGATTATGGTTGGGCAAATAAAATAGTCATAGAATCCCCTACAGTGCAGAGACCATTCAGCCTATCGAGTCTGCACCAATTCTTCAAAACAGGATCCCATCCAGGCCATTCCCTCTGCCCTCTCTATAACCCTATGCATTTACTGTGGCTAATTCACCTAAAGATGTAGCCAAGTCCCCTGATCTCCTGGCCTACATTGTAGGGACTGAAAATAAGTGGCTGCAATGATAGTAGATGCAAAGTAGTTTATGGAAACTTCTTCAACTGATTCTCACGATGACTGTCTCACTGGAGAGACGTAGGTTGAGAGGCGACCTGATAGAGGTTTATAAAATGTTGAGAGGGATAGATATGGTGGACTCTCAGAGACTATTTCCCCGAGCTGAAATGGTCACTACGAGAGGACACAGATTTAAGGTGCAGGGAAGCAAATACAAAGGAGATGTCAGGGGTAGGTTTTTCACTCAGAGGGTGGTGAGTGAATGGAACCAACTGCTGTTGGAGGTTGTTGAGGCAAACTCACTGGGGTCTTTTAAGAGACTTCTGGATGAGTATATGGAAAAGAATAGGATAGGGGGTTATAGATAGGTCTGTGGATTGGTAGATGTGATCGGTGCAACTCGTGGGCTGAAAGGCCTGTTTGTGCTGTATTGTTCTATGTTCTATGAAGAGATTTGTATGAAGGAAGCTTGAGCAGATTGCACCTATACTCTGAAGTTTAGAAGAATGGGAGGTGACTTTATTAAAACATACAAGATCCTGAGGGGACTTGAGAGTGGATACTGAGAGGATGTTCCCCCACGTAGGAGAATCTCAACTAAGGGACAGTCTGAAAAGGTAGTGGGAATCCATTTTAGATGAAAAAATTTTTTCCCTTAAAGGAAGAATGGGATTTTTTTTTTCCCTCAAAGCAATAGAAACTGGATCATTTAATATCTTTTAAAGCAGTTATACTGATTTTTGCTCAACAAGGGAGCCAAATATTATGGGTGACAGGCAAGAAAGTGAAGTTGAGGCTACAATCAGGTCAGCCATTGGATCATATTGAATGGGAGAGCAGGCTTTTGGTTGACTGACTCCTAATTTAGCTGAGGAAATATGGGAAGAGACTGGAGTAAAATATAAACAGCTTGGAGTGGTTGGGCTGCAAGGATATACTGCAGAGTAATCCAAAAGCAGGGAAGATACTGGAAATTGAATAAAAACAGTTATATAGCAGCACTGTTGGCATATGTGAATCCACAAGTTGACAGGCAACTGAAAATACTGATGGGGTAGGAGTGAACAAGCTTGTTCACTTACCACCACTACGTTCATGCAAGAATATCCCTCACACAAATGATCCCTTTACGGACTCACCAATTGAAGTATAACTTCTAGCAGAACGTTTGTTTCAATTTGATGGCCAGACACAATGACTCAGCAAAAAACTTGTACGTGTCTAGTGTCTTTAATGGAGTAAAACATCAAGGTGCTTCACAGAGTATTAAAAAAAATTAGACACTGAGCCACATAAGAAAATATTAGAGGGAAGACTAAAAGCCAAAGCAAAGAAGTAGTTTTTAAAGGGTGTCTTGAGGAAAGAGAGAGATTCAGGGAAGAAATTCCAGAGCCAAGTGTCTTGGCAGCCAACAATGGAGCAATTAAAACTGGGGATTCTCCAAAGACCAGAATTGGTCCCTAATCAAATCTCAAAAGTGACCTCATCCACACACACATTAGCCTGGTCTCCATGTAGAAACGTTAATTTGTCTCGACTTGAGGACCTCGACTTCCTTTCTTTTAAGGACAAAATGAATATTTTATAGCACAAGTCAGGCAGATTGTCCATCAGGCTACATAACAGCCACATAATTTACCCTAAACTTAGAGATAGAGTCCCAAAACATCATAATCTTACAAACCTTAAATGTAAGGATGCAGCCTCAGAGATAGCATGGATATGTGATCATTAAACTTAATGCATTCTAATTTCTTGATCTGAAATTAACATGTTCTTGTGGCTTTTTTAAAAAAGTATATATCCTTTCCATTTAGAGACAAGTATATTTACCAGTGATACAATATTTCTCCACAATTATTTGATTTGATTTATTATTGTCACACGTATTGAGTGAAAACATTGTTTCTTCGTATTGTACATTCAAAACATACCATTCATTCAGAAAAGAGTGCAGAATGTAGTGTTACAATCATAGCTAGGGTGTGAAGAAAGATCAACTTAATGCAAGGCAAGTCCATTCAACAGTCCGACAACAGCAGGGAAAAAGCAGTGGAGTCGGTTGGTATGTGATCTCAGACTTTTGTATCTCCCCCCCCCCCTAATGGAAGGTGAAAAAGAGAATGTCTAGGATGCATGGGGTCCTTAATTATGCTGGCTGCTTTGCCAAAACAGTAGGATGTGTAGAGGTAGTCAGTGGATGGGAGGCTGGTTTGCGTAATGGATTGGGCTATATTGATGACCTTTTATAGTTCCTTGCAGTCTTTGGCAGAGCAGGAGCTACATCAAGCTATGATACATCCAAAAAAAAAGCTTTCTATAGTGCATCTGTAAAAGTTGGTGAGAGTCACAGCTGACGTGCCAAATTTCCTCAGTCTTCTGAGAAAGTAGAGGTATTGGTGGACTTTAAGTATAGTGTCAGGATGGGGGGACCAGGACAGGTTGTTGGTGATCTGGACACCTAAAAATATGAAACTGTCAATTCTTTCTACTTCATCCCCATTGATGTAGACAGGGGCACACTTTCCTTTATGCTTCCTAAAAAGGATGATAATCTCCTTCATTTTGTTGACATTGAGGGAAGAGATTATTTTTGTTGCACCAGTTCACATTTTCCATGTCATTCCTGTACATTGTCTCATCATTGTTTGAGATCTGATCCACAATGGTGTCATCATCAGCAAAGTTGAAAATTGAATTGGAGGAGAATTTGGCCACATACGAGTATAATAGGGAGCTGAAACCACAGCTTTGAGAGGCACCGCTGTGAAGGATGATCGTGGAGGTGGTGTTGCCTATCCTTATTGATTGTGGTCTGTAGTTAGGAAGTTCAGGATCCAGTCGCAGAGGGAGGTGTCAAGTCCCCAAGCCACAGAATTTGGGGAGGAGTTTCATGGGAATAACAGTGTTGAAGACTGAGCTGTAGTCAATAAGTAGAAATCTGACATAGATGTCCTTGTTAACTAGGTGTTCCAAGGCCAGGAAAATGGCATCTGCTGTGAATCGTTGCGGCAATAAGAAAATTGTAGTGGATCCAGGTAGTCTCGGAGATTAGAATTTATTTGTGCCATGACTAGCCTTGAAGGACTTCATAATGATTTATTTGCAGAAAACAGTGTCAACAGCAATGTTTTTTAAACTGGAGTACACTTTGGGCCCCAGAGTATACAGCATATTATTCCAGTATATAGTTATTTGATTAAACTCGGTTAGCAAAAATTCTTTAATAAAACTCAGTACCTGCTCATTCAAAAGGAGACTAATCTTTACAAGTTTAACAGCCATTTCAGAACCACGACTAAAATGCAGCCATACAGGCAAGATCAGAATTGACAGAATCCCATATTTAAACAGACTTCCTATTGAGCCTAGTACATAGAATGGCAACTTGGTCAAAGTATCAAGGACAACTAGTTGACCTAAGAAGCAAAAGTGAACCACTATGTGTACTGGGTGAGAAAACAGCTGTAGCATTAAAACAAAATCCAAACAAAAAGATGTATAAGTCAGTCAGCAAGAGTATTTCATAGTATAACTTTTCAAGTCTAACCTCCTGATAATTAACTTAGTTTGCATTTTCCGCATAATGCTTTTTTTATTTAGAAAATAAATCCATTTACATCATAAGATAAAAATTTAGAAATTAAAAAACATTCACCAAGTATTGTAAATGTAACTAATTTATCATGGGAATAACAAAACGACAGTAAAGATAATTTTCTCTGGTCGTGAAGAAAATAGTAAATTTGATGGATTTCTCAATCCAAAAGGAGGCCCTCAAATTCCTGAAATCAACAGACATCTTCACTCCATTTTCTAAATCTAAAAGCATTATAGAGGTATGTTTATTTTAGTTTGAACTGATCCTATGAATTTGTTCAGCCTTCCTATAGAAAGGATTCATGTAGAATGTGATAAATTTTAAAATATTACACTTGGTGAATGTGATACCCTCATTCACTATAAATGAGAAGGGCACTTGCAAAGTGCATTTATTTAGTGATATTTGGTATATTTAATGTCCTCCTATTCGTCTGTTTCAAACAAAAGCCTTTCTGACACCAGAAAACAGATTCATTCTCCTCTCATCTCCATTCTCCTTCAGAGCCCAGTCTTCTTCCAATACTGGCTTCCCAAGCAACCCCAAGCCCCAATCCCATTTCTTTCATCTCAAGGCAGACATCAAAATAGACGCAAAACCCTGGCGATCTTTTCCCTAAACACAAACGTTTGACTCTTCACCATGTTCTCCTTTTAAGGCACAGGTTCAAACTACCACTTTCATCAAGTTATTAATAATTTCTTATTTATTACGCTTGTGCAAAACATTGCCATGTTCCAATATGTTATATGGGTGCAATACAAGTGAAACTTGTCATTTAGTTGTGATGTGCCCTCTATGTTTAGAGAGAAACATGGAGAGTTTATTTCCTATTACTTTTCTACCACAAAAGATGGAACAGTTCAAATCATCTCTCTTCCTATGTGAGTACAACCACTTTTTAAACCAACAGGAGCACAAAATGGCTTTGCAGCTCAGGGAACAAAAATTCTGAAACTTTTTTCTTTGTTACGAGAACATCAACCATCTACCACTTCTCCTAGATGCTCAGCCAAGCACTTTTACATGAGGAATTGTGACTTTGAAAGAGTCAGCATTTCATCGCACAGGATACCAATCCTTAACATGCTAAGGCATGAAAATTCTGTAAAGGCACAAAAAATCCACACGATAGTTTTTGTAAGAAGCAAATTCATTTATGAAAAACTTCATTGTTTTTGAACAAAGCATTTACAAATTATACATTGTTTGCTTCTTTGTGCAAACAATTTTCTTTCAGAAGTAATTTAATGTAATCCTACTTTTACATGATTAATTTAATTAAATGTTTTATATTTGTATTTTACAGCATAAAGAGAAACATACTTGAAAAATATTGGCTAAAGGAATATTTTATTTCACCCAGTACTAAGTGAGCACTCCACTCAATAAAACTTTAGCCATTACAGAACCAAAACTCCATTTTCTTTTCTGCTCAACAAATCCAAATGGAATACAAGGAAAGCAACTGTGTACCAATGTTATTCAATAATCTTGAAAGGTTAAAAATTCTCAACCACTTGCTCCCTACCCCATATTCTCTCCCCAATAAAAGAAAAATTGTTATAGTCCCAGCTTTAGACTTGCCAGTTTATTTAAGGCATTTGTTTCAAAGGTTGTTGAATCCCATCATGCCTTTCATATTGCCAGTAGCACCTTGTTGAAACTGTCTCATCATTGTCTGTAGACCAGCCATGCCACCTAGAATGGAAGGAAAGGACCATAAGTAAAAGTTGTAGAAATGAAAGCAATCATAACATTTTAAATTGCATTTGCAGATTCTTTGATACAGCTTCACGTGCCCAATGGCTTGACAGCAGTGGAGAAAATCCGTGCAGGCTTTTCTGGATCGAACAACAGTCTGAGGGGGAACTTGATATCATTACCGGAACCAGAAAGATTTTATGAATGCCAAGATAAATTTTAAAATCCAAAAAATAATGGGGAGCAAGTCTCTGCCCTCGACTCAGGTATTGCTGAAATCCTCATCTATGACTTAGTTAAGTCAGGGCTTAGGACTATTCTATTGCTTTCTTGGCTCTCAGCTTTGGCTTACCTGAACTCATTCAAAAATTTGCAATCCGTAACCTCACTCAAACCAAGGTCTTTTTATCTATGACCATCGTACTCAGTCACCTGCATGGGCATAATTTCCAAGATGTAGAGATGCCAGTGTTGGACTGGGATAAACTCAGTGAAGTCTGGCAACACCAATTTTAAATCCAACCAATTTATTTGATAATAAATCTGCGAGCTTTCGGCCTTCGTCAGGCGAATGAGGTGTTTGCAGAACACCTGTTGGATTTAAAATTGGTGTTGCCAGACTTTACATAATTTCCAATGCAGTGGTAATTCAATCTGATTGCACCCCACTTAAAAGTTCTTAACTTGAACTCTGGCAATTCTATCCCGACTGACATTTCAATTCAGGACAGGCAAAATTTGGTGAGTGCAGCGTGTCCTACAGCTGAGTGTAGAGGGCTTAGAGTCATGGGTAAGGAATCTACATCCTTTTTCACAGACTAGCTGCTGCTGATCATCTAGTTTGCAACAACTTTCCTACATTATCCCTGTATCCCATAATGTTTTATATTTAATCTGTAAAAATCCGAGTTTTCAACATACTCAGTCTCCACAGCCTTCAGGCAGAGGACTCCCAACAATCATCATCCTTCTAAATGAAAAAATTCCTCCTTATTCTCAGTCCTGAATAACTTGCCCCTTATTCTGAGACAGTGTTCGCTGATGCCAGACATCCAACCTGAAAAAACATCCTTCCTGCATCTATCCTCAAGTCCCAGAAAAATGTTCTGTGTCTGAATGAGATCACCTCTCATTGTTCCAAACTCCAGGGAATAAAGTCTATTTAATCTTTCCTGTGGAGGACAATCCCTCCATCTCAGGATCCATCATTAGTGAACCCTCCATGGCAAGAATATGTTTTAAAGAACAAAGAACAGGAAACAGGCCTTCGCCCTACAAGCCCATGCCGCCCTTTTTAACATTCAATGAGTGCCTCAAATTTCCTTCAGTAAGGAACGTAAATTGAAGTCTGACCAAGGCTGTACATAATTTCAGGTCATTTAACAAGAATTCTTTATCCTTGATCTCAAATCTCTTGCAATGTAAATCACCCTACCACTTGCCCAAATTGCTTGCTGTATCTGCATGTTAGCTTTCAGTGATTCATGAACAAAGACACCAAATCCCTTTAAAATTTAATGCTTCTCAGCCACTTAGAATTTATGAAATACTTGGTGTTTTTTTTCCCTAACAAATTAATAATCTCACATTTCTCCACATTATGTTCCATTTGCCCAATGTTTTCCCATTCGCTGAGCCTCTCCAAATACATCTCTGTATTATCTTGACAACTTGCACAGTTGTGTATCATCTGCAAACTTGGAAATATTACACTTAATCCTTATCCAAATCATTTAGTTTATGAATAACTGGGGCACCTACCAACCTGAAAATAACCCATTCCCACCCTTTTTTGTCTCAATCCATGCCAGTATATTACTTCCAATCCAATATAACTTTTTATTTATTAATCTCCTATATAGGACCTTATCCAAAGTTTTCTGAAAATCTAAGTATACCACATTCACGAGTTTTCCCTTAATTATTCCTTTAGTTACATTCTCAAACTCAGATTTGTTGAGCATGGTTTTATAAAATAGAAATCATGTGAACACCATTTCTCCTACCATTATTTTCGAAGTGACCTGAAATCAGATCCTTTATTAGATCTGGCAATTCCATTACAACTGATGTCAGGCTAACAAGTGTGTAGTTCTTAGATTTCTCTCCCTTGTTTTTCAAATGGTGGAGTTCATCAAGTCCAGGGGACTTAACTATTTCAAGTCTTATTAATTTCTCTCATACCTGTTTTCTTACTCAATATTAATATCACGTAGTTCCTCATTTCCACTAGTCCCTTGACTCTCCATTATTTCTGAAAAGTTATTCAGTTTTTCCTCCGTGAAGACACACTACCACCGTCTGCTCTAAGATGCTCACTAAAACCTTACCATACTGATCAAGCTTTGGCTAAGTTGCCTTAATATCTCCTTGTAAAATTGTGTTTCATAACGCTTGGCAAAACATTCCAAGCATCTTCACACAATGCTATATAAATGTTGTTTTCTATTTTAGAGCATTGCCATTAACCAAGCCAAGCTATTCCAGTACAACACTGGAATCTCGTTGGTAATACTGAAGCTTGTCCAGATCAATCAGCATCCATTCCATCTACTTTTCATCATCAGCAAAGTGATGGAAGTTGCCATCAACATTGCTATCACATATCACTTATTCAACAATAACCAGCTCATTGGCGCCAGTTTCTGTTCCACTAGGACCACGCAGCTCCTGACCTTACATCTTCAGTCCACACATGGACAGAAGAGGTCAAACTCAGGACTGAAGTCAAAGTGACTACCCTTCACATTAAGACAGCATTTGACCAAATGCACTGAGATCCAGAAACCTGGCATCATTGAAAATCAGAGGGAAAACTCTACGCTGGTTGGAGTCATATCTGGCACAAAAGAAGATTGTTGTGATTTTAAGAGATCAATCGTTATCAGTGATATCTTGGGAGTGAAGAGTTCTGAAGTTAATGCTAACCCAACCATCTTCAACTTCTTCATCAGTGACCTTCCTTCCATAAGGTCAGAAGTGGGGATGTTCACTGATGACTGTACAAGGTTCAGTACCATTAGTGACTTGGATACTGAAGTAGTCCATATCTAAATGGATTAAGACCTGGATAACATTCAGGCTTGGGCTGACAAGTAATATGTAATATTGACATTTCTTGGCACCTGCACAATAACTATCTCCAACAGAGAATCTAACCAACTCCCCTAAAAATGGTATTACCATCACTGAAACCGCCACACAAAGGGCAGGGTAGTACACTGACCAGAAATTTAAATTGATGAGCTACATATATTTTGTGACTACAAGACAAAGACAGAGGCTGGGAATTCTACTGCAAGTAATTCATTTCCCAACTCAAAGCCAGAACACCCTGGTTAGGTGGTACCTCATTCACCAGTGGCAAAGTGCCAGTTGTGTGTACCATCTACAAGATACAAAGCAGCAACTCACCAACATTCCTTAGACAACACCTCAAACTCACAGTCACCATCACCTTGAAGGACAAATAAATGCAAACACTACTATCTGCAAGTTTCCTTTCCAAGTTACATATTATTTTGGACTTGGAACTACATCACCATTTCTCCACTGTTTCTGGATCAAAGTCCTGGAATTTCCTTCCCATCAATAAGTAGGTATATCTCCATCATATGAACAGCAGTGGTACAAGGTGGCTGACCAGCTCCTTCTTAGGCCACAGAAGAGTAATAAATGCTGGCCTGGCTAGTGGTATTACATCTATGAAAAGGATAAGTTAAAAAAAATTGAAACTCAAGTTTGAGAACCTGATAGCCAGTTTGGACAATTTCCATTATCAAAACATATTATAAATCAGGTGCAGGTACTTCTAAACAGGAAAGAAAAATCAAAAGATATGCCAGAATGTTGGCAAGTTGTGTAGATAGGAAGGAAAATTTTAATTAAATTAGAATCATAGTCAGAGGTTAAAAGCATGGAAACAAGTCCTTCAGCCCAACTTGCACATGCCACTTTTTTAAACCCTAGGCTAGTCCCAATTGCCCGCATTTGGCCCATATCCCTCTATACCCATTTTATCCATCTAACTGCCTAAACAATTTTTAATAGACAAAATTGTATTGCCTCTACTATTACTTCTGGCAGCTTGTTCCAGACACTCACTACCCTGTGTGAAAGAATTGCCCTTCTGGACGCTTTTGTATCACTCCTCTCTCACCTTAAACCTATGCCTTCACGTTTTAGGCTCCCCTCCCTTTGGGAAAAGATATTGACTCTCTAGCCGATTTATGTCCCTCATTTTTTTTTAAAGCAACACAGCACGGGAAACAGGCCCTTCGGCCCAACGAGCCCGCGCCACCGTAATACCAAATCATTATCCTATTTTAATAGTCCTATATAATAGTATATATATTAATCCTAATTTGGAAAATTTTCACCATAGGGACGATTTGTTACCCAATCAGCCTAAGAGCGAATTTTTGGGTTGTGGGAGGAAACCGGAGTGCCCGGAGAAAACCCACGCAACCACGGGGAGAACGCGCAAACTCCCGCAGACACCGGCCCAATTCCAAGTTTCTGCACAGCCACATCGATAGTCTCTGAGCTGTCATGGTGCCCTTCAGGTGGTCCACATAAAGCACTCATATACGACATGAGGTACCAGGCAACCCATGAATCAACATCCAAGAGCTGTACCCGCACCACCTGCCGAATGCGTGCTCAAATTATGGACCGAATTACCTGTGGAAAAAAGCCGAAGTTAAACAGTCCTAATATATCCCTCTATCTGCATACCGCTCATGTGGCTGTCCAAGAGACCCTTAAACAGCCCCAGCGTGCCTGCTCCCACCACCTTACTCGGCAGTGCATTCACACCCCCACTACCCTTTGTGTGAAAAACTGCCTTCTAATATTCGTCCTATACATAGCCCCCCTCACCCTATGGCCATGACCTCTCGTCCTATCCATTTCTAAAGGTGGAAAAAGTTTACCTCCATTTACTCTATCTATACCCCTTATAATCTTATACACCTCTATGAGATCCCCTCTAAGCCGACGTCTTTCAAGGTAAAACAACCCCAGTCTATTTAATCGTTCCTCATAAGACAGTCCTTCCATACCAGGCAGCATCCTGGTAAACCTCCTCTGCACTCTCTCCAAGGACTCCACATCCTTCCGATAGTATGGAGACCAGAACTGGGCGCAGTATTCCAAGTAAGGCCTAACCAAAGTTGTATACAACTGCAACATCAAACTCCTACTCTTATATTCTATACCCTTTTCTATGAAAGCTAACATACTATACGCCTTCTTTGTCACCTTCTCCACCTGTGAGGACACCTTCAGAACTTGTGAACCTGCACCCCCAAGTCTCTCTGCGTCTCTATGCTCCTTATAGTTTTACCTTTTATCCTATAATTCTCTTCTACATTTTTCCGGCCAAAATGCATCACCTCGCATTTTTCCGGATTTAATTCCATTTGCCATCTATCTGCCCAATCTACCAACCTGTCTATGTCCTGTTGTATTGCCTGACACTGCTCTTCTGTACCCGCCAATCCAAGCATCTTGGTGTCATCAGCAAATTTGCTGATCTCACCACCTACCCCTACTTCCAAGTCTTTTATGTAGACCACAAATAGAAGAGGACCTAGTACTGAGCCTTGTGGCACTCCACTAGTGACAGGCTTCCAGCTGGAAAAAGAGCCTTCCACTACTACCCTCTGTCTCCTCCTTCCGAGCCAGTTTTCGACCCATCTACATACCCTACCCTGTATCCCATGCGCCTTCACCTTCTCTATCAGTCTACCATGAGGAACCTTGTCAAACGCCTTACTGAAATCCATGTAGACGACATCAACAGCATGTCCTTCATCAACTGTTTTTGTCACTTCTTCAAAAAAATTCCACTAGATTTGTAAGACAAGACTTCCCCTTGACGAAGCCATGCTGCGTATCCCTGATCAGATCGCAGCGCTCCAGATGCTCATACATCCTGTCCCTTAGGATCCTCTCCATTAGCTTACCTATAACTGAAGTCAAGCTCACCGGCCTATAGTTCCCTGGGTAGTCCCTCTGACCTTTTTTAAACAACGGTACTACGTTTGCTATCCTCCAGTCCTCTGGGACCTCACCTGTGTCCAAGGAAGAGACAAAGATTTGCGTCAGAGGCCCAGCCAAGTCTTCCCTCAACTCCCTTAGCAGCCTGGGGTAAATGCCATCAGGCCCCGGAGCTTTATATGTCTTTAATCTGCCTAACAGCCCCAACACCTCTTTCCTCGTAATCCTTATTTCCCTCAACCGATCCTCAACTTTGTCAACATCAGGCACAGACATCTGTCCATTCTCCTGCGTGAATACCGACGCAAAGTATTCATTCAGGATCTCCCCCATTCCCTCAGGCTCTAAGCATAGATCCCCTCCACTGTCCCTAAGAGGTCCAATCTTGCCTCTAAACATCCTTTTGCTCCTTACATAGGTGTAAAATGCCTTTGGATTTTCTTTAATCCTACCTGCCAGAGCCACCTCATGGCCCCTTTTTGCCCTTCTAATACCCCTTTTTAGATCCCGTCTACACTCTCTATAAGCTTCCAGCGCTATCTCAGTCCCTAGTTGCCTAGATCTAATGTAAGCCTCTCTCTTTTTCTTGATCAAGTCCTCAATCTCCCTGGTAAGCCAAGGTTCTCTAATTCTACCTTTCCCATCCTTCCTCCTTGCCGGCACATATCTTTCCTGCAGAGAGTTTAGTTTTCCCTTGAAAGACTCCCACATGTACCTCGTCGACCTACCCTCAAAAAGCTTATCCCAATCCGTATCTTTAAGTTCTTGCCTAATCTGGCCGTATCTAGCCCTCCCCCAGTTAAATACCCTCCCTGTTGGGCCAGTCTCATCCTTTTCCATTAATATCCTAAAGCAGACAGAGTTGTGATCACTATTTGACACCTGCTCTCCTACCTCGACGTCAACCACCTGGCCTGGCTCATTCCCCAGAACCACATCCAGTATAGCCCCCTCTCTAGTCGGGCCATCCACATACTGCTCCAAGGACCCTTCCAAAACACACTGTACAAATTCCTCCCCATCCACTCTATAGACCTCTATAAAATCACCCCTACCATCTATGCTCCAGAGAAAAAAGTCCTAATCTATCCAGCTTCTCCTTATAACTCAAACCATCAAGTCCCAGTAGCATCCTGGCAAATCTTTTCTGCACTCTTTAGTTTAATAATATTCTTTCTATAATCGGGTGACTGGAACTGTACACAGTATCCCAGTGTGGCCATATCAGTCTTATGCGACTTCAACAAGATGTCCCAAATCCTGTATTCAATGTTCTGGCTAATGAAACTAAGCATGCCTTCTTCATCACTGTCCACCTATGACTCCACTTTCAAGGAGCTATGAACCTGTATCCCAAGAAGTCTTTTTTCTGCAACTGTCCCCACCGCCCTACCATTAACTGAATCTGGGCAGACTTAATCCATCAAAATGTATTATATCACATTTATCTAAAATAAAATTCATCTACCATTCATCGGCCCACTGGCCCAATTGATCAAAATTCCATGCAATTGGAGATAACCTTCTTCACTGTCCATCATGTCACCAATCTTGCTGTCATCTGCAAACTTACTAATCATGCCTCTTATATTATTGAGATACTTACCCATATGATGAAGAACTCTTGGATCCATCATTTTAGCCATTTGCTGGTTGAGTTTGGCCATCTGAGATGGGTTGACATTTTTGGACATATCACCACCTACAAGCAACAAACAGATTTTTGTACAATAGAGTTATCTGAATTTCAAATTTACTAAGAAACAAATAAATTACAAGAATCAGTATTTTTAAAAAGTCTGAATTCATTGGCTACAATCTTGCATGTTATTTTGTGTACAATACTTAGTTTGTAACACGTTTGATTGTACACGAGGCTTCAATGGCTTTTTAAGAATTCTTTAATGCTGTCACTAGAAAGACCAGAAATTTTGCCATAACTGCCCTTCAGAAAGCCACCTACCTTCTTGAAACGCTATGGTCTGTTTGATTCAGATACACTCATTTTACCATTAAGGAGCACCAGGATTTTGAATTGATGACAGAAGGAACGGCAATATAATTCCAAGTCGAGGTGTTTTGGAATTTTCCACCCAGTGGGCTGTGGAAACTGTATCATTGAGCACGTTCAAGACAAAAATAGATACATTTCTGGATACTAATGATATCAAGAGATATGGGAATGGTGGAAAAGGCGGCTCAGCTGTTCAAATAGCCAATTCCTGTGCTGTGCGCACACCTTGAAGGGGAACTTGGCATGTAGGATGTTCCCATACATTTGCTGCCTATGTTCTTCCAGGTGGTATAAATCACAGGTCAGGAAGATGCTGTCAAAGGAGTATTGGTGAGTTGCTGCAGTACGTCTTGTAGATGATACACTGCTGCCATTGTGTGCAGGAAGTGAGGAAGTACATATTTAAGGTGATAATGTGAAATGTGAGGTGCCATTCAGATAGGCTGCTTTGTCCTGCAATGTATCAAGCTTCTTAAGCATTGTTGGAGCTGCGCTCATCCAGGCAAGACAACTACATTCCATCAGTCCTGACATGTGCCTTGTAAATGGTAGACAGGCTTTGGGGAAGCAGGAAATGAGTTATTCACCACAGAATTCCTCATCTTTCACCTGCTCTTGTATCCACAGTATTTCTATGATAAACCAGTTCAGTTTCTGGTCAGTGCTGACCTCCAGTATGATAGGTGATTCAACAATGGTAATGCCATTGAAGGTCAAGGGGCAATGGTTGGAATCTGTCCTGTTGGAGATGGTCATTGCCTGGCACTTGTACAGTATAAATGTTACTTGCCGCTTATTAGCCCAAAAGAGGTGGATGGGGGTAAGGCAGTTGATGTGATATATATGGACTTTAGTAAGGCGTTCGATAAGGTGCCCCATGGAAGGCTTCTGCAGAAACTGCAGATGTATGGGATTGAGGGTGATTTAGCTAATTGGATTAGGAATTGGCTAGCAGATAGAAGACAGAGGGTGGTGGTTGATGGGAATTATTCATCATGGATTTCGGTTACAAGTGGTGTACCTCAGGGATCTGTTTTGGGGCCTCTGCTGTTTGTAATTTTTATAAATGATCTGAATGAGGGTATTGAAGGATGGATTAGTAAATTTGCAGATGACACCAAAGTCGGAGGAGGGGTAGATAGTGAAGAGGGGTGTTATAGTTTGCAGAGAGACTTGGACAAGTTGCAGAGCTGGGCCGAGAGGTGGCAAATGGAGTTTAATGTGGAAAAGTGTGAGGTAATTTACTTTGGCAGGAATAACAAATGTGTAGAGTACAGGACTAATGGTAGGACTCTTAATAGTGTTGAAGAACAAAGGGATCTTGGTGTATATGTGCATAGATCCCTGAAAGTTGGCAATCAAGTCGATAAGGTTGTTAAGAAGGCATACGGAGTCTTAGTTTTTATTGGTAGGGGATTGAATTTCGGAGCCGCAACGTCATGTTGCAACTGTACAAAACTCTAGTGCGGCCGCACTTGGAGTATTGTGTGCAGTTCTGGTCCCCACATTATAAGAAAGATGTGGAGGCATTGGAGAGGTTACAGAGGAGGTTTACCAGGATGTTGCCTGGTATGGAGGGCAGGTCTTATGAAGAGAGGCTGAGGATTTGAGGTTGTTTTCGTTAGAAAGAAGGCGGCTAAGAGGAGACCTTATTGAAACATATAAGATGATTAGAGGTTTAGATAGGGTGGACAGTGATAGCCTTTTCCCTCAGATGGAGAAAGCTAGCACGAGGGGACATAGCTTTAAATTAAGGGGTGGTAGTTATAGGACGGATGTCAGAGGTAGGTTCTTTACCCAGAGGTGGTAAGGGTATGGAATGCCCTGCCTGCTGCAGTTGTAGATGCGCCAAGTTTGGTGGCGTTTAAGAGGTTAGTAGATAAGTTTATGGATGAAAAGGGAATGGTTTAGGTTAGAGGGTCATTGCTTTTTCTTAATTGGTCGGTGCAACATCGAAGGCCGAAGGGCCTGTTCTGCACTGTAATGTTCTATGTTTAAAACTGTACCAGGTCTTGCTGCATATGGATGTGATTGCTTCGATGTCTGATAAGTTACAAATGAGACTGAACATAGTATGTCTTCATAAGCACGCCTAAGTAAACATGATCATTACTACTCTGGACTTCTACAGTCCTACGAAGCCTTACAAACCTTTGAAAAGGCCTTTGATTCCTCCCATTTTTTTGACCATTTGAGCAAACTTTGTATATTGAGTCAGAAGTTCCTGAACATCTCGGGTTGTAACACCAGCTCCTCGGGCAACTCTTTGGATCCTTCCTGGCTGTTTACTGAAGAGTTTAGCACCATCTTTATTGTCGAGTTCTGTGTGGGGTAGGAGGAGATGGTAATATCAGTATATAGTGATTAATCTACCTTAATGCACAATTTTAAAAATTCTAATCACATGTCAATGTGCTAATGGGCAGATACAAAAATAGAAAGGTTAACAGTGGCCTTTATCTCAGAAGGAACTGGAATGTCAAAGGGAAGAAGTTGTGCTTCCTTTAAAGAGAGATGCAGGTCAGACACCATCTGGCATGCTACTTTGATTAGCATATGGAGTTAGGTTACAGATTAACGTGGCTGCAGGGATTGTATAGGAGAGAGGGTTTCATTTACTTGGATAATGGAGCACATTTTGGGGAAGGTGGGACCTCTACAAACCAGAGGTGCACGAATATCCTGGGAGGAAAATTTGCCTCAGCTCTTCAGGTAGGTTTAAACTAATTTGTTAGGGAGATAAGGAAATGACTTGTAGTCCAAAAGCCAGTATTGAGGTCGAGAGATACTGAGGAAGGTATCAAGGTCGTAGGATGTACAGGCAGACAGCTTGGTGAGTTGAAGTGTATCTACCTCAAATGCAAGGAGCATCAGGAATAAGGTAGGTGAATTTGGAGCATGGATTAGTTCTTGGGACGATGATGTTGTGGCCATTACAGAAACATGGTTCGAACAGGGACAGGAGAGATTGTTGACAGTTCTGGGTACAGATGTTTCATTAAGACTGGGGAAGACAGTAAAAGAAATGGAGGAGTAGCATTGTTAATCAAGGATAGTTTAAAGGCTGCCAAAAGGCATTGCGAGGGCAATCTGCCTACTGAGGTAATATGGACTGCAATTAGAAATAAGAAAGGATGTTGTTTGGAGTTTTCTATAGGCTTCCAAATAGTAATAGAGAAATGGAGGAGGAAATGGCAAAGCATATTATGGGTAGGTGTGGAGGTCACAGGGTAGTTATCATGGGTGACTTTAACTTTCCCAATATTGATTGGAACCTTTACAGGTCAAATACTTCAGATGGGACACTTTTTGGACAGTGTGTGCAAGAGAGTTTCCTGACAGTATGTGGTGGATAAGCTGACAAGAAGTGGGGCCACATTGGACTAGGTACTGGATAACGAACTGGGCCAAGTGTTAGATTTGTTTGTGGGAAAGCACTTTGGAGACACGATCACAACTGGGGGTCCTTCATTATTGCAATCGAAAGGGATAAGGTCACACGGCAGATCAAGGTTTATAATTGGGGCAGGGGTGACTATGATGCAATTAGACAAGATTTAGGGAACATAAGATGGGAACAGAAACTGTCAGATATGGACACAAAACGAAAAGTGGAGCTTTTTCAAGAAACAAATACTACGTGTCCTTGATTGGTATGTCTTTGGCAGGCAAGAAGAAAACTGAAGAGTGAAGGAACCATGGTTCACAAAGGAGAGTGAATTTTTTGTCAAAAGGAAAAAAAGCATATGTAAGGATGAAAAAACAACGTTCAGTTGGATTACTTGAGTGCTACAAGGTAGCTAGGAATGAGTTATAAAAAAGGTTCAGGAGAACCAAGAGGGGACATGAGAAGTTCTTGGCAGGCCAGATAAAAGAAAACCCCAACGCTTTTTACTCTTATGTGAAAAATAAAAGAATGACCAGATTGAGGTTAAGTCCAGTCAAGCATAATAGTGAAAACTTGTGCATGGAGTCAGAAGAGATAGCTGAGGCATTGAATGAATACTTTTCTTCAGTGTTCACTAAGGAGAGGGGCCATGTTTTTGAGGATGAGTGCATGATACAGGCTGTTAGGACAGAGAAGATACATGTTCTGAAGGAAGATCTATTAGCAATTTTGAAAAACCTGAGGGTCGATAAGTCCCTTGGGCCAGATGGAATACATCCTAGGATACTTTGAGAGGCAAGGGATGAGATTGCGGAACCTTTAGCTTTGATCTTTGGGTCCTCACCGTCCATGGGGATTGTGCTAGAGGGCTGAAGAGTGCAAATGTTGTTCCTCTCCAAGAAAGGAAACAGGAATGGTAATTATAGGCCACTTAATCTCACTTCGATGGTCAGTAAGTTAATGGAAACGGTTCTGAGCGATAGAATTTATGACCATTTGGAAAGATGCAGTTTAATCCAGGATAGTCCGCACAGTTTTGAGAGAGGTAAGTCCTGCCTCACGAATTTGATTCAATTCTTTGAGGAGCTAACTAAGTGTGTGGTCAAGGGTAGAACAGTTGATGTTGTATACATGGATTTTAGTAAAGCGTTTCATAAGGTTCCCTATGGTAGGTTCATGAAGATAACGTGGTGTGGGATAGAAAAATTTGGCTGATTGGAAAAGTGTCGTGGAGGGTGGTGGTGGAAGGAAAATTTTCAGACTGGAGGCCAGTTACCAGTGGTGTACCACAGGGGTCAGTGCTGGGTCCTCTGCTATTTGTGATTATTATCAATGAGTTGGAAGAGGGGACTGAAGGGTGGGTTAGTAAATTTGCTGATAACGCCAAGATTGGTGAAGTAGTGGATGAGGTGGAGGGCTCTTGCAGGCTGCAAAGAGACATTAATAGGATGCAGTGCTGGGCTGAAAAGTGGCAGATAGAGTTTAACCCTGCTAAGTGCGAGGTGATTCATTTTGGTAGGACAAACTTGAATGCGGATTACAGGGTCAATGGCAGGGTTCTGAGCAATGTGGACAAAGAGATCTTGAGGTTCATATCCACAGATCTCTGAAGGTTGCCACTCAAATGGACACAGCTGTCAAGAAGGCTTGTGTGTTAGCGTTTATTAACAAGGGATTTGAGTTTAAGAGCCATGGGGTTATGCTGCAACAATACTGGATGTTGGTGAGACCACATTTGGAATAGTGTGTTCAGTTCTAGTCATCTCATTATAAGGAGGACGTGGAAGCATTGGAGAGACTACACAGGAGATTTACCAGGATGTTGCCTGGTTTGGAGGGTAGGTCTTATGAGAAAAGGTTGAGGGAGCTGGGGCTTTTCTCTTTAGAGCGGAGGAGGATGAGAGACGACTTAGAGGTTTATAAAATGAGGGGGATAGATAAGAGTGGATGTGCAGAGACTGTCTTCTCAGTGGATATAGCTGTTATTAGGGGGCATAACTATAAGGTTCATGGTGGGAGATATAGGAGGAATATCTGAGGTAGATTCTTCAGTCAGAGTGGTTGGGGTGTAGAATGCACAGCCTGCTGTGATAATGCAGTCAGGCACTTTAGGAACTTTCAAGCTGTTATTCGATAGGCACATGGAGTACACTAGAATGATAGGGAGTAGGATAGCTTGATCTTGGGTTTGGACATAATTACATTGAGGGCTGAAGGCCTGTACTGTTCTATGTTCTACAGATCAGCATTATCTCACTGAATGGCAAAACTGATAAGGATTGAAATGACCTGCTGCTTTTTCTAGGTACCCCACCTCTGGACATGCTATCATTGATGGATGTACTGCAATTTTATGAGAATAATGCCAGGTCTGGAAAATTAAATTGTCAGGGACGATAGTCATAGTCTTGATTCATTTCCCTTCAGTATGAGATTGAGATTTCAGCATGAAATGAGATTGAAGACTCATTTCAAAATGATGTTTAAAGTAATAAATAGATTAAGTTGGTTGGAGATTTTCTCATCAACATCCAGAATACGAGAGCATAATCTTAAAATTGAGGCCGAGTGATTCATGAACGTAATCAGGGAGTACTTCTGCCCACAAACTCTCCCAAATGGCTCTAGATATGAACAGTAAAGTCATTTACCCGCCTCTAACCAGAAGCAGAATTAAATTGGATCACAGTTGATCTGCAACTTAACTCCATCTACCACTTATCCTGTTCTCTCTTTGTCTTACTTTAAAAAGTTAACTGATCTGCTTGTTCAGAGCAATTTTGGAAGTTGGGGCAGGGAGGGTGCTGAGATTTCCACATTGCATCTGGCTTTTTTCATATTGCACCTGAATAGCCTAATTTTAAATTCATTATGCTCCTTGGTTCTACCTAGGCACCTCTAAATTTCCCACCCCTCAGTCATCTTATGCATCTTAACTGAATCAGCTTTTTAGCAGCTCAACACTAACTTGCAATGTTTTGTATTTCATCCTCCTTCAGATAATGGCCAACTAATAATTAGCAAGTTAAATAACATTTTATGCCAGTCCACTAGCTTTAATTACTTCTCACTGAGACTTCTAAGTCATATTATTCTTCTGCAATTTTCAACTTGCCATTTAGATTATACTTTGATCCATCTTTTCCTGAGGAATATCAACTGACACCACAGAATTAGCCAATGAGTTGCAGGCAGCCAGAGATGTAAAGCAATCCATGACCCATAATTTCTGATCTCCAGGACAGTACCCCAAAGATGCACCAGGGTAAATTGCACCTTTGAATGATTCTAGGGATCTTTCAGAAATTGTTACCCATGCAAGGCGGTGGTGAGCATAAGGACCCTTACCCTTGCTACTGCCCACATCCCACACTGCTGCACACCTGTGCACACCTCACTGCCCCAACCCTCACTCACACTACAGCCCTGATCACTCCAAGAATCACTACCACCCCTGTCGCCACTCCCCATTACCACTCTATTCGTCCTTCTTAATCTCAATCATCCGTCCTTGTCACCGTTATCCCGACCCATGAGTGCCCCACCATCGCCACTCCCACCACCATCACCTAGACTCTTGAGCATCCTCATACCATGTCCCCCAGCACCACCTTTGACTTCACCATCCCAACAGCTCCCCCCACAATGAAGAGGATCATGGGAACACAGCACAAGATGTCAATTGTAACTTGGGCTGTTTTGTGCTGCAAGAATGGAAATTGGACTTGAAGGAACAAATAGTGGGAGACAGAAGCAGTGAAAGGAGATCCTAATTTTTTAAATTAATTTGTAGGGCCTAGGCATCACTTATTGGAGATGGGGGCAATAGTTTGCAGAGTCAAGGATGACTGAAAACAGAAGGAGCTCAAAATAAATAAATAGAAAACCAAAAGCTGTTCAGCTTTTGTAAACATTTACAGTTACCATCATGTATCTATTTTGATCCATAAATCCAGCACAGCACACAAAGTAATACCAAAATACCTTGGTCATTCATACTGTCCATTATGGTCATTAATTTCTTTAGCCTAGACCTTGATTCTTGTTCATTGCCTTTACTCATGAAATCAGTTCCAAAACCAGGGATCATACCCTAAAACAGAGGTATAACTGGCATTAAACATGGAAACAAATTGATTATGGGGGCAAAAAAATGTAATTTACTGCTTCAAAAAAAAACATATGGGGACATTAAGATTTATAACTGAACCAAACAATAAAAGTAACAAGAGACACGCAATTACAAAAGGCAACGCCTTTGCAGTACAAAGTATAATCATAATTCTTATAAATACTAATATGTAAACATAATTTATCCCAGCTTAAAGTAAGAATGCTTGAACAACTTACACCAGATTCCACTTCACCTGGTTGTAGGATAGAAAACATTTAAAAACATACCATTATCTGACCGAAAGGTCCCATCTTCATAATGTTTTGAAACTGTTCATACATATCTCGGAGCGTAAACTGACCTATGAAACAAATAACCAGCTATTAAAATATTTTGTTTCATATTCTCCTCTGCCCTCTTTCCATTTTAAGAATATGCTTACCATGTTTAAGCTTGTCTATTAATTCTTCATTGTCATCCAATTTCAGTTCATTTACCTTGTCAATTAAACCTTCAATATCACCCATACCTGGGAGACAGAAAACAGAAGTTTTAGTGAATGATATCATTTACAAATATGTACACATAAAATGACTGGAAAACATACCAAGAAGTTTGCTAATGAAGGGCTGTGTTTTGAATGGTTCAAAATCATCTATGTGTTCTCCAGTACCAATAAAAATTATTGGGCTTTTGGTGGCAGCGACTCTGCAAGAAGATGAAATTTTAGTTAAGTGACAAATGCTATCTCTCACAGGTGTCAAGACCGCTTAAAATTGTGTCAACAAAACAAAGCAAAATAATTAGAAAACTTCCATTTGTTGCAAAGTTCAACTTGTGTTTCTGCCTGAAATCAACTAAATTCAAGCAAGGATAACATTTAGTGCTTTACTGATAAAAGAAAACAGTTTAAATCAGCTTTTCTCAAAAAAAAAATACATCTTAGGCATTTGTCGTCTAACATTCTTTTTTTTTTTGAAAAGAATTGTTCAAAGTTGAAGAAATGTATTTCAGCGCTTTAGCTCAACTAACAGTTCGAGTATTAATACACATTCCCAACCTATACAATTCAAGTTAAGCTCAAACACTCAAGTGGGACTCCATTATCAAATTGAAACCAAGGGTCAGGGATCTTCAATAAAACTTTACTGAAGGAAGGAATCAAAAGACACGAGACAATTCACTGTAAAGGCCAAGTTAAACATAGAACACTACAGCACAAACAGGCCCTTCGGCCCACAAGTTGCACTGATCATACCCATACCTACTAGGCCGTGGAACTCTCTGTAACTCCCAATCCCATTTAATCCCATGTACTCATCCAGAAGTCTTTTAAAAGACCCCAGCAACATCACCTCCACCACCAACAACTGCAGCCGATTCCATTCACTCACCACCTTCTGAGTGAAAAACTTATCCCGAACATCTTCTCCGTACTTGCTGCCCAGCACCTTAAACCTATGTCCTCTCATAGCGACCATTTCAGCTCTGGAAAATAGCCTCTGAGAATCCACCCTATCTATTCCTCTCAACATTTAATAAACCTAAAGTTATGAATATATTCAAGGTTGCAATAGTCAGATTTTTGAACTATCTGCAGGTCGAGGGTGATGAGAAACAGGTGGACAAATTGATTAGTGACCAAGATCAGATCAGCCATGATCTTATTGATTAACAGAGGAAGCTTGATGGACTGTATGACTTACTCCTATGCCAGTGCATTTCCTTGAAATAATAAACAAAGGAATTTTGGTAACAATTTGGCCACGTTAAATTTTTGCCAGAAAATAGCAAAAGTAAATTATCTGTGCTTCACCACTTGTCATAAGCAAATGTCAGCCACAGGTTAATGGCAATAGATGGAGGTAAAATGAGCTTCAAAATAAGCCAGTGTTTTAAAAAATGAAAAGCCTAAGACGTACAACACTGAAATGACAAGTGTATCAGTCATGACAAAAAATGCACCTACTTGATTCATTTTAAAAGGAGTATCTTCCTTAATCAAACCTAGCCCTCATCTTTAAAATGACACCAAATGTACTTAGTTTTAAGCCAAAAATCCATTGTACGCTCACCATACTTATAAAATGACATTTCATCTACTAATTTGGATTCTATAATAGCACATTTAAAGAGGACTGTTGTATCCTTCATGATTCAATCATTTATGATTTTGTTATGCTCAAAAATGAAAATATTTTAATGGAATGAAAATTGGATCACTTACGCACTGAGAGCACCTCCTCCTTTTGCATGACCATCGAGCTTAGTTACAATTACTGAAGCAACGTCCACTTTATCTTTGAAAGCCTTGGCCTGTGCTTCACAAGCTTGACCGACTGATGCATCCATTACATAAACAATGTTATCTGGTTGCTGAAATGGATTTCAAACAGTTAGTTTTCTATTTTCCACAACAACTACTTCACAAGTCAAAGTATGTTTTCATTGTCACATTTGAAACTTACTATGGCATTTGAAACTTGCAACATTTCCTCAAATAAAGAATCTTCTTGTTTATGTCGACCACTGGTATCAACAATTATTATCTCAAAGTTTTCTTTTTTAAACTTCTCCACACCTTCTGCAGCTATGATCACTGGATCCATTTCTGTATAGCTAATTAAAAGAAAACAGGATTTATTTCTGATAAGCGCTTTCACGTCCATTTCCATCAGTTGTCATTTCACTAATGAAGATACATGCTCAGCAATAAACCTACATTATCGACTGGAATGTGCTAGCAGAAAACCCACTTCCAATTTCTCCCTCCCATGCCCCCTGCCAAAAATCAACCTGACAACCACTCCAATCACTCCTTCCCACTACAATTTAAATTAACAGAAAATGACAAAAAAATCCGCCTAAATAACTTCTGGGATTACAAATACCAGAAATATACTTAGATGTTATTGTTCAGTTACTAAAAAAATACATTTCAGTTCAGTTACGCATTTTCAAATTTTACTTCAAGTTGAAAAAAAATAAAACAACTCAAAATTAAAATATTTCAAATTAAGCATTTAGATTATCAGGATGAAGCAATGATTCCATACCAAACTATTGAAGCTAACATGACCTGGGTATTACTTTGCATTATGAAACCAAAGAGAGGTAATATATTTAAAAATGCACCACCAAGCTCAAATTATAGGTGCTAGCTCTGATGAAAGGCAAAATTACTATTTCTCTCTCTACTGATGCTGCTAGACAAGCTCATTGCTGTCAGCATTGTGTTTTCATTTTAAATTATAGTAGATTTTCTAGTTTTATGGATTTATTAAATATTACATCAGAGAACATACTATTTGTCCATCAATAGCACACTTACTGTTTTGTGGTTTTTACTAAAAAATGGGCAGGAGCTGAAAACTAAGTCTAACAGAACAAATAATTGAAGAGAGGTTCTGGCACGAATTGACCTGAAAGTTTGATGGCCTTCCCTGATATCCCAAAACTTCATAGAGTTCTCGATATTTGCAATTTTCTGGTACATGTTACCAGCAGCTTCAAAAAAAATTTGATGAATTAAACATAAAAAGAGAGGATAGGAGCAGGAGACAGTCATTTGGCCCTTTAAGTTTGCTCCACCATTCATTAAGATCACGGCTGATCATTCAATTCAATAGCCTAATCCTGCTCCTCTCTCCCCCCACCAATAACCTTTAAACCCATTTGCCCCAAGTGTTATATCCAGCTATTTCTTGAATGCATTCAACGTTATGGCATTAACTACTACTTGTCATAAAGAATTCCACAAGCTCACCACTCTTTGGGTGAAGAAATGTCTCCTCTCCTCCATCCTAAATGGTCTACCTTAATCCTCAGACTGTGACACCTCACTCTGGACTCCCCCATCATAGGGGCACTCTCCCTGCATCTATCCTGTGTCGATGTGTTAGAATTTTGTAAGTCTCTATGAGATATCTTCCTCATTCGTCTGAACTCCAGCAAAAATAGCCCTAACCTAATCAATCTCTCCTCATACATCCCCGTAATCAGCTGGTAAACATTTGCTGCACTCTCTCAAAAACAAGAACATCTTTAGTCAGAAAAGGAGATCAAAACTGCACACAGATGTGGCCTCACCAAGGCCCTGTATAATTGCAACAACACAACTTTCGGTACTGGGACCTCTTCTATTTGTAATATATATAAATGACTTGGAAGAGGGAGTAAGTGGAGTGATCAGCAAGTTTGCAGATGATACAAAGATGGCTGGACTTGCGGATAGTGAGGAGCATTGTCAGGCAATGCAGCAAGACATAGATAGGCTGGTAGCTTGGGCAGACAGATGGCAGATGGAATTCAATCCTGATAAATGTGAGGTGATGCATTTCGGGAGAAAGAATGTAAGGGGGAGGTATATGATAAAGGGTAGACCTATTAAGAGTACAGAAACGCAGAGGGACCTGGGGGTGCAGGTGAACAAGTCTCTGAAGGTGGCAGAGCAAGTGGAGAAGGTTGTGAAGAAAGCATATGGTATGCTAGCCTTTATAGGAAGGGGTATAGAGTACAAGAGCTGGCCTTTTAATGTTGCAGTTGTATAAAACGTTGGTTAGACCTCATTTGGAATACTGCGTCCAGTTCTGGTCACCTTACTACCAGAACGATGTGGAGACTCTGGAGAGAGTGCAGAGGGGGTTTATCAGAATGCTGCCTGGTATCAAAGGTTTGAGTTACGAGGAGAGGTTAGGCAAATTGGGACTGTTTTCCTTAGAAAGACATAGACTTAGAGGAGATCTAATAGAAGTGTACAAGATTATGAGTATAGATAGAGAAAACAGGGTTAAGCTTTTTCCTAGGATGAACTCGAATAGCACGAGGGGTTTCGGGCTTAGGGTGAGGGATGTAAGGTATAATTTGGATGCTAGAAGGAGTTTTTTCACACAGAGGGTGGTGGAGGTATGGAATGCGCTGCCAAGTAAGGTGGTGGAGGCAGGCACTCTGGGATTATTTAAGAAATACTTAGATGGGCACATGAACAGAATGGGAATGGAGGGGTATAGAAAACTGATTTAAAATAGGGATCATGAGCCTTGGGAGTTCCTGGGAAGTGTGTAAATAGATGATGATATTGACGTACTTGTTTTTATCCTATAGGTGCTTTGGTCCACCTTGTTATCTAACAAGGGGCATACACACGATGGGTCGTGAGAGGGCTGCTCTTGGATTTTCTTCGAAGTATCCTAGTGCTTCACATCGTTAGTGTACGCTTGACCTGGACCATCTGATGAGCAACATGACAGCTCAGTGACTATTACTGTGCTGTGCAGATACATGGATTTGGGTCTGTGAATGTGGGAGTTTGCGCTTTCTCCCTGTGCTTGCGTGGGTTTTCTCCGGGTGCTCCAGTTTTCTCCCACATCCCAAAGATGTGCTCTTAGGCTAATTGGCAAAACAAATTCTCCCTAAATTGTCTCAAATTTGGTTCTTAATCCTTAGATCTATAAACACAGACAGGGATCACAGGTAGAGATGGGAACATCAGGGTGGCGGCGTGGGCTCGTTGGGCCAAAGGGCCTGTTTCCCGTGCTTTTTGTGCTTTGTTCTATCCCTGCTCCTGTACTCAAAACTTCTAGCAATGAAGGCAAACATACCATTTTCCTTCTTCACCACCTGCTGCACTTGCATGCTTACTTAGTGACTGGTGCACAAAGACAGCTAGGTTCCACGGCACACTACCCTCTCCCAATTTTGTCAGATAGTAATTGGCCTTCTTGTTTTTGCTTCCAAAGTGAATAAACTCACACTTATCCAAATTATACTGCATCTGCCATTGATTTGCCCATTCATGCAACCTGTCCATATCATTCTGAAGGATCACTGTCCAACCCAACTTGATATCATCTGCTAACTTTGAGATGTTACATTTTGTTCCCTCATCCAAATTTACAATGTATATTTGAATAACTGGGGTTCCAGCACCAATCCCTATGGCACTAGTTACTGCCTGTCAATTTCAAAAGCATCCATTAATTCCTACTGTTTCCTCTCTGCCAGTTTTCTATCCATCTCAATACACTTCTTCCAATCCCATGCACTTCAATCTTGCACAATAATCTCTTGTAACCTATTTACAAGTGCGATAAATTACAATCAATGAAACTTAATTTATTTACTATTCAATAAACACGATGTTAAATGGTTAGAAATACTACCTTCCATAGAAGGGAATTCTTGCTTTAGTTGCATTTTGCTTCAGTTGGTCAAATGCACCTGCAGGTCAGAAATATAAAAACATGCCTTTAAGCTCCGTCATCCTTTAAACTCAAAAAAGTACTATTTTCATTGTTTCATAACAGTTTAATTGAAATGTTGCAAAACAGCAGTCAAATTCTGTTCAGTTGCGGACACGATGTATTGTCAGAACTGAGTCTTCAAGAAAATAAACATTTTATTATGTAAAAACAAAACTTCCAAACTTACTGCAAATATCCAACCTTTAAAAGTACTACAGCTTTAATGACCGAAACGAAATTTCAATAGATCACTACAAAATCATTTTCCTGATCCAAAATTCTGCACAAGGAAGAACCGCTCCTCAACTAAGACTTTTTTCCCCAAAATTTAGACCACTGACTTAAAAACCAATTCTAATTTAATTCTCATGCATTAAGCAATTTGAAAATAGATATTTTACTGCAGTTTAGCTGTACCACATTCTTAAATTTTTAATTTATTTGTCATGGGATGGGATCTTTGCCAGCATCTATTGCCTATCCTCCATTTATCCTCAAGAAGGCAGTGGTGAGCTGTCTTCTTGAACTGTTGCAGTCCGTATCTGCAACTGTTATTAGGGACTTGATACAGATCATGACAATATGAAGGAACCACAATATATTTCCAAAATAGGATGGTGAGTGACTTGGAGAGAAACTTCCAGATAATAGTGTTACCATGTGTCTGCTGCCTTTGTCCTTCTAGATGATAGGTGTGGTCAAAGGAGCTACATATTTCTGTTATGTGCATCAATGGTTGAGAGACTAAATGTTTGTGGTTGAGGAGCCGATCAAGCAAACGGCTTTGACCTTAATGGTTCAAATTTCTTGTGTTGTTGGAGCTGCACTCATCTAGCCTAGTGGAGAACATTCTATTACACTCCTGATTGTGTATTGTAGATGGCAGTCTTTGGGAAAACACAGTAAGCAGTCTGACAACACCAGGTTTAGATCCAACCAATTTATTTAATAGTAAACTCGCAAGCTTTCGACTCGATAGCCTTCGTCAGGTGAAATCTTTCTTCATCAATCTTTGGGAAGCCAGGAGGGAAGTTAATCATCACAGGATTCCAAGCCATTGACCTTCCCTCGTAGCTACACTATTTATAAGGCTAGTGCACTCAGTTTCTGTCAGTGATAACCCCCCTGGATATTGGTAGTGAGAGATTCAATAATGGTATTGAATGTCAGAGGGAGTTGGTTAGATTCTCTCTTGTTGCAGATGTCATACAAGTTCCAAGCAATGCCATGAGTGTACTTACCATTTGTTAGCCTAAGTCTCGGTAGCCAGGCCTTGCTGCATAAGGACACGGGACTGCTGAACATTATGTAATCACGAACAAATATCTTAACTTGTTATTTTATGATGGAAGGTCATTGATAAAGGTCAGGCCTAGGACAGCAATATATTTGTATGACAAACCAAGTCCCATCAGAATGGCTACACAATGAATCACAACCAACTGATCTCTGCAATACCTTACCATTTGGATGTGCTTTTTTATTTTTCCTGACAAAATGGAGAATTCCATATTTTCCAACATTATTCTCCTAGAATGCTGTAAAATGGGCATCTTCAACAAGACTAAAAATACTCCAGTCATTGGTATCAGGATAAAATTATTTTGTGACAATCAGCAGTCTTGGCAGTCACAGCTTGTGTCATGTCAGTTATGTCTGGCACATAAATTATTTATTTCGTATTAAACTAAAAAAAATCTTATTTGCTAAAGATACTCCAGATACAAATCTATATTACCTTCATTTTAATTAATTAAAACTTTAAGCCTAAATCCTATCAGATCACCAAGTATGTGCAATGCACAATAATTCTATGATTCTAATAATGCACCCACCTGCTCGAAATGTGTCTGCACATATTAAACAAGTCTTCCAACCTTTCCTTTGGAAGTAGTATGCTAGCTATAATAGAAAAATTGTTAATTGATGTTGTGCCAGAAATTGAAAGACATGACTAGTAAAGGCAGCCTCCATTTTGTTAAAATTGTGTTTTCAATTCTAAACTGTCATTTTCCACGTAAACTTTTACTGAAATAAACATGATGCAAGTTGTTAAGTTTAAATCATTACGACTTTAAGAAAGGTATATTCTTCAAAATTAATACACTTAAGTAGAATTCTACAAATTATACAGCTGCACTTTCAGAAATTATTTCACACAAAAATGAATGAAATGTGTTTTTGGGATCATTGGTATAAAATCTACCATCTCGCTCAAAAAAGATATGTTAAAACTTATTTACTCGCCATAAACTTAATTTGTCTTTGATTTGGAAAAGATTATGAATTGAGAAGATCTTTTCTCGTCTTTCAGGTATTTAATATGCAACATATTTACTACAATAATCACTACTTTTTGTTCAATGCCTGGCTCCAAGCTCATCATCAAAACTCTAATTCTTAAATTTAAGACTTTCACCAGCTTAATTTCAAAATTTATGCCAACACTGGCTTGAATTGATCTGTTTGATAGAGAAGTATACAAATAGAGAAAACATATTCTCTTTTATTAGGGAAGTATTCTTCATACCAGTTAATGAGCAAAATTAGGAATTAAATTTAAACCTAAACAAATTAATAAGACTTCAAAGAGACTCTCCCAAAAGTTAATAAAATAGAATACCTTTGTACATGTAGTAGTTTTACCACTACCTTGAAGGCCAACAAACATGATGACATTTTGCTTTCCTTTTGTGGGGGTCCATGCTTTAACTCCTGGATCTACAAGCTAAACAACAGGTAAATGGTAATAGACTAAATTCATACAAGAAATATACAAAAAAATTAGTTTTCATTGTGGCTCAGATACCTTGACAAGTTCCTTAAATACAGCATGTTGGATCATTCGTCTTTTGTTGAGGCCAGAAGCCATCTCTTCCAAGTCTATAGCTGCTCTAAAATAAAGTTTAGCACAACAACACAAACTTTTAAAATAACTGACAACTTCCAATTATTTATTCATGTGCAAAGTTATGAACAGTAATTTAAGCATGGTAAACATTTCTTGCAAAACAGAAATTTTAAATAAATCTCAAATTGAAGTTACGATAAGATACCACTGCAGCTAGGTCACACCTGATAGAATTTCTCAGTATTGTGGATGATAAATTGCTGATTTGGCTTGTTTTTCCCTAACAGCAATGTCCTCAACATATCAGAGGAAAATGATGTAATACTGTACATGATCCATGAGATTGTTTTGACCTTGTGAGATATTATGTACATACGATTACGTGAGATTCCATACACATTATGTTTATATGTAATGGACAAGATCAAACTTTTCCATTTTTATGTACATAGAAGCTTACAGCACAGTCAAAACCCCACATTAACAGAAACTGTATTAACTAATGCATACACTTTGGAGAATCAGCATTGTTTTGACAAATAAATATTCTTCATTTACTACAAAACTGTAAACTCCATTTTGACACATCTGAAATTGTACATTTCCTCTTTCTCTCTCACTTCTGTAAAGAATTGAACTGCACAATAATTGGTCCATAAAGAAGTCTGCATTTGCCAGCCTACCAGCTGGCAATTCAGCTGAAGTAATTTACGTGGCAATAAAGGAGAAATAATGGAAAATTAAGTTTACTTACTTGACATTTTCTCTAAGCTGTTTCACCAGTTTTATATTGACATCTGCTTCGAGTAAAGCTGTACATACTTCCTTTAACATAGCATTCAAAACCTAAGAAAAATTCATAATTTTTAATAAATAACTTTAAGAGCATGCAGCACATCAGCACAAATATCAACAATATTTCCACTATTCTCTGAAATGTGGTTTAGTTTCAATGCAGTTTGTTGACCAATTAGTGAAAATGTACTTCAGCAGCACAAGAATCAATTGCAAATCTGGGACAGACCTCAATCATGTGGTTCCTAAGCAGTAATCCACACATTCCAAGCCTGTTTCTATACTGTAGTCAGGCAGTTTGAAATTCTCACTGCCACCATAAGCAGCAGAGTTTTTTTTTAAATGAAATCTTCCTCATTCAATGCCATGAACTTTCACTCTGCACACACTTCAAAACAGAGGTTTTGTTCAACTTCAACTCAAGTAACCCAGTAGTCTGGAAAGTGTAAAACATTAAAAATGTACTTCTTTCTGACAGGCTCAAGACTGAAGACTGGTTGCTGCTGCACTTTTGGGCCAATTTCGTAAATAACCGGAGACGTGGTTATCATATTGTTTGTCATTATCATACTGACCAGCCAAACAAGCATACAAGATTGTTAACGACTACACCCCAATAATACATTATGAAATAGCTATTCACTAATACGGAATGAAAAGTCAATCTTTGACAATAGCAAATGTGATAACAAGTGATGAATGTAACTGATGAAAATATGCCAGAGCTACTATATGCAAAGCTAACATCTCAACTTGTAGGAATTAGCCGCAGAAACTTGTGGATTCCTGAATTCAAACAGAAGCAAAATCTATTTTGCTAGGCTACTTGGGAGGTGACAGCAAAAGGATAGGCACAGGAAGTGCAAAACATAAATGAATGACAGGGTAAAACTTAGGCAGGGCTGAAGTACTAACAGATAGGAATAAGTCAGGTGTGCTTGGACATGAGCAAGTTGCCATATTTATATAATATAAAAACATAAGAAATAGGAGCAGGAGTAGGCCATCTAGCGCTTCGAGCCTGCTCTGCCATTCAATAAGATCATGACTGATCTGAAGTCGGTCAGTTCCACTCACCCACCTGCTCCCCATAACCCTTAATTCCCTTATCGATCAAAAATCTATCTACCTGTGACTTAAACATACTAAACATAGAACATTACAGCACAGAACAGGCCCTTCGATGTTGCGCCGATCAATATAAAAAGCAATGCCCCTCCAAACTAAACCATTCCCTTCTCTTCCATATACTTCCATAAACGAGGTAGCCTCCACCACTTCAATGGGCAGAGAATTCCAGAAATTCACTACCCTCAGAAGAATTTCCTCCTCAACTCTGTTCTGAACTGTCCCTCCACCCCAGCCCCCCCACCTTCCCTAGTTTGAGGCTGTGCCCTCTAGTTCTGGTTTCCTTTCTAAGTGGAAAGGATCTCTCTACTTCTACACTATCTAGCCCCTTCATTATCTTATAAGTCTCTATGAGATTCCCCCCTCTGCCTTCTAAACTCCAATGAGTACAGACCCAGTCTATTTAATCTCTCCTCATAAGCCAACCCCCCTCATCTCCGGTGTCAAGCTGGTGAACCTTCTCTATACTCTCTCCAACCCCAGTATATCCTTGCGCAAATAAACAGACCAAAACTGCACACAGTACTCCAGTTGTGGCCTCACCAATGCTTGTACAGTTGCAGCAAACCCTCTCTTCTTTTATATTCTATCCCCCTTGCGACAATGGCCAACATTCCATTCACCTACTTGATCACCTTCTGCATCTGCAAACCGTGTTTTTGCAATTCGTGCACAAGGATCCCCAGGTCCCTCTGCAGAGTAGCATGCTGCAACTTTTCACCATTTAAATAATATTCCATCTTACTATTATTTCTTCCAAAGTGAATAACCTCACATTTGTCAATGTTATACTCCTTCTGCCAGATCCTCGCCCACTCACTCAGCCTATTCAGATTTCTCTGCAGACTTTCCGCGTCCTCCACGTGATTCGCTTTTCCACTCATCTTGGTGTCATCAGCAAACTGTTACCCTATACTCAGTCCCCTCCTCCAGATTGACTATGTATATGGTAAACAGTTGAGGCCCCAGCACCAAGTCCTGCAGCACTCCACTAGTCATCAACTGCCAACCAGAAAAGCATCAATTTACTCCAACTGTTTCCTGTTAGCTAGCCAATTCTCAATCCATTCTAACACTTTACGTCCAACCCCGTGTACCCTAACCTTCTGCAGCAACCTTTTGTGAGGCACCTTATCGAACGCCTTCTGAAAACCTAAAAACACCATATCCACTGGTATCCCTCTGTCTACCACACTAGTCACACCTTCATAGAAATTGAGTAAATTCGTCAAACACGACTTCCCCTTCATGAACCCATACTGCGTTTGCTTGATCGAACTGTTCTTTTCTAGATGTCCTGCTATATCTTCTTTAATGATGGATTCTAGCATTTTCCCAACTACGGACATTAAGTTAACCAGCCTGTAGTTACCCTGTCTGCTACCTTTTTTAAACAGCAGCGAAACAATAGCTGTTTTCCAATCCGCCGCCACCTCCCCACAAAATTTTGATAAAAAACTACTAATGCATTTGACATTACTTCTGCCATTTCTTTCAGAACCCTGGGATGCATTCCATCCAGTCCCAGGGACTTGTCTACCTTCAGTCCCATTAGTCTACTGAGCACTACCTCTTTAGTAACAATAATTGTATGAAGGACCTCATCTCCTACCAATCCTCTATCTTTAATATTCAGTAAGCTTTTTGTGTCCTCCACCATGAAGACTGAAAAAAATTTAAAGTCTCAGCCATTTCCTCGTTTCCTACCATTAAATCCCTCCCCCTCGACCTCCAAGGTTCCAACATTCTTTCTAGTCACTCTCTTTATATATTTGTAAAAGTTTTTTTATATTTAGAGCTACTTTAATTTCATACTCGTATCCTTCCTTTCTTTATCACTTTCTTAGTCATTGTTGTGTTTTTACATCTTTCCCAGTCTTCTAATTCCCCACTATTTTTAGCCGCTCTTGTACACATCGGTTTTTAATTTAATATTCTCCTTTATTTCCTTCGGTTATCCCTTTTCTTATTGTCCTTCTTTATCGCCGGAATATATTTTTGCTGAGTACTGAAAAAAATCTCCTTAAAAATCCTCCACCGTTCCTCAGTTGTCTTACCAACCAGTTTGCACCCCCAGTCTACATTAGCCAATTCTGCCCTCATCTTATCATACTCCCCTCTCTTCAAGCACAAGTTTGGGACCCTACTTTCTCACCCTCCATCTGTATCAGAAATTTAACTATATTGTGATCACTCGTCCCAAGAGGATACCTCACAAGAAGATCCCTAATTCTACCTGCCTCGTTACACAGTACCAGATCCAAGATAACTCGCTCCCTCGTAGGTTCGGTAACATACTGTTCGAGTAAACTATCCCAACAGCCTTTTGACTCTTCCTCAAGTCCACCGTGTCCAACTTCAGTCAACCAATCAATATGCAGGTTAAATGCTCCATGATTATTGCTATTCCGTTTTTGCATGCATCAGTTATTTGCTTGTTTATAGCCTACCCCACCTCAAAGTTATTATTTGGGAGTCAATAGACCACATCCACCAGTGACTTTCTCCCCTTACTATTCTTAACTCCACCCACAACAATTCCACATTTCACTTTTCAGAGCCTACATCATCTCTCACTACCATCCTGATATTATCCTTTATTAACACAGCTACCTCGCCTTTTCCTTCCTGTCTATCCTTCCTAAGCATACCAGTTCTGTGCTACTTCTTATAGAACCAGTGCATTATGGAATTCAGTGCAATATCACAATGTTGAGTTATGAAATTCATTTCTGTATCAAAAGTGTTTCAAAGGTGCGCCAAACGCTTATTTCCAGAGAAGGAAAAATTGTTTAACCTAGACTAATACGACACATTTAACTTTAAAGTACAAAGCTACCATGTACGCTTAAATCACAGAATATAAATACCTCCTCATTGATGATGGTGGCGTTGCTCAAGGACCGCAACGCAGAAGTAATTTTCCTCCCCAAATCCGCTAACACCATTTTCGCTGTTTTTTTAGGTTTATTTTTTCTTCTGTCGGAACAAATAAGAGAATCTGAAACCAGTTGACTGATGCCACTTGGTTACATCAAAATGAACATGCGAACCCAGCTGCTCCAACCACCTTACCAGAGAAACACGGGCCGGACCAGGCCGGGGATGTTCGGCCTGCGGTTCAACAATCTGGCGAACGGGCTCGAGCGGCAGCCTTTACTCCATCCAAGCAGAGAGGCAGGCAAACGGCCCCGTCGGCCAAGGCAGTCCTTCGGCAGTCCGCGCACAACTTCAGTCTGAAACACAGAAACAACACACACACACACAGCAGGGTAACGGCACCGGCCCAAGAGTGCTGGCCCACCTCGCTGCCCACCAAGCCCCCTCCTCCTCCTCCTCCTCCTCCTCACCCAGAGAGCCCAAGGCCGATATCGCACCGACTAACAAACGTCACCATTAATCGTGACCTCGCCCACACCTCACTTCCACTTCCGGGGTCACAGAGCCCTGCCCACATTCCTCACGTGCCCAGCGGGTCCGGGGAGCTGGTCGAGCCCGTCAGCAACAGCGAGTCGGGGTAAAAACTTCTCGCTATCCACAATTCCCATTGTTTCATATCTGGGGGATGGGCCTCAGTGAAATACCCCTGGACATTGGAATTGATGAAAGGTCTTCAATCCCCTGGACACTGGGGTCAGTGAGAGATCCCTCAATCCCCTGGACACTGGGGTCAGTGAAAGATCCCTCAATCCCCTGGACACTGCGGTCAGTGAAAGATCCCTCAATCCCCTGGACACTGGGGTCAGTGAGAGATCCCTCAATCCCCTGGACACTGCGGTCAGTGAAAGATCCCTCAATCCCCTGGACACTGCGGTCAGTGAAAGATCCCTCAATCCCCTGGACACTGGGGTCAGTGAAAGATCCCTCAATCCCCTGGACACTGCGGTCAGTGAAAGATCCCTCAATCCCCTGGACACTGCGGTCAGTGAGAGATCCCTCAATCCTCTGGACACTGGGGTCAGTGAAAGATCCCTCAATCCCCTGGACACTGGGGTCAGTGAAAGATCCCTCAATCCCCTGGACACTGGGGTCAGTGAGAGATCCCTCAATCCCCTGGACACTGGGGTCAGTGAAAGATCCCTCAATCCCCTGGTCAGTGGAATCAATGAAAGGCTCCCTGAATCCTCTGGACACTGGGGTCAGTGAAAGACCCCTCAATCCCGTGGAGGCTGAATTCAGTAAAATACCCTTCAATCCTCTGGACACTGGGGTCAATGAAAGGCTCCCTCAATCCTCTGGATATCAGGGTCACTGAAAGATCCTTTAATTCTCTGTACACTGGGTCAATGAATGGCCCCCTCGTTATACTGAACACTAGGGTCAGCTCAAATTTCTTCAATCTTCTGTTCACTGGCATCAGTGAAACAACTTGAAATCCACTTGGCACTGGGATCGCTGAAAGGTTGTTCAATCCCTGGAGACTAGAGTCTTTGAAAGACCCCTCAATACACTGAAGTAAGTGAAAGACCCTTCACTCCCTGGACACTAAGTTCAGTGGATGATCAATCCCATGTTTTATGGTTAGAAAAAAGTCAATCAATCCCTGGTCATCAGGGTCAGTGAAAAGATCCTGGTCACTGAGGTCAATGAAAGGCTATCAATCACTTGGTTATTAGGGTCAATGAAAGGCCGTTCAATCCCCTGACATTGTGTTCAGTTAAAACAATCAATCTTCTGGACACTGAGCCTGGTGAAAGACTGCAATACCCTGGATACTGAGGTCAGTGGAATGCTCCTCAATCATAAGTGGGGTTTATGAAAGGCTGGACACAAGTAACATTCGTACCACATAAATGCCAGTTGATCTCCAACAATAGAGAATCTAACCATTGCATCTTGACATTCAAAGACATAACCATCACTAAATCCTCCAATATCCACATCCATGGAGTTAGCACTGACCAGAAACTGGACTGGATTAGTCATACATGTGAGTCGGTCAGAGGCTAGGAATCCTGTGGCAAGTAATTCACCTCCTGACTTCCCAAAGCTTATCCACTAAGTACAAGACATAAGTCAGAAACATAATGGAATATTCTCCCCTTGCCTGGATAACTCCAACAACACTCAGGAAGGTTGACACCATGAAGTACCAAATAGTCCGTTTGATGGTATGGCAGGTCTACAAACTTGAACCACATCTTTCTGGAAGTGGAACTCATAAAACTCATAATCAGCCCCAGGTCTTTCAGATATTCATGTACTCAACCATTGGGATTTCAGTACTCAAGATTTTCCTATAATATTTGAGAAACTCTAGAAATTGGTGAATAACTATTCACTCCTCCTGTGCAGATCACTAAAGAGATTTCTGCTGTCTCATCACTATACAATTTTAAATTAATCTCGTTCAAGAACCCCTTCTGCTTCTGCCTTGGAAAAAGCAATCTGTGCTATTCTTCTTTAAGTCTCAGTCTGTTTGGCAAGAATCAGTCAAGATCATTTGTTTAATGCTTCTGGGACATTTACATTTCCAAAAAATGTTCTGGACAGTCAAGCTGCTAGAACAGCTGTCCAAAGTTCTCTTTTGTGGACCTTGCTTTGCCCTCCAATTGATTACAATAGAGTTGTGGAATATTCCACAGACTTCCCCTCCCAACCTCATTTGCTTTGTCTAAGACTACCAGGGAGGCTGCCACTCTACCACCAGCCAAATCATTACTGTATAGCAAACCTACTCCAACCAAAGGGACAATTTTTACCATAGATGGTCCAGAAAGCAGATCACAATTTAGATGGGCCTGATAGAGGGAAATGAACTTGTATCCACCTTCAATATCTTTGACCAGCATCTTAGCATTCTCTGATTGGATAGCTTCTGCACCTCTAGAGGGACAGTAGGCTTGTTTCACTGAAGGGTACAAATACACCTTTCTGTTAACGACAAAACCCTGGTAACACTCAAGGACTTTTCACTTTCCACTGTATACATGGTGGTCTGCCTGAGAGGGCCAATCACTATGATTAGGGCCACAGGCCTATCCATCGTGTTCTGGGACTGCCATCCTGAACCCCAACAAAACCCACTATTTTTTCCTTCAATTTGAAGCAGTCAGTTAACGCTTGGTTTATGACAATGTGGTCTTTGGGAATGATTACTATGCTCTGCAGCTTCCTTCTTGATTTCAAAGAGGCACCTGTTACTCTTATTGTTATCCTTCATTTTGCTGCTACTCCATTTCTCACCCCCCCCCCCCCACCTCTGCGCACTTTCTGTCATTTCTGTCTTCTAGAATTTATTAGGGATGAGTTTTCCTTGATTACAGGTCTTGAGTTCATAATTGTCTGCCATTACAGCAGCATCCCTCTTCTTTGAGACTCTTTGTACCTCAATATGGAACCTAATACTAACTGGAATTCTGTTTTAAATTCCTTAAATGAATTACTCCTCTGGAAGTTCTCATTGGAGGGTTCTAGCTTCAAAGATCTCATCCAACAGTCAAACACCATGTGTTTTATTCCCTCAAATTCAGCGTAAGTTTGGGCAGCTCTTTTTTGAGTAATCCTGAAAGAGGTGATGTAGGACTTTCATTTGTTCCCCAGCCGCTGGTCAAGATAGCAAGATTCACAAGATTCTGCCCACAATCACAGAAATAAGTCTAACAACACCAAGTTTAAGTCTAACTGATTTATTTGATAGTAAACTCACAAGCTTTCGAGGTTATCCTCTTCATCAGGTGAATAAGGTGTTCTGGTCTCAAACAGCGCACATAACATCACAGACTGTTTACAGATTACTGATTACTGATTTTCATTGGAGCAGTCTTGGTGTTTCCTGATCTTGTAGCTGATGGTTTTCTCACAGCTTGAGATGATGGTTATCTTCAGCTCCTTCCAGTTTTCCTCCACTCCTTTAGAATGAATGCGTTAGAGATTTTGGTGACAATTGGATGTTCACTTGCATGTTTGGCTCTTAAAGCCATTCAACATTATATCTTTTTTCTGAGTTGTTTCTTCATCATACACTGTTTTTGATCCAATTCTCAGGAACTGTTTGTTGTTTCATCTGAATGAAGGGATCCCAGTCTCAGGATATGAGATAGGTCACGTAGTACTGAAATGAGGAGAAATTTCTACACTCAGAGGGCAGAGAATCTATGGAATTCTCCACCACAGAAGGCAGGTGAGGCTGAATCACTCAATATGATGAAGGAGGAAGTAGTTAGTCGAGACTCCAAAGGTGTCAAGGGATATGGGGAGAGTGCAGGAGTATGGCGGAAGGATAGAGGATCAGCCATAATCATGTTGAATGGTGGAGCAGGCTCGAAGGGCTGAATAGCCTTCTCCTATTTTCCATGTTTCTAAATACAATTCCAAAATATGTTACTTGCCAAATGCCTAGCCTCAGCTCATTCTGAGTCTGTAATGTTGAAGTACTAAAAGTGTTACATTATAATGCTGCTTTCAGAAGATTTGTTTTGACATATCCTTTAATGGAAGCAGAAAATTTTAATTTTGACTGTATCCTGAAATTTCTAAACCTAGAAATTTAATGTTGTACATCTTACATTCTTTTAATTCCCACAATGAATTCATTATTTTGTTATTAATTGTAATGTAACTATTAATACAAATCTTCTTTTGTAGAAAACAATTTTACTGGTTTCTGTAAAGGTTAGAGTATGGAATACTGTCCACTTGCCTGGATGGTATAGCTGTAGTCACATTCAAGAAATTCAACTCCATCAAAGACTAAAACAATTCAGTTAGTCGACAATTCACCCACCACTTAAAACATTAATTCCTTCCACCGTTGGTGCATAGAGTGTGCAGCAACTGCTCAAGGCTTCTTTAAAATCACTTCATAAACCCCATCATACTCCACCTGAATGGCTAAGGCCAGCAGACGTACGGGAACACCGTCACCCCTAAGTTTTCCTCCAAGACACTATAATTCTAACACATCACTGTGACATAGACATGCATTGCCATCCTTTCATAGTTAGAACAAAGAACAAAACAGCATGGGAAACAGGCCCTTTGGTCCAACGAGCCTGCACCGCCACCTCAATGTTCCCATTTCTACCCGTGATCCCTGTCTATGTTCATAGATCTATGAATTGGAACCAAATTTGAGACAATTTAGGGAGAATTTCTTCTGCCAATTAGCCTAAGAGTACATCTTTGTGATGTGGGAGGAAACTGGAGCACCCGGAGAAAACCCACGCAAGCACGGGGTGAATGCGCAAACTCCCACAGACACAGGACCAAATCCATGTATCTGCACAGCACAGCGATAGTCACTGAGCTGTCATGTTACCCATCAAATGGTCCAGGTCAAGCGTACACTAACGACATGAAGCACTAGGATACTCTCGAAAAATTCAAGAGCAACCCTCTCACGACCCATTGCGTGTATGCCCCTTCTTAGACAACAAGGCGGACTGAATTACCTGTAGGATAAAACAAATACATCAATATCATTGACAATTTACACACTCCCCAGGGAACTCCCAAGGCTCATGATGCCTATTTTAAATCAGTTTTCTATATCCCTCCATTCCCATTCTGTTCATGTGCCCATCTAAGTATCTCTTAAATAACTCCAGAATGCCTGCGTCCACCACTTTACTTGGCAGCACGTTCCATACCCCCACCACCCTCCATGTGAAAAAACTCCCTCTAGCATCCAAATTATACCTTACCCCCCTCACCCTAAGCCAGTGACTCCTCGTGCTATTTGAGTCCATCCTCGGAAAAAGCTTAACCCTGTTTACTCTAAATGTACTCCTCAAATCTTGTATACCTCTATTAGATCTCCTGTAAGTCTACGTCTTTCTCAGGAAAACAGTCCCAATTTGACTAACTTCTCCTCGTAACTCAGACTTTCCATACCAGACAGCATCCTGGTAAACCTCCTCTGCACTCTCTCCAGAGTCTCCACATCCTTCCGGTAGTAAGGCAACCAGAACTAGATGCAGTATTCCAAATGAAGTCTAACCAACATTTTATACAACTGCAATATTTAAGGCCAGCTCTTGTACTCTATGCCCCTTTCTATAAAGGCTAACATACCATATGCTTTCTTCACAACCTTCTCCACCTGCTCTGCCACCTTCAGAGACTTGTGCACCTGCACCCCCAGGTCCCTCTGCATTTCTATACTCTTAATAGGTCTACCCTTTATCATACATCTCCCCCGTACATTCTTTCTCCCGAAATGCATCATCTCACATTTATCAGGATTGAATTCCATCTGCCATCTATCTACCTAAGCTACCAGTCTATCTATGTCCTGCTGCATCGCCTGACAATGCTCCTCACTATCCGCAAGTCCAGCAATCTTTGTATCGTCTGCAAACTTGCTGATCACTCCAGTTACTTCCTCTTCCAAGTCATTTATATATATTACAAATAGAAGAGGTCCCAGTAACGAGCCCTGCGGCACACCACTAGTGACCGACCTCCAGCTAGAAAAGCACCCTTTCACTATTACTCTCTGTCTCCTATTACCAAACCATCTAGCTACCTATCTTTGTATCCCATTAGCCTTGACCTTTTCAACTAACCTCCCATGAGAGACTTTGTCCAACGCCTTACTGAAATCCATATAGACGACATCAACGGCTCACCCTTCGTCGATCGTTTTCATCACCGCCTCAAAAAATTCTAAGGCATGACCTCCCTTTAACAAATCCATGCTGTGTATCCCTAATCAGATCGCAACGCTCTAAGTGCCTATACATCCTACTCTAAGAATCCCCTCCAACAGCTTCCCTACCACTGACGTCAAACTCACCAGCCTATAATTTCCAGGCTTATCCCTACTACCCTTTTTAAACAATGGTACAACATTAGCTATTCTCCAGTCCTCTGGCAACTCACATGTGTCCAAAAAGAGACAAAGGTTTGCATCAGAGGCCCAGCAATTTCACCTCGCACCTCCCTAAGCAGCCTGGGATAAATGCCATCAGGCCCAGGAGATTTATCAGTTTTAATGCTACCTAGAAGCTCTAACACTTCCTCCCTCGGTATGGATATTTCCTTCAACTGGTCTACAACTCCCTCAGAGACATATCGGTCAACAAGCCCCCCTCCTTCGTGAATACCAACGCAAAGTATTCATTCAGGATCTCCCCCATTCCCTCGGGCTTTAAGCACAGTCCCCCATCTCTATCCCTAAGAGGTCCGATTTTCCCTCTAACCACCCTTTTATTCCTAACATAGGAGTAAAAAGCCTTTGGATTTTCCTTAATCCTATCCGCCAAAACCATTTCATGCCCCCTTTTTGCCCTTCTAACTCCCCTTTCAGCTTCCTCCTACTCTCTCTATATTCCTCCAACGCTCTCTCTGTTCCCAACTGCTTTGACCTAACATACGCCTTTCTTTTCTTCCTAACCAAGTCCTCAATATTCCTTGTAATCCACGGCTCTCTATAATTCTACCTTTCCCATCTTTCTTCTTAGCCAGCGCATATCTTTCTTGCAACATTTTCAGCATTCCCTTGAAAGAGTCGCACATGCCTAGCGTGGACTTACCCTCGAACAACCGTTCCCAATCAGTTTCCATAAGTTCCTGCCTAATCCAACTGTAGTTAGCCTTCCCCCAATTCAGCACTCTCCCCCTAGGGCAACAAGCATCCTTTTCCATCTGTATCCTATAAAGTAGACAGAATTGTGGTCACTGTTAGCCACATGTTCCCCTACTAGAACATCAACCACCTGCCCTGGCTCGTTACTCAGAACTAAATCCAATATAGCCCCCTCTCTAGTCGGACTAGCTACACAATGCTCCAATGATCCTTCCAGTACACATTTTACAAATTCCTCCCCGTCCAAACCCCCAGCTCTAGGTACCTTCCAATCCACCATAGGGAGATTAAAATCTCCCACTATAACGACTCTGTTCTTTCTGCACCTATCCAAAATGTCTTTACATAAGCCTTCTTCAACTACCCATGGGCTGTTGGGAGGTCTATAGTACACCCCTAGCATAGTAATTGCCCCCTTCCTATTCCTCAACTCCACCCACAGCGACTCCACTCCTAATTGGTCTGTATTGTCTTCCCTCTGCACCACTGTGATGCTCTCCCTAACGAACAACGCCACTCCTCCACCTCTTCTGGAGTCTCCTCTGTCATGCCTGAAACACTTATACCCAGGAATATTCAGCTGCCACTGCTCCCCTTCCTTTAACCACATCTCCGTCACTGCAACCACATTCAAGTTGCTCGCAAACATTAAGGCCCTACGTTCATCCGTTTTTCCTGTTATGCCCCTCGCATTGAAACAGACATACTCCGGATCTCCAAGCCCATTCTCCCTAGTGTATTTCCTCTCATCCAAGCTTACTTTATCTTCCATCTCACTCCGTACTGTGCTATCGGTGTCATCTCCTCCCCCTCTCCATTTGGAACTGACTGCCTCCCAACACTGTGAGAGTAATTTACCGTTGCAATGGTTCAGTCAGCAGCACAGAACCTCATTCAAGAGAATTTGGAGAGTTTTGAGTTCATTAACAAAATTACAAATAAGACTGGAAAGGAAATGAATAATTCTTTTTTATTGCATTTTGTTTACAGCTATTCTGAATTGAAAATGTGCAGATTGAGCATTCTAAAACTATGGAAAATGGGAAAATGGTCAGAAGATTATTGGAATCCATAGAATCACTGCAATACAGAAAGAGACCATTTGGCCCACCAAGTCTGCACCAATCACAATCCCACCCAGGGCATTTCCTCTTTTATCCCTACTAGTCGCTTTGACAAAAAGGATCAGTTTACAATGGCCAGTTAACCTAACCCACACATCTTTGGAATGTGGGAGGAAACTGGAGAACATGGAGGAGAGCCACGTAGACACGGGGAGAAACTCCAAACAGACTGTGACCTGAGGTCAGAATTGAACCCAGGTCCCTGGTGCTGTGAGACAGTAGAGCTAACAATGCTGCTCAATTGTTAAGTATAAAGGAAAGAGCATGAAAAAAAACTTCTACAGCAAATAGACTGAGGGGAGAAGAGACTGAGAGAGATGGAAATAGATTGTCTTCATGATAGAGCATCTATCGGTCAGCAGCTCAGCTCAGGGGAAAATAGGCATTGAAGTTGTGAACAGTCTAGTATATTCTGGGCCAATGTCCATGGAGGGGGATAAAATTGATGGTGAGGAAGCAGAGTTTGTTTTGTGAGCCAAAACAAATAGATAGTGAAGAGGGGTGTTATAGTTTACAGAGTGACTTGGACAAGTTGCAGAGCTGGGCCGAGAGGTGGCAAATGGAGTTTAATGTGGAAAAGTGTGAGGTAATGCACTTTGGCAGGAACAATAAATGTGTAGAGTATAGGGCTAATGGTAGGGCTCTTAATAGTGTTGAGGAACAGAAGGATCTTGGTGTATGTGTCAATAGATCCCTGAAAGTAGGCAGTCAAGTGGATAAAGTTGTTAAGAAGGCATATGGAGTCTTAGCTTTTATTGGTAGGGGGATTGAATTTAGGAGCCGCAGCATCATGTTGCAACTGTACAAAACTCTAGTGCGGCCGCACTTGGAGTATTGTGTGCAGTTCTGGTCCCCACATTATAAGAAAGATGTGGAGGCATTGGAGAGGGTACAGAGGAGGTTTACCAGGATGTTGCCTGGTATGGAGGGCAGGTCCTATGAAGAGAGGTTGAAGGATTTGAGGTTGTTTTCGTTAGAAAGGAGGCGGCTAAGAGGGGATCTTATTGAAGCATATAAGATGATTAGAGGTTTAGATAGGGTGGACAGTGATAGCCTTTTTCCTAGGATGGAGAAAGCTAGCACGAGGGGACACAGCTTTAAATTAAGGGGTATGAGTTATAGGACGGATATCAGAGGTAGGTTCTTTACTCAAAGAGTGATTAGGGAGTGGAATGCCCTGCCTGCAGCTGTTGTAGATGCGCCAAGTTTGGTGGCGTTTAAGAGGTTAATTGATAAGTATATGGAAGAGAAGGGAATGGTTTAGTTTGGAGGGGCATTGCTTTTTATTTTGGTCGGCACAACATCGAAGGCCGAAGGGCCTGTTCTGTGCTGTAATGTTCTATGTTCTATGTTCTAACCAACAGTGGAATTTAGTTTCTGTGATGAGGTCTCTCCCATTGGTTTCTTCCCCTTAGATGGCCCAACATTATTCGGGTGGCAGCGCAATAATCAGCGCAAATGCCTCATAGGGGCAGAGTCCTGGATTTAATTCCTGCTTTGGGGAACTGTGTGGAGTTAGTACATTTTCTCTGTGCCTGTGTGGGTGCTCTGGTTTCCTTCCACAGTCCAAAGATGTGCAGGTGTTGGGTAGGTTGGCCATGGCAAATTTTCCCTTGGTGTCCCAAGATGTGTAGATTGGGGGATTAGTGGGATAATTATGTGGGGTTACAGGGATAAGGCTTGGGTAAGATGCTGTGTTGGAGAATTGGTGCAGACTCGATTGACTGAAGGGCCACTTTCTGCATTGCAGAGCTTCTATGATTATTTGATTGGAATGAGGTTCTAACTGGCCAGTGCTAAGTCTTCCACTGAATTAACACCCCAGTAGAGTGAAAATCCCATCCCTAGAAGCTGCCTGCCTCTTGGATAACAGCTTTCTCAGACAAGGCCAATCCCAAATTGCCCTTCAGAAGATAGTGGTGAGCCACCTTCTTGAAACACTGCAGTCTATGTGGTGAAGGGACAAGCCATGTGAGGGAATGAGAGTATGGGGGATGGATTCCATGATTTTGATCTAGTGACAGTGAAGGAGCAGTGATATAATTCTCACTGAGAATGGTGTGTGACTTTTGAGGGGAACTTGCAGGTGGTGGTATTTCCAGCAGCTGTTGCCCTTTCTTCCAGGTGTTAAAAGTTACAGGTTTGGAAGGCGGTGTCGAAGGATGATATGTAACTCTGTAAATAAATGCTTGTTCAATTGTGTAAAAAAATTGATGACAGTCTACCTTTCATCAGCTACTTTCCTGAGATATTAACGTAGTAGCAGAGAATGTTTGCCGAAAAGTTAAAGGTTAGGAACTAAGATAGTTTTCAGACAAAAAGCTAAAACCCTAGTGACCATTTGGAAACTGGCATAAAGCAAATGTGAATCGTCACTTATGATTATCCTCTGATGTTTTTGAAGTCTGAACCATATGTGAAAGGGAAGAATGAAGTGGATTTGTGGACATGGGTTATGTCCTTGCCAGGGAAAAAATGAGATTGAGCCTTGGCACTGCCACTTCCGACAAGAAATAAAACTTCAAGTATTTTGTGAGATTAATGCCTGTCAGTTGGATAAAAATGAAGGTTTGGGACTTGTTTTTGTGATCTTGGATGAAACCTATGAGAAAGATAATCTTTCATCAAGCATGATCAAGCTGTGATAGATTTCAGAAAACAGATGGGTATTCCATGGAAGAACATATCTTGAACCTTAATAGATTGCAGGAAAGATTATTGAAATTCAATTTTGGGATCAGTGCTAGCACTTAAATTGCTTAAATGTGCCCAAATGTTTCATGTGGACTTGTAGCTAACTAAGGCTTTTTCTTGGAGAAAGCTATGGGATGAGTTGTCTGCTATCTCAAAAAAATGCTGGGAAAACAGTCACCTCTCTCAGTCTTCTTCACACTCTGGATATTCCGCAGTGATACAAAGAATAGAGGACATGATTACCAGATTTTAATTTTTAAGATCGTGGTTACTGGCTTTAACATAATGGAAGGATTAAAGACAGGCAGAATGAGGATAGAATGAAATTTAGCAGATCTGACTATTACAGCAGGAGATCAAATTGGAACAATAACAGACGAATGAACCTCAGAAACACCACAGGATAGTTAATAGATGCTTCAGGTGTGACCCGAAGCATCATTATGTGGGGAACTACCCAAAACTGAGAAGTAGGATAGATCATTGACAAAGAGAATTCTGAGAAAGAAAGTGAAAATAATGATGAATCTGAAAAAAAGATTCTGGGATATAAGGAAATTTAGTGCTGTGATGAATATGCTATTCATTGGCTGTCTTAATTATGCTGTTCTGGATAGTTCTTGGAGTCAAGTCAGAAGTCAGCACCACGTCCTATAATAAGTTTTCCATTGGCACATGACTACAATAAGATAGTTGTCATGAATCTGAAAATACAGGGCAAAAACAAATATTTCCTTTCTACCTTTGCAGGTGATTGCATAATGTTCTGTATCATCTGCAACTCCTCAGTTATAGAAGCAGCCGATGTCCAAATGGAGCAAGACTTGGATAATTTTCAGGCTTGGACTGACAAGTGGCATGTAACATTTCTGTCACGTAACTCCAACAAAGGAGAATCGAATCATGACTTGGCATTCAGTGGTATTAATAATCCCCCATTATCAGCGTAAGGTAGAATAAGCAAGTTGAAGTGTGATTAAAAAATTATAGGGATTTACAGTCTAGGAACAACTTTGTAACTTAGCTATTTTAAGGTTGAATTTGGTGGTCCTGCTTCTTTTCCTCTCTGATGCTGAGCTGCTTCTGGTGTCGTGGCAACGTAAAGATGTCAATGAACAGTCTCTCTGGAGACAATAGTACTGGATTGAATTCTTTGAAGAAAAGGACAAGCCTCTTATAGGAGGTCTGGAAGAAGTCAGGAGACCTTTGCATGTCCTGTACAGATTGAGCCATCACACAGATTCACCTGCAAACTGAAGGTCCATGGTGGTCAATTTTGCTTTTGCCTGGAAGCAACCAAGCTTCCCATCCAGATGATACTAGATGCTGACATCAGTGGTAAGTCAGCTTGGATGCAGTGGATAATAACAGTAAGGTAAATGGTGAACAAGATGGGGTAATCACACAGTTTTTTTTAACTCCACTTGAGATGTGAAAGGAGTCAGATTTATTTTGTCGGTGGTCATATTGTCATGCAGGAGTGTGAGAATGGTGAAAAGCTTTGATAGGCCATCAAAGCAATGAATACAGTTACTATAACACTCAAGAAGCTTGAAACTATCAAGGGCAATGGAGCCTATGTGATTGACACCCCTCCTTACTTGAAACATTCAGTCCCTCCTTCACCAATGCACAGTAGCATCCATGTAAACCATCTACAAAGTTCTTTGCAGGAACTCACCAAAGCTTTTTCAATAACATATTCCAAATCCATGACCTCTTTTACCTAGAAGAACAAGAGCAACAGATGCCTTGGAAACCATGACCTGCAAGTTTGCCTCCAAGCTACACACCATTCTGATTTGGAACTATTTTGCTGTTCCTTCACTGTTATTGGGTCAAAGTCTTAGAATTTACTTTCTAACAGCACTATGAGTGTAACTGCACCACATGAACTGCTGCAGTTCAAGAGAGCAACTCACTTCCACCTTCTCAATTAGGGATGGGCAATAAATGCTGGCCTGGCTACTGACACATTGTGTGAAAGAAGGATGAATGCAAAGAAAATAGTTGTCTCTCTCTGTGTTCAGTGCCTTCCCAAATAAGTCTCCATTTTGGTTGGTCACAAGCTAGGTCTCTAATGAATTGAGTTACTTTTGACCTCTTTGGGAATAGTTTGAGGATACTTCTAAAGTATTTCCATTATCCTGAAAGTCTCCTGCCCTGATTAAGTTTTGAGTAGAGCAGTTGTTCTGGAAGTCTACTATCAGGCAAACAAATATTACATCTTGCCCAGTGGAACTGGTTTTGAGTCATCGGCATTTCAGTGTTGGATCCATTAGCTTTGGAGAAACTGCTGCTGTTGGATCACTTTTCTTCCCATCAGAGTTGGATCTTGTGAAGGCACAGGTGTTGGGAGCACTTGTGCTTTAAGGTGTCAGTTGTAGCTAATCCAACTGTCCAATATATATAGGACTCACTTAATCATTCACTCAATTACCTCGCCACTCATTCACCTATCCATTCCCTTACACACTTCTTTGCCCACCTACTCATTCACCCACCCACAAAGATACCCATTAACAATAGAATCCTTAGAGTGCAGAGGAGGTCATTCAGCCCATCAAGACTGCACCAACTTTTCTCCTTACCCAGGCTCACCATAACCTCTCCCCAACCGTGCTGTATCCCCATAATCCCCAACCCATTTACCCAACTAACCCCTTCACATGCACATCTTTGGACACCAATAGGCAATTGATCATGCCCAGTCCACCTACCTGCACATCATTGGGAGGAAACGGGACCCCTGGAGAAAACCCACAAAGATAAAGGAAGAACATGTAACTCCACATAGACAGTCACCCAAGACTTGAATTAAACCTGGATTCCTGGTGCTGTGAGGCAGCTGTGCTAACCACTTACTCATTCATTCACTTCCACACTCACTTGCTCACATGCTCATTCACCCAGTCAAATCCCTACTTATCCATCCTCTGACTCACTCACCTGCTTACTCAGCTCACCAGCCACTCTTTATTTAGTCACTCTCCAACTCATTCATTCACAATTGACCTGTTCACCCATCCACTCACTCACAGACTCATTCAGTCACCCACCAATTTGTACACCTCACTCACTTTTTTAACCACCCAATCACTCGCTCACTCATTTTCTCATCCAGCAATTCATTCAGTAACTAACCAAGTTATTCACCACTGACTTATATTCATCCACTTATTCACTTACCCATCAACACACTCATCTACTCTCTCACCTACTCCCTCATCCACTCCCTCACCTACTCATTTACCCACTGCTTCACTTATTCCCTCACCTACTCACTCAATTACAAACTAATCCACTCATTCACTTACCCTCTCAGTCATCCACCCACTCATTCAACATTCATACATCCACCTACCCATAAACTCTGACACCCTCCTATTCACATTTACCCACTAACTCATCCATTCCTTCACCTACTCAACCATAATGCTCTCACTCAATGAAAAACTCCTACTCACCTGCTAACCATCCACCCATTCATTTACCCTTCCCTCTGTCATGAGGTCAGATGTGGGGATATTCATTTATAATTGCACATTGTGCAGCTCCATTTGCAACTCCTCAGATACTGAAGCAATTCATGTTCACATGCAACAAGATCTGGACAATATCCAGGGTTGGGTTGACAAGGAACAGGTAACATTCTTGCCTCACAGATGCCAGGCAATGACCATCACCAATAAGAACACTCTAACCACCATTCCTTAACATTCAGTGGTGTAACTATCACTGAATCTCCGACTGTCAACATCCTTGAGGTTATCATTGTTCAAAAACTCAACTGGATTCACCACATAAATACAGTGGCTCCAAGAGCAGGTTAGAGGCTGGGAATACCACGGTGAGTAACTCAGCTCCTGACTCCCCAAAACCTATCCGCCATCTACAAGGCACAAGTCAAGAGTGTGATGGAATATTCCCCACTTGCCTGGATGGGTGCAGCTCCAACAACACTTAAGAAGTTTGACACCATTCAGGACAAAGCAGCCTGCTTGATTGGCACCATATCTACAATCTCTCCACCACCGAAGGTCAGTAGCAGCAGTGTATACTATCTACAAGATGCACTGTAGCAATTCACCAAAGATTCATAGTACCTTCCAAACACATGACCACTTCTATCTAGAAGTCCAAAGGCAGCAGATACATGGGAAAACCGGCATCTGCAAGCTCCCCTCCAAGCCATTTACCTTCCTGACTTGGAAATATATTGCCATTCCTTCGCAATCGCTGGGTCAAAATTCTGGAATTCTCTCCCTAATGGCATTGTGGATCAATTCACAGCACATGGACTGCAGCAATTCAAGAAGGCAGCTCACCATAACCTTCTCAAAGGCAACTAGGGATGGGCAATAAATGCTGGCCAGCCAGCGGTGTCCTTGTCCCACAAATGAATAGAAAAACCTCACCCACATACCCATTCCTCCATTCAGTCAGATGACTGCTCCGTCACCCACTCACTCAGCCACCCACTCATATTCATTCAACCATTCACTCAACTAGAAAATGACCCACTTATTCACCTACTCACCTACACTCACTTACTCACCTAGTCCTCCACTCGCCCACTTATCTATTCACTTATTCATAAGCTCACCCACCTACACACTGACCAACTCACTAACCTACCCATTCAGTCATTCACCCACACCGAATTACCTGTGTTTAATCAACCAATCACTCACTTACTCATCCATCTCCTCAACCACAACATTCTCACTCACTCACTTATTCATTCAGCCACTCAACCCATTCTCTGAATTACTAACTATTCACTCACTCAACTTCTCACTAGCCACCTACTCACACCCAATCACTAACCCATCTACTCATTCATTTTCCCACTTATCCACCCATTCAATCACTCACCTACCCAACCACAAAGTCACCCACTCACCCAGCCACTCACGCACCTTATTCTTCCACCCTGCTAATCCCCGTGACACTAAGGGACAATTTAGCATGGCCAATCCACCTAAGCCATACATCTTTAGACTATGGGAGGAAACAGGAGCACCCGGAGGAAATTCATGCAGACATGGGGAGTACGTGCAGACTCCACACAGACAGTGAGCCAAGCTGGGAACTGAACCTGGGTCCCTGGTGCTATGAAACAACAGTACTAACAAATGTGCCACTGTGCTGCCCAACATATGAGAAGGATATTAATAGGTCCCCATTAGTACATCAACTTAGTGATCTGCATTCCAAAATCCAGCTCACATTTTCCAAAATATCCATTTACTCACTTTTAGCAGCAAAACTATGCAGGATTTCAGATTAACCATTTCAGATTTTCACTATTATACCAGTTCTGATATCCAATCCATACTCTATATTTATAGACAATAATGATACATTTCAAACTTTAGGATTATTTTTAGAAAACCTTTCTCTATAATCCTCATTAATTGATCTATTCTCAACTTTGTTTGCCGTCCTTGAATAAAATCCTGTTCTATTTTCCAGTTTTTTTCTTTGTTCCATTTAATTCCACGCCTTCTGGAAACTTCTTAATTTCTGTAGAAATTTCTCTAAATTCTTAACTAACAGCTCCTGAGATCTATGGCACTGGCTGTCTAAACTATTACTCCATTGTATGGTTGCTGTTCAGGCAAAGCTGAAAGAATTGGCTTCTCTTTAGATTCCCCCAGCATAGTTGAGAGAGAGATGTTTGCTGCTTTATTATCTTTCCCCAACTGCCCTGAGCTTTCATCAAAAATTAAAGAATAAAGAAAACTTCTGCTCCCTACAGAGCCCCTCTAGTTAATAAGCAACTATCTTTCTTCGTATCGTTGCTCTCTAAACATGATTGTCTAAGCTAGAATTGAAACTAATCCTCACACAGAAGAGACTGGGAAACAAAAGGAAGTCATGATGTAGAAATGCCAGCGTTCGACTGGAGTAAACACAGTAAGAAATCTGACAACACAGATACAGGTTAGGTGTAAAGATTCGCATTCTAATCAATAATCTGTATACAGTCTGTGCTGGTATATGTGCTGTTGGAGACCAGAACACCTCATTCACCTGACAAAAACCATAGAGTCAAAAGCTTGCAAGTTTACTATCAAATAAATCGGTTGGATTTAAACCTGCTGTTGTCAGACTTCTTACTAAACAAAAGGAACTCAGGAAAAAAATTGAAAGCAAACCAGAAAAATCATAAGGAAACCATAAATCTGCTGTTCAGCTGCAGGGAGTTGAAGAAGACCCACACATCCTACAGGTGGTGGAGGTTGGGAATTGGGGGGGGTGCGGGGGAGGTTGTGGAGGGATGTGATACAGTCAATAAGGATGATGGAAAGAAAATCCAGAGGGCTTTTTAGAAGCCAGTAGAGGGCCTACCAAGATAAAAAGTTCAGGATGTAACTCTCAAAAGATAAAGGGGCCAAAACCAAACCAATAGATTTCAAAGATGCCAAAGAAGAATCCTGCGGAATTTAAAAAAAAGACTAAACCAGATATCTGGTTAGCAGACACTTTGGGCTCGATTTTACCATCACGTTGCGCCCATTTTCAAGCATGAAAAATTGGTAAAGTTGAGTGTGAGGTGAGTATCACAATCTGCGCCCATCTCTGCACTGGTTCCCCCTTTACCAAGGCTGAAAAATGGCCACATTTAAATTGACTTAATGGGCTGCACACCCAATATTACCGGCTCCCCCTGCCTTTAGCACCGTGTTCAACCATCCACATTCGGTGTGAAACAGACATGCTCTACAAAAGTCTGATTTGGGAGCTCCAGCTAGTGAGGAGGTAAGTGCTGGGCATCCAATGCTCTCTGCTTAAGACTGGTGGCAGGGGCTAAGAGTGGGTGGGGCTGTTGAGGGGGGAAGGGAGAGATGGGTCTGATAGTTCAGTGCTTGAGATCGATGGGGGGATGGGAGTGTTCACTACCCCCTGCCTGTGATCAGTGAGCGGGGAAGAGGGGGTCTGCTGCCAGTCTGCCTGAGATTGGTTTGGGGGGAGGGTGTGAAGGGGGGCTGTAATCAGTCTGGGTGGCAGGTGGGTTGGGGGATTAGGGTAATTTTGTGGCAGTGGGGCAATGTCTGCGGGCCAGGAGGAGACATTATCCAGCCTAGGAGCGATATGGCAGAGGAATCATATCCTATCTTTTTGTTCTGCGCATGTGCAATTGGAGGTACCAATCAGAGCTGCAGGATTTTGGGCACATTAAGCCCCACCCACAGGCTTCTACAGAGCGATTTGGAATTCCTGATTTTTTTTTGAGTAAAATCCTTATGGGGGCATCTGAGAACAGGTCTAAAAGTCAAAACTGAAACACTGTCAATTTGAAGACCGGCCCAGTTCTTAGAATCAAAATGACAAAATAGGGCCCTTTCTTTCAGGATTTGAATAGAAATAGAGGAAGATCCCAAAGCAGCAGACAGACAATGAGGCACATACCTCACCAGGTTGAAGAGCCACAGTACAGTGCAGCACAAGTTGGCCAGCCACTTATAGATAGTCAAGGACATGGAGCACACTGAGGAGAAACCCCCCCACCCATCCTGAAAGTTATTAAAAAGAGGGAGTAATATCTCTGATGCAAACCACACTTATGAAAGGCACAACACTCAATTCTCCACAAAACAACATATAGCATCAGGTCCAAAACTTAAATCCAACTGAAGCAACAGTTCCATTTCCACAGCTGATGACAGGGTGCAGGGGGAAGGCCTTGGCACTTCACAGGTGTCTAAAAACAATTCACCTCATACCATTACTCTAGAAATGCAAATCGCCAGCAGGCCAGATTCTAAACTATCAGGCTGCCAGGGTGTGGGAGCAGCTTTGAAAGGGTTAAGAGTTTTGCAGATATCCAATTTACATATTACAAGCTTCCAGACAAAATCCAGCCTTGTGAAACCTGACCCTCTCCCTAGAAACTGGCATGGATCCTCCAACTGTTAGCTGCATTGAGGCTCAAACATCTGGTAGAGTTACCATTCCCAAATTCTTATGTACTGATAGTAATAAAAATGCACCAGATCAAACATAATTCAGATTTGTAAAACAGAATGCAATGAGAAACTGTAGCAGCACCAGGTTACTGTAATTGAATGTCCAAATGTGCATGAAGAAATGAATGTATACATTTTTCTTTTGCTTTGCAAGGAAGTCATGTGAAAAAAATCATAGATTCCATTACTTTCCCTGTAGAGTGGAGGTGTGTCATGCTCCTATATATTATGAGATACTAGGCAATACTTCAACATTTTGAACATGGACTGATAAAATAGCCACTACCGATTACTGCCATTGATATAAATGCAAATTACTGCAGATGCTGCAATCTGAAACCAAAAGAGAAAACGCTGGAAAATCTGAGCAGGTCTGGCAGCATCTGTAAGGAGAGAAAAGAGCTGACGTTTTGAATCCAAGCTAAATTGTCATTGGTATTATCAGATACAGACAGTTCTCAGACTCAAGTAAACATCTAATTACATATGAACGTTCAGAGCCATCTAGGAAATTCACGCATACCTTTGTTTAAGAATGGAACATCAGCAAAAAGACTATTGCAAATTTTCTGGTTCACCAAGGACAAAAGACAGGTCAAAGCTGAATGTGTGAGAGATAAATGAGAAGGTGTCACTTGCATTGTATTACGTTAGTCCCTCATCCAAACACAGGCTGGGTAAATTTCAAAGTATCAAATGACAAACATGGGGGTAGGGGGAGCAATCTTACTGGCCAGTCGATGAGGGAGGTGGGGAGGGGGGAGGAGGGCAAGCTGGTAAGATGGCGCAAAATGCAAAACATTGGGTTCATGTCCAGTTTCTCATCTCTCACAACCTTTCTGGTCCTGGATTTCTAGCATTATCAGCTTCAGGAAAGGCACGAGGCTGATTTAACGTTTAAATTTGAATTTCCATGTGTTTAGTGAGCCTGGGATGGAATCATTCAGGATCACGTATGGTCCTTATCTCTTGATGTGGTGGTCTTGTCAGTAGGACCACAGCCATTGAGGCCCGCTGTGATTGGTGGTAAGGGGAGCAGTGCCAGTCTAGCATTGTTCACTGGACACCCTAGATCTGCTCATCGTGGGCAGCAGGCAGTGCTAAGGGGCAGGACCACATGGTTTGGGATGTTAGGGGAGGGGCAGGGCCATGATGAGGGCAGGATCTAAAGGGAGGCAAAATACACTGATCACAGACAGTGAGAAAACACAAATTCTGTTTTATGACACACCATTTTCAACATTGCTTTTTCTCATTCTTCCTGCATCTGCTCAGCTTTGCTTCCATTTTCCTCTGCAAGCACCATCCCTTGCCTTGTTCCGAAATCTGTCACTAAATCAAAAAAAAGTAGTTCAAATACTTTCGATCTGAAAAACAGAAAATTCTGGAAATATTTAGCAGATCAGGCAGCATATGTGCATGAAAAACAGAGTTAACATTTCAGATCAATGTCCTTTCATCAAAACTGGGAAAATTTATTAATTTAATGGTCTTAACAAGTGAAACACACACAGGGTGAAAAAAGAACAAAAGGGAAGACCTCCAATGTCTGTTTGTGTAAGGCCAAAGGAAGTGGTAATAGGACAGTAAGGAAATTAAAGATATGTTGAGAGATGTTATGAATGGTAAGATCATGAATGGTTCCCAATCCAAAATCAAAAACAAGAAAAACTAGTTAAAACCCAAGAAACAATACTGGGATGGTTGCTATGGTCTGAAATTGTTGAATCGAATGATCATTCCTGAAAGTTGTAAAATATCAAATTGAAAGCTGATGTGCTATTTCTTGAGCTCATATTGCTTTTATGGGAACACTGCAAGAGACTGAGGACAGAGAAACCAGCATGAGTAAAGGCGAAGAAATAAAATGACAGACAGCTGGAAGCTTTGCAGACTGAATGGAGGTACTTTTCATAACAGAAATTCATTCAGTCTTCCCACTGTAGAGCAGACCATATTGTGACTAGTCAAAACAGTATTCTAAATTAAAAGAACAAATGCCGTTCCACCCAGAAGAAATTTTGCTGTGTCTGGTAGTGAGAAGAGAGAAGGTAAAAGGTGAGTTGATGTAATTCCTATATTTACAGAGCAAGGAATAGTCAGAAAGGGTTCGGGTGTTGGGATGATTGATAAGTGGACCAGGGTGTCACAGATGGAATGCTCCCTTTTTCATGACAGTAAGAAGTCTCATAACACCAAGCTAAAGTCCAACCAATTTATTTAATCGTAAATTCACAAGCTTTCGGGGTTTGCCCCTTCGTCAGGTGAATGGCCTCAGACAGAGCATATAACAGCAAACACAGTTTACAGATTACTGATTAGAATGCGAGTCTTTATAACTAACCTGCTGTTCAAGTTTTAAAGATGTAGACAATGTGAGTGGAAAGATCATTAGGCATAGGTTAAAGAGATGTGTATTATCTCCAGACAGCACAGTAAGTGAGGTTTTGCAAACCCAGGCGAGTCATGGGGGTTACAGATAGTGCAACATGAACTCAGATCCCTGTTGAGACCGTTCTCATGTGTTCGGAACTTGGCTATCAGTCTCTGCTCAGCAACTCTGTGCTGTTGTGTGTCAAGAAGGCCGCCTTGGAGAACACTTACCCGAAGGTCAGAGGCTGAATGCCCGTGACCGCTGAAGTGTTCGCCAATAGGAAGGGAACAATCTTGCCAAGTGATTGTCGAGCGATGTTCATTCATCAGTTATCGTAGCATCTGCATGCTCTCCCCAATGTACCATGCTTCATGACATTCTTTCTTGCAGCATATCAGGTAGACAATGTTGGCCGAGTTGCAAGAGTATGTACCGTGTACCTGGTGGATGGTGTTCTCACGTGTGATGATGTCATCCATGTTGATGATCTGGCATGTCTTGCAGAGGTTGCTGTGGCAGAGTTGTGTGGTGTTATGGTCACTGTTCTCCTGAAGGCTGGATAGTTTGCTGCAGATAATGGTTTGTTTGACATTGTGCAGTTGTTTGAAAGCAAGAAGTGGGGGTGTGGGGATGGTCCTGGCCATTTGATTACACCATGGAGCAGTGCAAGAACAGCGGACCAGGAGTGCATGTGACAGTTTCACATTTTCCTGTTTATTAGTAGCTACTAGAATCTCTTGGTGATGAAGACTTCTATTTCTGCTGAAACTTCTACCTTGCTCTCTCTAGGCCTCATTCTTGTTAAACTACAGCCCCTGCTTACATTCCTGTCCCTTTCTGGACTACTTTCTGATCTTTCTCCTGTACATCTGGATCTCACTGCCTGAAAGGGTGACAGAGGCAAAAACCGTCATAACATTTAAGAAATATTTAGATGTGCAATTGTGATGCCAAGGCATACAAGGCTATGGGTCATGTGCTGGAAATGGGAGTAAAATAGTTGGGCACTTTTTCTTTGACCAGTGCTGTCTCGATGGACCAAAGGGCCTTTTTCTGTGCTGTATACCTCTATGACTCTAACTGAATGCAAGTTGTATTTTTATCAATTAATGTCACAAAATGTGGCCTGCATTTTTATTGCCCATCCCTAACTGTCCATAAGAAGGAGGTGGTGAGATGCTTTTTGAACTGCTGCAGTCCCCGAGGTGTAGGTATACCCAGTATTATTAGGGAGGGAATTCCAGAATTTTCACCCAGTGACAGTGAAAGAATGGTGACATATTTCCAAGTCAGGATAGCGAGTAGCTTGGAGAAGAACTTCCAGGTAGTGGTGTTCTCGTGTGCCTGCTGCCTTTATCCTTCCAGATGGAAAAGTCGTGTGTTTAGGAAGTGATGCCTAAAGGAGCCATGATGAGTTCCTTCAGTGCATCTCAGAGATAGTTCATTGATGGTGGAGAAAATGAGTGTTTGTAGAAGAGTTGCCAATAAAGCAGGTGGCTTTGTCCTGGATAGTGTTGAGCTTCTTGAGTGTTATTGGTGCTGCACTTATCCAGGCAAGTGAACAATATTTGATCACACTCCCAACTTGTGCCTAGTAGACAAACAGATGGACAGGTTTTGGGGAGTCAGTAGGTGAGTTATCCATCATAGGATTCCTAGCTTCTGACCTTTTCTTGTAGCCACAGTATTTATATGGTTGGTCCAGTTCAATTTCTAGTCAATTGTACACTGATGTGAAGATGCAGGCATTAGACTTTTGTAACACGCCAGTGTGCTGATCATGAAACATACAAGATCCTGAGAGAGCTTAATAGGATGGATACCAGGAGGATGTTTCCTCTCGTAAGATGAGAGGACATAGTTTAAGAATGAGATCTCAATTTTAAGGCAGAGATGTGGAAAAATCTTTTCTCTCAGAGGGTCATTAGTGTGTGAGATTGTCTTCTGTCAGTGGAGGCTGGATCATTGAATATATTCAAGGCTGAATTGGATTTTTGATAGACAAGGGAGATAAGAGTTTTGACAGAAAAATGGAGTTGAGACCATAAGCATAAGTCAGTCATCATCTTATTGAACGGTGAAGCAGGCATAAAGGGGCTGAATAGCCTATTCCTGCTCCTTAGTCCTACATGCCTTTGACTGCTGTGAGAAGAGAGGAGAGGGGAAGTTCTGTTTGGTAGTGATCCACTAAATATTCAGATACATTCACTATAAGCCCACTGACTCCCATAGTTACCTTGTCTACACTTCCTCATAGCCCGCTGTCCATAAGGAATCCATTTAATTCTCCCAGTTTCTCTGTTCTTCTAACTGTTCTCAGTTTTTCCTCAATTGAGAATTCTCCCCCACCTTGTTTGACATGTTAATCATGTTCATCCGCACTTCTGGTCTTACCGCTTCCCTTTCCTTCTCGAATTTTTTTCCTTGATCTCACCTTCCACATACAATCTCCTACCTCTCCCAGCCTCCAAATTCGATGGATCCTCTGCTGCCAGACATTCATTGCTATCTATGTCTTGACCAGAAAATGTACAATCAGACCCTAATCTTCCCTGCCAAGACTGCTCACTATTCCAGAAATATCCCAGAATTTAAAAATGCCCTCAACTTCTTTCCATTACTGGAACCATCATCTTTTAGAGCTCCTTTTTGTTGCATCCTCCACCCTTTCCCCCAAGCTCATGAACTTCTTTGTCACTTTGTCATTCAGCCTCTGCCAATTCTTTTCCTTCTCTTGTCCACCAGGCCAAACTTCTTCTCAGATTTCCCTCTGACCGAACAATGAACTCACATTTTTGTCCAGTTTTTCTCTTTTCTCCTCTTACGGCAAAATCATAATAAGACTTAATTCCTGTTCCTGTGACCCTATTTTCATTAAAAGTGACCATCTGGTTTTCCTTTCTGCCATTCGATCTAGCTGATATTGTTAACGGTTCTTTTTTCAGGTACATGTTCCCATCCCACTTCAGATCTGCAGTCATCTTTCCAAGGAAACAATCTTTGATCCCGTTCCTCCATGCAAACTATTTCTTTTTCCTCAAATATTCCTTGAGTATGTTTTCAAAACAGAAAATTCTGCCAATACCCAACAGTTTGGCAGCATCAATGGGGAGAGAAAGTGAGTTAATATATGTGGCCTTTCATCTGAACTGATATTAGTTGGCAGTCTAAAGTAATTCTTCTGAAAGTTGTTATTGAATCTGCTTTCAGCTAATGCGTCCCTGATCATAATAATTACTGTTTAAAAATTCCCCTCAATCCCCTTAGTTCTTTTCACCGGTTACCTTAAATGTGTAGCCTCTGGCGAATTGAAACCATTTTTCCCTATCTATGTGATCAAAACATTTCATGATTTTGAAAAATAGTATATCAAAATTATACTTGATGTTCAGGATCACAACACAAATTTAGCAGGTTTAATTTTACACCTTTGATTCAACCAACCAGCTGTAGAGTTCAAATGTTAAAGCTGTTCCTTTGTAATCTGAGCATAAAATCATGCAATCTATTTTATACCTCGAGATTATCTCACAACAACATTGGGGATTTTTGCATTTGTCTGACAACTTCTGACAAAGTTGGCATCCTGTTGTTGTCCATTATCCATCCTCCACTTTTTCAACCTTAAATCTCTGTTGATATTACTATACTGCCTGTTCGTAGCTGGAATTCAAGCTTTTGAATTAAATCTTATTATTAATTTTATAGAAGTATTTGATTTAGTGTTTAATCTAAACGTGTAATTTTTCTCAAACTTAACTTTGTAGTTTCAAGGATTGCATCATCTCTGAAGATCAGTTGAAATTTTTGAACTTCTTTCAAAAGCCCAGCATTTCCATCTGATATCATTGAATAATGTTTGATCGTAAATCCCTTCGAAGTATCACAAAGAAATCCCCCTTTGACACAACCTGACTCATCTACGTTGATTTTAACAGTCATTCAAGTAAACAAAAGTGTCAGAAACTATATGTTAATGAACAGTCTTTCAATAATCATTTCATCTTTTTACCTTCTGGTGCTAAATCCCTCGAGACAACATTCTGTTAATGGCTGTTTGTTTCAGCCTCCATTAATGGTTATCTATTCAATAACTATGACATCAGTCGCTGTCATCTTTTAGATTTGACCAGCTCCTAACTCAAGCTGATTTCAGGTTGTGAATTCGTTAGAAAATGCTGGAAAAACTCAACAAGTCTGACAGCATCTATGAGAGAGAATAAAGCCAACATTTCAATTTAGGATGCCTGACCTGAAATGTTGGCTCTGGTCTCATTCCACAGATATTGTCAGACTTACTAAGTTTTTCCAGTATTTTCTGTTTTGTTTCAGGTTCCAGTATCCGCAGTATTTTGCCCTTATCTTATGCAAATTAACTAGCCTGCTATGCCAGTAAATACAAGAATTAACAAGTTTTTTTTTTATTAAGCAACACAGCACGGGAAACAGGCCCTTCGGCCCAACGAGCCCGCGCCGCCGTCATACCAAATACATTATCCTATTTTAATATTCCTATATAATAATATATATATTATTCCTAATTTGGAAAATTTTCACCATAGGGACAATTTGTTACCCAATCAGCCTAAGAGCGAATTTTTGGGTTGTGGGTCAAATTAAGTTAATTTGAACAACAAGAGAAAACGTATTCAAACCAAGCTCTATTTGATGGAGGCAAGGAAAATTCAACTATTGTTTCAGGATCATTTTAGCTTGGTTTTGCACCCATCTATACTGTGTTGTAAGGAGAAGACTGAACACCTAGCACTGCATTTTCTCCTCCATCAATCCCACATTGTCACTATTCCCTCCAACAACTTGTCTCCTGGGTAAATGTCAGCAAAACCAAAACCACTTCCTTTGTCTCCTGTTAAGAAATAATCTGATACAATCTTAAGAAATTGATTGAATGTTGTAGAGATGTCTCTCTTTTAGTCCTTTTTAAAGAAAGAAACCGGCCAATCTGACACAGACACAGTGCAGCATAGGTTTGTATTCTGCAAAGGACATGACAAGCACAGGTCCAAGTACAACACAGCCCAAAGCCTGAAAGATTGAGATCTCACACCCATCAGCTGATTGAGTACATTAGAAGATGATTGCATGGGCTGGCAGACAGGAAAAGAAAACATCCAGTTATCTGTTCCTTGGTAATTGGACTATTGAATGAGTGATTTGCATGAAACACCCACAAGTCCACAGAAATAAGGTATGTAAATGGGCTCTCAGAAGGGGTAACAAACACGACAAATGAAAGAGAGTTTTCCAACATGGATCCTTGCTGGCTTTGGCATAAAACTCTGGTCAGTTCAAAAGCAGACGAGACTGCCACTGCCATGATAAAGATCAATGTTACTCTGTTTCATTCATTTATATATTTAATCTAGGACTGGTAAACTATTCTGAGGAAACTGCCTCTGCCAACAATGGATATCAGCATATTTCTACTTGTCCTGTCTGTTCATCCAAAACCTGGAAGCCATTCTCACTTCTTAATTGTTGCATATCTGTTATGTCGATGTAGTTTATGTATCATATCCATACTATTGTTTTGCAATAAACTAATTTAAAACTACTTATGACCTCAATCCATTTCTTGGGTAACCTGTGACTCCTGGATGAAACCTTACACTCCTACATATACCCATAAGCTTTTTGTTCAATGCAGACAAGAAACTTAATCTTGCAAAATCTGTACTATAATCATACACTCCCATGGGCCACCCCATCTGCCATTTCAGGCTAAGCTTATAGGTGTGGAAGTTTGATACTGAACTCAATTTCCTTCACATTCTATTTTTTTCATCTCTGGAACATCTGACACCTCTAATTTTTTGTCTACAGGTTTCTATCAAACCTTTCCTTTATTACCTCAATGATGCTTCAGTCAAATGCTTTCCCCTGTGGACCACACACTTTGATTCCTCATTTACCATACCCTTAACTACACTAAGGAAAGTATCCTTGTTAAGTTCTACTCGTTGTACCCCAAAAGCAGAAATAAGATCTCATATCCTCACATTGACATCATTCCATGGCTTTTGTCCCTTCCAATCTCCTCTGTATGTCCCTTTTTGTATTATGCATCTATTACTCCTCTAGTTAGAAGTAAATGAGCGCAGAAAACAAAGGTTTATGGAAACTGAGAAAGACATAATGTGTGTTTGAGATTTAGGATAATTATGTATTGTGTAGTGCATAAAGGAAAGGCAGGGGTCAGTGACTAATTGGTATTGTCATTGGACTGTTAATCCAGAGACACAGGCTAATAACTTTGGGGATTCAGGTTCAAATCAAACAACACATGGTGCAATTTGAATTCAATAAAAAGTTTGGAATTAGAAGTCGAATGACCATGAAACTATTGTCAATTGTTATAAAAACTAATCTTGTTCATTAATGTGGGCCAGATGAGGATTGCAGATTTCTTTTCTGACTTCTATGTGATTCCAGACTCACCATCCCAGCAGAGGTAGCAGCACTATGGCATATAGCCAGGCAGGAATTGCCCAGGCCAACTTTAACATCAACTCCAGCCTTCATGAAGTCAAACATGGGCAAGGAAACCTTCTGCTGATTACCACAGTCCCACCACCACACTCCCACCTGCTTAGCTTATGAATCAGTACTCCTCCATGTTGAACACCGTTAGGTCAAAGATGGGCAAGGATGGCAAGGGCATAAAATGAATGGGGACTTCAATATCCATTCCTCAGAGTGGCTCAGTAATACCATCACAGCCCTAAACAACTTGGCTAATAATTGAGGCAGGTGGTGAGGGAGCCAACAAGAGGGAGAAACATTGTTGACCTCATCCTCACCAACCTCCTGCCACAGATCTATCTGCTCATGATTGCATTGGTATTAGTTACCACATCAGAACATTCTATTTTCACATTGAGGATATAGTCTATCATGTTGTGTGACATTACCACTAGGCTAAATGTGATAGATTTCAAACAAATCTAATTCTAGCAGTGGGCGATCAGCAATAGAATCGTACTCAACCATTATCAGCATAAAGAGTGCAGGAGGATGTGTCAGGAGCAGCACCAGGCATAATTAAAAATGAAATGTTAACCAGGTGAACCTGCAAAACTGCAAAAGTAGCAAGTGATAAATAGAGCAAAGTGATTTCACAACCAACAGATTGGATCTAAGCTCTGCAGTCCTGCCACATCCAATCATGAATGGGGGCAAATAATTAAACAACTCAGGAGAAAGTGCCAGAGATGCAGAGTGATCCATCTTGGCCTCCTTCCTTTGGAGGTCCCCAGCATCAAAGATCTCAGTCTTCAGCCAATTTAATTCACTCCACATGACATCAAGAAATGGCTGAAGACTCTGGATACTACAAATGCTAAAGTCCTGATAATACTCCAGCAACAGGACTTGTGCTCCAGAACTTACCATGCCCCTAACCAAGCTGTTCCAGTACGGCTACAACATTGGCATCTACTTACAATAAGGAAAATTGCCCAGGTGTCTCCTACATATAAAAAGCAGGGAAATTTGAAATTGTCCCATCCATTTACTCTCAACCATCAGTAAAGTGATGGAAGGCGTCATCAACAGTACTATCAAGCAGCACATGCTTCGCAATAACTTGGTCATTGACACTCAGTTGGATTCTGTCAGCGTCACCCAGCTCCTGACCTCATAACAGTCTTGGTCCAGCCACGGACAAAACAGCCAAATGCCAGAGATGAAGTGAGACTGGCTGCAGCATTTGACAGCATGTGGCATCATGGAGCCATCACAAAACTCAAGTCACTGGGAATCAGGGAGGAAACTCTCCATTGGTTGGAATCTCACCTGGCACATAAGAAGATGGTTGTCATTGTTGGAGGTCAATCATCTCAGCCCCAGGACATCAATGTAGCAGTCCTTCAGGATGATGCCTTCAGGAGCCATCTTCAACTGAACATAGAACATAGAACATAGAACACAACAGCACTGCTTCATCAATGACATTCCTTTCATCATAAGGTCGGAAGTGGGGATGCTTGCTGGTGATTACACAATGCTCAGGACTATTTGCAACTCCTCAGGTACTGAAGCAGTTTGTGTCCGAATGTAGTAAGACCTGGACAATATCCGTGCGTCGGCTAACATGTGGCAAGTAACATTTGTGATACTCACCTTCCAGGCCATGACCATCTCCAATATGAGAGAGTCTAACTATCACCCCTTGACATTCAATGATGTTACCATCACTGAATTCCCCACTGTCAACATCCTAGGGGGTACCATTGACCAAAAATAGAACTAGACTAGCCATAGAAATACTGTCGTACAAGAGCAGCAAATAGAGTCAGAATCCTGCAGTGAATAATTCACTTCCTGACTACCCAAATCAGTCCACCATCTAAGGGCACAAGTCAGAAATGTGATGGAATACTCTCCACTTGCCTGAATGAGTGCAGCGACACAACACTCAAGATGTTTGACACCATCCAGGGCAAAGCATTCTGCTTAATTGACAACACTTCCGCCAAGATTTCCTCCCTCCACCACCGACAAACTGTGGCAGCCGTGTGTATGGTCTACAAGATGCACTGCTGGAACTCACCAAGTTTCAATAGACAACACCTTCCAAAGTCACGACTATTACTATTTAGAAGGACCAGAGCAACAGATACCTGGGAACACCACAACTTGGAAGTACCCTTCCAAGCCATTCACCATCCTGACTTGAAATATGAGACGATCCTTCACTGTGGCAAGGTCAATATCCTGGAACTCTCTCCCTAACAGCAGTATGGGAGTACTTACATCTCAGGGACCACAATGGTTCAAAAAGGCTGCTCACCACCACCTTCTCAAGGGCAATTAGGGATGGACAATAAATGCTCGCCAAATCAGTAACATCTGCAAAGAAATATAGAAACATTACAGGCACTCTTCAAAAGTACTTATCAAAAGTAAAATATTGCAGACGTGGGAAAAGAGGACAGCACTGTGACACAATGGTTTGCAGTGTACCTCACAGTGCCAGGGAGACAAGTTTAATTCTGGCCTCGAGTGACTGTGGAGTTTATACATTTGCCCCATATTTGCATGGGTTTCCTCTGGGTATTCCAGTTCCCTTCCACAGTCCAAAGATTTGTAAGTTGTGTTGATTGGCTATGCTATATTGCCCCTTAGTTTTCAGGGGATTAGCAGGCTAATTACGTGTGGTTGTGGGGATAGGGCGTGGCTGGGATTGTTGTCAATGCAGGCTCAATTCAAAATAACTGTTCTGTCTCTAAAGCCTAGTTAATTCCTTCGCCATCTCTAACATCTGCACTTTTTCCCACGATAACTTCCCATGCAAACCCAGAAAATGCAATATCTACCTTTTTATCTTTTCTTTCACCCCACACCACTTCCTTTCACATCAAACAGAAATCTGCTTAAATTTTCAATTTAGTATACTGTATTTGCTTCTCACAATGCAGTTTTCTCTGCATTTGAGAAACGAAATGCAGATTGGGTGAAGAGTTTGTGAAGCACTCCCATTAAATTTATAACAGTGATTTCAAGCTTCCAGTTGCCTGAAATTTTAATTCTCCATTCCACTCCCAATGTGACCTTTCTGTCCTCAGACTTAGTCACTATTCTCAGAAAGTTCAAGGAATCTCAAGGATGAACTCTTTTGATTGGACAATTTATAGCCTTCTGATTCAACGCTGAGTTTTAAATTTCAGACAGACAGCAAATGTTGTAATGATTTTACTTTCCCATTCACACATCTTCTTGATACATCTTTTGTTTCTATAATCTTCTGTCCTCATCCCCTTTTGCCTGCATGTACCATCATCCTTTTTTCATGCAATTTCTCCTGCCTTCCACCCTATCATGGGCCTCCCCTTCCCATTCCACCCCTCCCCCATTTTCCTGCCACTGTACTTGCTTTAAACCTGTTATATCTCCAACTTTTCCCTGTTCAGATGGAAGGTCACCAGCCTGAAATGTTAACTCTGTTCCTCTCTCCGCAGATACCGTCACACCTGCGATTTATGGCATTTCCTATTTTTGATGCTGTTGTTTGTACGAAATTGAAACTTCATGGATCATAAACATTATCTTCCAGAATTCTGTAACTACTTTTGTGCAGAGAAAGATCTTGCATTTTTATAGCAGTTTATCAGGTTCAAAACACCCCAAAACATTGTGAACTCCAGGGAAAAGATTATTTGAGCTCAACAGAAAGTGGTCGGAATTATAAGAAATGATTTATTTAAATCTTGTATATTAACAAGAATTCCTAAATTGGATGTTCGTGCAAACATTGTAAAGAAATGTTATTTAATTCCATCAACTTTCTTGTTATTTCTTAATACGTTGTCTTTGTTTTACTTGTCACCGACATTTATGTCCCAATTTGATACCAAAACCTACTTATCATCTTTGACATATTATTTTAAAAACTGCGATCAACCTATACTGTTTCAAGAGAAAACAATTTGTATCTGCACCATTTTGTTTGTGAGTCATTAATGATGCTGCATCTGAACATGTCATGACAAAGCCCAATATGTTTGATACAGCTGTGTTTATTTAATATGGGGATTCAAGGGAACTGTACATGTAATTATAATTGTGAAAGTCATTTCTTTTCATTCTTTTGAACATGACAGTCAATATTAGCTCTTTGAATACTGAATTTTCTTGGCAACCTCCAAAGTTTGTCTTATTTTGTACCTAGTTCTAATTCAGTGTCTTTTAACAATTTCCTATTTAAAACAAATATTTTAAAATCTCCTGGGTAATGCCCCAAAGCATTATCCAATGCAACTGTGATGAATCCACTTGCATACAACAAATGGATTTGGCTTTCACAATATAATGCGTAACTGGAGATAAATATTACAATTCAGAAACTTATGCTTCCACACTGCTGGAGGATTTCTGAATTCTGAATCTGCTACCTAGCTACTTCTCTCAGTATCTGCACTTAGCATCCTACTGCTTCCCTTTCTGCTCTATTTAACTGAGAAATTATAAATCAAAGTGATGGACCAGATTAATTTTTATAAGTACATTGAAAGATTTTAGTTCACATTTGGAACCCTGGATATTTAAGCAGAGAAGAAAGAAAGCTGTGGACTGCAGGAAGGTACCAACGGACTGGTTAGGTAGGCAGACAAATGATGGATGAAATTCAATCTAGAGAAATGTGAGGTAATGCTTTGGGGCAGACCAAACCAGGCAAGAGAAGAGAGGACCTGTGTGGAATTTGCACGATCTCCAGTTGTCTGCATGGGTTTCCTCCAGAGTGCTCCAGTTTCCTCCCACAGTCCAAAGATGCTTTGATTAGGTGAATTAGAAGGTTACAAGGATAAAATGGAGAGGGGCAGTCTGCCCCAACTCTTTTGGAGAGTTGATGCAGACTTGATGGACCAGATGGCCTCTTTCTGCATTGTAGGGATTCTATGGTTCTATATGATCACATCAGAGAGGCTATATCAAAGAGGATGCTGCCAGGAATGGAGAATTTTAGCGAAATGGAAAGATTGAAAACGCTGGATTATTTTCTTTGAAACAGAACAGGCTGAGAGATTTAACTGAGATTTTTAAAATTGAGCAGATAGAAAAGATCTATTTGCATTAACAGGGAGTCCAATAACCCAGGGCCATAGACATAAACTAATTGGTCAAACAATTACAGAGAGTTGAGCAGAGATTTTTCACCCAGAACATCTCACATCAACCCCAAGACTTTATTGCAGTAGCTCCTCAGGGTGGTGTGCTGGGCCCAGTTACCTTCAGCTGCTTTGTCAATGATCTTTTCTTCCATCATAAGGCTGGAAATGGAAATGTTCATTGTTGAATGTAAAATGATCAGTATTATTTACAACTCCATAAATAATAAAAGCAGTCAATGTCCATATGCAACCAGACCTGGAAGGATTGAACTGACAAGTAGCAAGTAACATTTACACCACACAAGTGCCAGGCGATGACCATCTCCCCTTGATATTCAAAGGCATTATCATTGCTTAGTCACCCACTATTAACATTCTGAGTGTGACCATTGATCAGAAAGTGACCTGGGTCGGCCACATAAATACTGTGGCTACAAGAGCAGATCAGAGGCTGGAAATTCTGTAATAGGTAACTGACCTTCTGATTCCCTAAGGCCTGTCCACTGCTCAGCGTTTTATGGAATATTCTCCACTTACTTGAATAAGTGCAGCTCTTACAACACTCAAGAAGTTTGACACAATCCAGGACAAAGCAGCTTGATTGATTAGCACCTCTTTCATCTGTTTAAGCGACAACACTTTCCACAACACAATAGCAGTAGTGAATATTAATGCACTAAGGCTCCTTTGATAACAATTCCAAACTCTGCAACCTCAGTGAGAAGGCCTAGGGCAGCAGATACATGGGAACACCACAACCACCAACTTGCCCTCCAAGCGACACATCATGTTGACTTTGAACTGTATTATCATTCCTTCACTGCTGCTGGATCAAAAACTTGGAACTCCCTCACAGCAACTCCCTGCCCCAGGTGAACATTAGCAGTTCAAGAAGGTGGCTCGGTATTAACTTCACAATGGCAATTAGGGATGGGAAATAAATACTGACCTAGTCAGTACTCTCACATCTCATGAAAGAATATGGGCAGAGTTGTTTTCTTTGGAACAAGCCGAGAGATTCAACTCAGGTTTTTAAAATTGAGCTGATAGAAAAGACCTATTTGCATTAACAGAGAATCTAGTAACCAGGGGCATAAATATAAGCTAATTAGTGGAATAACTTTCGGTGGCACATTGTTAGAGTGGCTAACACTGCTGCTTCATAGGCCAGTGACCTTGGTCAATTCCAGCTCGGGTCACTGTCTCTGCGGAGTCTACACGTTTTCCCTGTATCTGTGTGGGGTTTCTCCAGGTGCTCCGGTTTCCTCCCACAGTTCAAAAGATGTGCTGGTTGGGTGCATTGCTCACACTAAATTCTCCCTCACTGTACCTGAACTGACACTGGATTTTGGTGACTAGGAGATTTTCATAGTAACTTTATTGCAGTGTTAATATAAGCCTATTTGCCACAATAATAAACAAAATAAAGAGTAAAAACAAAATTTGATGGCTATCTGAAACTCACTGCCTGAAATGATGTTAGAAGCAGAAACTCTCATCACATTTTAGATAGAATTCAGCTGCTGTAAGCTATAGGGCAATGGAGCAAGAGGTGAAAAATTGGATGAGGCTATTTTGGCTGGCATCACACAATGGGCCAGTTTCCTTCTGTGTCGTATACCCTTCTGTATTTCTTTGGCTGCAATGTCTTATCAGAGAAAGTTTTTAATCATTTCAAATACTGCATCCAGTAAATTAGAGTTTACAAAAGCAGGACAAGCTTATTCTGCAATCTTGTTTCTCCTAATAATGTAAGATTTTCAATATAAATTATGGACAAAGCACATCAGCCAGAACTGTGGGACCCTCCGGCTTTTTGAGGAAGCAATTGCAGTGGGGGGGGAATTCCCTCCAGGTTTTAAAGTGGTGCTGGCGGTGGGCGGGTGAGAGGGACCGCAGGGATGTGATTCCTTCCAGGTTCTTTATTGGGTGGAGCGTGAAATTGCAGGAACGGGATTCATTTAGGTTTCTGCCTGTCCCAACTTCGCAGCAATTGTACACAGAAAATCCATCCTCATCTCACTAAGTCTCTTTAGTGATTAATTAGTGGCCACTTAAGGGTTGTTTCCTCCCCAACAGCAATTTGTAGGTTGAGGGGTAGATTAAAGCTTTGCAGAGGAAACTGAGAAATAAAGAAAGTTCCATCTTGGGTGAGAAGTTGGGGATGGCACCTCCATCAGTCATTGCCTTTGGCTGCGGACACTCTCCCCTTAAAGCCCTGGAACCTCCAGATCTTCCTCTTCCCCCACCTACCCCCAACACCCCTCCCCCCATCACCTGGACATTTTCCACCCAAGAATCCTGTTTGCTCCCTAGCAACTCCCTGGACTATCCCTACCTCCCTGCCCTGGGATTATTATATTTACCTGGGTCTTAAAAGCCCCAGGTTTGATGTATGATTTTCTGGCCTGTCCCACTGGTGGGATCTTACAATCCCACTGAAGTTGACCCCTCATTGTGGGTTCCCCAGCAGCAGGGCATACACAACATGCCGAAGCCCAAAGACCTTTGCAGAACTGGAAGATCCTGCCAGCAACCATTCTGCTTAAACCAATATATTCTACTATCTTGCAGGCTAGTATCTCTTCAGATAGTCAATCATTTGGAACCAAATAAACTATTTGGGTGGAATTTTATGAGATTTTTTCCTAAGTTCGGGTGGGCATGAAACTGGGACACTTCCAGATCCATTTTTTGAGTGTTCTTTTATGCCTAATCGTATGCACTGTTTGCAAAATTTTAGGTAAGTCCATTTCTCACTACAGAAGGGAGTGGGCATGGCTTAACACACCCAAAAGCATGCAGATCTGATCGAGCCTCAAAATGCGCACGTGCAGGAAAAAAACTAATATAAAGCAGGCCCCCTGCCAGATCCCTCCTGTGCTGGATACTGCCTCTTCCTGTCACCCCACCCCCCCCACAACATTACTGAACCTTTTAGCCCCCACTCCGGATCCACTTGCACATAGCCCTATCACCCCCGGCTTCGACAGCTGTTTGACATGACCCTCTCTCTCTCCTGCCCTTCAATCATCGTAGAGACACAAATTCACCATCCTCCCACCCCACCTTCATCAACACACTTGTGAGTGCTGACTTGTTTTCCCCTCCATAGTAACCAAGCCAACTGAATGAAACTTGCTGGGATGCTTGCTCAAATAGCCTGCAGCTGAATTGCCCGAATGAGGAGCAGTTTCATTAAAAACCCAAGGGTGGGCAGACAGGCAGTGCAGGAATAATGGCATTGAGAAAGGCATGTCCCAAATTTCCCAAATCTGACCTGGCCTGGTTGTTGGACTCAGTAAAGTTTGACAACACTGATTTTAAATCCAACCAATTTATTTGATAGTAAATCCACGAGCTTTCGGCCTTTGTGGCCTTCGTCAGGCGAATGATGTCTTCTGGTCTCCAAAAGCACACATATCAACACAGACAGTTTATAGATTGCAGATTAGAATGCGAATCCTTACATCTAACCTGCTATTCAAGTCTTAAAGTGGCTAACAGCAGAGGTTAGAGAAATGTGTATTGTCTCCAGACAGCACTGTAAGTGAGGTTTTTTGCTAATCCAGGCAAGTCATGGAGGTTACAGATAGTGTGATATGAAGCCAAGATCCCTGTTAAGACCGTCCTCATGTGTGTGGAACTTGGCTATCAGTCTCTGCTCAGCGACTCTGCGCTATTGTGTGTCAGTTGTTGGAGGCAGTGGAGGCAAGTCGGGACACTCTCTTCCTCCTAGCAGGACGTCGTCTCAGAGAAAGTGATAGAAAAACAGACTGGGAGGTAGTGGCCGCATCTGTGAGTGCCATGGTTCTGGTCAAGAGAACCGGCAAGCAGTGCCGCAAGCACATAAATGACCTCATCCCGGCAGCAAGGGTTTAACTCCACCTAGTATCTTTCCCCACTTCCCTCCATACCCAGCACCCTGCATGCTCCCAGCTACCCACAAAAGGATCAGAACACTTGCCTTCTGAAGGCCACCCCCTGATACTCTGCAGGCGTCACACCTTCATTTCTTTCATCACTCCTTCTGTCCCCACAGAAGAATGTCTATAACCTCCAGAAGAGGCAAAGATAGGGGGTACTGAGCCTGTCCTCTGAGTCCTCACCCCCTTTGAGGAGTGGACGCAGGAGCTTGTGGGAGAGGAGGACATCCGGACCATCATTGACAGCATCGTTGGGCTAGTGTTTAGAAGGGAGCAGTTGTTAATCCTCCACTCAATTACCAGGGGCCATAGGTTTAAGATGCAAGGCGAAAGGTTTAAAGGAGATGTGTGGGGCAAGTTTTTTTACACAGAGGGTAATGGGTGCCTGGAACCTGCAGCCAGGGAAGATATGGAAGCAGATACAACAGTGATTTTTAAAGAGCGTCTTGATAAATACATGAATAGGAGAGGAACCAAGATATATGGTCCCTGTAAAGGTAGGGGGTTTTAGTTCAGATGGGCAGCGTGGTCGATGCCGGATGGAGGGCTGAAGGGCCTGTTTCTGTGCTGTAATTTTCTTTGTTCTAAAGGGTGTATTGTACTGATTGCATTTTCTAGTATAGAATGTGAGGTGTGGCTTAGAGACAAACCTGGTCAATGCCATGGGATGAAGCAGAAAAATTCAGAAAGGTGCTGATGCTTATGGTGCTCAAAATGGGAAGTAACATGACAGCAGAAAAGTATGAGATGATTCTTTGGGGAACAAAATGATGTCAGGCAACATGAGCATGATGGAATGGACAGTAGGGGAAGAAGAAAGTAGCATTAAATTCCTCTTCTGGTTCTAGATTTAGAAAAGGTAATTTTATTTAAAGCCTTTCCAGTTTACGATATAGGAAATCCACACAATTTCCTTGTTGTCAAAAGTAGTTTCTTGGCCTCAACCAAGAATAGATTTTGAACTTCAGAGTGGGAATTCCCCAAAGGGCAAACTCACAACTTGAGAACTTGTTATTTAAATCGGAAAAGGGGGAACAATGGCAGAAAGACTCAAAATGCTCATAGTGGAGCCAAGAAAATTGCCAGAAGAATTGTGGAAGAAGCAGGAGGGAACAAAGGGACTGAAAAGATATAGGAACTGTTGACAAGAATGTTTGGTTCTGTCTTCTACTATGGGTTAGGGAAAGGACATTTTATTTAAAACCTTCTCAATTTTAGTGATAGACATTTTATCGAGTTCTGGATTGCCTTCTTTGAGGTTTCCCCCTGGCATGTCAAAACAGCTTCCTGGCTTTTTGAAAGGAGTTAATTCCCTAAGGGAATTCTCACAACTTGGAGAAGACACTGTGATTCAAACTGAAAATATAATTAAGTCTCGACAGCAGGCAGAGTCACAGTCACTTTGACAGTGCCTGTTACATTAATATTAGAAATCTGATTAGAGTGCAGACTTACTGGGCAATGCAATTGGATAAATGTTGATATTTTAATAAAATTTGCTTAGGAAATATTTACCCAACAGATATCAATGGATCTGGAACCCTGCGCAAGATTATTGATATGGGAAGGTATTCTCTGGTGTTGATCATGGTGAATCGCAGTAAGAATGTTTTTGCATAAAGGGAATCATATCAATTGATTATAAATCAATAATCAATTAATTATAAGAGTAACTGAGATCCTATTTTTATTAAATTATATTCTCCAATTCACTAACACTTCAGAGACTGACTTTGTCCAACTCTGTCCATTAAATAAGGAGAAGGTGCTTCTACTGTCAGAAGGATCGATAATCAGAGGACCAAGTTTAGGTAATTGACAAATAACCCAGTGGATGAGGATATTCATAAATTGAGTTAGTATAATCTGGATTGTACTGTCTGAAAGGGTGTCCATATACCTCAGAAAAAAAATTTGCAGAGCTAATTGAATAGTTCCTTAAAAGGGCTAGTATATAAGCATGATGAACTAAATTATCTGCTTCTCATCAGTCTGATTCTATGATTCAACGGCTATTCTGATAAGGCAAAGCTGGTGAAAGAGGTTTCAGAGGTGACAATGATGGAATAATTTCTGAAGCAATGAAAGGCAATAACAGAGCAAACTGAAATCAAGAAATGGGTTTAATGTTTTGACTCTTTAGAAGTAATTGAAGGGAAACTCCTTGGAAGAACCACGGGATCAAACAAATTTAATCAATACAATTTGAAGACAGTGGAGAGACGGGAGAGTGAGTGAACAAGGCGAGTGTGGGCAGTGCAGTGACAGGAGTAAAAATGGGCCTTGGAGAAGGGAAGGCGGGCTTCGGAAATGGGAAAAGGGGCCTTGCAATGTGGAGAAGTGGGCTACAAAGCAAGTGGCCTTCAGATCAGGGAAAGAAGGCTATGGAACAAAGAAAACAGTCTCAGAGCAGGAGAAATGAGCCTCAAAAGGGGAGAAAAGTGCCCTGGAGTTTTAAGTTTAATTATTAGTGTCACAAGTAGGCTTATATTAACACTGCAATGACTTTATGAGTATGCGTCAATTATGACAAAGAACATGTTACCCTCAATTGGACCAGCAAAATCTACATGCAATCATTGCCACGGCACTTTAAGCCGCTCTCAAGGGCATAAGGGAGGTGTAGTTCTTATTCGTACGCAGGATTGATACTCTCCCACTTTTTCCTCAATCTGAACATCCAGACCCAGCCACCAATCCACCAATGTAATCCAATTAATCACGCAAACCAGCCTCCCATCCATTGACTCTGTCTACACCTCCTGCTACCTCAGCAAAGCATAATTAAGGATGTCACGCAACCTTATCATACTTTTGTCAGGAAAAAGATACAAAGGTCTGAGATTACGTACCAACCGATTCAAGAACAGCTTCTTCCTTGTTGCATCAGACTTTTGAATGGACCTACCTTGCATTAAGTTGATCTTTCTCTACACCCCAGCTATAATTGTAACACTGAATTCTGCACTCTCTAGTTTCCTTCTCTATGAACAGTCTATATAATGCTTTGTCTATATAGTGCAAGAAACAATTCTTCCCACAGTATATTAATATATGTGACAATAATAAATTAAATCAAAAATAATTATGTGCTAATTCCTTCACCCAGACTATTCTTTCGTTTAGTTGTTCAAGAACGCTTCCATGCAGATGGGGAAGAATGTTCACTCTGATTCTGCACAATCGATACCCACCTTAGATGGTCAACTTAAGTTTTCTCAATACATATAATTTCAAATCAGGGTGCGTATGATACAATAGTGGAAGGGTATTTTTCTAGCTGGAGGTCGGTCACTAGTGGTGTGCCGCAGGTCTCGGTACTGGGACCTCTTCTATTTGTAATATATATAAATGACTTGGAAGAGGGAGTAAGTGGAGTGATCAGCAAGTTTGCAGACAATACAAAGATTGCTAGACTTGCAGATAGTGAGGAGCATTGTCAGGCGATGCAGAGGACACAGATAGGCTGGTAGCTTGGGCAGATAGATGACAGATGGAATTCAATCCTGATAAATGTGAGGTGATGCATTTCGGGAGAAAGAGTGTAGGGGGGAGGTATATGATAAAGGGTAGACCTATTAAGAGTATAGAAACGCAGAGGTACCTGGGGGTGCAGGTGAACAAGTCTCTGAAGGTGGCAGAGCAAGTGGAGAAGGTTGTGAAGAAAGCATATAGTATGTTAGCCTTTATAGGAAGGGTTATAGAGTACAAGAGCTGGCCTTTAATGTTGCAGTTATATAAAACGTTGGTTAGACCTCATTTGGAATACTGCGTCCAGTTCTGGTCGCCTTACTACCGGAAGGATGTGGAGACTCTGGAGAGAGTGCAGAGGAGGTTTACCAGGATGCTGCATGGTATGGAAGGTCTGAGTTACGAGGAGAGATTAGGCAAATTGGGACTGTTTTCCTTAGAAAGACGTAGACTTAGAGGAGATCTGATAGAGGTGTACAAGATTTTGAAGGGGATTGATAGAGCAAACAGGGTTAAGCTTTTTCCTAGGATGGACTCAAATAGCACGAGGGGTCACGGGCTTAGAGTGAGGGGGGTAAGGTATAATTTGGATGCTAGAGGGAGTTTTTTCACACAGAGGGTGGTGGGGGTATGGAATGTGCTGCCAAGTAAAGTGGTGGAGGCAGGTACTCGGAGTTATTTAAGAAATACTTAGATGGGCACATGAACAGAATGGGAATGGAGGGGTATAGAAAACTGATTTAAAATAGGGATCATGAGCCTTGGGAGTCCATGGGAAATGTGTAAATAGATGATGATATTGATGTACTTGTTTTTATCCTACAGGTGCTTTGGTTCACCTTGTTGTCTAACAAGGGGCATACACGCGATGGGTCGTGAGAGGGCTGCTCTTGGATCTTTTTCGAGAGTATCCTAGTGCTTCACGTCATTAGTGTATGCTTGACCTGGACCATTTGATGGGCAACACGACAGCTCAGTGACTATCGCTGTGCTGTGCAGTTACATGGATTTGGGCCTGTGTCTGTGGGAGTTTGCGCATTCTCCCCGTGCTTGCGTGGGTTTTCTCTGGGTGCTCCGGTTTCCTCCCACATCCCAAAGATGTGCTGTTAGGCTAATTGGCAAAACAAATTCTCCCTAAATTGTCTCAAATTTGGTTTATAATACATAGATCTATAAACATAGACAGGGATCACGGGTTGAGGTGGGAACATCGGAGTGGCGGCACGGGCTCGTTGGGCCGAAGGGCCTGTTTCCCGTACTGTTTTGTTCTTTGTTCTTTGTGCTTTGTTATTCCAGCTAGCGTTCCTTTTAACCCCATACCCATCACCTTCCCCATCACAGGAATATTACTGGAATAAACTTGAGAAGCTGTCACAGACAAATGATCTACCAGCAAAAAATAAAGAATATTAGCAAAACTATTTGGTGGCATCTGCTCAAATAGTTAAATATGATAATGCATCTGCATGGCGCTCTGATTGATGATACTTTATTGTTAGAATGTGCAGCTAAGATCCATGGCCATCTTTGCAATTGGCTCGCAGCTAATGATAGTATTCCTTTAAAAGGCCCCAAAGTAGTAGTTAAAGATCAATGATTAGACAATGATGTGAAATGACAACCATATAAATAATGATAAAACATTCCTATGCCAAAAAATATTCTCAATGCCACTTTTTTGAACTGAGCATAGTTGGATTCAGCATCAGACAGAGTACGTAAAGCAAACATTATGAGTCATGACCAATACTTCAGACTTCTGCAAAGCATTCTTGATGTCCTTGTATGTTTCGTCATATTCTGTTGTTGAACCCTATGAGTTTCATACATAGTAAATTATTCAATAATTTCAATAATGTAGCTAAGTTAGGAACAGATTTGCCGTAATTTACTAATCCTAGAAATGACTTCAATTGCATCACGATGGTTGCTTATAGTGCTTCAAAGATAGCTTCCATCTTTTCAGGTGTTTTATGTAGTCCTTTACTATCAATAATATGACCAAAATACTGAACTGACGTCTGGAAAAAGTCACATTTTTCATTTCTGATACATAGTCCACTTGCTTGAAGATGTTCCAATGTTGTTTTCTAAATTATTCATGTGCTCTTGTTCACTAGACCCTGTAATTAAGACATCATTCAGGTAACATTATAGGTCAGTGAAACTACTTAAAAACTAACCTATCAACCCTTGGAACAGAGCTGGTATGGATGTTATTACAATCTTTTATATCAAAAAAACTTCATGAGTAACGATGGTAAGCAATGGTTGAGATTTAGTAACCACATTCATCTGTGAACATGCTTGTAAAAGATCAATCTTGCTGCATCTCTGCCCACCTGATAACCCAGCAAACAAAACCTTCAATATATATGCATTGATCAATATCCATCGATCAATGGATACTGATCAATGCAAACACCAGTTTTATGGTTGTTTCAAGATCATCACAAATGTAAATTGAACCATCTTGTTTCATGATAGGCACAATGGCGGCAACCCAGTCACTCATTGTAACAGGTTCTAACACACTAGTGTTAATAAGTCATATCAATTTCTTTGACATTGGGGTGAATTGCATATGGCATTGCTCTTGCTTTGAGACTTTTTGGTGGACTATTAGGCTTCATCTTGAGTTTCACTTGAAATTCCTTCATTGAGCCAACTATTTCATCGAATACATTCTTGTATATATCCAGAAGGTGCTATGGGTCTTTTTTGACATCGACCAGTCCATTGACAACACTTCAGAGAAACTTCTCCATCCATGATTTCCCAAATAGAGCTGGAAAATTATCATGGAGCACATGGAAAGGTAATTCTGCTGCTTGTTTAAGCAACCTTTTAACAGCACAATGTCTTCTGTATGTGTCCTTAAAATCACATTGGCAGGTTTTAAAGGAAGATGCTTCAGCTTTTGTTGGTATATAATCTTAGAAATTAAAGATATAGCAGCACCGGCATCAACCTCAATTTTAATGGATTGTCTAATTTCAGAAGCACCTATGTAAATCGCTCCATGTGGATAAGACATTCAGTGGGACCTCCTCATCATATTTCTGCACTTTCTCTTCTTCACAGTCATCATTATTATCTTCCATGTTGTCCTTCTTGAAAGTATCCAGATTATTTTTCTGAATATTCTTCCCAGGGAAGCTCGTCTAGCCCAACAAGCGTTTGCAATGTAATCCTTTTCGCCATAATTTTTGCACTGATTTTCTTTGTTCCAATATTCACTCACTGAATGGTTCATTTTGAAACACTTGTGACATGCTTGTTGATGCTTTGACTTCTTACGGGCAGTTCCCAACTTGTGGATCTTCATTTTTGCACTGAATCACACAGCCAGTTTAGCAGCCAATTCTATTGACTCTGCAACTTCTATCACTATCTTTAACATCAAAGCATATTTGGTTGGCAAACTTCTTTGGGATAGCCTCATTTTGGAGACCACAAACCAGACAATCACAAAGAGTGGGGGTTATACCTTTGGGATGGCTTCCATCTGAACCTTGCTGGGATCAGTGTTTTTCCAAATCACACAACTAGGGAAGTAGAGAGGGTTTTAAGTTGAATTGTGAGTTGTGAGTGGTGGTGGTGGTAGTGCGGGAGGAGGGGTATTGTTTTGGAGAGGGGGATATATAGGTTCACAAAACAAAAGGATATTTCAGATATTTAGGCAATGGCACTCAAGATCTAAGGACGTAAATCGAAGGTTATCCATCAAAGATGCCAAAAGACAGTACCAGACTGAGCTCAGAGTTCCAGGTTAGCCACACGGACCTCTGCTGACTATGACAAGGTCTGCAAGGCATAACAGGCTACATGCTGAAGGCATGTAAAATTGCCAGCTCAAACACAGCCCCCCTGATGAGCTGCATGCATTCTACACCCCTTTTGAGCAAGAGGTCAGTGAGTGCATGCCCTCCACTCTGGATGCCCTGGATGAACTTGTATCTGGGGGTCAGAACATCTTTCGCGAAAGTCAACCCATGGAAAACAACTGGTCCAGATGGGGTACCCAGATGAGCACACAGATCCTGCGTGACCAGCTGGCAGGAGTCTCCGCAGACATCTTCAATCTTTCTCTACAACAATCTGAGGTTCCTATCTGCTTCAAGAAGATGACCATCATCCTAGTACAAAGAAAAGCCAAGCAGTGTGCCTTAATAGCTATTGTCTAGTGGCTCTGACATCCATTATTATAAAGTGCTTCAAAGGTTAGTCATGGCACAAATCAATTCCTGACTTCCCCCAGACTGCCTGGATCCACTACAGTTTGCCTATCGCTGCAACAGGTCCACAGCTGATGCCACCTCCTTGGCCCTACATTCAACCCTGGAACACCTAGATAACAAAGACATCCATGTCAGAATCCCATTCATAGACTACAGCTCAGCCTTCAACACCATCATTCCTATGAGACTCATCTTCAAACTTCATGGCCTGGAGCTCAGCTCCCCCTCTGCAACTGGATCCAGAACTTCCTAATCCACACATTGCAGTAGTAAGAATAGGCAACAACATGTCTTCCATAATTATTCTCAACACTGGTGCTCCACAAGGCTGCAACCTCAGCCCCTTATATACTCCTTATACATCTTTGACTGTATGGCCAAATTCCTCTCCAATTTAATTTTCAAGTTTGCTGATGACATCACTGTGGTGGGTTAACATAGAACATAGAGCATAGAACACTACAGCGCAGTACAGGCCCTTCGGCCCTCGATGTTGCACTGGCCAGTGGACCCTCTAACCTAAGCTATTCCAAT